>CM014099.1:28648895-29248895 GCA_004119915.2 Collichthys lucidus | reverse complement strand
AACACTCAAAGTTCACAGTGCTTTGTATTAAATCCCGTGTCAACCACTGTTTCCACTGAGAGCACTGCTAATAGTTACAATACATGAAATACCGAGTAATGACATTTTTGAAGCAGTGTTCTTCACATTGGGATGACATAACATTATCTAATTTAAACATGTCTCAAGCATGACAGAGTGAACCACAGATATCAAATCTCTACATGCAGGATTCATTTCCACACGTTTTTCTGGCCAGTCTCCTGAATGTGTGTCATATCTTGTCTGCACACTGTGAGACAGCTGGAGCTAGGCTAAGACAGCTCAGAGCAGTGTACTAACCCAGAACTACATCACAGAGCTGACCCACATGCAGACTGCCTCCGGTTCATTTTACACTCTGCATTTGGTAATGGAGAGTGGAGATGCTACCTTCACACATACGTACTGGCTCCACAGATCTCAGGCTGGCTGTGTTCATGTGGACGGTGGAACCTGACAGATGCTCACTCTGTGGTTAAGGTCTTATTAAGGCTAATCACTTCCCTTCATCTGTCTCCGCTCTCTTTGAATAACTCACTCAACTCACTCTTAATAATGAAAACAAATAGTGACCTCTGTCTTATACTCTGTCGCTGCTCATCACTCTATTTGAGGATGGAATTACAATGTACAGCTACCATTTAAGACAGTGATGAAAACACAACATTGTTCAGTAAAAAAATGTGGGATAGTCTGAAGGTAGTCTGAGTGATGAACTGCTAATAATAATGATTTAAAACTTTCTGTACACTCTTGATCTTGTTCTCTCATATGGCATTGAAATTGATCATCTAATAGTCTTTCCACAGAATCCTCTTCTGTCTGACCATTTTTTAATAACCTTTGAGTTCATACTACTGGACTATAAGCCTTTGTGTAGAAACTTCTACAGCAGATGTTTATCTAATAGTGCTGTAGCCAAATTTAAGGAAGTGATTCCTTCAGCATTGAATTCAATGCCATGTCTAACTGTAACAGAGGACTTGTCTGCTTCCTTTAGCCCTCTTACAAATAGACCATCTTATAGTATTACAGGCTCATTACGGACAACTCTAGACTCTATTGCACCTCTGAAAAAGAAGACAATTAAACAACGGAGGTTAGCACCATGGGATAGCCAGCAGACTCGTAAATTAAAGCAAGAGGCAGGTAAATCTGAACGCAAATGGCGTGCCACTAAACTGGAAGAATCTCATCTAGTCTGGCAAGATAATCTCAAATATACAAACATACAGGAAGGCTCTCGGTAATGCCAGAACAGCCTACTACTACTTTTCATTAATAGAGGAGAATAAGAACAACCCCAGGTTTCTCTTCAGCACTGTAGCCAGGCTAACAGAGAATCACAGCTCTACTGAACCATCTATTCCTTTAGGTCTAAGTAGCAATGACTTCATGAGCTTCTTTAATGATAAGATTATAACTATTAGAGACAAAATCCATCACCTCTTGCCCTCAACGGGCATTGATCTGCATTCTGATACAGCAAGTTTGGAAACAGCTGTAAAACCTGATATGTATTTAAACAGTTTTTCTCCCATCGACCTTCATCAAATAACTTTAATCATTTCTGCAGCTAAGCTGTCAACCTGTCTCTTAGACCCCATCCCAACCAGGCTGCTCAAGGATGTTTTACCTCGAGTTAGCCCTTCTTTATTGGATACGATTAATCTGTCTTTATTATCAGGATACGTACCACAGTCCTTTAAGGTAGCTGTAATTAAACCTCTTCTTAAAAAGCCCAGTCTAGATCCAGAGGTCTTAGCCAACTACAGACCGATATCAAACCTTCCCTTTCTGTCTAAGATACTTGAGAAAGCTGTAGCTCAGTGGTTCCCAAACTGGGGGGCGCGCCCCCTAGGGGGGGCGCGGAGGTATTGCAGGGGGGGCGCGGCAAGGCTACGGCTAAATGAATGACTAGTTAGTTACAATGCTAGCATAACAGCATGGACAAGTTTGTGACAGCGCTCCCAGCTAAACGCAAACCAGATTATGAATCTTCACCAAATGTAGCAACTTCAAAAGCAAAGACAAGAAAATATGACGAGGCATATCTCGCACTCGGCTTCACCAGCACAACAGTGGGTAAGGAGGAAAGACCACAGTGTGTTGTGTGTCTAAAAATACTAGCTCGCGACAGTCTGAAGCCGAACAAATTAAAACGCCACTTGGAGACAACACATCCCGAGCACAAAGACAAGCCGGTGGAGTTCTTCAGAAAAAAACTCACACACTGTCGTGCACAGCAGAGTCGCTTTACTAAAGCAGCATCCCTGCCTGCAAATGCTCAGCTCGCCTCCTACAAAGTTGCCTACAGAGTTGCTCAGTGTAAAAAGCCACACACTATAGCCGAGGAATTAATACTTCCCTCTGCGATCGACATGGTCTCAACTATGATCGACGTAGCCACTGCCAGCAAGCTAAAGGCCATTCCTCTCTCAAACAATACTATCTCAAGGCGTATTTATGATATGTCAAAGGACATAGAAGAGCAGCTAAATGACAAGATACGGGACCGACGCTTTGCTCTGCAGATGGATGAGGCGACTGATAGTAATAAAGACTGCTTATTGATAACATACGTCAGATTCATTGATGCCGATGATTTGAGGGAGGATTTGCTTTTCTGCAAACAAGTGACGAGCAGAGCCACTGCAGAGGAACTGTTTAAAATAATTGACACCTACTTAAGAGAGGCCGATCTGAAATGGGAGGACTGTGTGGGGATCTGCACAGACGGGGCTCAGGCCATGGCTGGGAGAAGAGGGGGGCTGCAAGCGCTCATCAAGCGCGTCTCCCCTAACGTGCAGTGGACACACTGTATGATACACCGAGAGGCGCTGGCGTCTAAACAGCTGAGTCCCGACCTGCACGATGTCATGACGGACGTCATCACTACAGTGAACTACATTAAAACACGACCTGTCAAAGCACGTATTTTCTCTGCACTGTGTGAGGAAATGGGCTCCGACCACACAGCTGTTCTGTTTCACAGCGAGTCCCGATGGCTGTCACGTGGGAAGGTTTTATCCAGGGTCTTTGAACTGCGGGATGAGATCCGCATCTTTTTGGAGGAGGAGAAAAATGAACTTGCCCACACGTTTAACAACAACAAGTTCCTCATGAAACTTGCGTACCTCAGTGACATGTTTCAAAAACTCAATGAGCTAAATCTGCAGATGCAGGGCAGCGACACACACCTTCCACATCTGGCAGATAAAATCACATAATTCACAAGAAAGCTTGAGATGTGGGAGCAGCGAGTTACAGAGGGAAATATAGACTCGTTTGAGAACCTGAAGTCATTCATTGAGGTCAACAAGCTGCAGAACACAGTGATCCCATGCATGAAAGCTCACATCTCTGCCCTCCAAAAGCATTTCCAGAGGTACTTCCCAGTGCAGGATCCTACACAATATGACTGGATCCGAGACCCCTTTAGTGCAACACCACCTGCCGAATTCAGCACTACAGAGAATGAACAGTTCATTGATGTCACCTCTGATTCAATAATGAGGCTGGAGTTTAAGTCTAAGACACTAGCTGCATTTTGGATTGGAGTGGAGAAAGATTTCCCACTGCTAGGCAAAAGAGCTCTGGCCACACTCCTTCCATTTGCCACGTCTTACCTATGTGAGATAGGTTTTTCTGCTGTGGCCTCCATCAAGACTAAATACAGATCAAAGCTGGACATTGAAAATGAACTAAGAGTAGCAGTCTCACAGCTGCAGCCCCGATTTGAGAAGATCTGCAGCATGAAGCAAGCCCACACCAGTCACTGAAAAGATGTGGACATAAAAGGTGCAGTTTTTGCATAGTTAAATGTTCAGGATTTTGTTATTTTCCTCAGAGAGCTGGTAAAGTGTAAAAGGCCACTTTCATGCAGGTATGGAGTTAATAAGAAGATGTGTTGAAAGCCATGAACACCATTACATGGTAAAATTTTATGATACATGATGCAGTGTCACTTTTAATAATTGTAAAGGTGATTTGTCATTTTTTTTTAGTTTTGTTCAGGAAGAAGTTGCCATTTTGTATGACTTACAATGTTAAGTAAAGTCCAGTGGAGTTTAGAAACAAAGGATTTGTGTGTTTGTGTCAGTGTGGGGGGGCTCGAAAATATTCTAATCTTCAGAAAGGGGGGCCCTGCAGAAAAAGTTTGGGAACCACTGCTGTAGCTAATCAACTGTGTGACTTTCTCCATAATAATAGTCTATTTGAGGATTTTCAGTCAGGATTTAGAGTGCATCATAGCACAGAGACCGCATTAGTCAAGGTTACAAATGACCTCCTAATGGCATCAGACAAAGGACTCATCTCTGTACTTGTCCTGTTAGATCTTAGTGCTTGACACCATTGACCATCAAATTCTTTTACAGAGACTGGATCATCAAATTGGCATTAAAGGAACCGCCCTAAGCTGGTTTAAGTCGTATTTCTTAGATCGATTTGTTTGTTTGTTTGTTCACTTCAATGATGAATCCACCATGCATACCAAAGTTTGTCATGGAGTCCCACAAGGTTCTTTACTAGGACCACTTCTATTCAGTTTATATATGCTTTGTCTAGGGAGCATTATTAGGAATCACTCCATTAATTGTCACTGTTATGCTGACGACACCCAATTATATTTATAATTCAAACCTGATCAGTTAACTGAACTCCAAGCATGTCTTAAGGATATAAAAAGTTGAATGACCTCTAATTTTTTTTATGTTAAATTCAGACAAAACTGAAGTTCTTGTAATTGAACCCAAACACCTCAGAAACTCTCTTTCTAGAGACTTAGTTACTTTAGATGGGATCACCCTGGCCTCCAGCTCCACTGTAAAGAATCTTGGAGTTGTTTTTGATCAGGATTTGTCCTTTAACATCCACATAAAACAAATTTCGAGGACTGCATTCTTCCACTTACGTAACATCGCCAAAATCAGAGCAGAGCAGCATCATGTCTCAAGTGGATGCAGAAAAACTAGTCCACACATTTGTTACTTCTAGGCTGGACTATTGTAACTCTTCAGGCTACTCTAATAAGTCTCTTAGGACTTTGCAGTTAATTCAGAATGCTGCTGCACGTGTTCTGACAGGAACCAAGATCAGAGATCACATTTCTCCCATCTTCTCCTTACTTACAAATCTCTTCATGGTCAGGCACCATCTTATCTAAAAGAGCTCATAGTACCTTACTACCCCTCTAGAACACTGCGCTCTCAGGATGCTGGGTTCCTTGTGGTTCCTATAGTTTCCAAAAGTAGATTGGGAGCCAGAGCTTTCAGCTATCAGGCTTCTCTTCTGTGGAACAAACTACCATTCTGGGTTTGGGAGGCAGACACAGTCAACACCTTTAAGAGTAGACTTTCTTTTTGATAGAGCTTATAGTTAGGGCTGGCTCAGGTCATCCCTTAGTTATGCTGGCATAGGACTAGACTGCCGGGGGACAGGGGGATGGGAATTTTTTTAGTATGTTGATATAATGTTGCACCACTGGAGGGAATCATATTCATTACAGTCCATCCATATTTGTTTCGACATTTCACTCAAAGCTACAAATAAGAACAAATAGAGCAAACAGTCACATCAGTAGGATTCATGCTCTGGTCATTAATGTATAGAATGTCAGTGGTCCAGAAGGATATTTCAGTCTGGACAGATAACAGCTAACAATAACAAGAAGAAAGTAAATTTAAAGTAATGTTTGTTATGAGGCTGGTAGATCAAAAGAAAAAAAGAAGTTTTATCTTCAGGGGAGCATGACATATATTTGAGTGCAATTTGGCCCACTTGGTACAATTTTATATCTCTACAGGGAAACAAATGAGAAATCATCCTTTAGGGACCAGGAATCGCTGTAGCAGTGGCGGTGTAGGTGTGAAATCTTTCTTGCTCCCGACTGACAGATGAACCAACCAGACAACACTAGGGTAAACTAAATACTGCTCAACATTACCATCATTGATTGACTGCAGTTGTTAAAGCTCAGTAGGCCATAGCACTGTGACGCAGAGGATTAACAGCACATAAAGAAGTCTCGAGGTAGCTACTTGTGTCCTGCATACGAGCAAAGCTTTGCCTCCTTGTATTCAGAGCACAGCAGTGTAAAATTCTAGAGTGATGGTGGATAATCTAAACCACAGAGAGAAGATGCAAGGGTTATTTCACATATTGATGGAATTGATTTCCAGGCCTGAATGGCCAAGTCCAATTATAGTGCCCTTCGGCATGGGAGAATCGACATTGCATGAGAAGAGAAAGATGGGAATTGAAAGTAAAAGTGAATTTGTCAGCGAGAAAGGCCTTGGCCCGTGTTTGGAAGATAAGGCCCGCTCTGTGTCCTTGGCTCTGTTTTGATTGGATTCATCCTCTTTTGATGTTTTTTACTTGTTCCCCTCCCTCATATTGTCCCTGCCTTGATTCAAAGTCTCATTTCCAGCAAAATGTGGAATCAGTAGCAATTGAAATTTGCATCACATTTGAACAATAATGACAGCATTCCCAGCATGTCGCTGCAGGCTGCCCTCTCCACTCTGCTCTCTCCTGTCAAGCCCTCCTTGTTTTATCTCCTCCCTCCCTCCTCTGTCTCATGTCTCTTCTTTGCACCCCTCCTATTTGACTTTTAAAATGAGTGATGGGTTTGGATCCGCTTTGAGTCTAGCCTGGCACCAATATAAACCCTGTAATCCCAGCATGCACCATTCCAAATGCAGGATGAGGAGCAGATCCTGGAGGCTGTTGGCAGATTGTGACACATAGTCACTATCACAGGGCTGACAGTGGTTTGAACATTTGAGTGAGCATATGTGCACGTCCCTCCTGCCAACATATGTGTGTGTGACTGTGTCTCTGAGGCCTGGAACTCTCAGCTCGTAATTACAGTGATTCAGCTCATGTATGAACACTTTACCACAAAAATATATAGATAGACATGAGTACCATGCATGCATGAAACTCAGGCTTTCTGTCATAACTCTGAAGTAAAAGTTGAGATAACACAGATGACATCATGATGATTATTTTGTGAGGCTTCACCACTAATTTTACACATGAAGAACAGTTTACTAGTCATGGTTAGTAGAGTCATGGCACAAAGTTTTCATGAGGAGTTTTTGGATTGTGCACATGCAACATCAAGCTACTTGTGCTTCGCTGCTGAGTATGAACTCTTAGGGTTTATTATTAACTACAAGAAAAAAAGGAAATTAGTGGTTGTACTAATGAAGCAGCAGCCATATACAGTCAGTAACACTGAACTCTCCCAAGAAAAAGTGATTTTTTTAAGCAGGTGAGGACTGAATGATGTCGTTTTACCAAACTGCTCGATGCATGTAAGCATGGGGTCTTTTTATTTTGATCATCTCCCGAGTCACGACACTGAATTTAGAATGTGTGCTTGCCTTGCTTTCTTTCTGACATTTCATTTAATTTCTGTCTAACATAATGGGCTCATGTTGTCAAATCAGGCCATCCTGGAGGGAGAGGAGCTCCAGGCAGCCTGTGGTCCCCTGAAGGCCCCGCAGACAAATAGACAGTCAGCAGCTCTGTAATGGAGAGACGTGCAGGAAGTAGTGGGTGTCATAGACAGGTGGACCATATTTAATTAGTCACATTACCCTGTTAGTCACAGGTCTCTGGAGCCAACTAGTTAGAGGAACTTCCTCCTCTGAAACACACATCAGCGGCATGTCATCCTTTATCAGATTAGCCCTTATTATTCTCTCTAAAAGTCTTAAAAGTCCATTCCCTGATTCTGATCCACACCTCCACAAACTGAGATCTGAACATGGCCCATACCCGTGCCCATTAAACCTGAACCCAGATGCCAAATTTGAGACTCAAAACTAAGATTAATTTTTGTTGTTCCTCACTTGTAAAGGCAAAGATATGCAGTTCTATTAGCCCCTCAGATAAATGAAAAATAACCTGACAACAACAAAAACGACAACAATATTTAGATATTTAGGTAACAGAATATGACACCAGACGAGTAGCCACCAACGAGCACATGACACTACATCATCTCATAACAATATATGATCTGTCTTATTGGTCAGTGTGTTACAGTCCTAATACAACTAACGTTATCTTAATGCATGGCAGTAATGTAAACGTATTTTACACAGACCAAGCACATTTTATGATAACAGAGCTCTGATTTCATCATCACTTCATTCATTTCAACAATAAATTAAATACACTCACATATATGTGAGGTTTTCCCCGACCAATCAGGGGGTCAAAAGGAATCTCAATAGGTGTGTGTTCAGCTTGTGTCTAGTTGCTTCTTATAAAGTAAGTGAAAACACGGAGACCGCGTAGTAACTATCCCAGAAACTTATGACAAATACCAAAACTTCCCCATGAAGTCCCCTCCATGTTTACTGTGCGTGTAATAATCAGTGTGAAAATCTATGTTTGCTCTGGATCAAACATGAAAGTGCTGTTTGTGTGTTTAGGTACTTGAATGCTGGGAGAGCAGGAGGAATTAAATTCAGCTCAGGGCCCCAATAAGGCTTTGGGTCGCTCTATATCAGCACTTTGTTTCCATGGACTGTGCTCACATCCACACACACACACACAAAGACATCCATCATCAATGCTTGTCTACTTCTCTTTACCAACTTTTCCCTGGTTCCAGCAGGTTCCAAAACAGGCTCTCCATGTAATTTACACCACCATTTAATTAACACCACCACCAAGCCTGTTACTGTGCTTCCATCTGTACAGCTTCTCTAGAGTGTGAAGGGATGGAGGAGAGTCTCTGTCTTTTTTTTTTTAATGATATACTTTCTTACGCTTTTCTGGAGCGTGCAGTTTTCATTAATCAACTTACCATGGCCTCAATTTGTCCCTTTATTTCCATCAGCACTTGGCTTTCAAAGAAAAAAGGAAAAGGGACATGAGGCTGGCTGGCATCAGAGCGATGATCTGAGCCCACAACGGCAGTCATACATCTCCTGCCATGCACTGTGATGCCAGCTGCAGCCATGCAGGGAGGGCTCCTAAAATGGCAGATCACAGCAAACCACAGAGGGCTGTCTGGCAGTGTGGACTGTTCTACAAAACCACAAACTGATGTCAGAATCAGATAGCATGAAACCTGTGATGAATCATATCACTCTAAATGTCCCTAACCTCTCCAGTAATGCTGCAATAAAACTTTAATGCCCTGACATGGACTGCTTTGTATTTTAACATCATGATGAGGATGCTCAGCTGAAAGCTTACAATACTACAGTTGCTCACTTTTCTTCCTTAAACAGAAAAGAATGCACAACAGGCAATTCTCACTATGCTGCCTAAAGGAAGTCCACTGTGTGATGCACAGCTGCTAGCATGTCCACATCACTTGCCCACTTATTGCTCCATATATCACTAAGAAGAACACTGAGGCATGGATCAGTTCAGTATGACTTGACGTTAGTGTTGTATACTATACATCCCAGATACCACTCAAATCATTTCCACAAATTCAACATTGTTATCAAGCTATTTTCAACATTTTGCCGTTCTGGATTATTCATTTAAAGTATAATTACCCCCTTTCTGTCACTGTGGGTGTTTTTGTGAGCAAATGACGGAACAAGGAGCCTTTTAATGAAATATGACCAAAATATGGTAATATGGTGTGGCTGTGTAATGGCAGGTGAGCGGCGACCAAACATGCACTGTTAAAAAAAGAACTGGCAGCTGTGGTTGCCAGAATTTTACCATAATAAATATAACTTTTTCTAATATTACGGTAAAAGGATGTTTGTGCTGTAGATTTCATGTTTCAGGTTGGCGCTTTATTACATATTTTAAAATTTCAAGATTTAACAGTGAAAAACTGCCAAACTATCACAGTAAAAAACTGTAAAACATTTCACAACCTTTATTCATACGACATTTTGAGGTAACTATAGTAGTATTTTACATTAGAGACTGTTAAGTGTACAGTTTTATGTATCATATCATACAGCCTTTTACTGTCATGGTTTTTCACCGTATAATCTACAGACATTTTTAAACTAGCTTAAACTGTTGAGTTGTATTGACACTGAACCATTCTGTGTGGTCTACATCTGTTATAATACATATGATACATTATTCATTCATTTATTCAAATGTCTTGAGGAATTTATCAGTACTGGAATGCTCTTAAATATATTCTGTCCATTCCACACAAGTTCCTTCTTATATTTGATTCTTACTGTTTGAGGTTCAGAATCACCACAAAACCCTTTAACAGACCTTCAGATGTCACCATAGTCGATAGAACCTAACTGAAACACTATACATCTCCCTGACCTTGATCTTTAGGTGGCGTAAATATCAGACAGGGCCCACATCTAAGTCAGGATGTAGATAAACCTGTAGACAAATCCTGCTAAGGTGTGCTTGCAGGCCTGATACCAGACATGACTGTATTATTGATCCATAATTGTGAATCTGAAGCTCATGCACCTGGCTGGGCTTAGTGTGACGTCAGTGAACTGCAGCTGCTCTCATGT
The DNA here is from genome assembly GCA_004119915.2 of Collichthys lucidus. Lineage (NCBI taxonomy): Eukaryota > Metazoa > Chordata > Actinopteri > Sciaenidae > Collichthys > Collichthys lucidus. Next base: position 29,238,387 of record CM014099.1, on the reverse strand, counting down.
GCCTGTTTCTTCCCTCCTGTTTGATATTCCTGTCCATGCCTGTTCCAGGGAGTCGCTGACAAAGAGATCCGCATACTGAGGCGAGGCGGAGCACCGCTGCATATCACCCACACTATAATTACCCCATAGCTCTGTGCAACTTTAGAATAACAAATGAGTAATCAGCTGTGTTTGCAAAGGGTTGGAAAGAATCAGATGCAACACAGCATCAACCATGAACAGGAAGATTCACACCAAATTTCCAGCCTGATCCCAAAGAGGCTACTGCAGTGCTGGCTCACTGAATTAGAGAGGAAATGTTCTTTCTGGCTCAGCCATGCCCAAGGGAACAAGCTGAAAACATACCTCCAGCAACTTCATTTTTCAGCACATGAAGCTATATTAAATCAATGAAATCAATTCTTGCAATTTGGTATGAAAGCAGACACCACCTCCCACCCCTCCCTTCTCTGAAACTCACCACTCGCATCGACCTCTCCTGTGGTCAATTTCAGTGAGAGCTAGCTTAGCTTAGCATTAATATACAGCTGGCACTGACCTTTGAAAATCATTGATTCATTTTTAGTCAAATCAAGTTAGAAGATACAAATCTATGTACTGTAGAGGACTCCACAAAGCAACAATTTCAAAAATAATTTATGCAAATTAAAGTGGATATAAATATGTGTAAATGTATGTGAAAAATCATCTGCTTGTTTCAATTAGAAGGACTAAACTAATTTCCCACCTCCACCTTTCGAAACCATTTCAAATTGACGCAGGTATATACACTGTTACCCATGAAGTTGGAATAAAATATTTCAACCTCTTCTCATGAAATGATTGTGACAATGTGATTTATTCTTTATAGATAAAGTGAATCTCCTCTAAACTTTATTAATCAATCTCTTCCAAACAAATCAGAGTGAAAATAAAACCATAATAAACCTGACGTATTAAACAGGAATAATAAGAGTATTGTGTCTGCAACAGTGGATGAAAAACAACAGTAAAATATAATCATAATGAAGCAAGGAATGAAGGGAACTTATTCTGTGGTGGTGCAGAGTGCAAGTGGATTCTTGGCTGATGGTGTTTCAGGTCAGGTGGTGCAAATCTATTATTATTATTAGAACTGAACAGTAGATATCAATCCATCCATTATCTGTAACTGTTTGTACTTATCAGGGTCACATGGGCCTGAAAGTCCATCCCATCTGACTTGATGGGACTGGACAAGTCACCAGCTCATCACAGGGCACATAGAGACAAGCAACCATTCACAATCAAATTCACACCTACGAACAGTTTAGAGTCACCAGTTAACCTGTTAAGGTTCATGTGTCTGTACTGTGGGAGGAAGTCGGAGTACCTGGAGAGAACCCACACAGACGGGAGTACATGCAAACTCCACAGAGGAAGAACCAGCCGAGGTTCAAACCAGGAACCTTCTTTCCTGTGAGGAGACAGTGCTAACCACTGCTAACCCTTGGACAGTAAATAGCTACAGCAAATTTCATGATCAATAGTTCAGGAGATACTTTGCTCCGCCCAGAAGGGTTTTATTTAAAAGTGTTTAATTTAACCAACAACCAACCTGTAACTAATCGATTATAAAATATAGTCTAACCATCTTTTCTTTTCCCACAGGTGTTCCTCCAGAAACAATGACGCTCATTTGGAGGAGCCCTTTGTCAGGACTCTACTTATACTTTATTTAAGTATTTGCATACAGAGGATTCTTTTTAATGGCCTCCTCAATGTCTGGACCTCATTTGGGCTCCTTATGCCATATTAACACAATCTCATGCTCACCGCCAGGAAATGGAATTCAATTAGTACAGCAGCATGGCGGAGCTGGCCTGACCAAATGGCACCCTGACCAGCAGTTCAGGTGAGCAGAATTAATGAGGGGAAGCAGGCATTGCGGAAATTGAATGCTAGACCTTCAGACAGCCAGTTGAGAAGGGTTAAAATAGAGAATGAAGCCGGCAGCTTAGAAGAAAACTTGAGTCTGCAAATGTAAAAGGCACACATGAAGGGAAACACTTTAATGCGCATGTTAGTGCAATGTGACATTTAACTGTTAAGATTTCTTTGTGGAGTGAGGTTCCTTTCTTAAGAGTTTTCTTTTTCTTACTGACTGAAAGTTGAAAAAAACCTTTTGAAACAATATTTGAATTTTTATGTAGAACATTATTTCAGTGATTATATTTTAGTGGTAGGAAGCTTGTGGAGATGACTAGCCAGGAATTTGAGCTAGAGGACTAATGACATGATCCCTAAATGACTTCTCACCCACACACAAAGCCTCAGTTGTATTACATGGCTACACACCACCATTTTTAAATGGAGCCTATCAGGATATAACGAGCTCCCAACAATTGTAGGTATAAACAAAAAGAGCCACTGTGGCTCTGTGAAGAACTCTGTTCTTTTTCTTCATCAGTGACTTCATACTTTAGTGGTGGTACTGTGGTTTGCTTCATGAGTACCTGGAGATTTACAGTATTTCAGTCCTTTGTATACTGACAGCTACTTTGTGAACTAAAGGCTTTAATGCATTCACAGATGTTTTGTGTCTTTGAACTCTCTCATATGCCGTCAGAGCAGCTCTCTGTCATTCCTAAACCATTACACATCATAATAACTGAATGGTGTTATTATTATTTCTTATTAGTAGCATTGTTTTTTTATACTGTGTATGTATCGTGTCAAATTCATAATTTTTCCTATTTTTGTCTATCTTCATTTTATCCGTTATGTCATTGCTGTTTTGTTTTGGCAAGGCGTATGGTGGCGGTGGACAGACTGATCCCAGGCGTCAATCTAGGACTAGGGCGCATGGCGCATCTAGGGCGCATGAGCGGACGTGAGGGCACACAAGAAAAAAAACGTCTCAGGCGCTGTTGTGATTTGTGCCCAGGGCGCCCAGGGCGCAAATGTGGCCAGGACCGGCGCTGGTCCTGATTAACTAAGGGAGTACTGTACAAAATGCGTGTAAAAAGGTGTAGAAAAGTGTGTGGTTAGGGGTTTTACGGCCTTAAAACATGTATAATAATTGTAAAACTTACTTCGCGGATTTTGTTTATTGCGGGTTATTTTTAGAACGTATTCCCCGCGATAAAAGAGGGACCACTGTAGTTGTATTCAATATTTCTGTTTTTAGCAACCTTTAACAAATCCAATTTCACAGACCATCAGTGGCAGAATGAGTGTCTGTGGTGACAGAATAGAGGACAGCTAAAGAAAACACAATCAAAGACTTTAGAAGAGACTGCAGGTGAATTTCATGAATATGGACGATACACTGCTAGATTTTTCTATGCTGATGCTGATTTGATGTTGCATGTTGATGCTGACTGAATATGATAAAGTGATGTCACTAGTCTGTCTATCTATGTCTATCTAGTAAATATAAGGCTACAGCATACCTTAGCATGAAGACTGGAAATAGCCCTCTGTCCAATAGACCACGATCTGTTCACCAGCACCTTAAAGTTCACATGTGTTTGATCGGTTCCAAGTGTAAAGTAAAAAAACATGCTGTTTATATTATGTGTTATGTGCCAAACTATTACTGGGTTAGACCCAGTAACTTCCCGGTGCCTCCGCTGGTTGCCTGGAAACAGCACAGAGGCTTTGTCCTAAACTTTGCCACAGAAGGCTTTTTACACACTGAGGGCTCCTGATCATCTTTCTGTTGTAACACCTGTTCTTTTTGTACCTTACATGTTTGCTTTGTGAATATGCATAATAAATCTCTTGAATAAGCACTCTGATGTCTCAGCAGTCACTTTGACTCGTCACAGCAGGAAAGGCTCAGGTGGAATTGATAACATTATGGATGGCTCCATTCTAGGAATTATTACAATGCAGTGCAGCAATTAGAAATGAAACGTGTTATTAGTGACAGCGGTGTTTAACAAGTGAAAAGAGTGTGTTCACCTTGCCTCGGATTACACTGGCCATGAAGACAAACAGGATCAGGTGTCTCATAAGTTTTGCTACCAATCCCAGTGTGCACTTGTGTTCTGCCACCACGCAGCTCCAGCTTGATGTGGTTACATCAGTGGCAGTAGTAGACAGTGTTGCAGGAGGTCACTGTGTGCTCCCATCTGTCTCATGTTGTCACAGCAGTGGGAGCCGGGAGCGCGGTGAGGAAGCGGCCTGAGCGCTGCAGGGCAGCTAGGTGTTTGTAACAATACCCATGAGCCGACCTGACACCGAGACACTGACACCACTTGGCATAAGTCAAATTCCCACTGACTCCCACAGTCACGCCGCAGCCCACTGCAACGCACCAACACACGTGTCTGTGTGTGTTCATGTCAGCTTCTTACAGCGCCACGCCTCTGCAGTGTTCAGGTGCTTATGAGAAATATTTGCTATCTCCATGTTATTGCTGGCTGCAATCTTCTGCAGCCAAGAATGAGCTCTTAAAAACAAATCTCATCAGGGAAATAGCTTTTGAAAAGCACTTCACCAAGTCAGGACCTACAGCAGCTCAATTTGACCTCTTGTTGATTTTCCATCAAGACCAATAGCAGTAATGGAGAGCTTGTAATTCCTCTGAGGAGACTATTATACTTCAAACACTCAGATAACTTGGAGACGTAGTCATTCTGATCTTAACCTTTGCACTTAACTGCATGCATGTGGCCTAGCCAAAATATGGAATCCAGCACAGAAAGAGAAAGCAGTTAAATATCAATAGAAGGCAAGCCAATTACCCAAATTATCATCATGAACAATCACAAAGTATTCAGATCAGCTGACAAGGTTTTGAAGTTTTGAAGGTTGATTGTTTTTCGTGTTTATTGTGTAGGTTATAGTTTTTTCTGTCTGTTTATTTTGTTTTGTTTTTGTTTTTTGCCTTTTCTACTTTTTTTTTCTAATTCTGTAGTGTATGCTACACTTTCCTCTGCTGCTGTAACAAGTAACTGTAAATGTTCCCCGTGGTGGGATGAATAAAGTATATATCTAATCTAATCTATTATTCTGTCAGACATGAAGCCCGCATTAGGCAAACACAACATGAGGCAGCACAGCCGCTTTCAATGATGATTCATGCATGCTCACAGAGACATGCATTGTCTCTGTGGCTCTCTCTCCCTCTTTACTTTGTGTGTGACAGGAGACAGATTTACACCTGAAGGTCTCTGGTGGAGGTCAGGGTGGAATAAATTGGTGACATCACCTTTACCGCGATTGATTCTGCAGTGATTTAATAACTGCACCAACTCAGCAGAATCTGCTGTGAGGATGTGAAGGGGACAAAAAACTATCAAATAAACCGAGTCAACACACAAACTAAAGTATTTAGCTACTTATAAACAACTACAATTTGTAAAAAGATAATGTCTGTTATAATTTGATGCTATATAAAAAAAAAAATGAAATTGAACTGCCAAAAGGTATTGGCATGGTGTCTGGGTTTATATCATTATATCCACAGACATTTCAAGTCTTTTGCATTTATGTGTGATTCAATTTTAAATCCAATTTGAACTTTTAGATGTTTTAAATGTTTAATGCTTCAATATACAGTATTTCAGAGAGAAAATGAAAATGAAAATTTAATTGACAAATAATGTTTAAATGCCTTCCTGAGCGTTGAACACTGTGATCAATAATAATGATTCGTTTTCAGAATGGGAGACTTTCACTGTGCAGCCTGCAGCAGAGAGTTTTCATGTCATTGAACTGACGTCCTGATTTTTGTTTCCAGTGAAAAAAAAGTGACACAACAGTAGAAATTATTCTCGTTAGTCCATCATGATGAAAGTGATCATTGTTAAAGCCATTTTCATTTTCAGAAGAGATGATGAAAACATGCATTCAGAGGCTGAGCTTGAATTTTCTTCTCAAGGTTAAGTGATCAGTGTCTGCAGACCTGAAAAAGAAATGTCTGTTTCAAAGTGTTGTGAATGTTAGGTCAGTGTTAAAGGATGTTTAGGGAGTCTGAGTAAAATGAAATTTTTTTTTTTTTCATTCAACATTCAAAAACTGAATTTTCAACTTGATTTCATTTGATGATACAGATACAGATATCTCGGACTCTGATCAACCTTTATGTTGGTGGAAGTTGAAGAAAAGATCATGTTTACCAGCATTAATGGAAATAATATTCAGATCACTGATGAAGCTGATTCAGTTGATGCTCTGCGTGCCAGTTTAAATTGGTGCCATGTTTACTGTAATTGCCTTGATCTGTGTTGTTTCCTTTACTTGGATCACTCTGATGTTTGATAGCCTATCTTGAGTGTGGGTAGCAATCTCTGCTTCCTTTATCTCAAACTACACACCTGACTGCGTCGCTCCGAGCCACAGCCATCTGCAGCGATAAAAAGATTATAAAAGACAGAGCAGTCGAGCCGAGACGGACAAATTTCCTCACAACCTTGATGGTATGGCTTTCTTAATCTATTCTGACAATAAAGAGTCTGCATAAGGAGCTGAGTTTGCAGAGACAGAAAGACAGACGGGACGAGAAACAGAGAAGAGCTGAAGCTTAACAAACGACAAGCCATTTTATTTAACGTCCTGGATGTTTTCTCAGGTTGTCCTGATGTAACACCACAACAATGTTGAAAATAAACTTGAAATGCTACAGCTTGCAATCATATTTTAGACATGAGAGTTCTTCCAACTTTGTGTCAACAGTTTGTCTCTTTCCTTGTTTAACACAACACACAGCTTCATGTTTCGTGAGTTTTCTGTGAAAGAACTGGACTGGCCTGCAGAAATCCCTGACCTCAACCCCACCCAGCACCTCTGGGATGAACTGGAATGTCGACTGAGAGCCAAGCCTGATCAGCCAACAGCCATGCTGGACCTCGCTAATGCTCTTGTGACCTAATGGGAGCAAATCCCTTCAGCCAAGCTCCAACATCTGGTGGGAAGACTAAAACCAAGAGTGGAGGCTGTTCAACTACCTCTCAGCATGTTGCGCATGTTATTTATAAAGAGTATGGTCTAGGCCTGCTCTACACAAAAACCATGTGTACACCTTTCCCCACACATGTACACCTCATGCACACGCTGAAATGATGAAGTGGATGTGAAGTATAAAGGTGTCAGATGTAACCTGGCAACATTGTTTGTTTAGGTTGTGTCCAATTTCACTGATGCACTTATTTATACATTTAAATTATTCAGGTGTGATATCATTCTTCTATTTCTATTGGAGCTATTGATGACAGAGAAGACAGATTTCATCGTTTTCATTGACTCCATTTATGCTCTCAAACTTTCCACTACTCCCAATAAGACAATATTCTAAATAGGATATGGGTCACATAAACAGCATATTGCATTTGGATAGCCTAAATTATGCCGCATTCTAAATGTACCACTTTCTGATGAGGAGTTTTAGGATCAGTGTTATTGTACACAGCACATTTGTAACTGACGTCTTGTTCAGGAGGGGTTTAAACACAGTTTGCAACATGCAGCCTTCTCCTGCTTCCTGCCAGCTTAGTGTGTTGTGAATGGAGCAGCCAGGCAAAGTTTTGTAAAACAAAAGGTTCCGGTTTACAACCGGCTTTTGGATATGACGTAACAAGATTACAATGTTGACCTTTTCAAAAAACGGTTAAACAAATAAAAGAAAAACGCTGTGTGTTTGAACAAGTCATCCAACAGTGGAAAAAGTTCTATTTTGATAGTTATAGTACATATAGTACATATAGTATGTGAACAGCTGTGCAGGAATATTGCCTTTTTTGCAATATAGATTAACATTGATCATCGTTCAACATTTAATAATGATGACAGAGATGTCAGGACGATGATGGTTATTATAATGAAAGAAGAGTTGTGTGTAATATCTAGACATAATGACTGATCAAATGTATACCTCTGAGAAGAAGGTGTGTGTGTGTGTGTGTGTATCACACTGTCCTCTAAACACTACACTCCATTAGGTTACGACAGAGCAACCTAAACAGATGGGAAACCTGTCATAACAGCAGTGGAAGTGGCAGGTGTAAATAATATGATAACACTTGCTACATTACCAAACACTTCATCTGTTTGATCCATCCACCTTCTGCCGGCTGAACCTCCAAACAAACGTCCTCTGAAATGAGCTGTTCACTTCCCTGTTTCCTCCTCTGAGCTCTGAGCCCACAACCTTTTTCATGTGAGGTGACAAAGAGTCAATGAGCTGACACAATATTCTACATTTTCACATTTTTTCAGAAATTTCAAGCTCACTGCTCCATGAAATGACTTTATCTTAATCTTAAAAATGAAAGAAATTTAGTTTGACTGCACCTGGACATGAACTACATATGAACCGCACTCAACAGTTTCTGTGATTTATTGTTTTGCTGCAGAGAAAAACATTTTTAGAAGTGGTCTGGCAGCCTTTGTCTCACTACATATCATCACCTGCATGTCTGACAATGTTCTTCAACATCACAGGGAAAATGTAAATATCCTCTTACTTGCTCTCTCCAATCATGAGTATCAAAGGCAAAATATGTAAAGCAATCAGACTGTACCAATATAACTGAACATGAATAGATTACTTGCATTCTAAACAGATCTGAACAGCATCTAAAGTCATACACATCTGGTGACAGTCAATCTTTCCAGGGATGAATATCAGCATCTCTAATGTCTACTGAGTCTCACAATCATTCCATCAAAAGTAAAAGTCCAGCTCCAGTGCAAACAGGGTGAGCCAGCAGCTACTTAAGCATGAATTTTCATGGTGTCAACATGGAAACAAATACAGGCACATTTTCAAAAGCTGGGTTGACATTTTTAAGTCTGTCCCAGCATTAGAAAAAGTTAATCCTCGCTGACTTTTAAACATCAGTTGTCACCAGATGTTAGATGCGGCACAGAATCAGCTTGGCTGAAGCCTGACATGTTCAAAATCTTAAGATTTGTGCAGAAAATGAACCTGAACCTGAAGTTAGGCACCGTCTTCAAAGTGCATTAAACGAAAGATAGCTTTTCAGGTTTTTGTCAGTATCTTTCACATGTTTGCATAAAACCAACTCCCTGCACGAGGTCTGCTTTGTTATTCTTTTTATCACATTGAGTTTTATCTGGACCTCCTAATTATATGAGAAACCTTCAGATTTCCTAACGAAAACAAAAATAAATCATGAAAAATGTCCAGTTAAACTCCTAATTTTATTTCTACTATTTATTTCCACCTGACTCAGTTTAGACTGCTGGGGGAAGTAGAGAGTGAGCTTTACGAAGAAACTGGTTAACATCTGTCCCCTGCTGTGCTGTCTAACTCCTCAGAGTCTAAAGTTTCATATTCATCACAGTATTTTACACTTCCAACCACTTTTCTAAAACAGTTTAGGAAAAACTGCAAAGATTGCAGTGGCTTAAAGAGATACAGCATGTCAGTCTGTTCATGTATAATTGCCTGAATAAACAAAAGACAAATGGAAGCAACGAAAGCAGTGAAAGCAATTGCAGAGTCAAATAATGTAGAGAAGAAGATAAGAGAAACAAAGCAGCACATTCTGAGCTAAGGAGGCAGTCGTTCACTATCTACTGTGGAAGACTTGGAGGATGAATTACTACTGACTACTGTCAGCACTGTGTGTGTGTGTATGTGTGTGTGTGTGTGTGTGTGTGTGTGTGTGTGTGTGTGTGTGTGTGTGTGTGTGTGTGTGTGTGTGTGTGTGTGTGTGTGTGTGTGTGTGTGTGTGTGTGTGTGTAGGCCTGGGTATGCATTAATTGTCTGTATGTGCTGAGGAGATTCTGGTGAGAAGTTGTTTCTGAAGCTCGACACCTATCTCAGCCTGTCAATAGACAGAGACTCCAGAGCCAATTATTCAGAGAGGAATGGATGTCATTCAAATGTCAAAGCCATCCCAGAGCCCTGCTGAGCCTCAGCCACATGTCAGGGCCATTAATGAAGCGCACCTCACATGCTGTATGCTTTAATGTGCCTGCCCTGTGTGGGCACGCCACACGGTGTTTATGTTTACCACCTGTGCATGCTTCACAACAGGTTGTGTGAGGCCATATTGACTGTATTTGAACCTACTGTTGAGAAGTGACACTGATGGCTTCAGGGTTATATTTTCTATGTGCAGGCAGCACTATTTTAGACATACTGAGATTAAGCAAAGGCATCATGGTAGGGAGGGTGAGCATTGGTTGCAATCTGCAACTATGCTGCTAGTCGCTAAATCCTTCACACTGGACCTTTAAGGCAAAACCAAAACCATCAAGCAAAACAAATCCATGTGGTGAGACATTCCTGTCAATCCAACAGTCTGACATTTTTCCATCTCAGAGAGCATCCTTGTGTCTGCCTGCTAACTTTGATAGAAATCTGTGGCGACCGAGTTCATCATCCTGCTGTATGCTTCTGTAGTGACTGCAGTCAAATGAGATCTTCTACCTACACTCATATCATCTCAGCCTCTGCTCATCTCCCATCACTCTGCATGTTGTAATTATGAACTCAGCTCAAATTAGAAGGTGAGGAGATAAAAGAGGCACAACGAAAACTGAAGACTTGATGATCATGTGAGGAGACGAGCTGTTAAACAGAATGAGATGATGCCTTATGCATCGAAGGCCAAGGGATTTTCTTTCTGTAGTGATGAGAAGCAGACACTAAATCCAACATGGATCTGTACATCATTGGCTGCCTGAACACTGAACTTCACTGTGTGCCCAATCATAGACATCTCTTCCAATTCAAATATATCAATAAGGGTCAAATCTTGCAGGACGTCTAAAGCTAAAAATTGGAAGTAGTTCCTCCTGTGTCAAGTTGCTCTGGTAATTTTGTTGCCACACCGTTTGGTACAGACAGCGTTTGGTACAGACACCGTTTGGTACAGACATCAACATGTTGCATTGCATTTAGCTCAAAGCACTGCTGTGAACTGAAGCACAAATTCACATATTTGCTAACATGGCTGTAGACTCTTCGTGTGATTTCACTCCAAACTATCTTTCCCTAACCTTAAAGGACCAGTGTTCTGGATTTAGCGGTGTTGTTGCAAACCACTCATACAACCCTCCTATTTTTCTTTGAATCATTTCGTGTCCGGCTTCCTCTGTGACATCTCTCTTTCTTCTCTTCTCTGACACCCATAGCAAACACACCCAGGCAGCTAGGATGGTTCGCCTAACAGGAAATAGCAAGGGGGTCGCCGTGGGAACGTAAGTCTCTTTCCACGCCTGTTGTCATCTGAAGCAGGAAGCTTTGTTGTCTAACCTCCTGACATTCAGAGAAACACTCTGCCTGAATATCATCTGTCAAACAGTCATTGCATGTTACCATAACAACACAAATCAGGAGATAAGTTGTGTGTTTCTTCGTCAGTATGAAGGAGATGATGATGTTCTCATTCAGTCCCTCCAGCGTTAATCGGTGGCTGCAAATGAGTGATCTCTGGTTTTAAGTAAGCGTGAGACGATGTTATGAGCAAAGACAGCACAAAGCTAAGATAACTGCCGCCTTTCACTTCACCAAGCCTGGATGCTCTACTTGCACAATAATGGTCCCTTCACAGGACATAATTCTTGTATTGTCCAGCAGTCCTGAGCAGTAGAAGGCCTTTCTTGTGAGCGAGGCAGCTGTGGCCACAGAGCTCCGTTCATCTGCTCTCCCTCCTTCACAGGCAGCCAGTCTTTGGGCAGGCAGAATAAAGATCTGATTGATGCAGGGTCTTCCTACTGGCCCACAGCGCTCTCTTGACTTGATAAGCCGATGATTAAATGGGGGCTGGAAAGGCGCCGCAGGTGAAAGAGCTGCCTTCTGAAGAATGGAATTGTCCACTGATCAAATCAAACATGGTTTTCATCCCAAATGCTTCAGGAAGTCTGCCAGTCTGTTGTCTCTGCTCGTCAAACTGTGTGCTACTATACTGTGTTTAGTTATTAGGATGTATTAATACACAAGCAGACGGCTGAGTGTTCATTTCATTAACAAGCTTTAATAAAAAAAGCTTTAATATAATTTAATCTAAAATTCAATAATAATCAATTAAAAAATAAAAACTACACGATGGTGCCTTGTCAACAAATTTGAAATATAACGGTGCAGAGAGAAAAAGTAAATGTGTGGTTACCAAGTGGCAACCTCGGTGGCTGTTAAGTGCCAAAAACTGTAGTCCGCTTGAGGCTGGTTCCAGTCTCCATAAGTCCCCATGTTCAAATGTCCAACTTCACAGCAGAAATAAACATGTTTACAGCCTGGTACAAAAAACCGTTTTGGTCTCTATAGCTAATTTCCCTGTTTGTGACAACTGTACCGAGGGTGAATTTATATACAACTCACCTGTTCAGGTTATATTAAGGCAGTGGTTCCCAAACTTTTTCTGCAGGGCCCCCCTTTCTGAAGATTAGAATATTTTCGAGCCCCCCCACACTGACACAAACACACAAATCCTTTGTTTCTAAACTCCACTGGACTTTACTTAACATTGTAAGTCATACAAAATGGCAACTTCTTCCTGAACAAAACTAAAAAAAAAATGACAAATCACCTTTACAATTATTAAAAGTGACACTGCATCATGTATCATAAAATTTTACCATGTAATGGTGTTCATGGCTTTCAACACATCTTCTTATAAACTCCATACCTGCATGAAAGTGGCCTTTTACACTTTACCAGCTCTCTGAGGAAAATAACAAAATCCTGAACATTTAACTATGCAAAAACTGCACCTTTTATGTCCACATCTTTTCAGTGACTGGTGTGGGCTTGCTTCATGCTGCAGATCTTCTCAAATCGGGGCTGCAGCTGTGAGACTGCTACTCTTAGTTCATTTTCAATGTCCAGCTTTGATCTGTATTTAGTCTTGATGGAGGCCACAGCAGAAAAACCTATCTCACATAGGTAAGACGTGGCAAATGGAAGGAGTGTGGCCAGAGCTCTTTTGCCTAGCAGTGGGAAATCTTTCTCCACTCCAATCCAAAATGCAGCTAGTGTCTTAGACTTAAACTCCAGCCTCATTATTGAATCAGAGGTGACATCAATGAACTGTTCATTCTCTGTAGTGCTGAATTCGGCAGGTGGTGTTGCACTAAAGGGGTCTCGGATCCAGTCATATTGTGTAGGATCCTGCACTGGGAAGTACCTCTGGAAATGCTTTTGGAGGGCAGAGATGTGAGCTTTCATGCATGGGATCACTGTGTTCTGCAGCTTGTTGACCTCAATGAATGACTTCAGGTTCTCAAACGAGTCTATATTTCCCTCTGTAACTCGCTGCTCCCACATCTCAAGCTTTCTTGTGAATTATGTGATTTTATCTGCCAGATGTGGAAGGTGTGTGTCGCTGCCCTGCATCTGCAGATTTAGCTCATTGAGTTTTTGAAACATGTCACTGAGGTACGCAAGTTTCATGAGGAACTTGTTGTTGTTAAACGTGTGGGCAAGTTCATTTTTCTCCTCCTCCAAAAAGATGCGGATCTCATCCCGCAGTTCAAAGACCCTGGATAAAACCTTCCCACGTGACAGCCATCGGGACTCGCTGTGAAACAGAACAGCTGTGTGGTCGGAGCCCATTTCCTCACACAGTGCAGAGAAAATACGTGCTTTGACAGGTCGTGTTTTAATGTAGTTCACTGTAGTGATGACGTCCGTCATGACATCGTGCAGGTCGGGACTCAGCTGTTTAGACGCCAGCGCCTCTCGGTGTATCATACAGTGTGTCCACTGCACGTTAGGGGAGACGCGCTTGATGAGCGCTTGCAGCCCCCCTCTTCTCCCAGCCATGGCCTGAGCCCCGTCTGTGCAGATCCCCACACAGTCCTCCCATTTCAGATCGGCCTCTCTTAAGTAGGTGTCAATTATTTTAAACAGTTCCTCTGCAGTGGCTCTGCTCGTCACTTGTTTGCAGAAAAGCAAATCCTCCCTCAAATCATCGGCATCAATGAATCTGACGTATGTTATCAATAAGCAGTCTTTATTACTATCAGTCGCCTCATCCATCTGCAGAGCAAAGCGTCGGTCCCGTATCTTGTCATTTAGCTGCTCTTCTATGTCCTTTGACATATCATAAATACGCCTTGAGATAGTATTGTTTGAGAGAGGAATGGCCTTTAGCTTGCTGGCAGTGGCTACGTCGATCATAGTTGAGACCATGTCGATCGCAGAGGGAAGTATTAATTCCTCGGCTATAGTGTGTGGCTTTTTACACTGAGCAACTCTGTAGGCAACTTTGTAGGAGGCGAGCTGAGCATTTGCAGGCAGGGATGCTGCTTTAGTAAAGCGACTCTGCTGTGCACGACAGTGTGTGAGTTTTTTTCTGAAGAACTCCACCGGCTTGTCTTTGTGCTCGGGATGTGTTGTCTCCAAGTGGCGTTTTAATTTGTTCGGCTTCAGACTGTCGCGAGCTAGTATTTTTAGACACACAACACACTGTGGTCTTTCCTCCTTACCCACTGTTGTGCTGGTGAAGCCGAGTGCGAGATATGCCTCGTCATATTTTCTTGTCTTTGCTTTTGAAGTTGCTACATTTGGTGAAGATTCATAATCTGGTTTGCGTTTAGCTGGGAGCGCTGTCACAAACTTGTCCATGCTGTTATGCTAGCATTGTAACTAACTAGTCATTCATTTAGCCGTAGCCTTGCCGCGCCCCCCCTGCAATACCTCCTGGGGCGCGCCCCCCAGTTTGGGAACCACTGTATTAAGGCTTAAAGTTATGCAGGATTAAGAGCATGGACACTTTGATTGACAGATGGATGCTTGTTACAGGTGGCTTATTTGAACACCCAGGGTCATTCAGCCCATCTCAGTTCCACCCATGCATCTTTGCCCACTGTTGGATTAGCAGATAGGACTGCCAAGATGGAGACACTAAGCACAGGAACCATGTCCGTATTTTATACATCCCATTGTAGTGACAATAATGTTAAAAGAAAAGTCTTGTGGCTACGGAAGAATATAAAAAAAAGAGACACTTTAATAAAGTGACACTGCTTTTAAAGTTATAAAATAAGTTATATCTGTCAAAGTTATGTTATGTATTATTAGCATCTCACAGCAACAGGACGTTGCTGACTTATGGGGCTTTGTCCGAACTTTTTTGCCAACTAAATTGGATAACTTCTTGCTTAAGATACGTTTGTTTAATTCAGAGTGTCAGACATATTTTTCACAAGTAATTTTGAATGGCTCTATGCAGCTAAATGTAGTCTATTGTGTGAATTTACTGAAAGAAGCAGCATTTATGTGGAAAACTGATTAGTTAAGTTAAAACATGTCTTTGACAGAGTTCTGGTCTTTACAACAGACACATATTGAGACATCAACAATGTCTATTTAACCAGGAGCCTCATTGGTTGAATGGTGCCCGTTCAAAAGAAACATGCAGATCAGAGCATGTTTCATGTCTGGATTGCTTACATTAACATCAGGCCAGACAACCTCTCTGCAAAGCTGCATTCTTAACCATACAACCTCTCATACTGTGGCTAATTCTCAACACTTGTTTATTTAGCCTAAAATACATACACAATCTCATGTTGTTTTTGTTGACTAAAAATTGAAGTTGATTAAATTAATGTTTGATCTTTAAGACACAATTTAACTAACAAAATATATATGCCAACATTTAATTCGCACATGCATTCACACATGCATGTGGCAAATTCTGCATATGAATAATGTCCATGTGCTGATAACCCATAAAATAAGAAGTCAAGTTATGAAAGTGGAGGAGGGATGGTGTTGTATTACCAAACATTAGCCTGTAAGTTACCACATTTAACATTGCACAGTGTAAATGGATCCTTGTTGACCTGCTGCTGACACCCACTCATGGGAATATGTAAGACAAAAGCACCACTAGGCTAATAGAAAGAAAATAAATAAACCTGGGGCCTTTGTGCTGTGACAAACAGAGGCAATCAACAAGATGTTCCCCAGTAAAAGTGATCATCCGCAGGTGCAGAGTGAGTAAATGTTGTCTGAACATTAGAGGCGAGACTAATTCATCCTCCAAATAGTGAGCGAGGGGGTTCGTTTCTCCTCACTGCGTCAGATATGTGCTGTCTCCTGCAGCCCACTCATCTCCATAAAACCTCTGACTGCCAATCACACGTCCAGGACACCTTTGTTTCCATGGAGATGTCACACTGCCAGGCAGTGTGGGTTAAACGTACTGAGTCAAGTCACTACAGCTAAAGTTGACGTGTGTACGTGTGAGTATGTCGTGTGAAACAGGCTCACATCACTTCTCTGTGGACCAGAGTCGTTTAAATAGCCCTGTTCAAAGACATCTCCACCTGCCAACACCCTTCTGTTTGTTTCCTGTAAGGTTTGACTTCAGCTCTCTCCTCTTTGTTTACCAGTTGTGTTACTCATGATGATAGCCAATTTATTCAATCCAACTAAAGTAGCACTTCCTGATTTCCTGTGTGCCAGAGAGAAGTTCCTGGAAAAAATGTTTCCAGTGAAGAGTGAAAAGGTTTTTAATACACCGAACAAAAATATGAATGCAACACTTTTGTTTTTGCTCCCATTTTTCATCAGATGAACTCAAAGATCTAAAACATTTTCTATATACACACAAAATAACCATTTCTCTCAAATATTGTTCACAAATCTGTGTAAATCTGTGATAGTGAGCACTTCTCCTTTGCCGAGATAATCCATCCCACCTTACAGGTGTGGCATATCAAGATGCTGATTAGGCAGCATGAATATTGCACAGGTGTGCCTTAGGCTGGCCACAATAAAAGGTCCAGAGAAATTTAAAAAATCGTGAATATATCTTGTGTCTAATGGCTTCAAAGTTATTTGTTTTTTTTTTCAATTTTTTTGTTACTGTTTTTTTCATCAGACTAGTGATCAGTATGTTTTGTTCTAGCAACAAGATCAATAGAGCCAATAGAAAAAAGAGCAGAGAAACAGCAGCATCCTCCTATGTATGTATGTCTGTATCATACACAATGAGAGTAAAACTGCATCATTTATTATTTATGTTGAATAAATCATGTTGTGTGTGTGTGTGTGTGTGTGTGTGTGTGTGTGTGTGTGTGTGTGTGTGTGTGTGTGTGTGTGTGTGTGTGTGTGTGTGTGTGTGTGTGTGTGTACTGTCATGGCTGGTCTGTGGGAGAGAGCATGAGGTCATCAAACATTTATGTTGGCTGTGTGGAAACAAACTACATCATGCCTCTTTCTCCTCATCTCTCTCTTTCTCTCTGCCTCTTTCCATCCACTCTGCCAGTGGTTACAGGAGTCACACTGACTTCATGATGAGAGTCTCTGAGCCAGAGCTGCTCTACCTTTTTAAACAGACATCACTTCATGTTATCTTCTGTCATCAAATGCATATTTGTAGATTTTCCTTTGAACCAAATATTGTTGGATTCAACCTCTGTGTTTGTGAAATGAAGCCTCCACAAAGTGCAAAAAACTGCAGTTTTGGCTCCAGAAGTGAGTCAGTCTCCATAAGTCCCCATGTTCAAATGTCCAACTTCACAGCAGAAATAAACATTTACAGCCTGGTACAAAAAACAGTTTTGGTCTCTTTCGTCTGCCACCCACCTCCTTTTCTCCAGAACAAATAGACCAATTTCTTGAACACACACTTTGTTTTTTCCATGTGTCAGATATTGAGTTTAATCATAACCAGTTAGTTAATCATAACCTGTCAGTCATGTTTCATATTGCAGTTTGTGGATTAAAGATAATTAATGTTTAGCAAACAGTGCAGAAGGAGCCTGAAACACCCCCTTTTCCATTTACTGAATCAGAACTGATTCTGAACCCAGAGACTTTCAGATAAAAAACAACAACTGGTAAAATCATACCTTGTTGGGAACTCATATTACTGACTAGACTTGGTTTCTATGATGAGTTATCACTTCAACTGCTTATCCTATGGTGACAACACAGATAAATGCTTTGTAAGACACATAGAGATGAAAGACATGATTCTCACCTTACAAACACTGACCCAGAATCCAACTGATCTTAAGACACCATTCATGATAAAGAGTTCTAGCAGAACATCTGAGGAATCCTCAAATTAAATTTTGCTACACCAGTTGATCAGGATGTAGAACAGATGATTCTGTTTACATCATCAGATTCAACAGAGCTACGGTGGGGGAAAAAAAGGGAGAACTATTCCTGATGGTTAAACAGTGTTATGACAGGAAACAACTTAAATCGTCAAATTACAGAGTGAACTGGAAACCAGGTGAAACAAAAAAGGTTAAAAATTAAACAAAAATGCATTTCATGATAGTCAAGTGGACTTAGCATACCTGTGCCAAAAGAAATCCTCATGCAAATATAAAATATCTTAGTCAGATCTGTCTGTATGGCATCATTGAACCCTGGTGAAAACAGTCTGGAGTGTATTGTATCTGTTTCATTAGTCTCGGGGTGTAAATGGCTGTACTGTAGCAGCAGCAAGCAGGCAGTCAGTATGCTCAGTTGGGCTGCAGACTGCAGAGGCACTAATGAGCAAGGAGTGCTGCCACATGTGTCTGAATAATTTAACTGTTTCCAAGAAGACAAGTGAACCTCTATATCTGCTGCTGTGGCCACAACAAACCATCTGACATGCATATAACCTTACTCTAATACATCTGCCTTACAAGCTGACTGGAGATTCAAGCGGATTAAAAGATAGAGTTCATCTTTATACCTCACAAACATGCCCTGCAAGTGTTATAGGTCACTGTCCATGCTGCCAAGTGATACATTCAGCTACACAGTGAGACATGGAGAACACAATATGTCTTTATTCTTAGCAGAGGTTTATATGAGGCTCCAGCAGTGAGTTTGGAGAACAAAGTGGGAATCTACGCCCTAGCAGCCATGTGTAGGTTTATTGCTGGTGTTTTGTACAAACCACAGCCCAGTGAGGATACTCAAAAAGGGAAGTCTGAACACATGTAGAAGAACCTTGGAATTTAGTAAAGCACAAAGGCATACTTTGCTTTCTCAGCGCGGTAAGGAAAAGTCCATAATGTCACATGCATGGTACAGAAATAAAAAGAGATCCAACTTCCTGTAACATAACATGTGTAGTCTACATTACAATACAGAAAACACGTCTTTTTCTTTTCATTCACTATGATTAAACTGATCTGCCTCTAGCTAATTTCTCCTCATCATCCTCCAGCCTGTCAAAGTAGAAACTCTCCTCTGCCTCTTTCATGTGTCTGTTAAATGAGCAGCTTTGTCAACTGGCTCATTGGCAGGGCACCTATGAGACACCTTTAGCCTCCTGTAGTGTCTAATTTAGCCCTCCCCATGATACAGGGCCCATAGGAATCGAGGTAATCCAATCCGGGGCCTCTCCCTGCTCTTTCTGCTTGGGCCGGACAGTGAATGTCTTGATCAGGACCTGAAAAGCCTTTTCCTCGCAGAGCGACAACAGATGGCGCAAGGACTCACCTCCCTAACCGCCTCCCCCAACCTCTTCCCACCCCCCACCCACTTCTCTCTATGTAATCATCTCCGACATCCTCGTCTCCATCTCAGCGGCCGTCCTCGCCTTTCCCTCCCTCATTTTCTGTCCCAGAGCACTTTGTAGCCTGATGTCTCTCTGCTGTTTTATCTTTCCCTTCCTCTCTGTCCCTGCAGGAGGTCTCCTCGTGACAAACAGAATTAGAGTCAGTTATTGGTCGGTCACATATCGTGCCCAGCTACAGAACTAGAAACCAAGCTAACATATGCCAACTGTTCGGATGATCAAAACACAATGTACGGTGAAGGAGCACAAACTATTGGATGCTGGGACAGCACTGACCTATTTAGAGGAAGAGGGTGACTACATAAACCCCATCTCTATGATCTGACATTAAAAATATATGCTTATTCATGTTTCCTAAATAATATAGCTGCACACCTAAATCAAGTCAGTCTAATGCTAAATGTTTATTAATATATCTCTCTTATCTTAACACTGTGTTAGCCAGATAGCCACTGTAGTTTTCAATCAAACAGGAGGAGCGATGCTATTTCCAGTGGTGAATTAATCCACATTTGTGCTTGAGTGAGTATTTGGGACAGCAGGATGGTGTAGAAAATAAACATACATGTGTGTGCTCATGATAATGAAGGTACATGACACAACAGTACAACAGTGTGGCTCATTGATGTGTTTTTAATAGTTTTTGGATAAAACTGGAGCTCTATGGCACAGAGGAAGAAGACATAGGAGGCTTTAATACACACACACACCTCAATGAAAATAGAGGGTTTAATGTTTTGTGTTGACCTGTTCTAACTGGCTCTCTCCCTCACCCTCCTGCATCCATAAATCTCCATAGTGAGCACCCTGTGGTTACTGAAGAGGCCTTGCAGATGAGGAGATGAATGGATACTGCTGATCTGGCCAAACATTAACAGCTTCTGTGTCATTAGTGGCCATGTCAGAGAGAGGGCTGAGCATGGACAGATCATCGATTGGATTCATTAAATATGAAGTTGAATGCGATCATGTTTATTTATATAAAAACAACATGTTGTGATTCAAATGTACAGGAAATGACATATCAAGGTTTAGATATTTGGCTTATGTCATATCACAAGGTTCATGCGTCATAGCCATAGACAGGAGAATTTGTGCGTGAGTTTTTATGACACAGCAGCATGAGGCCAGTTAGTGGGTGTAGACAGAAATCATCCAGTTTGTCTGTGATTTGACTTTGGAGATTAAAATGGAATAAAAGTCAGACAGCATGTGGAGGGAGCTTTGTGGTGTGCTGTGCTCTGACCTTTGACCTCCCAAAATCCCTAAAAAAAAAACTGAATTATGTGAACAGCACAGCATGAATTTATGTCAAACATGACCGGGCTGCTAGCAGGGCTGTAGACAGGGTTTTGAAAGAGTTTGAATTATTACGATTTGTGAGCAGGAATAGAAGCAGCAACATCAGTAGCAGTGATAGGTCTGGTGACAGCAGCAGCAGTAATGGTAGGGGTAGTAACAGTACACACTAACAGTGTTAGTAGCAGCAGAAGTAGTGACAGAAGCTGGTTTACTAGCAGGAGTAGTAAAAGCAATAATATAGTAACACGACTAGTAGCAGCAGCAGTAGTTGTAGTATCACTAGCACAAGTGGAAGCAAGCAGAAGCACGTTAAGTAGACACAGCAGTAGTAGTTAGTACCAGGAGTAGCAGTGGCTGTTGCAGTAGCAGTAATACTAGTGGTAGTGGAAGCAGTAGCACAAGCAGTGATAGTGGTAGCAGTTTTAGTAGCATACACTTGTATGCACTGGCTGTGGTCATTGCAGTAGAAGGACAGCAGTGACAGAAGCAGTAACAGTAGCTGTAGCAGTGGAAATGACACTGGAAGTAGTAATAAAAGGAGCAGAAGTAGTGGCACTAGCAGTAGCAGCAGCAATTGCAGTACCTGTAGTATGTGTAGTACGTAGTGAGCAGAAGCAGTAGTAATACTGGTGGTAGTAGTAGTACTGGTTATTGTAGTAGCAGTACTACTTGTTGTAGCAGTACTTGTAGTAGGCACTGCACATGTAGAGCACACAGGGACAAACAGTGTTGCATTCTCATTGACCCGTTAATATGAAGTTATTGTTAGATGCATCGTGATGAAAAACCATGCTGTACTGTTGCATGCTGATGGAGCTGAGTTGAGAGCTGGAACAGATCAGACCTCTCTATGGAGGCATTCATCTGATCACTGAGCACACTGACTGTGGGCTGCCCATTACTGCAGATGGTAGGCCATCAAGGCCATTGAGGCATCCTCAAAGGAAGGCACAGCTGCAGCACACACACACATACATACACACACACACATACACACACACACACACACATACACACACACACACACACACACACACACACACTTAGAGAGAGTACACACACCCTTTCTCTTCCAGCTTGGACTCAGACCAGTAACCTCCATCAGAAACCTCAGCCTGCCTGCTTTTTAACGCACAACCTGTCTGTGTGGTGGCGGAAACTTTCTTCGAGTTTTGTCTGCAGCACATTGACGCTGATCACAAGCATCTCCGTACTGGTTGTTTTGAATAGAGTAGTTTTGTCTTCACATTGCTTTTTAAGTTTGACCATAATGCAGTAGAGATGATAAACAATCAAACTCAACACCTCTCTCTTTAGTCTGGCTTGTACTTATTATTGAGCGCAGTCTAGACTTATTTTCATGTCATATAAATAAAACAGAAAAAATTAGATTCACTATATTTATTTATTTCTCTATTTAGACATTTGAACCTGTCCTCGCCCAGTGTCAGCTGAGATAGGCTCTATTGTCGTCATCATCATCATAATCATTATTATTATTATTATTATTATTATTAGTTTCAATCTGTTGTCATTTTTATTTTATTCTGTCTATCTATCTGTACATTTTGTTTATGAAGTCTAATAGGTGATAGATAGGTGTGTCCTGAGGGTGACACCACCCTATACTATAAATGTTGCACATATCTAAATTCATCTGTTGGCCAAGTCTATCATTCAAAAAGGGGGATCCAGCAGCTGCAGGTGAATCCAGCAGTGCACATTAGACCCGTATAGATCTGAGTAAATGTCTCTGTGGACCAGAGCAAGAGAAGAGCATTAGTAGAATACACACTGAACTCTTGATGGAACATATAGACACCCCCCCTTTTCCTGTCTCATTCTGAGTGCTTAGTGGCTAGCCTAAAATGATTATGTCATTATTTGCAGTTGCAGGGTCAGCCCAGCACCACTTCAAACTGAGAGAGAGCTACAGTCAGACCTGAATCGGACGGTACGTAGCGTGCGTGCCCATGTTCAGCGTCATCATTTACAAGCGCCCCTCTTCAGCAAAATAGCATGACAACAAGAAGTCTGCAGCCACAGGCCGCTTACACACACACACACACACACACACACACACACACACACACACACACACACACACACACACACACACACACATTGAGACAGTGAGGCTCTGCGTGCCTCTGGACAAACATCTGCTTGTAGAATTACAGGGCAGCAGCTCGGTGCCCTTGTTCGCCCTTTGGTCGAATGAACAATCCCCACACATTGATTTCCTCCTCAGGGGAGTCAGACACAGCCCCGCACAGTGCGTCTCAAACTGTCTCACTTGTTTATTTCATTCTTACCTTTCTGGATCTTGGCTTCGATGTCCTGATCGAAGCCCAGCCGGTGACATTTCCTCCACAGCCCCATGTTGGTTGAGTTATACTGCCTGTTGCACTCATCCGCGGCGCTCATGGCGAACAGCTGCCGCCGGTTCCGGGCCAGCAGCAGCTTCTCCTCCCAGCGGGGCAGGCTGCTCCGGCTGGCCCGCAGCGGCAGGCTGTTATTGGGGATGTAGATGAAGCCCGGGTCCTTGCGGCGGCCTGAAAAGCTTCGGCACCGGTCCTTGTACCTCCTGGCATCAGTCTCGTACCAGTGGTCGGAGCACATCGCCACGGCCAGCATGCCCAGGGCGCAGAGAGAAAGAGAGAGCCCGGCGTAGAGCAGTAACTTCCCGGCAGCCATGCTCGCTTCTGTCACAGCCGCATCAGCACCTCGACAGACGGACAGCTCCTCTGCGGCTTCCCCGCAGCTTCAGCTCACATCACCTCTGGACAGCAGCGGCACGAGCATTATCGAGGCTGGAACCGGGTGCGAACGGAAGGCAAACCTTGACTGGTTGGAGAGGATCTGGATTCGCTGGATTCCGGTGGTTTCGGCTACTAAGTGACAACGTCCTTCCTGCGTGCTCGCGCTGCAGCAGCTCGTTTATCTCATCTCAGCCCCGGATCTCCAGCAGCCGTCCGTCTGAGAACACCACAACACACAGCACAGCGGTCAGCTGTCCACTCAGACACACAGCACACTGTAATGCACACAGAACACAGCTTTACTGCATAACGCATCCATTGAAATAAACGGCGGACAAAGAGGGAGGAGCGAAGGCAAACACAGAGAGAGAGACAGAGAGAGACGAGCGGCTGCTGTCAGCTCTTCACAAACACTAAAGCAGCACCATCCTCATCCTCACTGACTGATCACAGAGTGTAAATCTACCTGACGTCCGAACACAGCACATGCAGACCGCAGTCCATCAGCAGCAGGACGGGCAGGCAGCAGCCAGCAGAGTCAGAATCCTCAGCACGTTTGAGAGGATGACGGCAGCTGCGCCCGCTCCAGAGCAGGCCTGTCCACCGACCAATCAACGACAGCCTGTCTGCAGGAGAGAGGGCAGCGTGTTAGCTTTCAGGCTACATGATATTTGACTGAGCACAAACAAACTGCCTCCACTTCTGTTACTGCTGCTGCTCACAGCTTACACGACCACAGCCTGAACCCGAAAACTGCATGTCCTACACGATGCCCAGTATATTAGAATAACATTTATAAACACTAGCAATATGAGATATGGGTTTGTAGGCTGGATTATGTCCCTGTACCTGTCCTCAGGAATACATGAACGCACACATTCTGATAATTTTCTTTGGACATTTGTGAACTTACCTGGTGAACACTTTACACATTCCTGCAGAAACTGTGCAGTTCCTTTCTTTTAAAAACACACTGTACGTATATTAGATACTTTGTCTTCTTTATATGTTATGCACCAAACCACCAAATTCCTTGTAAGTGAAATCTTGTTTCTGATGCAGCTTGAACCACTAAAGTCCATTATGAAGTGAAATGATGGGGCGCCCACAGCCTTAAAGCTTTCATTACCTTGGCTGGTTCTACTTATGTATGTGCATAGTGCTTATATGGTACATTTTACCAAAGACATTTGTAATCAATCTAAGTCCTGTGAACTAATTACTCATTTTGAACTAAAACACATCATGTACAGTAAATATAGGTAGAAGTGGGGTCAGCCAAGGCCACAGGGCCCGCACAGTAGTGCTGGCTCCAGTATTTCAGAGCTTCAGACAAAGCACTATTGTTGTAATGTTATACTTCACAGCAGACACACCTACTGCTTTCTACTTAACTATGACTACGATTTCTACACTTCCTCAAAGCTCTATTACTACCCATTATGCTGATTTTCACACTACCATGGGGCTTTCTGCTACTGTTTAAAAATCTTAATTCAAATCTTAATCTTTGTCTCTATAACATTAAATATTAATGACAAAATGAGCAACAATCAAACACATTTAAGGTATTATTTATAATAAAGACAAAGACACTTTACAGGACTTCATCAAACAACACAATGGAAATATACAACACACAACAATAATCCAATTAAATCCTTTCTAAAAGGTGAATTTTGAGTATAGTGTTTTGAATGTAGACGGGTTGATGCAATGGCAGGGACCAAGGGTCAGGAGAAGGATTTTGTATTAGATCCATTGTGGAACAGGGAGGAAGGATTTATTTAGATGTGATACCTCTTTCTCTAGTGTCAAGAGCATTCACAGTCTCATAGTACAAAGAATGGCATTTCATGTGTGCAAAATGAACAATGATGATCACAAAGATTCACATGTGTTCAAAATTTCACTTTGTTTTCAGTAATTGTTTTAGTTCAGTGTCAGAGCTCTGATCCAGCAGCAGGCAGCTGTTTTTTGTACACTACCTGCTCAGCCCCAAACAGCAGACAGACTGTTGGAAATCAGCTGGTGGACACAGTGGAGCGGAGACGTTTCTCAGAAATTGTTGGATTGCTAAAAGGAATAATGATTGAATGATTGCAACTTTAATGACCTCATGAGGTTTCCTGCAACACTATTGTTTAGGACAACCCTCACACTCACATCAAAATGCTTTTCATTCTATCTGATGCTTTTCTACTGTGGCTTCAATAAACATGCATGAAGCTTGTGTGCAGAGTAATGATGTGTTGCTCTGGTGAGACCCAAGGGCAGAATAGAACATGAATCCTGACGCTGTGTAGCAGAGGTGCCTATGATTCATTTTGACCTGTTTTTGCCTGAGCCTGAGCTGCAAGTCCGTGTTCATGGCCCATTTATTTCCTGTCAGGCGGAGTCACTCCGCTCAGCAGGAAAAGCTTTGAAAATGTCCAGAAGCATCTGTGGCTGCAACTTCCTGTTCCTTCATATCTGGCGCCCTCTTCTGGTCATACATTGTAAAGACACACTAGAAACTGCTGCCATGTAGCAGCATTCTCTGCTTCTTTGCCAAAAACTACAGGTGCTGCCAGCATGCAGGCCTCTAACATGTCTTTATGATTCTTTGAAAACCGCCATTCACTCAGACTTAGCTGCACAGACTTGGCTGTAATGCTTCCTCTACACTGAATGCATCTGTACTGTTGATTTGTCAGAGACACTCTCAGGATGGTTCATTTCTTCTTAGACTTTTTCTGATTAACTACTAGTCCCAGTGAGGAGGAGAATATGCGATCGGTCGGTTAGAGATGCTGACAGCTTTAGGACTGTTCACAAACTGACTGTGGCTTAGAGGAGAGTGTACAACAAGTGTGTTCATTTAACACGGGGCTGAAAAACAAGTTCTGAAAAACACAAATATATATATATATATAAAACAGTTATACAAAGCTTTGGAGGCTATTGATTTAGATATTAGATTCAAAATAGCTTTTGGACAGTTCTCGAGTCCGCAGATCTCTCTATGTGGAGAAAGAGGAGAGAGATATTCCCAATGATGATATAGTGATTTCTGGACACAAACACTCACAGGAAGACTGGTCTGACCTTTCAAAGTAAAATGAATTAAGAATAAATTATGTTAAAGGTGGTAGTTTAATTGAAATGAAAAATTTGACTAATAATTTGGGCACTAAGGTGATAATGCACAGGGGTCTGGTCTATAGTAGTTTTCATTTGAAATCATGACTCTTATGTAGGTCTGATGAAAGAAAAAAAAGAACTGTACCAACTACTCATCAGTACAGTGTGTGAAAAACTGAACTGTGATCGACAGCAACATAGTCATCAAACACATGCTTCCTGACCTGAGAAGAAGGTGAACTCTGGATAAAAGTCAGATCCTTTTTCTGCACATTTTATTTTTTATTTTTTTAACTTGTGAACACTTCTAGTCTGATCTGATTTGGGGAAGAAAGAAGTGTGATTGTGTGTGTACTATCGTATATCCAACGTGAACTGTGTATTCTTTGGTAAATTATATGTAAACTAGTTAAAATGTTTGATTTTTAAAGAAGAGTCTAAAGCCATGCTGCAGCAGTGGCTTGTAAAATATTCACAATGACGAACATGCTAAGCTGTTCATCAGGTTTAATGTTTACAATATCTCTATCATGGGTAGCAGCAGTAGTTAGTGCAGTAAGCAAGAAGGTTCCTGGTTTGAACCTCGGCTGGTTCTTTCTCTGTGGAGTTTGCATGTTCTCCCATGTCTGTGTCGGTTCTCTCCAGGAACTCTGGTTTCCTCCCAGTGTGAATGTGAGTGTGAATGGTTGTTTGTCTCTATGTGCCCTGTGATAGGCTGGCTACGAAGTCCAGGGTCCAGGGTGTCCCCCGCCTCTCGCCCTAAGTCAGATGGGATAGGCTCCAGGACCATGTGACCCTGATGAAGAAAAGCGGTTACAGATAATGGATGAAAGTTTTCTATGTCAGCATGCATCGAGCATCGAGCATGTCAGCATGCATCGAGCATGTAGCTGAGACTTACAGGGATGTCACTGATGTCATTAGTTTTGGCGGATTTGGTCACAAACAAAAAAGTGTTTCAAAAAATGAAGGTTGACGCATCGGTTTATCCTGAGGGGACCATGAAATAGTACAGACTACACAGCAATCCATCCAATAGGAAAGACAATATCATGAAAAGTAAGCAAAGTCTTTAGGATTCATCAATAGGACCATCGATCAAGTAGATGTTGAAATCTGTCAAAGTGAAAACTGATCACACAGTCATCAGGATCCATCCTCTGAGAACCAATGCTACATTTGACATTTCACATATATATGTGTGTGTGTGTATGTGTATGTATGTACACGTTAGTGCTCTTTATTCAGAAACCCATCATGTCACATCTACATTTCAGGATCTGGTTATTATAGACACAGATTAAATGTTAAATATAAATATTTCAATATTTATCATCACAGTAACAGTGTTACACACATTAGTATCTGTAAACACTTAGCATTAGAAAAATACATACGTTGGTTTGGTGCTTACATAAGGAGTAAACATTTATAATCATCACTTTAAAAGTTACATACGTTGTTTTTGGTGCCTGTTTGTTTCCCAGATATATTAGTGTGTGTGTGAATAGGTGTATAAGAGACATTAACTTAAAGAACTTTGTAGAAAGGCGCTTTATGAAGTTCAGTCCATTTCCTTGTATTAGTTTACGGGCAGATCTGTCTGATCCAATATGGCGGACCCGTTTACGTGTCGCGACCAACGACCAACCCGCTCAATGCGGCGTCTATGTATATATGTCTATGTACAGAGACGCCGCATTGAGCAGGCACCAAAAAAACAATGTATGTAACTTTTAAAGTGATGATTATAAATGTTTACTCCTTATGTAAGCACCAAACCAACGTATGTATTTTTCTAATGCTGAGTGTTTACAGCTACTAATGTGTGTAACACTGTTACTGTGATGATAAATATTGAAATATTTATATTTAACATTTAATCTGTGTCTATAATAACCAGATCCTGAAATGTAGATGTGACATGAGGGTTTTCTGAATAAAGAGCACTAACGTTTAGATTTAACTGATTTTGATTAATCGTTTTATTTCACATTGATGAACATATATATTGATGAACACACACACACACATACATACACACACACACACATTATATACACACATATTATATATGTATACACACACATATTATATATGTATACACACATACACACACATATGAGAGAAGGATTTTTTTAGACAATTTTTTATTACGTCTCTCATTATTCTGGCATTTAGCGAATAGAAATAATTTTGGTAATCGTAATGGAGCTAAAACAGGAAAAGTTATTGTCTGATTTCATGTAAGACAGTGAGGAAAAAAAATGTCTTTTTATACAGTGTATGTAAACGTTTGGTTTCAACTGTATGTATCCCATAGTCATATTTATATCTGCACTATATATATATCCTGTTCATTTGTACACACTCTGCACTTCTGGTTAGATGCTAAACTGTATTTTGTTGTCTAGGTACTTTGTGCAATGAGAATAAAGTTGAATCTAATCTGAAATAAAATAAAGTGCAGCCTAGTACAGCATAGTGATCACCTACCCTGTGGAGATGAGCTGGGAAACAGAAGACTGAAGGAACAGCTCCAGCTCTGATCCTGACTGTCTGACCTGTCCTGTCAAAATCCTCCGGTCTGCAATGCTCACTGCAGAGCACGGATGATGGACTGGCAGAAAAGCCTTCCCTTCTGACAGCTGTTTCCCATTTCTTTCTCAGCTCTTTATCTTTGGGAAACCTACATAGAATCAGATCAATCGATCAGAGTAGTTACTTCGGCCCAATTTAGTTAAATAGGAAAGAGTTCTTGCTTGTTTGGTTTCACCGCGGGCATTCACAATATTATGCGCATGACTTCATAGTATCAGACACAAAGTCAGCAAATTCTGTTCGTAAAATGACGTTATAATGGCCAAAAACAATCAAAAGTAATCTTTCGTTCTTACCTGTGAAAGGTAATACCAAGAGATCTGTTTTGTACTGTAAACCGCTTGGTACAATTCCACGCAGCACATGAAATAGGCATCTTCTCCGTTTGCTCCTATTCTCCGACCGCTCGACTTAGCCAGGACCAATATGGCGGCGCCGTTTACGTACCATTCAGCGCTCAATGCGGCGTCTATGTATATATGTCTATGTCTCTGTATATATGTCTATGTCTTTAGAGCGACGGACTTCCTGCTGGAGTGTTCAAAATAAAAGACTTTTATCTAAAAATAGATAATAAACTACAGTGATCAAATACAGACTAGTAGCGTTAATTAAATAAGAACTAATCAAAACACGAGTGTGTAGTTTATCAAACATATATCACTTCACACAAACCGGAAGGAAAAAGGCAACCGGAAGACAAAGCAACTAACCAATCAGCTCCAGGCAGATGTGTCATGCGCAGTAGGCTGTGTGATGGTAGTATGGCGTATGAAGGTTAGGGTTAACATTAGGCCACTATATTAAACAGTTTGTCATGTAAGCGGAGCTCAGCGTATGTCCACGGCGTGTGTACTGTCTGCTGAAGGACGGAGCGTGCGTCACCACAGGTACACACTCAGGTAAGACAGACGCCATGTTGTTACTGTTGAGAAGCATGCGCTGACATGAGCGCGACGGGGTCAGGGTGAGGCACGCTCACTTCTGTGACGCTGTTAAAATGATATCTATATCTATTAATGATGATGATACTAATATCAGTAGCATGGTCTCCTGAACACAGCAATGACTCTGAGTTTTAAAGTGCTACATGGAATTTTCCTCCATGTTTCTATTTTGGCAACTCAACTGTTAACACTATTAACCAATAATTCGAATGACATAAAAGGAATAACAATTTTCAACAAAGTTTAAAATAAGTCAATTTGCGGATGATGCGTCCATTTTCCTAAAAGATAAATCAACGGTAGACAGAACTCTCAGCATCATCTCATTCTTTTCTAAAGCATCTGCCTTATCTCTGAATATTAAAAAATGTCAACTGTTTCATGTTCACACAAGCTCTGACTCCTCTATTGCCGCAATTAGAGTTGAATCAGAAGTTAAATATCTAGGGCTAACGATAACTAAATTCATGATCAGAAGAGAAGATGCCAATATTTCTAACCATATTTTGGACATGAAGAAATCACTTAGCCATTGGTTAAGCAGAGACCTTACTCTTTTTGGCAGAACCATTCTATCTAAAGCTGAAGGTATTTCCAAACGGATCTATCCCTGCTACTCCCTTTACATCTCCTCAAAAAACTTAAATAAAGCTGATACAATTGTTTTTCAATTTTTATGGAGGAATAAAACCCACTACATTAAAAGGTCTCAGCTTGTGAAGGAATATGACAAATGTGACATCAAAGCTCCAGAATTTGAATCTATAGTTGGTACCTTTTAGAATTATTTGGATAAAATCAAATCTTGCCTGTCACAACCGGACTCCATGTGGTTTCACATTCCTAGGTCCTTGTTTGAAAAAATAGGAGGTTTGGGCTTTGTCTTGAAATGTGATTTCAATGTGAACAACTTCTGCCTCCAGAACTCAACCTTGTGGAACAACAGAGTAATAACATTAAATCAAAAATCAATCTTTAAAAGTGATTGGTTTAAGAAAGACATTATGTATATAACTAGGGCTGCATCTAATGATTATTTTTGTATCGATTAATCTAATGATTATTTTTTCGATTAGTCGATTAATCTAATGATTATTTTTTCGATTAGTCGATTAATCTAATGCTAATTTTTTATGAATTATTCTAACAATGATTTTTAATTACTTGATTAATGACAATGAATTTACCCAAATAAAAAGCAAAAGCAGCATGTCTTCTTAATATTTCAAGATTTTATTCAAACACATCTCTTGAAAAACAAAACCTTTGTTTCAAAAGTAACAAGATGAAATGTATGCACCAAAAATAGCTGCCTTCACGACACACACTCTTTATAGCACTTGTCATATTTTTTATGAATTTTTAATATATTTCATAAGAACATATGAGCATTGAAGCAGTGCAGGATCATACTTGGCTTATGAGACACACTTTTTAAAAATCAAATCTTTACCAGTCTTCATATTTTATAAATAAACGTTTAATACATTTAACACCCACGTCTTATTTTGAGTGCCCACATGCTGCAGTAAGCTAGCGCTGACTTTCCCAGTTGTCTCAAAGTATTTGCCATAAAGTCGGCAATAAGGGCGCACTTGAAAATATTGGAGCAGCTGACGTGACCACGCGAAAACGAGAGACGGCTGGCGTGACCGCATTTTTTTTTCCTTCGGAACTAAGTTGTCCGTCTCCATCTTCAATTAACTCGCTTGGGCTCTTCTCTCTCTCCTCACTTGATACAGATAGTACGCATGCGCACAGGGGATTTTTCTGGGTGGGCGCGGTAGTGTGCTGCGCGCTGTGAGGAGCACCAGGAGTGAGGGACACAGGCAAAACTCCGGAGAATTAAATGCAGACGGCTTAAAACATTTACAAGTACTCGATGGTCGCGATATAGTCATTTCATACATTTCACGTAGAACAAGCTGTGATATATCGTGCATATACTCCCGCTGTCATGCGACCACGACGCATCGGTGCACGTTTTACGCGTCGACGTATTGACGTATTCGATGACGTCGACGAATCGCTCCACCCTTATATATAACAGATCTTATGGATCATAATGGTGTGAAAAATATAACTTAAACTGCTCTCGAAGAGAATTATGTAGGGGTGGAGCGGTTCGTCGACGTCATCGATTACGTCGACTATGTAAATACGTCGACTCTTAAAACGTGCGTCGCGCTCGCATGTCAGCCGGCGTATATGCGGAAGTAAGATGGCTGCTCGTGGTAAAAACAATGGAGGTAGGGGTGGGCGATATATCGAGTGTACTCTGTTCATGTAAATGTTTTAAGCCGTCGGCATTTAATTCTCCGGAGTTTTGCCTGTCACTCACTCCTGCTGCTCACAGCACGCAGCACACTGCCCCGCCCACCCAGAAAAATCCCCTGCGTGCATGCGTACTTTTTGTATCAAGTGAGGAGAGAAGTGGAGAGCGAGTTAATCAAAGATGGAGACAGACGGCTTGGTTCCGAAGAAAAACAGCTGCGGTCACGCCGTCTCTCGTTTTCACGTGGTCACGTCAGCTGCTCCAAAATTTGACTTTATGGCAAATACTTTGAGAAAACCGGGAAAGTCAGCGCTAGCTTACTGCAGCGTGTGGACACTTCCGGTTTTCAAAATAAGACGTGGGTGTTAAATGTATTAAATGTTAAATGTAAAAATATTAAACGTTTATAAAAAAAAATTATAAAATATGAGAATGGTTACAATTTGATTTAAAAAAGTGTCAAGTATGCCAAGTATGATCCTGCACTGCTTCAATGCTCATATGTACATTATGACATATTTTAAAAATTCATAAAAAAAATATGACAAGTGTTAAAATGCTATAAAGAGTGTGTGTTGTGAAGGCAGCTATTTTTGGTGCATACATTTCATCTTGTTACTTTTGAAACAAAGGTTTTGTTTTTCAAGAGATGTGTTTGAAATATTAAGAAGACATGCTTTTGCTTTTTATTTAGGTAAATTCATTGTCATTAATCAAGTAATTAAAAACCATTGTTAGAATAATTGATAAAAAATAGTCGTTAGATTAAGCGACTAATCGAAAAAATAATCGTTAGATTAATCGATAGAAAAATAATCGTTAGATGCAGCCCTAGAATTATGTAAAATTATTCCACTGCCTCTGGTTCAATTGATAAAAAAAATCTATGATGTACAGTAACTCTCCATCAGTTTTACCTAAGTTAATGTTGGGTCATTGTAATTTGACTGAAAAAAATGTAATAACAAATTTATTACTAGTTTTCTGACAGCTAAAATATTTCATGATTTTTGACAGAAGGGTCATCTGGCAGGGATCTGATTCTGTTACTTAAAATACATCAGACAAAGCACACTCAAAATAAATAAAATGGCCTGTTTTACCTATAGTCAAAGAAACACATTTCATTTCAATTGAATTGTCATTAACAAAATGTATCCAGTGGCAGAATTTCTCACGAAAAGATTTGTTATGAGGTAGATAAATGTTCTTTCTGTAGTGATGCAGATGAAACCCTGGAAAATTTGTTTTTTCTATGTCCCACTACACATCATTTTTGGTGTCATATAAGAAGTTGGAAAATTGAAAATATACAGCCATTCGAATTATATGATTATCTTTTATTTTAATCATCCTACCTTGTTTGTTTCTGACATCATAAATGTTATTATACTCTTGGGTAAATACCATATTCATTGTGCAAAATGGAGAAACTCTAAACCTTCTTATTCTTGTTTTATTAATGAATTCAAGATATTTTTCACTCATTACTCGAAAAGCTAGTGCCAAAAAATTTAGCCAAAATATTTCTCGTCTCCTACTTTTCTAAATCATATTTAAATTTAAATTACCGCTCGCTACTCTGTTTATGTCGAACTTGTATGCCTGTATTTTATTTATTTGCCTCTATTTTATTTGTTCTTGTGTTTTTGTTTAATGATTCCCCTAACTGTTGTTTGCACTCCACACTGTCCAATTTTTTTTTCTCTCTGTATTGCTGATATTGTTGTCCTCTTTGAGAGTTTGTATTCAATTTTGGTATTTTGCTGAATAAAAAATAGCAGGCACACAACATTTATCAACATTTATACAGACCGTGTTCATCACGTTTATACAGACCGTGTTCATCACGTTTATACAGACCATGTTCATGTTGGGGTTGTATACCACCTCCTCTAATCACATACCCAGGGTACTGAACCTCAGGCTTGGCAATGTGACATTTTTTTGCATTGACCAGACCTGGACTCTGGATGCGTTGGAAGACATCAGCAAGATGTTGGTTATGCTCCTCCCAGGTCTCGCTATAGATAACAATGTCATCAATGTAGGCTGCTGCGTAATCCTCTGCACCTCGCAAAACCTCATGCACCAGTCTCTGGAATGTTGCTGGTGCTCCATGCAAACAAAAAAGCATCATTGTGAACCTGAATAAGCCCTCTGGTACTCTAAACGTTAAGTCCTTTGATACTTCTGTCAGGGATACTTACCAGTAACCTTTGAGGTCAAGGGTCGTCAGAAAGTTGGCATGTCCCAAACTCTTGCTGAATCGGCTCATCCATCCTCGTCATTAGATACAGATCAAAAGCAGAAACTGCAAAATCTCAGTTTTGGGTCGTCCTTCTTTGACACCAACACCACGGAGCTAGACCACTAACTACCACTAACTATTTTTCGATTAGTCGACTAACCGGATCATGCGTAAATTGACTGTAAAACATACAGCTTATCGCACCAGCATGCAGCTGATCATTAGCCTTCAGCTTGATGTATGAGCCAACTGAAAATAAAAACAATTAACATGATAGCTCATTAACCCTTTAACAGGGCTCTAAATTAACTTTTTTGATCATCAGCCAATGTGGCTGGTAAGTTTCTGAAGTTTCCAGCCAATCAGAATTTCCACTAGCCACATTTTTTCCCGTGGAAAAAAGACAGATTATGAGAGCAACTGAATTCATTCATTCTATTAGCTAAAGCTTTAAATTAATCTTACAATGAAGTTGGGAATTTAAGTACATACAAAAATGATCCCAACATTTCATTACACACACACACACACACACACACAAACCTAAAACACAAAGCTGAGTGTCTCACCTGATCAGTCAGTGCCCCACAGATGTAATATTGGGATCTCTCCTTTACTTGTCTCAGGTTTGAAATTCAGCAGTCATGGCTGGTCTGTCCAGCTACGCCATGCGCATGGCGAGACTGAGTGCCCAGATCTTTGGGGAGGTTGTGCGTCCGACAGACTCTAGATCTATGAAGGTGGTCCAGCTGTTCAAGGAGCCTCCTATGGCCAAGACGAAGGATGTGTATGACTGGTACCCACAGCATAAGATTTACTACGCCATGACCCAGAAGCTCAGGTTCATGGGATTGTTCAGGTAAAATAAACCCAAACAAACCTTGTCAATTCAGTATCATTTACAGAAAATGACTAAGAAGAATTAATCAGTGAGTCAGAACAGTCCATTCTCAGAGCAACTCTGAGCATGTGTGAATCTAACCATTAGCAATTATGTAATAATGTTTTATCTTCCTTCTCAGAGACGAGCACGAAGACTTCAAGGAGGAGATGCGTCGTCTGAGGAAACTGAGAGGAAAAGGGAAACCAAAGAAAGGAGAGGGGAAGAGGGCAACCAAGAAGAAATGAGCTGCGACATGTCTACTGCTCCATCTTTACATGGGACTTTTTTTTTCTTTGTCACAGCAGACTGTATTACTGAGTGAGGATAATAATCCTAAAAGAATTCCATTGACTCTGGTCAGGACTGTCCAGCTCCTTTTGTCATATGAGACATGCTCATCTATGTCGGTTATACTCAAGTGTATTCCATCATTTTATTGTTGAATACTTTGTCAAGGGTAAAACAGTATGGAGCAACAAACAGCCAATGAAATGCTTTCAGTTAGGTACTACTGAAACAATCTGATAGTTTTGATTGTGTGAGAGCGCATAAAATACAATGCACAAAACACATCGCAAATGTTGGTCTGTTGCAGCTGCGTTGTACCTCATGTTAAAATAGCTGCTGTTATCTGTTCGTGGCTGAAAACGATGTAAAGAAACTGACATCTTTTTATTTTTCAAAATAAAATGAATGTGAGTAATGTGTAGCGTCACAAAGCTCTTTTTGCCTGCTGTACACACACTGCAGTAAAACTACTACACAGAACACAGATGTTGGTTATATTTCACATACACGTATTACCTGTCCCAGTAAAGACGTAGGTGTCTCTTACTCAGGCGTATGTCCTACGTCACATGTCAGTGGTGGAACCTTGTAAAAACTAAACTTTTAGTGGTCCAAGTTCATATTTACAGATGTGGCTTCAAGACTGGACAACCAACCGGCTGTGGATGCCACACTCAGAGCCCTCAGAAATCCCACTGCATGTGAGTTAGATCTGGCAACGTAAATTTGTCATACAATATTAATGACTTTGTCTTTAGGCCCTGTCTTGTGCCAGTCAAATTTTAGTCAAATCTGTCAGAAATCCTCGTAAATGATCAAGCACAAGCTCCTGCTACAGGAAGTTGCATTAGACGACAATCATTTTCAAAAGTCTCCAGAAAGCTTGTGTAGTTTGGAGTAGTCAATAGAATTTCCAAATATATCCCCATATTCCTACTTGGATGGTGGATTGGGTATATCCATTTGCTGGTATATTTGGAGATTTGCTTAATGAGGGCAACATGTGTAACTGTGGAAAGACATCTGAGCAGACACATGGAGGACCAGAGAGAGATGATGCATTCTAGTTAACGGTCTTCATATTTAGGTTCTGTAGCATGGAGAGGCTCTGTGGAAATGACAAAACAGACAAGAATAGTTTGTTCCCACAGGTCACCAACACTTTAAATTCAGCTTTGTTCTTTAAACATGCGAATACCATCATTCTTACTGTTTATACTGTATTTATTGTCATAACCACTTATAGATATAAAGGAACCTGCTACATAGAATAGAATAGATACTTTATTGATCCCTCGAGGGGAGATTATTTTTACATGCATTTTACTCGAAATATATAAACACACGCACAGGGATCATAGACATGCACATGTGGAGAGATGGGCAGTCACCTGTTAGTTGTTTGGTACCTTGCTCAAAGGCACCTATTATTTAACCAGGAACTGAACTGGCACCGCTCCAGCTATCAATCCATCCTCCACTTTGTCCATACTGGACTTGATCCGGCCACCCTCTAGTTCTCAAGCCAAGTCACTACGGACTGATCTGCCACCCAAAATCTGATTTCTTTTTGCTCTCTGCACCATTGTATCTTATCTTCTTCTGTCTGAAAACATTATTGTTATAAATATTGATAATGGTAGTTTCATGTTTGTATTTATGTCTATATCTGTGCATACACATTAAAAGCAAAGTGAAATTCCTTTATGTGTACACATACCCGCCCAATGAATGCCCTTATGTGACTTGATGACAAATGGTAAATATTCAGAAAATAAAGTTGTAATTAATGAAATAATCAGCGACTAACTGTGAGAATACGGAGGGGTCATAGTGCACAGACAGAGGACAGCGGCCTCTTAAAAGAGGACTTTCTGCTGCTGTAGATATAAAAGAATAATTTTTAAGATGAGCTTTTTAAATTTTTAACCAAATGAAAGCAAAAAGATCGTATTAACAACATATAAAACAACATATAATAATAAGTACATTAATGAATGGATGCATGATAAGAGCGGATCTTTGTGGCAGTCAGCAGTCAGTTGTCAGTGTCAGGCTGTGGGGGCTCGGCTCCGTGCCTCTGTCTCCCCCTGCTGGCCGGACTCGCAGCCTGCGTTTCCCTTCTTTATTTTCCACTCAGTTTCTTGCAGTTTAAAATGGCGGCGTTGAGCAGCGCCGAGTCCCCACCGCCCGTCTTTAACGGAGACACCGCGGAGCGGGATCCGGGCAGAGAGCGGGGCCTGGTGGAGCTTGGGGCCGGGCTGGACTCCTCTTGCACGTCAGAGATCCCGGGAGGTCCGCAGGATGAGGAGGTAAGCGCTACGGCGGCGTCGGTTAGTGGGTCTGAGCTGGGCAGGGGACACGGGCTCTGAGCGGAGGTAATTGGATGTAAATGTTCAGGAAACACCGGCTGTAACACGGATCGCGGGGGGATGCGGCGCACGGGGTTCAGACGATGCACTAAATGTGAACGATAAGTGCGGGAGCCGAGCTCTGACGAGCCCCGGCGGACACCGGACAGACTAATGCGACAGAGTGACGCGAGCGGGAGGGGAAGGCTTTTATTCGGCGGAGCCTGTGTTTATTTCGGGCCTGCTTTATTCCAGTCGCTCCTGGCTTTGGTTTTCCAGGCTCACTGCAGCTGCAGCCTGGTGCGCCAGCAGAAAACACACACACACACACACACCGCTGTTGACGCAACAAAGACACGCAATTACACCACTTTCTAACGCATTGTGGTGAATTCTAATGTGCATAAAGTTCCATTTTCACCAATCCGCTGAGGCTCTTTACCTCAGAGTGATGATGATGATGATGATTGAGGTGATGATGATGATGATGGAGGTGGAGGCTAACTCAAGTCGTGCTTGTGTTTTTCGAGGAGTAATGTAGCTACACAGGGTACTTTTTATTTGGATTCCAGGCTTTACAATCACCACCCCCATGTCCACACACACACACACACACACACACACACACAAACCATCAGTCAGGCTGTGTCCTCATCATTTAATTCACAGTGACCATGGAGCCGAGTCTGGACATTTGTCTCCAGTCTGCAGATCAGAGGCCTCCCTGCTGGACCGTAACAGCAGCTACAGCACGTTTACACTCCACTTTATGATATATACTATTACTACCAACATCAGTCTATTGTGCTCATAAAACGTCTCCCCCAGTCATTTGTCCCTCTACACTTGGATGGAGCCAGGATGTGGCTCCTCGCTCCATCTTAAGGTCCAAAATATTTTTTTTCATGAACACGTCATGTTCACATCAAAAGATGCAACAAATCTGTGCTGTAGAGATAAATGTATAAAGACTTTTGTATTTCCTAGTATGGTCCAATTAAATCCTACATTACCCATAATGCAACAAATATCACTTTTTTTATTAGACTCTTCCTGCCTGGTCAGTGCCCATGTTTGGAACACCGACTTCTCTTTATTTGTAGTTTTCAAATCCAACCTCTGATACCCCTGATGACATCACTGTGACATCATCAGGATAACCTGTGTTTGCATCTTCCCTTTGATTAAAGTTCCAGTTCCCAATTAATCAAATAAAGCTCAACATGTCAGTTTTAGAGCTCAATTGAGGACATGTGTTCATATCAAACAGTTGTTCTAGTGCAAGGCTGGGATTTCTGACCACTCACTGCCTGCATGGTAGGGGACGCACAGCAAAAAGGTATTACTAATATTCTAATACCTCCTGGAGGTCTTATTGAACTGCATCAGTTTGTTGACTAGGGCTGGGCGATATATCGATATTTTAATCTATATCGATATATTTTCAAAAGCGATATAGGACGAGACCATATCATTAATATGGATATAGTTTATTTTGCGTTAAAATGACTATACATTTCTTGCCTTGAGCCGCTAGTTGGCTTTTATTTCTCCTCTCCCTCTGTCTGCTCGTTGATGTCGTCATGTCAGAGTCTCCAGTAACTCCAGAAAAAGTCATTAGATTTGTCGCTAGTTGTTTTGGGGGAAAAAACAAATGGATAGAGGGTCTGAAAAGTCACTAAATATAATGACAAAGTCACTAAGTTGTCAACTGGACCACTGATTAGTGTGTAAACAACCAAAGCAGCGGGGTTAAAGGTGGTGCATAGGTCTTGACCTGTGTGTCAGCTATTGCGGTGCATTGTGGGATTTGTAGTATGAGAGGTGGGAGTGAGATTTATCAAGATATGACATTTGGTCCATATCGCCCAGCCCTATTGTTGACATATGCATTGTTTTGCTCTTTAACATAAAATATTAAAGGGCCACACTGATAGCTTTGTGTGTTTTTAAACTTATAAACAAGCAGTCAATATCTCACCACTGGACATTTTCTAGAGCGTCACTTTTTCATCCATGGTTTTGGCACAAAGTACACCTCCTAAAGCTAGAACTTTTTTCTGGTGCATGGAGCTGACATTTTGATGAAGTTCCAGACCAAAACAGAAATAAAATGTTCACAGCAGCTACTGTGCATTCTTTAATATCCAAAAGGTGTATGTCAGCTGTCAAACCTGTCAGTGTAAAGTTATGTTTAGGGTTGCAAAATTCTGGGAATATTCACGGTGGAACCTTCCCAAGGAGGTTAACAGGAAGTTTTGAGAATAAACTGTAAATAACTGAATTTATTTGCTCTGCTTTTATTGCATGTCATATGCAGACATAAACAAACCTTATAATAGAAATTAAAATGTTATTAAATTGAGCTCTCATTCCTGATGACCCCGCTCCAAAATAAGACTTCCTCTCTGGCCTCCAATTCATCTCTCCCTGGATGACTTTCCAGACTTGTTGAAGATGACTGTGTGTCAGGCATTGGTCAGAGTTGTGCGAGTGCACTCGAAGGCAGCTGATGTTGGTGTAATCTTGATTATTATTGCGGTCTTTTTTGAGATAGATGAGATGTTTCATGACGTTGCGGTGAAAGTTGCAATGCTTTTTACATTTTTGTTGCTGGAGGAAGTAAAGGTTGCGATAAGTTGCGATACGACAGTCACGCTGGGGGCTCCGTCCCTGGGGGCGAGCCCCGGAGAGCGGACGGGCACTGGAAAGCTCGCGGCTCCACCTTTTGCTCCCGAGCCTTTCCAAGCCAACCCAGAGCCGGTTGTGGCACACCGCCGCGGAGGAAATGCGCCCGGCGGGGGCCAGCCACAAGGGGACCCTCCCGCACCGTGCGGCCGTCCCTGACCCGCCGAGTATACAGGAATTCACTGAAGTGGGGTTGAAGTTGCAAATCGCAACATCACGAATTCCTGGAGGATCTGCTTAAACCAGGTGGCTGGTGATACAATTCATACCACATCTGATCTGGTTTTTATGTTGAAATTGAGCAAAATTCCTGAGCTTAACTTCCATTGTAACATTTCTGGAAATAAACAGACCCTTTACAACTCTAGTTATGCTGTCAGTGAATCAAATCCTGAACGCACTTAACAGGATTATGTAAGCAAAGCGGAAATGGTTTCTTCCATTAACGTGGTTGTTCTGCCTGTTGACACACTGTTTAGTTGTGAGTAGCTGTGAGGTCTGACAGCCGGGATGCTCTTTTTCTCGACTTTCATCATGCTGAAGTGTAGATTTTTTTTTTTTTTACTCTTTAATTTCTCACATACATTCTACATTTTTGTCAGCAGCCTGGGTTCAGTTTTATTAACAGCAGGGTAAAAACTGCAGACTAGAGCTGATTGGGATTGAGATTTTAGGATTCTCAGAGCAGGTATGTGGACACGGTGACATTCGTTCAACAGCTTTAATACCACAGTGTGTAGGATGTCAAAGGGATAGTTAAGGTATTTTGGCATTGGGGCCATAGTGAGTGTGGAGAAACAGATGCCTGCATAGAATCAGAGCTTAATACGTCATATTAAATGTCCAGTGTATCAGATTTAGGGGGCTCTATGTACAGGTTATAATATTCATAATCGTTTTCATGAATCAGCTGAAGATAACAAATGTTATGTTTTGTTACCTCAGAATGAATCTTCTGTATCTGCAGATGTTGCAGGTCTACATAGTCTGCCATGTTTGAACGTACAAACCAACGACTGGCTCTGGATGAAGCGTTTTTTGTGTGTTTTGTGGTCACTGTAGTTTATCCTTCATGCCAGGCACTACAGGGCAAGTGGAGTTCGGGGTTACAATCTGCGATGACACCGCTGGATTCCAACAAATCCTACTCACTGATCCTTGAATGTTTTCAACTGCTTTACCTTCCCGTCACACAGCCTCTTTCTTTGGGGCACTAACAGTACTTTTGTATTCCTACACATTAGCCCAACTGCGCAACTCACTGTGTTATGCTATAGATGAGCTGTGTGGTTTAGAAAGTTGAGAGATCAGACTGACATCAAACATCATGTTTCTTAAATGGTGCGTACCTGTGCTTTTCTGGCTTCAGTTGGGATTATTAGGAATAGTGTTTTATTTTCTATGGCTAAAGAACGTGTTTCTGCTTGATTAGCTCCCAGAGCAGGTAGAGTTGTCACAATACCAAAATGAGTAACCACAATACTATACCCGACAAAGTACCACGGTTCTGGGTATTATCGTGATACTGCATTATTATTATTATTATTATTATTATTATTATTATTGTGTACTGCAATGTAAGTACAAGTTAGAGATACTTATTAATTACTAATGTTGTTTGGTGCATGAAAAAGATAATACTGCTGAAGTAAAAATTAGACTGAAACAAGTTCGAAATAACAAGTTTGGTTTTTTGAGCGAAATTAGTGGTGTCAGTCATAGACATATATACTTAGACACGCTGAATTGTACGTCGACGCCATTTCGGATGTGGCAAAGTAACGGGCAACACATGGAAAAAGCTGTGCAAGAGTATTCTTTTCCAATGTTTTTAACTTGCTCACGCATACATAGACTGCAATTGTATAGCTGTATAGATATGTTCATACATAGCAGATCTTCCACATCCTATATGGCGAACACGTTACCGTAACGCAGCAATGGACCAACCTGCTCAATGAGGTGTCTATGTATATATATCTGCTCTGACAGACTCGCCGCTCTGGCCCGGTGCTTCTGCCATGGTGAGTGTGTTGTTTTGTGATTGACTGTAAGCCGTGCGCACTAAAAATGATTTTAAACTCCTCTTTGACGTCCTAAAGAACTGTGGAAAGTCTGTTTTTATATCCGGCCCCATCCCGACTGTGCGTCGTGGAGCTGGCCGTTTTAGTAGACTCCTCAGCCTTCACACTTGGCTCCAATCTGCCAGCAGGATCTACAACTTTGGCTTTATTGACAATTTTAACTTGTTCTGGGATCGTGACTCTCTTTTTAAACGTGATGGGATCCACCCAAACAAGAGGGGTAGCCAAATGCTGCCTGCTAACCTGCAGCAAACGGTGCACGCCCCCGTGCCCCCCCAGCGGGATATTTTTCATGAGGGCTCCCTCTTCATGTCCCTCTTGCCACTCACACCCACATCTGCTCACAACCAGCCCTCTGTTTGCCCTAGAGGTCCTAAAAGCCCAACCACCAGATATATTTTTTGCCAGCTAAATGCCTTAAAGGGCACAGGTGGCCCTAGCTATATTTCTACTATTCAGGTTATCCCTTGTGATTCTTCCTCTCATTTCCGAGCCCGCCGTTCTTCTCAGCGTGGGGTGATTATATCTAATCTCACCTACATACAGTGTCATACGCCGCTCAAAAACTTCTCTGCATCTTTCTCTCACTCCTCAACTATGCCGGCTATCTCTCCACTATCTACAGACACGTCAAGTTCAGGACATGCAGTTACGCCAACTGTATTTGTCCCGTGCCTGCAACAGCGAGCTCAAGTAGCTTTACGGCGCGTAAAGGACTTGGCATTGTGCACATCAATGCTAGAAGTTTGTTACCAAAGATGGACATGCTAAGAATATGGGCATATGATTCTGACCCTGATTTTATTGTGATCTCAGAGTCATGGTTAAATAGCAGTGTTTCTAATAATGACATAAATATTGATGGTTACAATATCAGTAGAGTTGACAGAGTTAAACGTGGGGGTGGCATAGCAATTTATTTTAGCAAAACTATAAACTGCTCTACTATTGTCTCCTCCTCTGTCCTGGATCAGTATGATTTATTAGGTATTAATGTTCAATTAGGTGGCCACTCCATAGTCCTGGTTGGTGTCTATCGCCCCCCCCTCTGCCAGTCCAGACGCCCTACATAGTCTATCAAAACAGCTATCAACTTTGGTAGGCTTACATTCTGAAACTGTCATTTTAGGGGATTTTAATTGACTGGTTGTCCCCAGCAGCTGATGACTTAAAAGACTTTTGCAATGATTTAAGTCTTACTCAATTAGTTATGGAACCAACACGTCCAAACATGAAACTCCCCAGCCGTTCATCTTTACTTGATCTCGTCCTTACTAACAGACCACATCTGTATTTAAATGTCTATGTGTTTCCTTTGGATTTGAGTGATCATTGTGCAGTCGGTTGTATTAGAAATGGAAAAACGAAAAAATCAGAGCCACTGTACATCTCTAAGAGGTCTTTTACAAAATTTGATGAACAGGCATTTCTGCATGACTTGTATGCAAGTAATCTCAATTCATTAGTCCATGACCGTTTCAAGTCAATTTTCAATACACTTGCAGATAAACATGCCCCTTTTAAAACACTTACAGTGGTGGTCAAAAGTTGACATACACTTGTAAAGAACATAATGTCATGGCTGTCTTGAGTTTCCAGTTATTTCTACAACTCTGATTCTTCAGAGTTGTAGATTTTTGATATAGTGATTGGAACAGATTCTTCTTTGTCACAAAAAACATTCATGAAGCTTGGTTCTTTTATGACTTTATTATGGGTAAGAACTGAAATTGTGACCAAATCTGCTGGGTCAAAAATATACATACAGCAACATGAATGAGCAATTTTGGAGACTTAGAAAGTTGTGTCAATGACATGAGCTTCAAAGCATGACCTCTTAACTTTCTGTGAGTGATCATGAGTGACTACAGCTGGTGACTTCTCTGAGGCCATTTAAAAAGGGCTCATTAGATAAAAACACCCAGAAACGCTACAATGGGAAAGTCAAAG
Source organism: Collichthys lucidus (assembly GCA_004119915.2). Taxonomy (NCBI): domain Eukaryota; kingdom Metazoa; phylum Chordata; class Actinopteri; family Sciaenidae; genus Collichthys; species Collichthys lucidus. The sequence continues at coordinate 29,193,455 of CM014099.1, read as the reverse complement.
GAGCTCAGCACAGATCTGAAAAAGAGAATCATTGACTTGAACAAGTCAGGAAAGTCACTTGGAGCCATTTCAAAGCAGCTGCAGGTTCCAAGAGCAACAGTGCAAACAATTGTTTGTAAGTATAAAGTGCATGGCACTGTACTGACCTTCTTTTTTTGTGACAAAGAAGGATCTGTTCCAATCACTATATCAGAGAAAAATCAGAGTTGTAGAAATAACTGGAAACTCAAGACAGCCATGACATTATGTTCTTTACAAGTGTATGTAAACTTTTGACCACCACTGTAGGGTAGGGCTGCACGATATAGCCTGTAACCAATATCTCAATTTTTTTTAAGCTATATCGCGATATACGATATATATCTCGATATTTTTGTTGTTGTTTTGTATTGTTTATTTCTAATAAATAATGTCATTATTACCTTGATACCTTGTAATTGCTCAGAATCAATGTAGAACAGTAGATTTACACTTGCTGTATGAGACACACCTCTTTTATAGCATTTTAACACTTGTCATATTTTTTTTATGAATTTTTAATACATTTCATGATGTAAATATAAGCTTTAAAGCTCAATAACTTCCAGGTCATGTGACCTTTTGGCTCAAAATCAGTGTAGAACAGTCGATCTACATCTGCTATACGACACACACTCTTTTTATAGCATTTTAACACTTGTCATATTTTTTATGAATTTTTAATATATTTTAATAATGTACATATGGCAATTGAAGCAGTGCAGGATGATACTTGGCTTATGAGACACTTTTTTAAATCAAATTTTAACCATTCTTCATATTTTATAAATAAATGTTTAATACATTTAATACCCACGTCTTATTTTGAAAACCGGAAGTGTCCACAGGCTGCAGTAAGCTAGCGCTTTTCTGGTTTTCTCAAAGTATTTGCAACAAAGTCAGCAATAAGGGTGCACTTGAAAATATTGGAGCAGCTGACGTGACCACGCGAAAACGAGAGACGTGACCGCAGCTGTTTTTCTTCGGAACCAAGTCGTCCGTCTCCATCTTTGATTAACTCGCTTGGGCTCTTTCACTTCACTTCTCTCCTCAATTGATACAGAAAGTACGCATACGCGCAGGGGATGTTTCTGGGTGGGCGGGGCAGTGTGCTGCGAGCTGTGAGCAGCAGGAGTGAGTGACAGGCGAAACTCCGGAGAATTAAATGATGACGGCTTAAAACATTTATGACAAGTACTCGATGGTCGCGATACAGTCATTTCATACATCTCACGGAGAACAAGCCGCGATATATCGAGTATATTCGATATATCGCCCACCCCTACTGTAGGGTAAAAAATAGATGCAACCCCTGGTTTACTCATGATCTTGGTGAGATTATTTCCAAAAGAAATAAAGCCTGGGCAGCTGCAAGATCCTCTGGCAGTAAAGGATACTGGCAGACTTTTAGACAGTTAAGAAACTCTTGTACCTACTTGATTAAGAAGGCCAAGTCTGACTACTACCTACACAACCTGTCTGACTGCGGTGGCAATCCAGCTAAGTTCTGGAAAGTAATTAAATCCCTTAAAGGTGTTTCTCCACCAACATTCCCTCAACAGCTTCAGGTGGACTCTAAAGTTATCCAAGAAAAAATTGAGATATGTAACGCCTTTAATGATCACTTTATTAAGTGTGGCATACTGTTTGATCAGGCTGGTGGGATGGTATCACAAGGCTTAGATCAGTGTGACCTAACCCAGAAAGAGAACTTTATTTCTTCAAATAATGATTCTGACTCTGTCTTCTCATTTAGACCATTAAGCCAATACAAAGTTCTCTATGCATTGTGTAGCTCCAAGTGCATAAGGAGCTCAATGGGCGCAGACCAGTTAGACTCTCATCTCTTAAAAATAGCAGCTCCTGTCATCGCTGAACCTCTAACTCACATTTTTAATGTCACTTGTTTCTGGTTCTGTTCCTAAAGCCTGGAAATCAGCGCTAGTTACCCCTTTACACAAAGGAGGACGTGTAAATGAGTTTAACAACTACAGACCAATCTCCAAGCTACCTTGCTTAGGCAAGATGTTAGTTTTTTGTAAATGAGCAAATTGGTACGTTTCTTTCTGCAAACAATATTTTGAGCCCATATCAGTCTGGTTTTAGAGCTGGCAATAGCACCATTACTGCTGCAACTTCTGTTGTAAATGATATAGCTACTACTATAGACTCTAAGAAGCATTGTGCAGCTCTATTTATTGATTTGTCAAAAGCTTTCGACACTGTCAATCATGTTCTCCTTCTAGAAAAACTTTCTCTTCTGGGTTTTGATGATGGTTCCTTTAGATGGTTTCAGAATTATCTGTCTGACAGAACACAGGCTGTAAAGTTAAATGGTTTGACTTCTGAGGCATTAAGTCTAAGAAACGGAGTCCCACAAGGCTCAATTTTAGGCCTGTTATTATTTACTCTTTACATTAATGATATATGTGGTTCCCTTGAACATTGAAAATTCCATTTTTGTGCTGATGACACAATCCTATATGCCTGTGCTGAAACCATTAAGAAAGCTTTATACCTTCAGTCTGCTTTTAACTGTGTTCAGAATTGTTTTAATACTCTTAAATTGGTTCTTAATGAATCAAAAACTAAATTCATGCTTTTTACGAGATCAAGAGTGTGTGATTTTAATGTTTTTAGAATTTTCTCTCTAAATGGAACCCAGATTGAGCAAGTTGAAAATTATAAATATCTGGGAATTTGGTTGGACAATAAGCTTTCTTTTAAAACACATGTGATTGAGCTCGCAAAGAAGGTAAAAATTAAGCTGTGTGCCTTTATATAGAATCAGATCTTGCCTTTCTTTTAAGAGCAGAAAGTCCATTGTTGAAACAACCATTTTATCATTTTTAGATTATGGAGATATCTAGGGGTGGAGCGGTTCGTCGACGTCATCGATTACGTCGACTATGTAAATACGTCAACTCGTAAAACGTGCGTCGCGCTCGCATGTCAGCCGGCGTATATGCGGAAGTAAGATGGCTGCTCGCGGTAAAAACAATGGAGGTAGGGGTGGGCGATGTATCGAGTATACTCTGTTCATGTAAATGTTTTAGGCCGTCTGCATTTAATTCTTCTGAGTTTTGCCTGTCACTCACTCCTGGTGCTGCTCACAGCACGCAGCACACTGCCCCGCCCACCCAGAAAAATCCCCTGCGCGCATGCGTACTTTTTGTATCAAGTGAGGAGAGACGTGGAGAGCGAGTTAATCAAAGATGGAGACAGACGGCTTGGTTCAGAAGAAAAACAGCTGCGGTCACGCCGTCTCTCGTTTTTTACGTGGTCACGTCAGCTGCTCCAAAATTTGACTTTATGGCAAAAAAAAAAACGAAAAAAAACGGGAAAGTCAGCGCTAGCTTACTGCAGCGTGTGGACACTTCCGGTTTTCAAAATAAGACGTGGGTGTTAAATGTTAAATGTAAACATATTAAACGTTTATAAAAAAAAATATAAAATATGAGAATGGTTACAATTTGATTTTAAAAAAGTGTCAAGTATGCCAAGTATGATCCTGCACTGCTTCAATGCTCATATGTACATAATGACATATATTAAAAATTCATAAAAAAATATGACAAGTGTTAAAATGCTATAAAGTGTGTGTTGTGAAGGCAGCTATTTTTGGTGCATACATTTAATCTTGTTACTTTTGAAACAAAGGTTTTGTTTTTCAAGAGATGTGTTTGAATAAAATCTTGAAATATTAAGAAGACATGCTTTTGCTTTTTATTTAGGTAAATTCATTGTCATTAATCAAGTAATTAAAAACCATTGTTGGAATAATTGATAAAAAATAGTCGTTAGATTAATCGACTAATCGAAAAAATAATCGCTAGATTAATCGATAGAAAAATAATCGTTAGATGCAGCCCTAACATGTTGCCCACTTGAGCTGCTTTTAAAATCCACTAAATTTACATGATTGCTGTTTGTTTGCTTTTTTCTGTTCAGGGTTGCAAAATTCTGGTAATTTTAAAAGTTGGACACTTTCCAAGGGAATTAACAGGAATTTATTGGCACAAACTGGAATAAACTATGAATTTATAAAATTGAGGATTGGCCCTGAACAGGGAACTTAAATACACACTTGAGCACTTGTACACTTGAATATCTGCTATTCCTCAATCACATGCACACTGCTTACTGCAGGGCTGTTGAGGCCATGCCCCCTACCTGCACAGGTGATTTCTGTACCTGGACCACACTTTAGAGCCCAAAGCACACAGAGACTATTGAAGACACACTGTTGAGCTTGTGGACTACATAATATTGTTCAATAAAATAATTCAAACTTGATAAAGTTCTACTTACAAATAAATCTGTTTAAATGTTTTTAATTGTTTTATTTTGCATGTCTGCTTATGACAAAACAAAATGTTTAGATCTATGTTTGGATATGATACATTTTGTTTAAATTACCCCCAATTTACAGTTAATTCATATAAATTTCTATAATTCCCATGAAGTTTCCAACTTGGAATATTTCCAGAAGTCCCAAGCCTAACTTCCAATGGAAAGTTTTCAGAAAGTTTCTGGAAATTTACAAGAAACTTTCCACCCCTTTGCAACTCTTATCAGCTGGTGTATTACGTGTCCATCCCAGCAACGTTTTATTTATTTCATTTATATCATTTTAAATATCGTGGTTATTGTCAGTCCCAGTAGGCCAACATTGTGACCTCCAGCTTCAGCTGTGTCATGCTGTTGATGATATCCATTGAGTTCTGAGATTTTTGGAGTGAGAAACTAAAATGAGCGTCTAGAGTGACTGTTCCTTTTTTATCCTGCGTAGAAAGATGTCTGCAACAAGTTTAGCGTGTCCCAATTTTTTTGCCGCCTTTGCAAAGTTTGATGACTTCTAGTGTGTCCTGTGATGTTAACCAATGAAAGCACATGGGGAAGCGCTGTTATGACCCCCTAACACAATGCAGCAACAGCAGCACTGTGCCCTGAAATGCATTCATTTTCAATGGCTTGTGCCACACCACCTGTTATCATTGCATCAAGAAATGTGTGGTGCACATCACACCGGCATTACACTTGTGCACAAAGTTCAACCAAGTTGAACATCCATGGTAGACTCTGGCTGTGGAGTGTACTAAACACAGAAAGGTCCATTAGATGGAAAGTAGGATTGGGTCTTACTCTTACTCTTTGATCTAACGGTCATTCTAATGTAACTGATGCAAACATGATCACATGTAAAGACGCTTTAGAATGAGAGAGGCAAACTAAAGACAGACTGGTGAAACACATGGAACACGTCACATGGGCGGGGTGCAGCAGGTTGTAATGTGCGGTTGCGTGCCAGCTTCATTTGCTTTGTATGTTGACTTTGGCCAGAACTTGGAAGCATAGACTTTATTAATGAATGAAGTAAATGAATTATTGCATGGACAGACATTGATTTGTTTGATTTATTTCAGTGTAAAATGTATGCTCTCTCCTGGTGTTAAATGATGTAACATGTTGTTAAAGAATATTTTGGTTAATTATTCTGAATAAAATCTGAAAATTCTTTGTTTAAGATGCATTGTATATCAAATCAACTTTTAGTTGTATAACCCAAAGTCACAAAGTACCTTTGCCTCAGAGAGCTTTACAATCTGTACAGGGAGTGACGCCCTCTGTCCTTAGACCCTCGGTTCAAGTGAGGAAAAACTTGCCCACTAAAAAATCCTTTAACCTTTTTCGTGAGATCGACCCCCGGCAGTCTAGAACTATGGCAGTATAACTAAGGGATGACCTGAGCCAGCCCTAACTATAAGCTTTATCAAAAAGGAAAGTCTTAAGTCTATTCTTAAAAGTGTTGACCGTGTCTGCCTCCTGAACCCAGAATGGTAGTTTGTTCCACAGAAGAGGAGCCTGATAGCTGAAAGCTCTGGCTCCCAAAACAACTCCAAGATTCTTTACAGTGGAGCTGGAGGCCAGGGTGATCCCATCTAAAGTAACTAAGTCTCTAGAAAGAGAGTTTCTGAGGTGTTTGGGTCCAATTACAAGAACTTCAGTTTTGTCTGAATTTAACATCAGAAAATTGTAGGTCATCCATCTTTTTATATCCTTAAGGCATGTTTGGAGTTTAGTTAACTGATTGGTTTTATCAGGCTTGATTGATAGAGGTCATAGAGGTTTAATTACAGCTACTTTAAAGGACTGTGGAACATATCCTGATAATAAAGGCGGATTAATCATATCCAATAAAGAATGACTAACTAGAGGTAAAACATCCTTGAGCAGCCTGGTTGGGGTGGGGTCTAAGAGACAGGTTGACAGCTTGGATGAAGAAATATTGAAGTTATTTGGAGAAAAACAGTAAATACATATCAGGTTTTATAGCTGTTTCCAAACTTTATCAGAATGCATATCAGTGTGATGGATTTTGTCTCTAATAGTTATAATTTTATCATTAAAGAAGCTCATGATGTCTTTACTAGTTAGACCTAAAGGAATAGATGGCTCAGTAGAGCTGTGGCTCTCTGTTAGCCTGGCTACAGTGCTGAAGAGAAACCTGGGGTTGTTCTTATTCCCCTCAATTAAAGAAGAGTAATAGGCTGCTCTGGCATTACGGAGAGCCTTCTTGCCAGACTAGACGAGAGTCTTCCAGTTTAGTGGCACGCCATTTGCGTTCAGATGTACGTGTCTCTTGCTTTAATTTAAGAGTCTGCTGGCGCAGCACTATCAGATAAATATCCGCTGTAGGAGTTTCTACACAAAGGCTTATAGTCCAGTAGTATGAACTCAAAGGTTATTAAAAACTGGCCAGACAGAAGAGGATTCTGTGGAAAGACTATTAGATTAGCAATTCCAATGCCATATGAGAGAACAAGATCAAGAGTGTGGTTCAGACAATGAGTTGGTTTATTTACACTCTGACACAAGCCGATTTAATCTTAGTGAAAGCAGTATTAAGACTATCATTGTGGTTGTCCACATGAATGTTAAAATCACCTACAATAATTACTAATACTCTGTTTTAAGGATCAAGCCTGATGCAAATTAAGATAAAAATTAAGTAAGGACCAGGAGCAGTAATGCTTTCCAGGTTGGGTGAGTGAGGCTAAGAACAAGACTTTCAAATGAATTATAATTTAGTTTAGGTTTAGGATTTATTAATAGACTTGAGTCAAATATGGCTCCAACTCCACCACCTCGACCAGTACTTCGAGGAATATGAGTATTACAATGACTTGGAGGAGTGGATTCAGTTAAGCTAACATATTCATCCTCCTGCAGCCAGGTTTCAGTGAGACAGAACAAATCAATATCATAATCAGATATTAATTCATTGACTAAGACAGCTTTAGATGACAAAGACCTGATATTCAAAAGTCCACATTTAATTCTCTTATTTTGGACTGTTGGAGATGTTGATTTAATTTTTAGTAAGTTTTTATGATGAACTCCTCTTCTGTTTGTTTTATTTTTAAATAATGTAGGTGGACGGGGGACAGACACAGTCTCTATACTAAAGGACTGGGTGGGCAGCTTCTCTAATGAAGGCGCAGAGAAGCGTGTAAGACTGCAGCTCTGCTTCCTGCTCTCAACTCTGGGTTGTCACAGTTTTGGTCAGCTAATAAACTTGGCCATATTTCTAGATATGAGAGCTGCTCCATCCAAAGTGGGATGGATGCCGTCTCTCCTAATCAGACCAGGTTTTCCCCAGAAAGGTGTCCAATTGTCTATGAAGCCCACATCGTTTGCCGGACACCACGTCGACAGCCAGCGGTGAAATGACGACATGCGGCTAAACATGTCATCACTGGTCACATCGGGGAGGGGACCAGAGAAAACTACGGAGTCCGACATCGTTTTGGCGTATGCACACACCAATGACACATTAGTTTTAGTCACCTCCGATTGGCGTAACCGGGTGTTATTACCGCAGACGTGAACGATCTTACTATATCTACGTTTATCTTTAGCCAGCAGTTTTAAATTAGACTCGTTGTCGCCCACTCTGGCTCGCGGGATGCATTTAACTATGGCCCCTGGTGTCGCTAACTTAACTTTTCGGACTATGGAGCTGCCAATGACCAGAGTTGGCCTCTCAGCGGATGTATGGCTGAGCCGGGAAAATCTGTTAGAAACGTGGAGCGGTTGGTGGTGTACCGCTTAAGGACTGCTAGCTGAAGCTACCTGTGGTGGTACTGCACCGGCTACAGGGGACTGGCTAACTATCTGAGCTACTGACTGTTCGGTGGTGCGGTACCGTGCCTCATACTCACTGACCCTCCCCTCCAAACTACAAATAAACTACATTTATTACAAGTACTGTTATCACTAAAGGAGGACGAGGAGTAACTGAACATGTGGCACACAGGGCAGAAGAAGACACAGAAGCCATTGCCACAGCTAGGCTAGTTAGTGTGACAAACAGAGACTACTATTGGATTGTGGCTGCTAAAGTGAGACCTGTTCGTGCACAAACAGAGCACAACAACAGTCTAAGGATAGTGTAGAGATATGTAGATCATTACTAATGTGAAAAATATACAAAAATCTGTTTATGTGAGCAGAGCAGAGAGCACCGTGGCAGTAACACCGATAACTGAAAGTGACAGAATACACTTAGCGCAACGTGAGCAGTGTTTGTATAGTATTTGTATGTTGGTCGTAGTCGATCTCTAAAGTCAGTATCATCCTCAAAAATCAAAAATCCATCTCAGTCAGGCACTAGAATTATTTCGTACTTGTTTGTTACACAGTTCTGCACAGTTTGCAGCTGTTGGAGGGTTCATAGCCATATGGGGAAACAGTGCAGCGTGGCTCATCTCCACCATGGTCAGCTTCAGTCGATTGTATTGTGTACTTGAGTCGGGGGAAGATTCAGTCAGTAGGCTTCAGACTCTGATTGTTAGTTCAGTGAAGTATCTCCATGTGTTGACATTGTTTGTTGTGTTCCTCACAGATCTGGAACATCAAACAGATGATAAAGTTGACACAAGAACACTTAGAGGCTCTTCTGGACAAGTTTGGAGGAGAACACAATCCTCCTTCCATTTATCTCGAGGTAAGATGCTTCGGTTTTAATGAATATAGTTTCAGAAAAATGGATCTTATGAATGATGGTGTGTGTGTGTGTGTGTGTGTGTGTGTCTGTGTGTCTGTGTGTCTGTGTGTCTGTTAGGCCTATGAGGAGTACACTAGTAAACTGGACGCCCTGCAGCAGAGGGAGCAGCAGCTGCTGGAGGCTATGGGCAACGGTACAGACTTTTCCTGCTCTCCTTCTCCAATGCCAGCTCTTCTGGAGGTCAAGATGGGAGGTTGTGGGGTCAGAGGTGGGGCTCAGGCCTTTCCCTCAGCCCCCAACACCTTGGCTGTCCTGCAGACCCCCACTGACGCCAGCCGAGCCAACCCTCGCTCCCCTCAGAAGCCCATCGTCAGGGTTTTCCTGCCAAACAAACAGAGGACAGTGGTATGTTTGACGTCCTAACAGAGGGTACACAGTGGACAGGATGGTAACCCGAACGTTTATGTTATTGTTGTCAATCAAAATGCAGATACCCTTGCAGGTGGCAATCCTTAATATTATTAACGATTGATAGAATCCAGAGAAACATAAGGGGCAAAGCCCTAAAGCATCAAAGTACATTTGCCTCAGAGGGCTTTACAATCTGTACAGGGAGTGACACCCTCTGTCCTTAGACCCTCGGTTTCGAGTGAGGAAAAACTTGCCCACAAGAAACCTTTAACAGGGAAAAAAATGTGGAAGAAACCTCAGGAAGAGCCACAGAGGAGGGATTCCTCTCCCAGGACGGACACAGACATCATTGAATGTCTGTGACCTTTGACCCCTCAGGCAGCACTGCATTAAAATCACGCATGACTGTATAAAGAATAATACTACATGAGCTCAGAAACACTTCAGGAAACCGTTTTCAGGAAACACAGTTCATCTCTGCATCTACTAATGAAGTTCAGACTGATATCAACAACATCCAGAAACACTGCAGAATTCTATGGACCTGAGTTCATCTGAGATGGGCTGTCCACTCTTTTTTTTTTTTAATAGTTTTTGGAAATCATGGATGTCATGACCGTCTGACTTTACAGTTTGCACAACTCACACAGCTTTTTAGTACACTTTAGACAAAAAATAGCCATTTTTTTAAAAGGCTGCAATACTCTAGCCTCTGTTCCTCTAGATCAGTGTTTCTCAAACTTTTTCAGACCAAGGACCACTTTGTCAAAAAAAAAAATTTCAGGGACCACCTGACCCCGTCTTCAGCCATCTATCCATCATTGTTTCCCATCCTCTCCGTGCCTTGTTTTAGTTAAAGTTCACAGCTTTTGCTGCTCTTTTGCTTGCTTTCTTTTCCTTACTTACTGACGTGACAGCGGAATGATTTTGTCTATAGGAGACGCTGTGGTTGCTTAGGCAACAATTTGGACACTGCTAATTCATATTTATCTTCATATATCCATTATACATATTTAAAAAAAATATTTGTCTGCAAATTCGCTTTACACTTCAAATAATGTTAGGTAGGACTAGGGCTGATATGGCCTGTAACCAATATCTCTATTTTTAAGCTATATATTATATATATATTTCGATATTTTTGTTGTTCTTGTTTTGTATTGTTTATTTCTAATAAATATTGTCATTATTTCCATGATAGCATTGTAATTGCTCAGAATCAACGTAGAACAGTAGATTTACACTTGCTGTGAGACACACCTCTTTTATAGCATTTTAACACTTGTCATATTTTTTATGAATTTTTAATACATTTCATGATGTAAATATGAGCTTTAAAGCTCAATAGCTTCCAGGTCCTGTGACCTATTGGCTCAAAATCAGTGTAGAACAGTCGAGCTACACCTGCTATACGACACACACTCTTTTTTATAGCATTTTAACACTTGTCATATTTTTTTATGAATTTTTAATATATTTCATAATGTACATATGAGCATTGAAGCAGTGCAGAATCATACTTGGCATATGAGACACTTTTTTAAATCAAATTTTAACCATTCTTCATATTTTATAAATAAACGTTTAATACATTTAACACCCACGTTTTATTTTGAAAACCAAAAGTGTCCACACGCTGCAGTAAGCTAGCGCTGACTTTCCAGTTTTTTAAAAGTGTTTGCCATAAAGTCGGCAATAAGGGCGCACTTGAAAATATTGGAGCAGCTGACGTGACCACGCGAAAACGAGAGACGTGACCGCAGCTGTTTTTCTTCAGAACCAAGTCGTCCGTCTCCATCTTCAATTACCTCACTTGGACTCTTGGCTTCACCTCTCCTCACTTGATACAGAAAGTACGCATGCGCGCAGGGGATGTTTCTGGGTGGGCGGGGCAGTGTGCTGCGTGCTGTGAGCAGCAGGAGTGAGTGACAGGAGAAACTCCGGAGAATTAAATGCAGACGGCTTTAAACATTTACGTGACAAGTACTCGATGGTCGCGATATAGTCATTTCATACATCTCACGTAGAACAAGCCGCGATATATCGAGTATCCCTAGGTAGGACTCCACAAACTTGTGTGGGAAATTCAAATATTTTAAGAGATCCTCTCACGGACCACTTGAGGTCGCTCCCGGACCACTAGTGGTCCGCGGACCACACTTTGAGTAACACTGCTCTAGATCAGTGTTACTCAAAGTGTGGTCCGCGAGCGACCTCAAGTGGTCCGTGAGAGGATCTCTTAAAATATTCAAATTTCCCACACAAGTTTGTGGAGTCCTACCTAGGGATACTCGATATATCGCGGCTTGTTCTACGTGAGATGTATGAAATGACTATATCGCGACCATCGAGTACTTGTCACGTAAATGTTTTAAGCCGTCTGCATTTAATTCTCCGGGGATTCGCCTGTCACTCACTCCTGCTGCTCACAGCACGCAGCACACTGCCCCGCCCACCCAGAAACATCCCCTGCGCGCATGCGTACTTTCTGTATCAAGTGAGGCGAGGTGAAGCCAAGAGTACAAGTGAGGTAATTGAAGATGGAGACGGACGACTTGGTTCTGAAGAAAAACAGCTGAGGTCACGTCTCTCGTTTTCGCGTGGTCACGTCAGCTGCTCCAATATTTTCAAGTGCGCCCTTATTGCCGACTTTATTGAAAACACTTTTAAAAAACTGGAAAGTCAGCGCTAGCTTACGGCAGCGTGTGGACACTTTCGGTTTTCAAAATAAAACGTGGGTGTTAAATGTATTAAACGTTTATTTATAAAATATGAAGAATGGTTAAAATTTGATTTAAAAAAGTGTCTCATATGCCAAGTATGATTCTGCACTGCTTCAATGCTCATATGTACATTATGAAATATATTAAAAATTCATAAAAAATATGACAAGTGTTAATATGCTATAAAAAAAGAGTGTGTGTCGTATAGCAGGTGTAGCTCGACTGTTCTACACTGATTTTGAGCCAATAGGTCACAGGACCTGGAAGCTATTGAGCTTTAAAGCTCATATTTACATCATGAAATGTATTAAAAATTCATAAAAAATATGACAAGTGTTAAAATGCTATAAAAGAGGTGTGTCTCACAGCAAGTGTAAATCTACTGTTCTACGTTGATTCTGAGCAATTACAATGCTATCATGGAAATAATGACAATATTTATTAGAAATAAACAATACAAAACAACAACAACAAAAATATCGAAATATATATTGTGTATCGCGATATAGCTTAAAAATATCGAGATATTGGTTACAGGCCATATCAGCCCTAGTCCTACCTAACATTATTTGAAGTGTAAAGCGAATTTGTTCTCTGAACAAAAATGCAGACAAATATTTTTTTTAAATATGTATAATGGATATATGAAGATAAATCTGAATTAGCAGTGCCCAAATTGTTGCCTAAGCAACCACGGCGTCTCCTATAGACAAAATCATTCCACTGTCACGTCAGTAAGTAAGGAAAAGAAAGCAAGGAAAAGAGCAGCAAAAGCTGTGAACTTTAACTAAAACAAGGCACGGAGAGGATGGGAAACAATGATGGATAGGTGGCTGAAGACGGGGTCAGGTGGTCCCTGAAATTTTTTTTTTTGACAAAGTGGTCCTTGGTCTGAAAAAGTTTGAGAAACACTGCTCTAGATTCTGTAACTCAGTGCAGTCCCTCTTTCTTCCATCAGGCATATTCCTGATGTCTCCTTTCTTTATTCTAAGACCGCGTTTCTAGCAGAAACATAAAGAAAATGTAAAGGCAATTCTGAGATTCCTTAAAAAAACATTACATATGTTGGAAAATATTTGCTGAAAAGACTTTGAAGGATATATTACTGAAATGTGGAGTTAGAGGTTCAAACCGTTTTTCACCAGTTTTCAGTCCAGGATTTTGTAGGCGGTCCTTAAAGGGTGGCTCGATGACACGCTGAGGCCACCCTGAGCATACCTCTGCACCCCTCACTCACTCAGTGTTTCAAAGTTAGTCATGTCATTTTCTGAACTCATCTGACACATTTCAGTCGCTTCAAAATGGCTGCTTGACTACTTTTGGGAGTGGGCGTGGCTTCAGCACATTCAGAGGACATGCCCCCATGAGCTGGAGCTGAGAATTCATTTTTACCTGATTTTGACCTAATTTCATAAACGTGTTGATGTTTTTAATCATTCAAATTTCGCTAGATGGTTAATAACACTTTATTTTTTTGTCTGAAAAACTCAGAATACATATTTATTCTTATATTACATGGACTTCATCATGAAGGTTTCATGGTTAAACATATAAGAAATGAGAAATGTGGTGAAATATTCAGTCATCAGCCCACCAAAAATTTTTCAACATGGATCAAATTCCAGATTCTCACATTGTAACAGCTGCGAAACCCATGTCTACAAACCATCCAATCAAATGTGGAATCCCAGCGAGGACTGATACAGAGTTGGTTGCATTGGCCGCATTCATGAAACTTTGGGTGGTTTAAATACACATTTTCTTTAAGGCTGTCAACACTTTTTTTTACATTGCTGATCACTGCAAAGCAATTTCATATTGAACACAGCCCCTATGTGATGGTAAACTCTTGATGAAAGTTTTTCAGCTGAGTAAAGGGAAGTGTTAAGTTTAGGATCGGATTAGATGGTTTACATTATGGATGTTCGGAGGAAGGTTTCCTTAGAGTTTGGGTCTGTGCAGATTGATGATCAGTGTGAGGCCCAGACCTCCTGAATGTTCACCATGTTCACCAGACTAAAAGCTGCAGGAGACATTGTCACTGCCACTTTGCCGTTGAAAGTTTCAACATCCACACTCGGCATGGTTGTGTCAGCTCATTTCCTTTCTGATGTCCGCCTTCTCTGCTCCACCATGTGAGTTAAGTGAGTGTTGCTGTGCTTGTGTTCAGGTCCCAGCACGTTGTGGGATGACTGTGAGAGACTCGCTGAAGAAAGCTCTGATGATGCGAGGCCTCATTCCAGAGTGCTGCGCAGTCTACAGGATACAGGACGGGTAAGTGTGGCCTGCAGAGACCCTGAACGCACCGACTGATAATCCTGATCCGTCACTTACTCTGTGGCAGGAGGTGGTCCAAAGATGATCATACAAAATGAATCTTTGTCTTTCAATCCTGGTTCCTGCTCCAGCTCCTTGAAAGTTTGTGAATTTAAGGGAAAAAGATGAAGGCCCTTCAAAATGTTTCAAAGTAGACTAGGGTCATTGAAAGTGCTTGAATTTCTACATTCTGTGCATGAAAAGAAAGTGAAGTTGGGTTTATCAGTCTGCATATGTCTCCTGGACAACCTGCCAAGGGAGAGTGTGGGGGAGAGTGTGTGTGTGTAATCCCACTGCTCTCTCTCTCTCTGGGATGACCACAGATGCTGGTTACCTGACCAGGCCATCAGCTCAGGTCTGATCAGTGAAACTGTGACCCTGGAGCTGTAGGGAATGCTGGTTTTCTGCTAGAAACCAGCATGGTTTAATGTGCACACCTTTTAAATTGGATGGTTTAGCGGTGAGGTGTAGACAGTTCCCCTAATTCTCCACTTCCTGTTTCAGAGAGAAGAAGCCGATTGGCTGGGATACAGACATCTCCTGGCTGACAGGAGAGGAGCTGCATGTAGAAGTGTTGGAGAATGTGCCGCTCACCACACACAACTTTGTAAGTACTAAGACTCCAATGACGGACAGTAAACGCTGATGTTGTCACTGAGCCTTGGTTGGTCCTAATTGTGTGTGTGTGTGTGTGTGTGTTTGATTGACAGGTGAGGAAGACCTTCTTCACACTGGCATTCTGTGACTTCTGCAGAAAGCTGCTTTTCCAGGGTTTCCGCTGTCAGACCTGTGGATACAAGTTTCACCAACGCTGCAGCACAGAGGTTCCCCTCATGTGTGTCAACTATGACCAGCTAGAGTAAGTCCACACAGGGACCAGCAGCGTTTGAAATGGGTCACATGTTACTCTGACTTTGTAGATGTGTGATTTAGTTGTTGTAAATTTAGGGCTGCTTGAACAGGCCACAAGACGAGTCCACAATGTGCCTCTGAGTGAGCTACAATATTGCTCAGTTTTTAATACAGGTGTGACTTTTCACTCCATCACGAGTCACCTGTCAGCACTCACTGACTCTCTGTGCATGTAGATCAGAGTGGGTTCCTGGCGATTAGCTGCTTGCTAGAAGTGTGAAAACGACTGATATGGTTATTAAAATTTGTTGTATTTCCGTTTGGCCAGTTTGTGCTTTCCGGTGAATTCATAAAATCACTTTCAAAATAAAACAATCAAATCTAAGTAATAAGACAACATGAAAACACAGCAGACAAGACAATCGATTTATTACAGTCGAGAAACAACCAGTAAGCCCTGGTCAGAAGACCTATGTGACCTACTGGTAATTTGAGGATGGAGCAGAGTTTCTGTGCTAAAAACAAGGGGGAGGGAAGGTCAGTCCCCCGACAGTCTAGTCCTATGGCAGCTTAAAAAGGATGACCTGAGCCAGCCCTAACTATAAGCTCTATCAAAAAGGAAAGTCTTAAGTCTACTCTTAGGAGCCACAAGGAACCCAGCATCCTGAGAGCGCAGTGTTCTAGAGGGGTAGTAAGGTACTATGAGCTCTTTTTTAGATATGATGGTGCCTGACCATGAAGAGATTTGTAAGTAAGGAGGAGAATTTTAAATTCATTGAATTCTAAATTTATTAGGTAGCCAATGCAAGGAAGCCAAAATGGGAGAGATGTGATCTCTGATCTTGGTTCCTCATTATTATCACTCGTGCATCTTTGTCTTTCCCTCTCTAAATTCAGTTGTGGCAGATTGCTGCACATCATGATGCACGTTCTGCTTGAGCTTTGTCCTCGCTAATTTCACCAAGTGCTTGCTCATGGTAAACTGTTGGTCTCGACCTGCTCTGTATGAAAAAGTGTCATGAGATAACTTTTGTTATAGTTTGGAGATATATAAAAAAGTGAATTGTACAAATATTTTCTTAGTGACATGTAAGTTAGTAAGTAGTAAGGAGGAGAATTTTAAATTCATTCAATTCTAAATTTATTAGGTAGCCAATGCAAGGAAGCCAAAATGGGAGAGATGTGATCTCTGATCTTGGTTCCTGTCAGAACACGTGCAGCAGCATTCTGAATGAACTGCAAAGTCCTAAGAGACTTATTAGAGCAGCCTGAATTTTGCGACCTATCTTAGAAATCCACATTTGACAACAGCCTCTGTGTGTTCCCATGGATAGCTCTATCTGGTTAACAATCCACATCAGCTGTTCTGATTCAGGTTAGACTTCCTCAATGCTGTGAGACTTCACACTGACATGTGGTCACCGTGTCCATCCACGGCTCTTTACTTTTAACATGGAACTCCACAGATACACCATCTGAGACGGTGTTGGTTGGGCTGAAAACTAAAAGTTGGAAAATTAGTTACCATGTTAAGAAGTAGTGAAATGCTAACCCTGATCATGTGTGTTTTTCACAGCTTGTTGCTTGTGTCCAAGTTCTTTGAGCATCACCCATTCACCCAAGAGGAGGTCTCCTCAGAGGGAACCACCCCTGTGTCTGAGGCCTGTCCGTCACTTCCCCCATCCGACTCCACCGGGTGAGTCAGAATGTTTTCATTCCCTTTCCCTTTGCAAACACAGGAAATGTCTCCTGCAAGTTCTCAAACTCACTAACAGATGTGGTTTTTGCAGGTCTATATGCCACCCCACTGTGTCCCCGTCCAAGTCCATACCCATCCCTCCCAGTTTCCGGCCCAACGAGGAGGACCACCGGAACCAGTTTGGCCAGAGGGACCGTTCGTCCTCCGCCCCCAATGTCCATATCAATACCATCGAGCCTGTCAACATCGATGTAAGTCTGGTCTGTCTGTCACTCTCTCTGTGCTGGAGAAGCTGACCAACAGAGAGCTGCACTTGTGTTTTGATTCTTGATCCGCCAGCCTTTTCGGTTTCCCCTAAAAGTTGCCTATGTTGACTGCTGACTAGTCTTACATAGCCATACTTGGTTGGTTGATACAGGAGAACAAATAGTGAAATTTTTGTATCAACGAGCTAAATTCAATTAAATCCAGTCCTTAATTGGGAGTTATGTACAGTGAGAGAATTTAATGTCAATTCATCTAAAATAGTCAGTGATACTGGACGATATGATCACTGCAGGAAAACTAGAACTGTATTTTTTATTTTTTTTGGACTGTAAATGCAGAACGATGGCAGCCTTGCAGGTGCTGGTCTTTTAATATTCTAATATTATGTCACACAGCTACAGGGTGTAAGGACCGCAATCCATACATTCAGATCAGTAATTGCATTCAGGCCTTTAACACAAAACTCTAATTAGTTAAATGAATTGAATTCATCCTCCAGCCACGCCTGTGAAAACCAGTGTGTGGTTTGTCATCGTAAACTGCTCCAGAATCCTTCTTCTCCAGATGTTCATTAGATGGGGTGAATTCACCTCACTCCTCTTACTTATGCCTATTCATATTTTTCACTGTGTTGCCTCTAAAACGGACACATTCAGTGTGAACACACCTTCAGGACTCATTTTGCTTGTTTCACCTCAAGCTGCTTCACTTCATGTGACAGTAGTTCCAGAGAGGGCTGCTCCAGTAAACAGTACAGTAATCAGTGCAGTATAGTAAAAAGTCTTTGTACAAAGTGTCATTTATTTCTCCTTTGCCTTCCTTTCAGGACCTGATTCGAGATCAGGGCTTACCGAGGTCAGATGGAGGTAAGGATCAAAGAAGGAGACATGTGGCTCATCCTGTTTGTTTTTTTCCACCATCCCGCGTCTGCGTGCTCTTGGTCTTTTGTGGGTGTGTGTGTGTGTGTGTGTGTGTGTGTGTGTGTGTGTGTGTGTGTGTGTGTGTGTGTGTGTGTGTGTGTGTGTGTTTGCGCGCGTCTGTGTAGTTCAGACCCGACAAGTCAAATCAGTTCTGTTTAGTCCTGCAGAAGCTTTGGACACCCATATGTATTCAGATCTGTGGGTCAGGGTTTCTTCCACCTCAGGCTTACTTTGAGTGGCTCTGCCAGCCGAGTGCCTACTGTTGGGAACAACACATGTAGCTCATGAACAGTTTGAAGTTTAGTGAAAAAAATAAGAGGTTTGTCAGTAAATCAGAGGTCTGTTATGATCTTTGAAGTAATTCTGCTTCAGGAACTTCAGGTATCAGCTGGTTCTTAAAAGACCAAATTAAATTTATAAATTGGTTAAATTAGCGTTAAAAAAACATTGTCAGGTTTCACTGCTGAGCAACAATTTGTAACTTAATTAATAACAGCATTAGTGAACTTAAGCAACATTAGTCTGTGTATTTTAAAACTTCTGACTGAGCCAGGTTAGACATGAAATTCGATCTTCTCATCTCACTTCGGAAAGAAAGCAAATGAGAGACGTCCTGGAGTAAAATTTAGCAGTGTGAAACCTGCAGACACCCTGACAAACAGAGCTAAGCTAACGTGCTATGTGTGGAAGGAGGAGTCTCCATCCACAAGTTAGTTGGAGGTGAGAGGGGCAGGGTGAGTAGCAGTGATGGTCTGTCTGTTTCTCTTTGCCCTGCAGCCCCCCCCGACCCACCCCGCCCGCTGCTTGAGGAAGCACCGAACACGGACCTCAAGCCCCCTCCTATACTCCTACCCCAATGACATAGTGTTTGATTTTGAGCCCGAGCCTTTCCGAGGTAGTTAGGTCTCTGTGTGTTCCTGTGTCCTTCACCTCCCCCCACCCTTCCACCACCCCCCCCCCCAATTCCCACACACCAACCACAGCCCTGTGTCACATCCACTGTGTGTTCCCCCTTTTTCTCCCACTCTCTCTCTCACTCTCTTTCCCCTCTATGTCCTCACATGCTCGCTCGCCCACACACCTGACCGCTCACAGGTTTCACAGAGATGTCACGCTGCTCTTCTTTTCTTTGGATGGTGCTTTGATTGACTGATTTCTTCTTTGATGGAGTACAGTTGACTATAAGTCATCAATAATGTGACCAGACTTCAGGCAGCTCCATTTAAATGAAATCTCTGCAGCAGTGTAAAAATACGTACATAACTGTGCCTATAATCACTATGACGTCAGTTAAAGGGTAAGTTTAACAAACAAACTCACTTAGTTCTCGTGGATCTACTGAAGAAAGTCCAGATTCCGAGCTTTGAAGGTGACAAGCTAAACACTTTGAGATAAGCAGCTGTGTTCAGTAGAGTAGCTTTAAATGATGTCATGTACTAACTTACATGTCACTAAGAAAATATTTGTACAATTCACTTTTTTATATATCTCCAAACTATAACAAAAGTTATCTCATGACACTTTTCATACAGTGCAGGTCTAGACCGTACTCTTTATAATATTATTTACAGAGACCAACAGTTTCACCATGAGCAAGCACTTGGTGACATTAGCGAGGACAAAGCTCAAGCAGAACGTGCATCATGATGTGCAGCAATCTGCCACAACTGAATTTAGAGAGGGAAAGACAAAGATGCACGAGTGATAATAATGATAAATACTACTCTAATTATGATGGAAATATGACTAATGATAACAATGGTATATGTAGTAGACGTCGTGCAGGATCACAGCAGCAGCCACGATCCACAAGAACCTGCTGGATGAGCGAGCACAGAAACTCGAGGGAAGAAGTTTAGATACTAACATGCATTAATGGGACATGTATGTTTAGAGAGAGAGAGAAGGGAAGAGCCCAGTGCGTCATGGGAAGTCCCCCAACAGCCAGTCCTATAGCAGCATGACTAAAGAATGGTTCAGGACTAACCTGAGTCAGCACTAACTATCAAGAAGGAATGTTCTAAGCCTTCTCCTAAAACTGTTGACGGTGTCTGCCTCCAGAGACAGTACTGGGAGCTGCTTCCACAGGAGAGGAGCGTGATAGCTGAAGAGAATCAATGTGTTAAGTTCAATGCAAAGTTAGCAGTATTATTGGCTCTATTCATCAGCTGTAGTTTAATGATGTGAACAAAACATCAACCTCTCATCAGTGACCATTGATGATCTATCATAAGCAAAATAAACTCTTGACACAAGAAGTGACACTTTATGAAGTTGCGTTTTTAAACCATTAACTGCCATCCAACCAAGCCCCCCCCCACTTCTTTGCATGTGACCCAACACACACACACACACACACACACACACACACACACACACACACACACACACACACACACACACACACACACACACACACCTCTGGCAAAGATGCCTCACTCCCTGTCCTCACTCAAACCTCCTCTCTCTTTACTCCTCTCCTTTCTCTCACCTTCTTACCTTCAAGTGTTTCCTCACCTCTCTTCTTTTATTCTTTCTCTTCTCTTGACCCCCCCAGGCTCCACCACAGGGCTGTCAGCGACACCTCCTGCCTCTTTACCCGGCTCTCTGACCAATGTAAAGGTTCCACAGAAGTCACCATGCCAACAGAGGGAGCGCAAGTCGTCGTCTTCGTCTGAAGACCGCAATAAGATGGTGAGAGGTCGTCATGTCTGATGTCAGTCTTGTGCTGAGGTTTGTAGTCTTTTTCTCTCGTGCTGACTGAGTGTCCTGTGGAACAGAAAACTCTGGGCAGAAGAGACTCCAGTGACGACTGGGAGATCCCAGAGGGGCAGATCACTCTGGGTCAGAGGATAGGTTCTGGATCCTTTGGAACTGTCTTCAAGGGAAAGTGGCATGGTAAGACCAACAATGCACTGACTTCAGACCAGCAGCAGCAGCTGCATGTGAGGAAACTGTCTACATCAACTCACCAATCATATGAATGAGCCAGGGGAGATCATGTCATTTTACATTGTGTGACGTGTTCCTCCATTACCATGAGAGCACACACACACACACTGTAGTTTATATTTAGACTCAGTCTCACACACACCGATCTGCTGCTCACTATGTGGATTACTCCATCACTGAAAATAGTCCCCAACAAAAACACCTATTCTTTTATCTTTGCAGCGTTTGCAACAGTGACAGCTGTTTTAGGAAAATAAAGAAACTATGTATTTGTGAGCTGTGAGATTTGTGTTTAGTTAGAACCAATGGGCAGCTGCAACATGTTCCAGCTGTGCCATGTCCAGCAGAGCCCATTCTACACAATGCTTGTTATTCCACCAGAATTGCTATATGCCACGTCAAGAAGCACAGAGCAGATGAACTTGGCTGGACGTCAAACAGAGAAACAACATAGATAACCTGGTTAATTTTCAAAATAAAACCCCCATGTGCAGACTCTGAATCATAAAACCTGATAAAAGGACCATTTAACTGTGTAGTGTCATAGTCATACTCATGCTAGAAGGACATAAAGCAGGAAAAATGACAAAATCTGAACAAGTTAACAAAGACTGGCATGGAGAACAGACAAAATTAGTGGCATGACGTTGTCACAGAGCCGTGCCCAGTGGAATGCGTTTGTGTGTGTCTGCACACGTGTGAGATGTTACTTATTAATACACACTTTCTGCAACACCTGTAGCCACAGGTGTGACCCAATCAACCAGGACTGAAATCTAAAATCTAACTTGCAAAGGGATGTTCTGTCACTCCTCGTCATCTTGACCTGAATAGAAGATCAAAGATTTTGTAGAGTCGTCTTCTCTTCACACTGGACACAGTGTTTCTCTTTAATACTCAGATTTAAATACAGCAAAGTGAACCTGAGAGGTGTTAAAGCTGATCTCATTTTGTTAAAACAACCTAATGATCTCTTCTTTGATGGACTTCCTCCCAGGTGATGTGGCAGTGAAGATGTTGAACGTCACTGCTCCCACACCACAACAGCTTCAGGCCTTCAAGAATGAAGTGGGAGTCCTCAGGTACCTTCTCTTTAATTAACACAAGTATATGGATGCTACTTATT
Source organism: Collichthys lucidus (assembly GCA_004119915.2). Classification (NCBI taxonomy): domain Eukaryota; kingdom Metazoa; phylum Chordata; class Actinopteri; family Sciaenidae; genus Collichthys; species Collichthys lucidus. Next base: position 29,171,161 of record CM014099.1, on the reverse strand, counting down.
ATAATGCACTACAATTTAACATCATAGTCTGTCTGTCTGTCTGTCTGTCTGTCTGTCTGTCTGTCTGTCTGTCTGTCTGTCTGTCTGTCTGTCTGTCTGTCTGTCTGTCTGTCTGTCTGTCTGTCTGTCTGTCTGTCTGTCTGTCTGTCTGTCTGTCTGTCTGTCTGTCTGTCTGTCTGTCTGTCTGTCTGTCTGTCTGTCTGAACAGGAAAACACGTCATGTGAACATCCTGCTGTTCATGGGCTACACCACCAAGCCTCAGCTGGCCATCGTGACCCAGTGGTGTGAAGGCTCCAGTCTGTACCACCACCTGCACATCATCGAGACCAAGTTCGAGATGATCAAGCTGATCGACATCGCCCGGCAGACCGCTCAGGGCATGGAGTGAGTTTCCTGCCACAAAAACACACGAGCAGTTAGATGAGATTTCACCGTCTGGTTAATAACTTTTGTCTTTTCCTCCTCAGTTACTTGCATGCCAAATCAATCATCCACAGAGATCTGAAGAGCAACAGTATCCTTTAGAAACATTTCAGTTCACTTTGGTGTGTTGATGTTGGGATATATCTGCACGACTCCTCCATGCTTAAGAGAAGTAGAAGAGTGTTTCCTTAACCTCACCTCCTCCCAGATATTTTCCTCCACGAGGATCTGACGGTGAAGATTGGTGATTTTGGTCTGGCTACAGTCAAGTCCCGTTGGAGTGGCTCGCACCAGTTTGAACAGCTGTCTGGCTCCATACTGTGGATGGTCAGTGTTCATGCCTGAAGTATACACTTGAATCGAACAAAAATATATTTAACATTGACAAAACCAAACTAAAACCGCTGTCAGAATAAACCCGTTCTCTCTCTCAGGCACCAGAGGTGATCAGGCTGCAGGATAAGAATCCCTACAGCTTCCAGTCAGACGTGTATGCATTCGGCATTGTGCTGTACGAGCTGATGTCGGGAGCGCTGCCCTACTCCAACATCAACAACAGAGACCAGGTCAGAGGACGCCTCACTCACATTCTGTCACATTGTTCACACTCGGTGGGTCCTTCACACATGGCTAAATGTGCAGTGTGATGTCTAAACCAAAATAACTGCAGTGAGCAGAAAAATAGGAACCTGGCCCTGTTAAACAAAAGGCTACATAAGCTAAAGAAGAGCAAACAGTAAATCTCCCTCCATGGGCTGAATACATAAGACGAACCACAGGGGAGCTGCAGGCTGCTGCTGGACTATCAGCATTCTTTAAATCAAGTGAACAGCACGAGCCCCACTTCCTCCACAGTGAATGTAATTTCATTAAGCTGAAACAGCTCTTGTTCTTTTGTTCTAGTGTTTCCACATCTCTTTGTTCCAAACATTTCCTTACATTAACATTTAAGTGTTGTTGGAGGCTCCAGCTTCACAAAGTGTCAACAGTCTGTTCCTTCTGCTGACACACCCCTTCATATAGATCATCTTCATGGTGGGTCGAGGTTACCTGTCTCCTGACCTCAGCAAGGTGCGCAGCAACTGTCCGAAGGCCATGAAGAGACTAATGGCCGACTGCCTGAAGAAGAAGAGAGAGGAACGACCCCTCTTCCCTCAGGTGACACCAATCGTATGCTTTTAGATTTTATTTTGAGGTGACGGATGCAGCTGATTTCTACCTTAAAGACAGAAAAGCAGCCCCTGAGTGAACATTGGAAATGTTCAAACCTGAACTGAAAGAGAACTCAATGTTATTTTCAGCTTTGCCACCAGATGGCCTCAGAGGTTTCCACACTGGGGAAAAAAGCAGCTGATTGCAACACTTTCAATGGTTTTGTTTGGTTGTGAATGGTGATCTACTGGTTTTTGACTTCCTGTGTGTATTCTGTCAGATCTTGGCCTCCATCGAGCTACTGGCTCGCTCGTTACCCAAAATCCACCGCAGCGCCTCAGAGCCTTCGTTAAACCGAGCCGGCTTTCAAACGGAGGACTTCAGCTTGTACGCCTGCGCCTCACCCAAAACCCCCATCCAGGCCGGTGGCTATGGTGAGCTCTTACACAGAGATCAGTGTAAACTGCAGCTGACTCACTAAAAGACGTGTTTTCACACCAAATGTATAAAAAATACAAACCTCAAAGAAACAAGGTCAGAATATTTGAGCACTTGAATGTGGGAATATGTGACCTGAACTGACTGTAATATGTCAGCAGATTCCAGACACATGAACACACATGCGTACAGAAAGCATTCACATTCATGCATGCATTATCATCATTATTATTTATATAATATAATATATTTTGCTGCCGCACATATGTAACTGTTATTTTCTCTTGTTAATAAAAGCTTTGCATCTTTGAAGCTTATGTCCGAGAAATTCCCTGCAGCTGTTTCATGATCAAAGTCCACCAGAAAATGATCAGACCGTTTTTTCATAACACGAGGACAAACGTTTGTCATGAAGTTTCAGTGATAGAAATGATGATTATTTTCTTGCATAACCCCACTAAGGAAGCTGAAGATTGAATTAGGTTTAAAAAAGCAGAGCAACCCTAACAGGAAGCTCACAGCACAGACAGAGCAGGCTTATCTTCTACAGACTAATAATATGTAGTGTAAAATAATGATGGTTAGAATGGAATCAACTATTAAATGAAGTGTACAGATGATTTATCAAAATTTAATTTACAGACTCCAAACCAGTTCTAATGTTATTACATTACTACATTTAACCTAAAGACACACAGCAGAGATAATCAGCTAAAAAGCACAAAACACTCAGCACTGATTTGATTTGAGTTGTCTGAGTTTAACTAAAAAACAACGAGTACCATTTGTTATGTAATTTTCTATCCTTAGGTTACATGAGGTTACGTGTGGGCCTTGAGGTCCTCGGCAGTATTAGTTGTTTGGCTTTGGTTGGGAACAGAAGGTGCCAGTCTATCTCAACACTGTGGTGACCAGGGTCGAAGAGACCTATTGCTGCCTTCCTAGACATAATAGATAGCTTGCTGACAGACATCTGTGTCCCCAGACTAGAATATGTTGACAATAACACTAACATGGGTAAAAACATTCTCTTTTACTTTTACTCTTTTTCTCTTTTTCTTCCTTCCTGACCTCACCATTGACCTTTAGCAATTTCTCCACAACACCATTGTCTGTATGTGTTCAGTTAAAATGATCTGTAGCCACACTTGCAGTTTAGACTGAGCTAAAGATGCTGAAGTTGATATGAGTTGATCAGAAGTTGCTGTGTTGCTTTTGATCATAGTCATAAGAGAAGTTAGTACATTATCTGTGGCGGATACTCATTCCAGCTGAGTACTCTTTGAATCCTGAGTTTAACCAGATTGAAAAGATACCAACAGCTAACCTAATCATTGGGTGCCTAGATTATTATTATTATTATTATTATTATTATTATTACATTTCCACTGCAATTAAAGTCTATGGCAGCCCCTAGAATGCCATGGTGAAAAGCTTTGAAACTTGGCACACTTATTCAGGACAGTCCCATGGTCAACCTCAAGAATTGTCATGCCTGTACACTGAACTCTCTAGCGCCACTAACGTGTCAAAGATTGAAGTGCATTCGGCTTCATAAATTTGGACCTGTTCACAAATGAGGTACTGTTGGAATCCTTGGATCAAGACGAGTTGAACGTACAAAAAAAAAGCCTTTCAGGTCACGCAGATTGTCCGATTTCCGTGAAGCTTGACACAGACCAAGCCGCACAAAAGTTATCACGTTTCTTTTTATTTTCACTTCCGTTTGCCTGTAGCAGCCAATCAAACTCACCGGCGACATGCCAAATAGGAAGTGAGGCCATATCACTGCAACCAATATGGCCTCACTGGGGGTGCCTAGCTTGCAGCTATATTTGATGTTATGTCTGCTTCTCACAGCTAATTGTAACTTTCATCTTTTTTACTTTTCAGGGGAGTTTTCAGCATTTAAGTAAGTGCTGCAGATCCCATCAGTCCATCCCTCGTCACTTCTCAAAAGTCTCGTGTCCATGCGGTGGATTCATTCATTACTGAAAAAACAAATAGTCTCCACGAATGTGCTTTTTTCTTCGTCTGTCCACCTGAAGAAGGCAGCCTCATGGAGTCCTTCCAACAAACAGCTGTCCAGCAGGCAAACGGCCACCATGACAGACAAAACTGAATTAGGAAAAAAAAAAAAAAAAAAAAAAAAAAACTTGAATGACACAAAAGGAAAAAAAACAACTACTAAGACGCAAAGATATCCATACCAAAAGAGTTTGAGGAGAAGATGGCAGATTCCACAGATCGACTTGCCTGCTGGAGGGAAAAGATGAAGGCAACAGGAAGGAGAGACAGATGTGAAAGGTCAAGAGAAGTCGAGGCTTTGGGTGAAGAGGGAGGCTGGTTTATCAGCTGGGCCGCTGAACTGCACTTTGAGTGATGGCAGAATGGAGCCTGTGGAAGGAGGAGAGGCCTCCCATCCGCCCGCCCGTCCGTCCGTCCTTCGGTTGAGATGGAAAGCCAGGCATTAGCCTGTTCCCGAGATGAGCTGGAGGTCACTCAGCAGGGTTTAACCCCCAAAGGAAGATGACTTGAAAGACAGACTTATTCTTTTTTTCGTTTGTTCCTCATGTTTTAGATTTTAGCAAGCACTTGCTAGGAATGCTGAGCTTTTTTTTGTCATTTGTTTCTTTTGTAGCACAGGCCTTTTTTTGTCTTCTTGGGGTTAATGCTAACCAAATTCTGCTGAATACCCTATTTTGCCTTCTTGTCTGCCCTCAACAAATACAACACCCGCAATAAAACGGCAACAGCCATTAATCTACTAAAGAATTTGCCGTTTGAAAACCGCCACATGAAAGCAGTCGAACAAGTTTGTTCTGTAGATTTCCTGCAGAACAGTCCGGAGTTTGCACTGCTCCACCAACAACAGTAGTTGTTCTTTGGGAGGAGAAAGGCTCATTTGTTTGGTGATTTGAAAGTTGGTACATGAGATGAGTTTCTGTTAAAAAGGCTGGTCAAGCCAACAGATGAGATTGAGTGCGGTCGGACAGATTTTGCAAAAGATGTTGCGTTTACGTGAAAGCAGCAGAAATGCTTCTAACCGTAGATCTGTGGTAGAAAAGTCTGACACGTTCTGCTGACTGCAAGGACTGCTGTTCACAGTTTATTTTGGAGTTTTAAAGCTACGCGAGATGCTTCTCATTCTGTTTAAAGAGCCTTCCTTCTCTAAGCCAATCTGCTGCCCAGCAATTTACACTGTGCTGAGGTGTGTGTACAGTACTTGTGGCTCTGAGCTTCGAAGCTGTTAGACAGCATCTTTGCAGCAAAGCTTTTTTCTCCCAGTGCACGTCATGTCATTGTTTCCTTTCTTACCGATCACGTGGCTTCATATTGCACTTGGCTTGAAATAGAACCTTACCTGTTGCAGCTGCTGACTAATGAGCTGCAGCGTCACCTGCTGAAAGGACCACTGATCCTCTGGTTCTGAGTTCTGTTCTGTTTCAATCACACCTTTTACTTTCTCTAAACATGCACCTGTACTTCTGTTCATTCCAGCGTGTGTTAAAGGTTGTAGGTGTTATTACACATTATTTTGATTTGATCGTCAATGTTTGCCTTTTCTGTACAGGCAGGCCTGCAGATATTTACTTATTTATGTGACTTTTTTTTGTGATTTATTTTCAGAACCGCTTTATTTGAAGCTATCAGTCTTTCTTTTGACGCTTAGTCGTTATTGTATTTGTGACTCGTGTACTTGCACTTTGTAGAGATGGATCGAAGCAAATGAACGACTTGCCATTTCTTTTTTTTTTTTTCTTTTTTTTTTATTGAAGAATAAATTGTGACACACAGAGCTGATGGCCCAAAATTCGGTTTCCATTGCATGAGTCATTTACAGAGGCTAAACTGAAGAGTGAGCTGGTGAAGGCTCAGTTGTCATCTGGGGCCTGTCTTTGATGAAGCCTCCAGCGTGTCACCATACCTCCAGTAATGAGATGGCCTGATAAATAGATGTCGTGGAGGTCGAGCACACAGTTGAAGCGTCCACACACACACATACACACACACACACACACACACACACACCTTTTTACAGAACAGTCTGTTAGGAGATCAGTTATGTCATCTTACCATCAGCCCCATCGATGTGCATCCAGGACCGAGCTAGTGCTGTGGTGAGGTTGATGCATGAAGACTGCAGACAAAAACATGATAGATACATGAAGAAGCCCAATCTCTGTTGGTGAAAGCATGGCACACGATGTTCATCTGCTATTTGCTGGTCTCTGGTGATGTTATTCTCTAGATACAGGTGCACTTGATTTTTTTTCTTGCTGCATGCTGCTTGTTGCATAGTAGCAAGGGTGGAGATAAGTAGTTTTGGTCAATGTTCTGTCACTGTAGTTGATTTCAGAGAGGAACACGGAGTGGCTTTTATTAAATACTCAGTCTGGCCTTTCATAGTGCTCTCTTTGCTAACCTGTGTTGTGGAGAAACACCACAGATGATCTGTCTCATCTCTCTTAGATGAGAATCTAATGAACAGTTTGGGCAAGAGATGAGTTACTCAAACTTATCTGGAAGCTGAACAGTGATTTTATTTCCTAGACTGCGCCATGCTACTCACCCCAACACCGTCAAAGTTAGCTACTAGCTTGTGATAAAAGTGGAGTAAAATATTTTCTCTCAGAAGTTGGTGAACAAACAACAATTGATTTTAACCACATTATAGAGGTGTTATTGTTTCAGCACTTATGTTTGCCAATGTTGGCCATGTTGGTAGGTCATATGCCCTCATGTGTCGTGCTGTGGAGTGCACTCACAGAAACAGCTGGTAACATCTGGAACTGAAGAGCAGCCAATAGCAGACGTCAGACCGTGATTTCACCTGTAGATTTTAATATCGCTACAACAAGTTTGGTCTGTACTGCTCCAACATCATGGTCTATGACTATCTATAGAGATGAAATATTACATATCACCCAGTCATGTGACTCCTCTGATCTAACAAAGGCTACACTCTGTCCACAGCTTCACAAAACATCTGAAGAAACTGTGCTGATATGTTTCTGACTTTGTCACAAGAGATTTGAACTTGTTTGGGTTGCGAAGGCGACTCGATTAGTAACTCGATATAGCTGCTGTGAACTTCTTGACAACAAGAAAGTCTGGAATAATACCTACGCTGACATTAGCAGATTTATTCTGAGAATGAAGAGTCCTGGCTTTACGACAGTAGAATAGACAGGAGAAGAAACGGGAGAAGAAACATGGAAAAAGTAAACGGGGAAGTGAAATGCAACAAAGCCATGAATGTTAATAATGCATCTGAACACTGGACCACCAGGGGTCGTAGATCGCATGCTCACTCAGTGTGTTTGGAGGTGTTGGAGGTGAAGATGTCCAAAGTTTGATTATTCTGAGGATTAGGCTCAGATGATGAGCATGTTCATGCTTGACCTTTACAAAGAGCAGTCGACAGAACAATCTTAATTCAAGGTTTACTTGCCTATTTATTCTGGAGCTTTTTTGGCATTTGCTGTTTCAGGGGTGCTCAGGTCATGGCTGGGTTCAAACAATAGTTTTAGTATTTCCAGGTTAAGAATGAACTGTCAGCCTTCTCTAGTCCTCTTCCACAGGCATCAGTATCCTTCAGACAGCAGTGGTGGTTGTCTGCTGGACTGTTGCACACTTTGGGATTGTTCCTTTTTAACATGATGGGACTTGAGGGAGTAAACAGTAACGTCTTTCATAGTGCTGTATTTGGTTTCCTTAGAGATCTTTATTTTCTATGAGAACGTGCCAGACCTACCGAGGAGGAAACGGTGAGCTCCGTCACTGAGGCTCTTCTCCACCTGTCCCTCCTCTTCATCCAGAACTTTGTGTTCAGCCTTTCTCTACTTTCATTTTCCTCTTTCTTCTTAAACATTCCCCCCTTCCTTGCCTGCACCTTAAACCCAAACTATTCCTTTCAACTGAGAACTATCATAAAAACTATATGGAGTTTTTTTTTTTTTTCCACCTGTAAATAGTTGTACAAAGGAAATACTGTCAGTTTGCTAGGAGGCATGGAGACTAAAATTGTAACAAATTATAAAATGTTCAAAATAAAGAGACAAAGATTAAAAGACATTTTGATAGGCAGACTTCTGAGAAAATCAGTTGAGTGTAAAAATATTTAAGGCTGTATCATAAGGAGAAAGAGCTTAATGTATTTGTTGTGAATATGAAAAACTGATATATTAAAGAAGTGCATGAAAACTGTAGTTTGGCTCGTTTGTCATTTGTGTTGGAATCAGGTGTCTGAAGGCCACATGGTGGCAGCATCAACACTGTAAATGTGCTGCTAGAAGGAGACTTACCAACCGACCATCAGCTCAGATTTTCTGTTTCATGACAAGTCACCTTCACATTCTTCTTCTGTTCAAAAAATGGGATCATATATCAACCATACATAACTGTCGAGGGTCTTCCCACACCACATTTAATAACTAATCATTTGGTTCATTCTGGCATAATGTCTGAACCCACCATCTGATGACAGTTTAGCATCAACAGTCACATGCAGGCATCTGTTCATAGAAATGAATATGACTTTGTCACCAGTATTTTTGTGAATTAGAAAAAGTAACAAAAAACAAATCTAAGTCAAAGTGGAGCCTTCTGAGACAATCAATACTCACTGAAACAAATATTCTATTCTGTAAGTACATCATGATCAAATACAGTTGAATAATGAAATAGGTTGGATCAGTTGTGTCACCAGATGTGCACACAGAGACAAACAACCATTCACACACACACATCTACATCAAGCCCTCCGAGGCAAATGTACTTTGTGACTTTGGGTTATACAAGTGAAATGATAATTTGATTTGTTTTGACATCTATTGACAACTTGGAGTCACCAACTAACTTGTTAAGTGCATGTCTTGTCTTTAGACTGTGGGAAAAAGTCAGTGTACCCAGTAAGAACATGCATACTCCAGCTGAGTTTCAAACCAGAACCATTCTTGTTGTGAGGCAGCAGTGCTGCAACAACCATGCCACCTTCATTGACCGTGTGTACCAATGAAATTACCAGAAAGTGTTCTCAGCTGGTCAGTTGAATGGTAAATGGTAAATGGACTGTACTTATATAGCGCCTTTCTAGTCGTCCGACCACTCAAAGCGCTCTACACTACATATCTCATTCGCCCCATTCACACACATTCATACACTGATGGCATTGGCTACCATGCAAGGTGCCAACTGCTCATCAGTTTGTGGATCTAACCATTCATACACATTCACACGCCGATGGCACAGCCTTCGGGAGCAATTTGGGGTTCAGTGTCTTGCCCAAGGACACTTCGACATGCAGACCGCAGGAGCCGGGGATCGAACCGCCGATCATCTGATTAGTGGACAACCCGCTCTGCCTGTTTAAATTAGCAGTTCTGACAACTATCTTCAGTTTAATAAGAGTTCCACAACTTTTCCCTTTAATCTGTAACAAATTGCGTATTTTCAAAGGACCTCTGAGAAAAAAATAACTGCATCACTTTTGTGTTAAACTACAACATACTGAAGACTTCTTCTCTGCACACAAAGTTTATTTCTGACAGATTTGGTTTACAGATTTGATCAAATCTGTATTTGTGAGCACTTCTCCTTTACTAAGATAATCCAATCACCTGTGTTGCATACCAAGATGCTGATTAAACAGCATGATTATAACACAGGTGTGTCTTTGTCACAATAAAGGGGCACTCCAATAAATGTGTTCAAGACAGCACTGCATATTTTAGACACTGAACTATGACTGTTTCACATAGGACTTACAGATATGCGTGGGGGTGACAACGAGCACTGAGCTGCCCTGTGATGGGTTCTAATCATTTGTGTAGAAATTCTTTGGTTGTGCAAAAAAAAAACTGCTACATTAGTTGTCCAGTTGTCACATGGTCTGTGGTTGGTGGGTTAACTGCATACTGCTAAATCCACAGAAACAACACTAGAAACTGCTTCTCGTAGTGATATCCAGGTAAAGTGTCAGTGATGGGCTTGAGAGCTGAAGAATTCAACAGCCTAATTAATAGATTAATAGATAGATAGATAGATAGATAGATAGATAGATAGATAGATAGATAGATAGATAGATAGATAGATAGATAGATAGATAGATAGATAGATAGATAGATAGATATACTTTATTTATCCCAAGCTGGGAAATTATAGTGAAGCAGCAGCATTACAAAAAGTGACAAGTGACAACTTAAGAATAAAAAATATACTATAAGCATAGTAAATACGATAAAATATAATGTACAGTGGTATATACAGCAAGTTGCAAGTGGGCAGTGTTTATTTGTACAAAGTACAGAGAAATGTGAGGTGACTGTAGGTTGTAGATTATAACCTAGCTGTTGTTATACAGTGTGATGGCATGTGGCAGGAAAGATTTTCTATATCTGTCCCTTCGACAGCGGAGCTGTAGCAGCCTGTGGGAGAAGCTGCTCCGCTGTCTGTCCACTGTGTGGTGGAGAGGGTGCTGTTCATTGTCCATGATGGAAAACAGTTTATTCAGCGTCCTCCTCTCCACCACAGTCTCGAGAGACTCCAGTCTTAGTCCGAGCACAGAGCCAGCCTTCTTGATGATCTTCTCAAGTCTGTTGGTGTCGCTGGCTCTGATGCTGCTGCCCCAACAAACAACAGCAAAGAAGATTGCACTGGCAACAACAGACTGGTAGAAGATCTCCAACATCTTGCTGCACACGTTGAAGGATCTCAGCTTCCTCAGGAAGTAGAGTCTGCTCATCCCCTTCTTGTACACAGCCTCTGTGTTAGATTTCCAGTCCAGCCTGTTATCGATCACCACTCCGAGGTATCTGTAGTCCTCCACCTCCTCCACCACCTCCCCTCTGATCCTTAGTGGCTGTGAAGGCGTCTTCTTCCCCCTGAAGTCGATCACCATCTCTCTGGTCTTGTTGATGTTCAGCCTCAGGTGGTTCTGGTCGGACCAGTCTACAAATCTGTCTGTATCAGTGTCCTGTACTCCCCCTCCTCTCCATCTTCTATCCACCGGACAACAGCTGAGTCGTCAGAGAACTTCTGCAGGTGACATGACTCAGAGTTGTACTTAAAGTCGGTGGTGTATAAGGTGAAGAGGAAGGGAGAAAGCACAGTCCCCTGTGGAGCTCCTGTATCACTGACCACCACATCAGACAGCCCACTGCCCAGACGGACAAACTGTGGCCGGCCTGTCAAGTAGTCAGTAATCCAGGAGATCACTGCGTTGTCAACACCCATCACCCGCAGCTTCTCACCCAGTAGCAGAGGCTGAATGGTGTTGAATGCACTGGAGAAATCAAAGAATGTGATCCTCACAGTGCCTCCCCCACCATCCAGATGCATATGGGCTCGTTGTAGCAGGTAAATGACGGCGTCATCGACTCCTAAATGGGGCTGATAGGCAAACTGCAGGGGGTCCAGAAACGTCCTCACCTGTGGCCTCAGCTGGGCTAGGACCAGTCTCTCCAGGACTTTCATCACATGGGATGTGAGGGCGATTGGTCTGTAGTCCGCTGGTTCGGATGGCCTCGGCTTCTTGGGGACTGAAACCAGGCATGACGTCTTCCACAGCTTTGGGATCTTCTCCTGACTCAGGCTCAGATTGAACAGATGTCTCAGTACAGGAGACAGCTGGCTAGCACAGGTCTTCAGGATCCTAGGAGTGATGCCATCAGGGCCTGCTGCCTTTCGCTGGTTCAGTCTTTCCAGCTGCCTCTTTACCTGGCCTGTAGTCACCGTTGGGTGGTTGATGTTAGTGTCCTCAGTGGGGGGAGGTGAGGAGGGGGGGCAGATGGGGAGGTGATGTGCAGGGGTATGCTGAGGGGTGCTTCCAGCCATTTGGGACAGTGTGGGTGTGTGGGGGGCAGGGGGTGTCTGAGAGGTGGCAGGAGGTAATGGACTGCAGGATGAAGCTGTCACTGGTGGTAAGGTACTGGAAGCTGTGTTACCATTGGTAGCAGGTAAACAGTATGGGCTGGGGTGATTGAGGGGTCCTTACTGTGCTGCTGGGTGTAGAGGTTTACCATGGATGGATAACCAAACAGCTCTACTCTCAGCATAGGCCAGGCCCAAGACTATTACCAAGCAGGTAACTGTCCTGCAGCCAGAGAATGTCTGCAGCCGGCTGTAGTTTGTGTCAACTGGTGCTTTACCAGATAGATTCACTTTCATTTCTATAGTAGAACATTTAGCCTGACAGTGTAATTACAGGAAGAGTTCAGGTGGTTACCAAAAACCACCAATCACCAGTGGTGCAGTGGTTTGCACTGAAGCTTCATAGCAAGAGGTTTCCTGGTAGCTGCTGGTGGAGGTGCTGATGGTGTGGCGTTTACATGATCTCCCTGTGTCTGTATGGGTCTCTGGGCATTTGCTCAATTTTATCTGGGATTGGCTCCAGCCCCCCCATGACCCTGGTAAGGATAAGGAGTTATGGAAAATGGATTGGATGGATGAACTGCTGGTTTTTTTGGTAGCATGAACATTGAACATTGCTGTAGAACATTTGGCCTTACAGTTCCACTGTATCAATGGAAAAATCAATGTCGATGGATGGATGGATGGCCACATAAAAGTTTGATAAAGCAAAATCAGTGTCTGCATTTATTGGCCTCATGAATTTTTTGTGAAAATGCTGTTCTAGACCTATAAAACATAAATAATGCAGTACAACTTTCAGTGACTGTAATGCACAGACAAAGATATTCTCACCTAAATACATATCATATAACTTGGAAACTCAGCCTGTGAAATCAATTTCACTTCCTGTTAGATTCATCTGTATTAAATACGTCAACAAAATGACTATTACTGAGGCAAGTTAATCAGTAGCTGTGCTGAGTTCACGCTACACACACACACCACCAAAAGTCAAGCTTTTAGTAGATACGGTCAAAGAACACAAACATCATAGTACATGCTCTGTGTCTATGTGTAACAGTGTAACGTGTTGTCTTTATGGAAGAGCAGAGCATTAGACCATGACCTGACTCTATCTCAATTTCCCAGCAGTGTTCACACTGTCTACACCTCTGAAATATGATAATACACACTATTAAACATATTTACAACCTTTCAAAACATCACAGAGGCCGCCTGTCTTTCACATTATATTTCCCATTTATCACCTCCATGACCACAATATAGATACCTTTATTTATATGACAGTATGTAATAATGTAAAAGATCCTAATCCTCCCACACACTACAGTAGTATGTAACATCTGTCAGGAAAATATGGGAAAGAGAAGGTGGATGAATCACCCTCTCCCCACCCTCATCTACAATGGAGGTGCCCTTGTACAAGGTAGTGAAGCTCCAGCTGCTCTTAGGCCAACAGTATGAGGATGTTGTGAGAGAGGGGAAGGACTATATGAGCATGAGACAGGACAGGAGAAGACAGCAGTGAGCTCAGCTCAGTATGACTTATGAGAGAGGAGATTTAAACCTGTGATGAGATCAGCTGGTGACCTGGTGAAACTAAAAATATACATAAAATAAATCTCTAATGAGAATCAAAAAAAAAAAAAAAGACTGGACATGTAATATTGTAATCACTGTTATCTAGAAAGGTAAAATCCTTGATCATTTTGACCTGGTGAAACAGGAAGCAGAGTGACGTTTAGACCCCCACTGCTATGCATTGCAGCTCTCGCTATGAGCCTTCCAATGACCACAGTCGGACTGTAGAGTGAACACAATAAGTATAGCCTGTTGATTATATTCAACCTGCCTGCATGTTATATTCACTGCTAACCACTCATCAGAAAGAAATCTTCACAAGCCGCTGGCACAGCCTTTTGGAGTTCAGTATCTTGGCCAAGGACACTTTGAAATTCAGACTGGAGAAGCTGGGCCTTGTACCTCCAATCTTCTGATTAGTTTTTTTGTTTTAAGATTATTTTTTTGGCCTTTTATGCCTTTAATGATAGGACAGCTGAAGATAGACAGGAAGCAGGGGGCAGAGAGAGGGGGAGTGACACGCAGTATTAGCCTCCACACACAGGGCGGTCGCTTAACCCACTACACTACCGACCGCGCCCAATCTTCTGTTCAGTTTACGACAACCTGAGCCACAGCCCCAAAGTTCACACATCATCCTGGTAGCCCAGAGGCTGTGCTCTCTCTGCCCAGTTCTGTTACCTGCTAATTGCTAATTCAGTTAGCAGCAATTAATTCACCGTTAGATACTATAGCAAGTAGTTAGGCTAAAACTATCTGTCCATCATATATTGCGTAAATCACAGAGACACAAATTGTGCTTTTGTACAGTAATCAGAGAGGCCTGGCCATAGATGCCCTCAGAATCATTGTTGCCAACTGGAGTAGAAACACCTAAATATGTTAGATATGAGCTCCAAATACTACACTGACTTCCTTTTATTGACATTACATACATACACAGTATATGCATATTTTAGACAAAGAAATTTTACATTTACATCCCGTGGGATCAGCAGGATGCTGGCACTCGGCGGCTTAGCACATGGCCCTGTGTGCAGGATGAATCATTAACAACTTTTTATGGTTTATCAGGCAGTGTTCCAGTACGTCTATGTAAAGGCATTGTGCTGATTATGTCCTAATTTATGTTCAGCAAATTTTAATACAGAGTTGAGTTTATTGCTCAGCACATTTGAAGTGAGCAGACAATGGTTGATCACTTGTCGCGTAAAAAAATCTCCGCTCAATATTGTCAGTGGCAGCCAAGGAGCTTGTGTGGGGATCTTTTTCTTAGGTCAAATCTCTGGCTTCTCTCCCAGGAAGAACTGTGGCTGCTCGACTGAGCCAAAGCAACAAGTAAGACACCTCGCCCCACACACCAATCACCATGAAATCAACCCAGCTAATTATTCACAATTAGACAATTAATTATTTTTTTTTGCATATTTAAATCTAGAAACTCTACATGTGGATAGCGTAAAAATCCAAACTAATTGATGATCACCATGATACTTCCCCATTTGATTACTCACATCAAGACAATTATTTTTTTATATTCCAAGTTTGTAGTTCTATGTTTAAATATGCAATGAGGCAATATCTAATGTTAAATTTTGAAGCAATCTACAGATACAAACAGCCGAAGTAAAGTCAAGCAAGCACATGAATGTGGATTTTCTTTCCAAAATCTCAATATTGACCACTGCATGAAAAAACTCAAACTAAAAGTGTCTCAAACAGATGCACTGCTAGGATCTTTAAAGAAGGTTTTGTTCTTTTCGGCCCCTTTTGAAGCAGAAAGATGTGCAGTGAGCATGTCCGATTGATTGGTAGTGGCAGCCTGATTGTTTGGCTTCAATAAAAAGCTGTCATTTTGGAGCAGCAACATTACCGCACACTGTAACCTATAAGGGCAACAGCCCTCAGACTTGAAAGTAAACATATAAAGACTGATGAATATCTGTTAAAAGAAAAACAGAACGACAAACCTCACAAAATCTTCAGACTGAACATGAGGCTGATTTTCATTAATTCCTGGTAAGTTACTGGAAAAATATCTGGAAGAGAAATTGTGCAAAGGTTGTCTCTTCCCTACATCATGTGCTCTACGCTGTCTTTCCTGCCTCTGTGCCTCTACTGTAATCAGCTTGTTTCTTGTTTTCTTTCTCTACATCTCCTCTAGCTAACTTTCTCTTTTGTTTCTCCACCTCTTTTTTAGTGTCTCTGTGTGCTTTGCTGTTCGGACCCTCAGGCGTTGTCTCTCCTGAGTGGTTTATCGTCTTTCCAGGCTTCTTTGAATGCTCCCAGCTCCTCCATCTGCCTCCATCTCCTCCTGACAGGAGAGGAGGAGGAAATGTCCACTACTGGGACATGATTGTACTGTTCACTGGCCTCACGTTCACAGAACACTGTACACTGGCTGATACTTGAAGGCTTTCTGCCATGTGCTCTGACAGCAGGAGCCACTGTGAGTTTGTGAAGACTGACAGGATTTCTGTAGAAAAGCTACACAAGTTTCTGTCTTCTGACCACAGGGTTGTTGTTTGTAGAAAACAGCTTTTAGTCAGTGCAAACATATTTTTGACAGCCAAACTGTGTACAATGTTTGACATGATGTATTTACATTACATTACATTTAGCAGACGCTTTTATCCAAAGCGACTTACAGAGGAAGACATAAGCTAAAAAGGTGTAAAGGAGCATAGAGTAGTTAGTTTTGTTAGGCAGGGAAGCATTCTTGAAAGAGAAGGGTTTTTACAAGTTTTTTAAAGGTAGAAAGGGATGTTGCTGTTCTTGTAGCCGTTGGTAGGTCATTCCACCATTTGGGGACAACCAAGAGTTTAGAGTGACCTCGCTTTGTGAGAGGCGATGGTACAACTAGATGGTTTGAATGAGCGGAGCGTAACGCCCTGGTCGGGACGTGAGCCTTTAGTAAGACGCTGAGATAGCCTGGGGCAGATCCTGAGGTGGTTTTGTAGGCTAGCGTCAGAGCTTTGTGGATAACTTTGGCTGCTATAGGCAGCCAGTGCAGGTCGCTAAAGAGTGGGGTGACGTGTGACCTTTTGGGTTGGTCGGGCTGCAGCATTCTGGACCATTTGCAAAGATTTGATTGCACAAGCAGGTAGGCCAGCCAGGAGCGAGTTGCAATAATCAAGGCGGGAGGTGACTGTAGCCTGTATCAGGAGCTGAGCGGGATATTGGGTCAGGTACGGTCTGATTTTTCTAATATTGTACAATGCATAGCGACATGACCTTGCTACGGAGGAAATGTGCTCGGAGAAAGAAAGACGATCATCATTTAAGGGGGCAGTGGTAAAGTTTGAGATGGGCTGATCATACATACATTTCATTCATTCATCAGAAATACAACTAATTGATAGTCAGCAAAGTCTTTGTCAAGAAGAGAAAACAACAGAGACTGCTCAAAGTTCGTGTTGTGTTGTTCCGTTTGGGGCCGGTGATCCCGGACCGGAAGCGACTTTACAGAGGAGCTCTGCGGGCAGACCGCTCTCAAAACCTTTGAATTCAACTGAACACTTTGATGTGTGTTACATGATCCGGGATGTTTCCGTTCTCTGGTTGTGTCAGGAACTGGTCCTTGTCACAGTGTTGCTGCTTTATGCTTTATCGAATATTTGCAATAAATTCTCTTCATACAGGCTCATCTTTGATTTGAGGGAAATAATTGTACCAAAGGTGAACAGCAGCCAGGCTTACCATCACTCCAAACCACCTTACCAAAGTTAGCTAAATGGAACATGTGCCACACTGCATGCTTGATAATAGAAAGGATAATAAAAGATAATAATTATTCAACTGGCTTTGATGGCATGACTGAGTGCAATACAATAATGCCAAATGAGCATAAACGTTCACATACTGAATAAATAAAAAAAAACATTATCAAAGGGCACAGAGAGCAACAGGGTTATGGAAGGTAAGTAATATTACATATAGACATGCAACAAATTCATTATTAATAAATATACATAAATTATTAAACATAAGCGGCAGGGGGCTCATGGACCTGTGGAGCTCACAGCTGGCTGCTACATATCTTACTGTCATGTGAAGGTTGTACACGCTCTCCCTCCTCAGCGTTCTCTCTGTGGTTTTCCTCTCTTTATGTATCTGTGTGTGTGTTTGTGTGTGTGGGTACAGTCAAACAGTCAAAAAAAATTACGAGTTTAAGGAAAGATGTAAAGGAGAATTCATGAGGACTTAAGAGAAGATGATCACGGTGTTCAGAGAATCAGACTGCTCTTACACTAGACTACGTCATTATGAGACGGTGAATGTTACTGAAGTGATCTGTGGTAAAACTACAAAGTTAAGAAGATGGACTACAAAACGCTCATCTTAGATACATCTCCCTGTACTCTGACCGTGTTGTTTCCACGCAGGAAATATAAACATGGGCACATTTTCAAATGATATTAAGGCTTAAGGGTATCTATAAGAGCGTGATTGCTTTGATTGACAGGTGGATGCCATCACAGGTTTGTTTGAGCAACCAGGTTTCAATCAGCCTGCCAGCTCCACCCATAATCCACCTCTTCTTGCTTTGTTTCCTGGGCAGAGATGATGACCTTCCGGGTGAAACCCCCAGCGGAAATTCTCGAGCATGCACAGAACGCAAAATCTGTTTTAGATACGATTGCTGAGTATACTTGGCGTTAAAATGCAGACTATGAACAAATTATCTCTGTGTTCTTATCCGATTATGAGATGTCCGTTATGGTCCGAAGTAGGTCTGAAGTAGGTTAGACTAAGGTGTTTACAAGCATTTTAAAAGTCCAAACTATGTCTGATAAGATCAGAAATTCGATTTTTTTGTTGCATGTAAACATACTAAACGACTCTTCAGAAACCTGTGGGGGACCTCACAGAGACTAGGTCCATGTTTTAGTCTGTGGTATATTATCTCAAAACACAACTGGAACCAATTACAGCACATTTGACACAACTCCATATAAGTGTTCAGGGGAACCTCTGGGTGTGGTAAGGGGTTCAGACCTTTCAACAGACCAGTATAGCTGATGGTTCTCTTTCCCAGTGTGTGACTGACTGCAAACAGACATGAACTGAGCTTGAATTGAGTGTAAAATATGACTCAAACATGTTCCTAACTTCAGGAAATTAAGGTAGCCCAACTGAACTTTGTATCTGTAAACATTAATATCAGCTTTGCTTCCTGATTGCTGTCAAGTTTTTCTCCTATTCCCCGTCTTGCAGTATGAATCTGTTTGAATGGGTGAATGTGATGCATGGTGTAAAAGAGTGTTGAGTGGTCGGATGAGTAGAAAGGCGCTGTACAGTCCATTTACAAAAAGCTTGCACATATGAAAAGTGATGAGGCTATATATTTCTTTATCTTTGTTAGCAAGAGGCTCATCCTGTCTAGAGTGAATGGTGATGCTCTTCTAACTGCCCAGAAATGGCCTGAGGAAAGTGCTAATGTCAGAGAATGCACGGTATAAACACGGCTATCTCTCCTCAATTCTTCATTTCTTAATTACACTAACAACAGAGGATACTGACAATACTGCTAGGTTAACAATCCTTCCTGACAGAGTGCCTCAGTAGCCGAATGGTTGCTGTGTATTCCACATAACCACAATGTGCCCCACCACCCCGATGTTTGCTCTATGTCTCTTAACTGTCAAACTGTCCAACAGAGTTAAAAATACCCCAACCTCTTGCTTGTTTGGAGGGTTGGACTTTGCTCTTAACCTGTACAGCCTTGTGTCCAGTTTGTTGGTTTTCTGCCTGTCCAAAGCGAGCACTGTAACATGAGGGACGTCCTTCCCCAACCTGCACAGAATAAAACCACAGCTTATTCACCAGATTCAGTCTCCTTATGGTACTACAATACAGCCTTGGCTTTGCTTACCTAAATTCATACTAACCTGTGTTTTTCCACATCCAACAGCCTTTTATTTTCAGATGTCTGTTTGGATTTCACCAACACTCATTCTCGGCCATTCCCCAAGAATCCACCAGCTAAGCCAGCGTTACCTACCCAACCTCTGTCACAATTAATTTTAAAGGGATTACAGCTGCCTGGTCTATGTTTGCATTTTGGTTAACCAGTTGGTCTTCACAATTCATAAGCTGTCGAACTGTCCAACAAGAACAACAACCTTTCAAAAGACATTTATCCAGACCAGCAGTGGAATGAAAGTACATTTATTTACATGTTGTACTTAAGTATTTCCATTTTATACTTCTACTTCACTAAATCTATTGGGCAAATATTGAACTTTACTCCACCGCTTTTGTATGAGAGCTAGTTACTACTTTTCAGATTTAGACATTTTTTCATACTGAAAATCATATTTGGTGTTATTGAATGTGATTTTGTTCTTACAAACACTTGAGGTTAATAAACAATTTAAAAACTTTCTGCTATGTCACAAAGTCTAGGTTGTCTAGTTATCTGACTGTCAGTGGTTGGTGGAGAATCCAGTTGAAGTGTCCTTGAGCAAGATACTGAAGCCCAAATTGCTCTTGATGGCTGTGACGTGTATGGGGTGAGCTTAGTATCCAGAAGAGCTGTCCCTCTTTTGCAGATCAGTTGTGTATGTGTATGTGAATGTGTTTTATTTATATTGTACATTCCTAGATAAACAACCACTCAAAGCACTTTTAAGTCCAAGCCTATAAAACAGGAACCATAGTGCATCTGCATTTGACTCTTCTTTCACACACTAATAGACAAATCACATGCTGCTACTTTGCTGTAATGGAGAGCTATAAAGAATAAAATATATTTTTTTAAATGAATACAGCCAAAAGCAAACTGTAATTTGAGGAATTGAGAAGAACGCTGGAGAATGGAAAATTGCTAATGGACACTGTAGAACTCTTAAACTTTAACTAAACATTATTTTCAAAGATTGCATTTAGGTCTGACACTGCCCTATAAATCAAATCAAATCAAATCAAATTTTATTTGTATAGCCCAAAGTCACAAAGTACATTTGCCTCTGAGGGCTTTACAATCTGTACAGGGAGTGACACCCTCTGTCCTTAGACCCTCGGTTTGACTGAGAAATAACTTGCCCACAAAAAACCCCGTTTAACAGGGAAAAAATGTGGAAGAAACCTCAGGAAGAGCCACAGAGGAGGGATCCCTCTCCCAGGACAGACAGACGTGCAATGGATTTCACATGTACAGAACAAATCAACAAAAACATATTGTACAATTACAATGACTGACAAAATGACAATGAATGATAAAGTGACCACAGTAGCAGATATGGTAGCAATAATGACATATGATAATATTTGTAGTGGACGTCATGCAGGATCACAGCAGCAGCCACGATCCATGAGAACCTGCTGGACGACAGGGCACAGAAACTCTGGGGAAGAAGTTTAGTAGAGAGAGAGAGAGATTTGAGATTTTAAATGATTCTTTATTGGTCCACAAAACCACAGCAATTCATACAATTCACATTTTGTGCAGAAAAAACTTTATGTTAAAGAAAGAAAAAAAAAGAAAAGGGAAAAAGAAAAAAAAACACTACAGGAGGCGGCTAAAGTGCAAGTTGCCGTCAATAACAGTGCAAAGTGCCTGCCTGTAGCACCACACAGCTTCAAAAGTTTCTAGATTCTGCATGAGTTTATAAAACTGGAAATCAATCAAGATTCTTGCTTTAACAAGAGCAGGAAACAGAACTAATGCATCCTCTCCAGGTTGATTCTCAATTTTGTTTTTTCTGCTGACATAAATAGACATTTTTGCTTCACCCAAAATAAAATTCAACAGTTTACATTCATTTTGTCTTTTTTTCTGATACCTAAAACCAAGAATAAAAGTTTCTGAGGAGAATTCCTTATTAAAACAATCAAACAAGTGACCCAGTGTTGTAAACAAAGGCAAAAGCCTTGCACAGTGCAAAAAAAAGCATGAAACACAGTTTCCCTCTGAAGACAGAAGGGACAACCTTGACAAACAGCTGGATTTAGGACAGAAACAAATGCATTAACAGCTATCGCCCCATGAAGGAGCCTCCACTGCAGATCTCCAACCCTTTTAGGCAATGGTGGTTTATAAAGTGCTCTCCATTCTGGTTTTTCGTTTACACTCAGTTTTAAAACAGTGCGCCAGGGCGTGTCAGCCCTGTTTTGTAAGCACTTTTTATTGAACACCTTCACACATGCATGATAGAGCTGTTTCCCTGTAACAACACTCAATCCGACTGTGACTATGTCTGATAAAAGCAGGCTAGCACCCCCATCCAACATGGGTGAAAGCTCCAGCCCAGGGAAGTCGTCAAATACGTCTGGACGCGCCGCTCCAGTACAATAGGCTCCGAGCAGCATGGACTCATCCGTGGTACAGGTGGTGCGCCACTTATCCAAGAGCTGTGTGGCCACACGGAAAGACCTTAGCCCCATGGAGACAGCAAAACTCCTTACATCCTGGAAGTCAGGACCTGCCAGGTCCACTACATCTTTCAAAGTCACGACTTTGGATTCAAGAAGCCTCCTCTGGAGCGAAGGGAAGTTTGAGGAAATATCCATTCTCGCCCCACCCACAACAGGTTCTTGTAAAAGCCATTGTAAGGAGGTCTGTGTCCCCTGTCTTTATACATGAAACATGCTCCAGATTTTAAAAAGAGAACGATAAAATGGAGGTAGCTTTGAGCTATCAATCCCACCCGGTGCTGTTTAAAAAAAGTGATTTGTCAAGTCCAAGCCCCCCACAAGTTCTTAAAATTGTGCAACTCAGAAGTTTCCATGCTACAACTGTAGGCCCAGTAAGCAGCCTTTTCACAAACTGCACCCTGAAAGCAGCAGTTCTGCTGTGGAAGTGTATAAGGCCATGCCCACCCTCATCCTTAGGCAGGAACAGAACAGACTGTGGTACCCAATGTAACTTATCGCAGAAAAAGTTCCCGATAACAGATTGTAGTTTATTTAAAAGCCCTGGTGGGGGATCTAGACAAGCAAGGCGATGCCAAAAGGATGAGGCCACTAGATTATTTATAATGAGCACACGCCCCCTGTATGACTTTTTTGGGAGTTGCCACCTCCACCTTTCAAGCCGCCCATTGACACTCTCCACTGCACCTTCCCAGTTTTTCTGCAGGACTGTATCATCCCCCAGGTAAACCCCCAAATACTTGAAACCATCTTTTTTCACCCCAGACCACCAGGGAGCCTTGGCGCTCCTTCCTCCTACTGGGCAAGCAAAAGAGCCTCACTTTTAGGCCAGTTAACTCTGGCTGAGGAAATTAACCCATAACTAGTCAGTATATTAACAGTTATCTCGATGTCCCTATCCCCAGTAACTATCAGGACTATGTCGTCAGCGTAAGCTGAAAGACGAACCGGGAAATAAAAACCAGGTATAGATAAACCACTTAGGGACCCTCTTAACCTATGTAAAAGAGGCTCTATTGCTAGAGAGTACAACATTCCAGACAGAGAGCGGCCCTGCCTTACACCCCTACCAACTTTAAAGGGAGCACTTAAACCACTATTGACTTTGACAATGCTCTCCACATCACTGTACAGAACCCTGATCTTTTTAACAAAGCCTTCGCTGAAACCAAAGGCAAGTAGAACGTCCCATAGGTACCTATGCTCCACCCTATCAAAGGCTTTTTCTTGATCCAGTGATACCAACCCCACATTAATTCCAAGAAGTTTAGAAACATAAATAACATCTCGAATCAGAGATACATTATCAAAGATGGATCTACTGGGAACACAATATGTTTGGTCCGGATGGATGACCTGATCCATTACCTTAGACAGCCTATTGGCCAACACTTTAGACAGTATTTTATAGTCGCTGCACAGGAGCGAAACGGGTCTCCAGTGCCTAATATCAGTGAGGTCGCCTTTTTTAGGGAGAAGGGTGAGGACCGCCCTACGACAGCTCACCGGCAGGTGTCCCCCAGCAAGACTATCGTTGAGCACGCCAAGCAAGTCATCACCTATCTCCGACCAGAAACACCTATAAAATTCCACAGGGATGCCATCTAGACCTGGGGCTTTGCCGCTTTCCATACCCTGAAGGGCTCTCTCCAGTTCCTCCAGCGTTAGGGCAGCATCACGCTCAGCATACGATTCAATAGGAATTTGAGGCAGATCACTCAGAAAAGAATCGTCAGGCCCTCCATCCTTACGTTCGCTCCTGTATAGGTCCTGATAAAAGAGAGCGGCTCTCTTCCGAATCTCTCAATCACTGGTCAATAATATTCCAGACTCAGATTTCAAAGAGTGAATCAATCTTTTCTGGCCATTTTTCTTCTCTAGGTTAAAAAAGAACTTTGAAGGAACATCCATCTGCTCCACACTACGAAAACGTGAACGGACCAAAGCACCCTTAGCATTAATTCCTATCAACTCAGCTAATGCGCCCCTTTTTTCTGCCAGATTTTCAATTTCAGTGTGACTCCCAGTAGAGTAAGCCAGATTTTGAATTTCCTTTAACTCCTCTTCCAAAACCTCAATAGACCGGGTTCTGTCCCTTGTGATGTTTTGAGTGTACTGCCTACACAATTGCTGGATTTGTATTTTACCAAAGTCCCACCATTGTTGCAAAGAGGTAAAACTCTCCTTGCTTCCCTTGAACCCCGCCCAGAAAGTCTTAAAAACATCATTGAAGTATTTGTCATGAGTGAGAGATACATTGAAGTGCGAGTAGGCACTTTTTGGCTTCACAGAATTCAAAATGACCTCACAGAGAACTAACCCATGATCTGAGAAAGCCACAGGGGAAATATCACAATTCCTAAAAATGTTTAAATGGTGTTTGAAGGAATAAACCTAGCCATAGTCTAGCCATAGAGATCATGCCATCATAAACGTGAGTCCACGTATACTGCCTGTGCTCCTTATGAAAAGTCCTCCACACATCACTTAAATCATGCATGTGTATACACTGACTAAGTGTTGTACGTGAAAGCATGTGTGGCTCCATATGGTTGCTGTCTAGATCGTGCTCTGTGCAATTAAAGTCACCCCCCACAAACAGATACTCATCATTACTACACCCAGCTATGGTAGTAGATAACTCGTCCAGGAAAGACACTCTATCTGCTGCTCTTGTAGGGCGCATATATACAAATAAAAACAAAAACATAATTTTCAAACAGTGCCCTGACTTTAAAAAGTCTGCCTTGTACAACCTCCACAACCTCATGGGAAAGTGGAGTGAAATTCTTTGCAAATAAAATTGCAACGCCACCACTAACAGAAGTATTGTGACTTAAGAAAGACAGCCCATCCCACTCTAAAGCCCAATCAGCTGCGTTCGCACTATCGCTATGAGTTTATGTTTAGGGAAGCAATGCGAACCACACTCATTAATAAAAGCAAAAAGGGAAGAAAAACGCTAGACATTAAAAAATTGAAAAAGAAAATCTTATTTCCCATTATCATCATCAGTGTTACCCAACAGAACGTTTAACTTTGTTACAAACTTTTTCAGTCGAAAACCCTCTTGCCTAGTCACTAGACCTTCTGAAATGAACAATTTTGCTTTTGTTATAAATTGCTCCACGTCAGGGAAATACGTGTCAATCTGTAGCTTCTTAACATGCTTGGTTTGTTTTAGAAAATTCTTAATGTCTTGCACAGTATATGACTGGGCGACAACACCACTTAAGCGCAAACTGCAGCTGACACTGCAGTCTGAGTCAAACTCATTTTCTGATTCACTCATCATTTTAGGTCTATTTTGAGGTTTACCATGAAACCTCGCAGTTTTAACTTCGTTTAAATCATGAAAAGTCCTCCACACAGCCTGACTACGTCTCCTCTTTTGTCTGGATCGAGGAACTTTAAAAGTTGGGCCTGCTTCATCTGCCTCCATTTGAGAGCTTTCATCTTCAGCATCGTTACCATCAGTCTGGTCAATATCGCTGATTAGGGAGGCATCAGCGCTGGGTGCGACAATGGGCTCAGTTTGAACATCTACCAAGGGTGGGCTACTATGGGCCGAGGTGGTCCCTGACACCGTTCCCTCTCCCTCTGCCTGATCCCCTACTGCAACCTCCCCCACGTTAGTAGTAGAGTTATTGCGATCCATTGATTGTATCTCTACACTGCTCTGCTCGCTGTCACCCACCACATTAACGTTAGGTCTACCAGTGGCTGGAACATCCCTTTTATCAGGACAGGCGCGCGCTAAATGCCCGGTTTGCCCACAATTAAAACGTTTCATTAAGCCAAAGGAAACATAGATGGGATAGCTAAACCCTTCCACTGTCACATTTAGGGTCAGGTCCAATTCACTAACATTACCGTTCAAGACAATGTACATGTAACCCGGCCACTCCACCCCCGGGGACTCTGCGTTGTGTTTTCGTGTCGTGTTCAGGGGGGTGCCGAGGAGAGACGAGTCATACACGTTCTTTGAATTTGCAGCTCGGACCACGCCGCCGTTTTATTGCACTTCCACGCGGACACACACGGGCCCTTATCAAGGGAAAACAAACATTTTTAAACATTTCAGCTAACCCGGTATTATATATTTTAACCACAGTACATGAACAGTTAATAGTTAATATAAAAGTTAATGTAAAACGGTAATGTTTCCACATTTTGGGAGAGCACGGTTTATGCAGCCTACCTTATCAAGGGAAAACAAACATTTGACTGGAACGGCACCTGCGTGCGCAACACACCCTAAACTACGGTGGCCTTTCTCGGACAAATAGCCCCCACTCGCAAAACCGCTGAGGGCACAGAACACTCCACTAGCGCCCTCTACTGACATTAACAGGCCACTGCCCTACATCCACCCCTTCTTTAATTGATGGCGTCTCAGTCATCACAACAAATGAAACAAAATAAGGACCACCTACTATACATTAACAAAGAGAACAGTCCAAAATGAATATGTGAAGAACGAATGAGTGTGATATGTAGTGATGTGTGATGTGATGTGTCTTTGTACTCTCTATTAAAGCAAGTGTTCTCTTTTGTGTCAAGCTACATGTGTCCAGCTGCTCTCCTTGCTTTGACCCTCTGCCACAACTTCCATCCTCTTTCTACTTTCTGCCGATCATTCTCTGATTCCACAGCTCGCGACTCGTAGGACAGTTTCTTGGGGGGACGCCGACTTCTCTGTGAGCTTCTCCTCAGAACACTGGGCGTGGGAAGCGGGTTGTCTCCCCTGGCTGTAACATGTTTCTCCACTCCTTTGCTCACTTCCTGTCCGGTCTCCACATCCACTTCCTCCATCCCTGTGTGTTCAGTCTGTTCATCTCTGGTCTCAGGTAGACACTTCTCCGCATTGTCCTCTATGTTGTCTACTGTCAAGTCCTCCACTGTGTCTGACTCATCTCCCCGTTTTGTCACTTCACTGGCCTGCTCCTCACTATCCTCTGTGTCCTCCATCTCCATGTTCTCCTCTGTGTCTGCCTCGACCTCTCCTTCCTTCATCTCACCAGTCTGCTCTACTGGTAGAAACATGCACTGTGTAAGGAGATTGCGGTGGACCACTCTCTCTGTGTTTCCATTTTCTGAGCGCACCACATACACAGGAATGTTGGGCTGCTTCTTCACCACAATGTATGGCCGGGGCTCCCACTTGTCTCCCAGTTTCTGCCGCCCCTCCACATGACACACTTTAACCAGAACTCTGTCACCTGGGTTGAAGACTTGACTCTTTGCTCTGTGATCATAGTATTTCTTCTGTTGTTCCTTGGCCTGGTGAGAGGCCTGATTAGCCTGGGCATAGGCCTGTGATAGGCAGTCGTGCAGCGTCTGGACATACTCACTATATTCACATGGCTCATTGGTGGTCTGGAGCCCGAAGATCAGGTCGACAGGGAGCCTGGGATGCCTGCCAAACATGAGGTAGTACGGTGTGTATCCAGTAGAGTCGTGGCGGGTGCAGTTGTAGGCGTGTGTCATTGCATCCACATACTCATGCCACCGTGGCTTCAGGTGAGGCTCCAAGGTCCCCAGCATGTTCATGAGGGTGCGGTTAAACCTTTCAGTGGTTCCGTTGCCCTGGGGGTGATAGGGGGTTGTGTGGGTCTTGGTGATGCCAGTACACTTACACAGCTCCTTCACAACAGCACTTTCAAAATTGCGACCTTGGTCTGCATGCAATTTCGCAGGGAACCCGAACCGACAGAAAAAGTTTCTCCACAGCACTCTGGCGACAGTGTTGGCCTTCTGGTCTTTGGTGGGGTATGCCTGTGCGTAGCGTGAAAAGTGGTCAGTGACAATGAGGACATTTTCTATGCCGCCCTTCGACTTCTCCAGAGTCAGAAAGTCCACACATACGAGCTCCATGGGGGAGTTGCTGTGAATGCTGACCAGCGGAGCTCTGACACCTGCAGTTGGGGTCTTTCTGAGGCAGCACCTCTCACACTGCTCACACCAATCTTTGATCTCCTGGAACATTCGTGGCCAATGAAATCTCTCTCTTATCATCTGCACAGTTCTCTCGAAACCTAAGTGCCCTGAATCATTGTGAAGAGCTGTCTTGACTGATTCACGCAGCTTCTCCGGCAGTACTAGCTGCTCCACTACTCCCCTTTGGCTGTCTCTGATGCGGCGGTACATGATACCATCTCTTATTACCAACCTCCTCCACTCCTTTAAGAGAAGGCATACCTGCCCACCACCACTGATCCTCTCGCTGCGGCTTGGTTTCTGGTTCAGACTCCTGTAATGCAGGACAGGGCCGATAGCGGGATCTTCCTTCTGCCCTGCACGGATCTCCTGTTTCGTCATGGCAGGCAGTGACTCCACACCCACGTCTCTGTAGGGCTCATTAGGTCTGGGGGGTTCAGACTGGGGCTCCTCTGAGGCAGAGGTACTCTGGGCTGTGGGGTTTACTGGGTCCTGCGTGTGCTGTCCCACACCACGCCTGGGCTCGCTGGACCTCACCTGGTGGGGGCACGTTTGCAGGACCTCGCTGACCTCCTGGTTGGACATGCGGGAGAGGGCATCAGCGTTGGCGTTGCTCTGGCCCCTCCTGTACTGGACGTCGAAATCAAAAGCAGCCAGCCGAGACACCCACCGCTGGCCCGTAGCATCCAGCTTTGCAGAGGACATGACATACTTGAGAGGGTTATTATCTGTCAGGACTGAGAACCTACGCCCATATAGGTGGTCATAGAATTTGTCTGTCACCGCCCATTTTAAAGCGAGGAACTCAAGTTTATGTGCAGGATATCTTGTCTCAGGTGGACTCAAACCCCTGCTGGCGAAGGCTATGACTCTCTCTACACCGCCTTGAACCTGAACCAAGACTGCGCCCAGCCCCTCCCCTGAGGCGTCTGTCTGAAGGACAAAGGGCAGACTGTAATCCGGATAGTCCAGCACAGGCGCAGTTGTCAGCCTTTCTTTCAGGGTCTGGAAAACCTCCTCACAATCAACAGTCCACAAAAAGGGTGGGTCAGGCCCTGGGCTTTTCTTCCCGCCCCTCTTTTTCTTTCGGGGGTCACCAGCAGTAAGACGGTATAAAGGAGCGGCCAGGGCGGAGTATCCACTCACATACCGCCTATAATACCCAGCGAACCCCAGGAATTGCAGCACTTCCTTGCGGTTTGTGGGTCTCACCCAGTCCTTAACCCTGCTGATCTTCTCTGGGTCTGTCCGAACTCCCTCAGCAGACACCAAGTGACCCAGATAGTGCACTTCCTGCCTCATCAGCTGGCATTTAGAGGGTTTCAATTTCAAGCCATGCTCCTTAAGCCGATCGAACACCAGCTGCAGCCTCTCCAGATGCTCATCAAAGGTTTTGGAGAATATGATGAGGTCATCCAGATAAATCAACAGGTGAGTGAAGTTCAGGTCTCCAAAGCAGCAGGTCATCAGTCTCTGGAAGGTGGAGGGGGCGTTTTGTAGACCAAAGGGCATTCTATTGGCCTCAAACAACCCCATTGGTGTGCTAAATGCTGTCTTGTGTTTGTCGTGCTCGGCCACCTCCACCTGCCAATAACCCGACGTGAGGTCAAGTGTAGAGAAGAACTTTGCCTGCCCCAGGGCTTCCAGGGCCTCCTCTATTCTGGGCAGGGGGAAGGCGTCTCTCGTGCTGCAGGAGTTTAGCTTACGGTAGTCAATACACAACCTTAAAGAGCCGTCTTTCTTGATCACAACTACTACTGGCGAAGCATACGGACTCTTACTGGGCCTGATGACTCCTGCAGCCTCCATCTCGATCAACAACTTTCTCACATCTTGCCACTGGGACGGGGGAATCTTGCGATAAGGGAGCCGGAAGGGCTTAGAATCAACCAGAGGAATTTCGTGCTGCACTGTCTTTGTGTGACCATAATCCATGGGATGCTGGGAGAACACACCTACATTCCTCTCCACCAGATCTTTAAGGAGGGAGCGCTGGTGCTCATTCTCGACTGCTGCTTCACTCAGATCGACTCCACAACTTGGCACCACCTGATCCAGACTCATGCACGTCTCGTTGTTTCCACTCTTGCGGCATTGGCTCTGCTTTTTGTCTGAAAAGTCCACCACGCTTTGCACCAGGGAAACTTTGGCCAGATGAGTGTGAGGCTTGATGGTAATAGCATGCTGGGACAGGTTCATTACTCTGACAGGGACACATCCTCTTTTCACATCGGCAAGGACTTTGGCAATTAGGAGGTCTCGGGGAAGCTGCAGGGAGGAGTCGCTTTCAATCATTGCAGTGTAAGTCTTTCTTTTTGGGCCAGACTTTATCTTGCACGTTAAATCCATTTCCTTTCCTCCAGGGATGTGTATTTTACGGCCAGTGTACACAGCAGGGCCCACTATGTCATCCACATTATTTTGTTCTGTGCTTCCAACCTCCAGTAGAGACGTGTACCACTCTGGATGGCTCTGCTTGACCTGATGGAGAAACTGCCGGCCATAAGTTGCTTGGAGATGGACTCTGGAGGCACGGAGGACATTAGTTCCCACAAGCAGGGGGACGGAGGAGCGGTACTCTGAGTCAGTTACAACAAAAGCTGGCACATCCTTGAACTCTTTTCCCAACACATTCAAGTTAATATGCAGGACACCATGGTAAGTTACACTCTGACCGGCTGCACCTTCAATGGGAACTTTAGAGGGCTGAAGCTTTTGTTTCTGGAGGATGGGGTGGTCGCGCCAGTATCTGTGTGTAATACTGGTTATCTGAGAGCCAGAATCAATGAGTGCTCTGCACTTCAATCCATTGACTTCCACATCCCCTTCATTCCTGGGTCCCACTAAAGGGGTGTCCTCTTCTCTATTACCAGTCTTTTTCACCTGTGGTGGGGGGTCTTGCTGCTTGGTGCCCATAGTCGCCCCGGTGACCATGGGCTCTAGCCGTTTAAAGGCCAAGCTGAGGGAGCTGTGGTCCTTTCTGCAGGAGTCATGGGTTGAGGTTGATGGGCCCATGTCTGATCGGGATCTGGGAACACCGCTCTGCAAACCCGGGCTATATGTCCTTGCTTCCCACACCGATAGCATGTGACTGTTGAAGTCTGGGTTGTGGGTCCGGGGGGTGGTCGGACTCTTGGTGGGGGGGCAGCAGCAGAGAAGGGGGCAGCCATTCTTGATTCAAGGTGAGTCAGCTTAGCCATCTGATCCTCTTGACAAAGGGCTAATTTCCTGACTAGCTCTGTTAGCTCTGACCACTCTGATGTCTGTTTAACTCTCTTTGCTTCTGCGTTTAAAGTACACTCTGATGCTACCTGGACCTGTGCATAGGTCTTCTTGGACCTGTTTGACGACTGGAACTTTTTGGTTTCTTTTGCCAGATTTCTGAGTTCATCTTGCAGCTCCCGGAAGCTCAGAAGTCGAGGTTTTATTGGGGCAATCCTCACATACACCTCCTCATCATTTAGTCCTCGCAAGAACTGCCGGGTGAGTTTACTGTCCCGATCAGGGAAAGGCTTGCCACCTCTCTGGATGTCTTCTACAGCTCGCAATGTTGCCTCCAGTGCTATAGCATAAGAGCAGGCAGACTCCCCTGACCTCTGGCCACGCTCATAGAAGTCGGCTAGTGGGTCCAAGGAGCCCTGTGTGTCACTGTACTCTGCCCTTAGTTCCTCAAATGCTTTCTCAGGGGTTTGGTCATGGGGGGGTAGATTCAGGATTAGCTTTCGGGCCTCACCACTCAGGTGACGTACCACAGTGGAGAAGCGCAGGTGGGGGGGTAGCTCTATTGCGTCCAGGAGATATTGCATGTCACGAACCCAGTCCTCTATGAGCATCTTGCTATCAGCATTACCAGAGAAGACTTGGACATTCTTCACCTGATGAGTCTGCAGGAAGCCGCCATAAGCTGCTGGAGGCAGGCTTGAAGTGGCTGTGGCTCGGACAGGGGCATTCGGGGGTGCATGCATGTGCTGGGCGGAGGATAGGGGCAGGGGGGAGTGTTGGGGGACTGCATCTGGATACATGCTGATTTGAGGGACTGAAGTAGGGGGCTGTAGGTATGCTGGTGCTTGGGTGGGAGGGAAAGATGCGTAGTTGATGGCTGCGTGGGCAGCATGCAGTGGGGTGGGTGCAGCTGAAGTGGGGTTCCATGTACTGGTGGCAGATGAGTGCAGGGGGATCTGAGAGTAGTGTGCAGCTGCTTGTGACATGTGCAGCTGGGGGATTTGTCCATAGTCTGTGGCTTGGGGGGTCTGCTCAGTTGTAGAGGGGTTATTCACTGTGCTCATCATAAGTGGTGCTGGGAAATTCAACATGGGAGCCTGAGGTGCAGGTAAGGGATCAGTATTGATGGCGGGTACCTGGGGGCTTGGCTGATAGACCTGTGTTGGGTAAAGGTGGACAGCTGTCTGCGTCAGAGGGAGATGCGGTGTGACTTGCGTCTCTGCGAAGTTGGGATATGGGGGACTTTGAGGTGGCGGGGTGGCTGTGGGGGGTTTGTGCATGCTGGTCTGGGGCAGGAGGGCAGGGGCCATGGTGGTCTGCACCGTCGGTTGGAACCTCGGGAGAGTTGCACTTGGGGTTACAGGGGCTGGGGATATGGACACTTGAGCTGAAGCTGTACGGGGATCAGTGTAGGGTGACAGCATTGGGGGTGCTGGGGTGAACTGTGTGTCCAGTCCAGAGTCTGTGAGCTGCCGGACTGGGGTGTGGGACTGCAACTGCTGGGTAGGGGATCCAGGGAACTGGGTGGTTAGGTTTGACCTCACATATGGCTGTTGGCTAGTGGTGGGAGCTCTTTCCCTAGAGAGGTGAGGATGTGGCCTCCTTGGGGTGTCATTGCTGTGGGTTGTTGCCGGCATAGGGGTGGGTGGGGGTCCTGCTGTTGCTGCAGAGGGGCCCTGCTTAAGTGGAGTGTCACTCATCATCTTAAATGCTCTCTATTTCAGATTTAAGCAGCAGAATGAAATGTGTGTGTGTGAATTACTTATGTAATTACTTATGTACTTAGCTATGTATGGGTGTGGCTGTGTTTGAATGTAACAAGACAAAAAGTGTGGCACTTAATAACCCAAAAACACCAAATTTAAATTCAACTCAAAACGTCATTACACGATATTTCACCCCGAATATACTCATTCACTATTAAAGTAGCTTTAAAATTATTTTTTTTTTTTCTCTTCTTTAGAATATCACATATCGTTAATCAAAAACACACCAGAAATAAGATGCACTTCGACTTTCAAAGGATATGCTGGATAGGATGAATATCCTGGCAGCGCATCTTTCACCAGAAAAACTCAGTTCGTTACACACACAGTTCAATATGGCGGCGGATTCGCGGGGCTGCGGCCAGCCTCGCTTCGTCTTCGGTCTCAAAGCGCCACAAATCCGGGTCACGGCACCAAAGATGTAACCCGGCCACTCCACCCCCGGGGACTCTGCGTTGTGTTTTCGTGTCGTGTTCAGGGGGGTGCCGAGGAGAGACGAGTCATACACGTTCTTTGAATTTGCAGCTCGGACCACGCCGCCGTTTTATTGCACTTCCACGCGGACACACACGGGCCCTTATCAAGGGAAAACAAACATTTTTAAACATTTCAGCTAACCCGGTATTATATATTTTAACCACAGTACATGAACAGTTAATAGTTAATATAAAAGTTAATGTAAAACGGTAATGTTTCCACATTTTGGGAGAGCACGGTTTATGCAGCCTACCTTATCAAGGGAAAACAAACATTTGACTGGAACGGCACCTGCGTGCGCAACACACCCTAAACTACGGTGGCCTTTCTCGGACAAATAGCCCCCACTCGCAAAACCGCTGAGGGCACAGAACACTCCACTAGCGCCCTCTACTGACATTAACAGGCCACTGCCCTACATACACAAAACGTCTGAAAGACACAACATGAGCAGTGGGGAATTGGTAGGGATAGCGATCCTCCTAATAGGTGACACCAATTTGCCATAGCGGGACAGAGTTTCTTTGAGTACCTCGTCCTTAATGAACGGAGGAACATTGGAAAGAATTACTTTCTTGGAAGGGGATGATAACGGGAAAACTGTGGTGAAAGTCCCACCAATCACAACACCACTTTCAACAATGGTGTTTACCAGATCTACAGAATCCAAAAACACGACAACTGCACTATTCATTCGTGCAGCAGAAACAATCCTCTTATGTCCAACAACTTCACCTACAGCTAAGCTGCATTCCTCGACGCTGGCACTAGATGTTATTTTAATGCCATGCCGCCGAGTTAAGGATTCAAACCTCTCTGTACCTGAGGCTGCCATGCTTCCAGCACAGCAGTGCCTCGGTAAGAGAGAACAAAAAAAACGAACCACACCAAAACTCCTAAACTACACAAAATAAACAATAAACCAATGACCAATCAAAACATAAAGAGAAAAGATAAAGAAAGAAAGAAAGAAAGAAAGAAAGAAAGAAAGAAAGAAAGAAAGAAAGAAAGAAAGAAAGGATCAGAGACGCCGGTACAGCGACCGCACTCAGCACTCACTCACACGCTCAGGCCCCGCCCACTCAACCGGCATGCGCACAGAGAGAGAGAGAGAGAGAGAGAGAGAGACAGAGAGACAGAGACAGAGAGACACAGAGAGACACAGAGAGACACAGGGAGAGTTTTTAGTAAAGGGAGATGTGACTGCATCTTCAACCAATGCCTGACTAGACATAACCCTGAAAAAGACAGACAGAAACAGACACATTCACACCTCATGAAGCTGACAGTGTTCAAAGCAACCTTGTAATAACATTAGTCTTGCTTCGCAGTGGACCCTTCTGGTTTTGACCTTTGACCTTTTTGCTCACTCACTCATAGTAACGTGTGTCTACATATTTTCCACGTCCAGCAATTTTCTATCTTCAATTTGGATTTCACCTCATCTGGTGCAAACTTTGACAGCCTTTTTAGCCACCCTACCCTCAATCCATGCCATTCCCAGCTAAGCCACCATCATCTGTCCAACGTCTGGTACAATAAATCTTGATTACGGTCTGTGTTTGCATTTGGGTTCACCAGTTCTGTCTCAACAATAGCACCTGTTACTGCACGTAGGTGACAGAGACCTCATGTGGGCTTTAGAAATGACCACCACTTTCATGTGTTGGTCAGCAGTTGTGTTACATTCAGGTGGGCATTGCCTCATCTTACCCTACAGTGAACAAGAAAAGTGTTGAAAATAAATTTACAAGTGTACAGGCAGAAAAATACATTGTCTGGTGTGAAGTTCTTGCTTTTTGGGTAAAGATTTCCAAATCAGGAAATATACTAATATACTCTCACTTACTATTTATGTACATGATATCCCACATATATGTGGAGACACACCTGTAGAGAAAAGATTTATGGTCCCAAAACCTAACCTTAAACCCATGCTCAGACACTCTCCTGCAGCCTGATCATCTCAGTTCTCTGTTTTTTATTCCGAGGAGACTGCTGGTTGAAATCCTTAATTCTTGAAACTTATACAGACTTTACCATTCCCAGGTGTTAACACTGATCCTGCTGCAGTGCCGCACAGACAGCAGGCTTTCCCAGGGAAGGCACATGATGAGATTAGATTGGAATATCAGAGATGACAGCATCTCCCAGGATGACAAAGGCTACGTGTGGACTGGGCCGTGGTGCATCAGCTGCAGGAGAGAGGTGTGGGGAGGGCTCAGGAGAGCAGCGCCAGGTGAGAGTGGCACACCGACTCCCAATTGCCTAATCACTCTTGTCCTCTTTTCCACCACAGTAGCGTGCTGGGCCAGAGAGGAGGCATTGCCAGGTTGCAGCAGCGTTACGCTGATGTGTTCTCCCCCCTGCCAGGGTGCACAAGCCTTATTCAACACCATGTGGAGACTCACCTGGGCGTGACAGTGCGTTCACGGCCCTATCGGCTACCTGAGCATAAGAGAAAAGTGATTCAGGCTGAATTGAAAGCCATGTTGAAGATGGGTGTAATAGAAGAGTCCCACAGTGCCTGGTGTAGCCCCATCGTTCTTGTAGTCAAGAAAGATGGGTCTATCCGGTTCTGTGTGGACTATCGCAAGGTGAATGATGTTTCACAGTTTGATGCCTATCCAATGCCCCGGGTCGACGAACTCCTGGATCGCCTGGGCACTGCTCGCTTTTTTACGACGCTGGATTTGACCAAGGGCTACTGGCAGATTCGGCCTTCTCCACTCCATACGGTTTGTACCAATTGTCACACTTCCGTTTGGGTTGTTCGGGGCCCCAGCCACATTTCAACACCTCATCGACCGGGTGCTGTGGCCGCATGCTGCATATGCTGCCGCCTACCTGGATGACGTCATCATCCACAGCAACACCTGGGCGGAGCATGTGCAGCAGGTGGCCGCGGTGCTCGAGTCACTGAGGCAGACGGGGCTCACGGCCAAACCGAAGAATGGTGCAGTTGGACGGAGGGAGGTACAGTATCCGGGGTACCACTTGGGCGGTGGGCAGGTGCGTCCACAGGTAGATAAGACAGCAGCGATTGTAGCCTGCCCAAGACCCAAGACGAAAAAAGAGGTGCGGCGGTTTTTGGGGCTGGCCGGCTATTACCGGCGATTGTTCCCCAACTTCGCGGAGCTGACCAGCCCCTTAACCGACCTCACCCGAAAGGGGTCCAGTGGACGGAGCAGTGCCAGATGTCGCTTGAGAGGGTAAAGCAGGCTCTCTGTGGGGAGCCCCTTCTCCACACACCTAACTTCGCTCTCCCTTTCGTCCTGCAGACTGATGCAGAGGGCAGAGGGGGCCTTTCTGTCCCAGCAGGTGCAGGGCGTCGACCGCCCAGTGCTGTACATCAGCCGCAAACTGTCCGAGAGAGAGGCCAGGTACAGCACGGTGGAGAGGGAGTGCCTGGCCATCCGGTGGGCAGTCGGTGCTCTGCGGTACTACCTGCTGGGGCGCCCATTCACCCTCTGCTCGGACCACGCTCTCCTCCAGTGGCCAACGCCCGGATCACACGGTATCTGGCGTTGCAGCCGTTTAAGTTCACTGTGGCTGTGATTGGCACACCGGCTCCCAATTGCCTAATCACTCTCGTCCTCTTTTCCACCACAGTAGCGTGCTGGACCAGAGAGGAGGCAGGACGGAAGAAGACACACGGCAGACGGCAGCAAGACACCTGTAAACGGCTGCAGTGTGGATCTGATTTGTGCTTTAATGAAAGAATCCCTTACAACTGGGTTTGGTCTCCGACTGGTCCGTGCTAAGAACCCACTGTGGCAACAAGACTGTCACACTACGCTGTAATGTGACTGCATGGTGTGTGTCGTGATTCTCAAACTCCAGGATTCAAGCAGAAAACCTGCATGTATATCCCTGTCTATTTTCAGGATGGCTCTTAGCCGGCTCTGCTCTGATGATAAATAACACCCTGTGGGCATGCTTGGACTGAAGTACCTCTTATAAAAGCTTGATAATATAATTTTACAGTGATATGCACTATTAATAGTTTGAGTTCCAAGCTCACCTTTACACTTTTATGATGATACAATCTGTTGGGTTTGTAGGGAATGTGTGATTTAACCATCATAACTGACAGCTGCTCTCTTTTATTTAAAGATTGCTCCTGACTAATGAATTATGCAGCAGTGAGATTACTGCAATCATGATTTTTGATAATGTTTGATGCTTTAAAAGTTTGTCAGATTTGGGGTTTTATTTAGAATATGGAAGAATAGATTATAATATTCATATCTCTTTTCTTTAGTCTATAATCACCTGAAAATAAGTGTTTATCTGCAGATGCCACAGGTTTCTACAGTAGTCCAGAACAGACAAACTAAACACTGATTCTAGACAGTGACTTTCAAGGCCAACATAGTTTCTCTTTCATGATATGAGGGGCTGGCAATCAACAACTACACTGCTAGATGCCGCTAACTGACTGTTTTAAATAGCAGCCATAGAAGTAAGGCAGTAAGGCAAGTAAGACAGTTTTCCTCTGTCTTAAATGATTTCATAATTCCTGGCTGCATATCAGTGGACAGCCAGGATTTATTTTCGGTTATCTTACTGTTAAATGTTTCACTTAAAATATGCAAACTGACACTAGACCTTCTCTGCAAGGTCATTCTTATCCTTATCCCAGCATCAAGGTCCACTCTTTTTAAAAGGCTACTTCAGCTCTTGCTTCAGAGTTTATTGTGCAAATAACAGCAATAAACCTGAGCAGTTCCAGAAATCTGCTGTTTTCTGCTTCTAAAGGTCTTTCTTATATACTTGTAAACAACCACCCCTCCTTTTTCTGTCATAGTTGACATAGACAAACATCCCCAGCATTTGGCTTGTAAATGCACAGGTGTATGGGTGAACTTCAGGCCAGCCCCCACACCCTCCTACTTCAGTGTTCTTTTGAACGTGGCGTCACTCCAAGTGCAGCTCAGCACACTGAAGATATCTGTGTCAATATTCCAAGGAAACCGGCTTCATGCTAAGCTTTGCTGACCAAGTTGTTGTCTGCCAGCCCTCGATTTTTTTCACAGAAATTGATTTTCACCACTCCTCTCTCTTCAAATAGTCACTGCTTGATACTGTGACGTAGCGGTTTTGACACTGTTTTGGTCTGTTCTCCACACATCGTGCCACCAGGAGTATTTTTGTTTAACTTTTCTTGAATTATGTGCTTTTATCATAAGCAAGGAGGCTACTTACTTAGTAGCTAAATTGTTTTCTTTTTGTCTCTTTTTCATGATCTGAGTCTGCACAAGGTGTTTCATTTTGAAAATTGACGAGATTCTCTTGGCTGATTGTCAATCTGACCTGATTCAATCTGCTCATCTGACATAGTGTTTGCTACATTACATAGCAAACAATCTTGGAACAAAGAGTTTGACATAGCAATGGCAGAGGAGTGGCTGTGGGTCAGGAGGTAGAGCCGGTCATCCACTAATCAGCTCATCAGTGAAATGATCAGAGTCGATGCCCGGCTCCTCTGATCTCACCCAGTTTCCTTGCACAAGGTACT
This sequence comes from Collichthys lucidus, assembly GCA_004119915.2. Lineage (NCBI taxonomy): Eukaryota > Metazoa > Chordata > Actinopteri > Sciaenidae > Collichthys > Collichthys lucidus. The sequence goes on along the minus strand of CM014099.1, from coordinate 29,132,388 downwards.
GAACCCCAAATTGCTGCAGTGTGTGAATGTGTCTGGTATGAACTTTAACTGCAGTGATACAAAAGTGTCACAGCTCAGCTGTTAGCCTGTGAGAAAACGTGGTCTGTAGACACTCAGATATTTAACTCTAAATAGCACTTGAAGGAAATGTCTTAAATTGTATACACTGTATAAATCATAATACAGTATACATTAATAATGTCAGGACACTTGTGTGAGAACACCTGAAGACACACAGATATATTCAATTCTAAATAACGTATGGTTACATTGTAACCTTGGTTCTCTGAGTGAAGGGACTATCTCTCCAGTCCGTTACAAAATGTATATGTACGGGGAATGACCACCCTGATACTTCTTTAAGACACAATGGCTTGCCCAATCACACCATCAGGTTTACCTATAGAGGACCTGTGCTGGCATGCAATCAGTGATAGTTTGATCGATACTTGTCTCCGAGCAGCCTTAAGAGCTCCACTCAGAGAACCAAGGCTACAATGTAACTATACGTTCTCTATTGTCTCAAGACTCTCTCTCCTTTACATATTCCATATGTATGGGGAAACTCTTTAGGACACCCCACTGAGAAGATAGCGCAGCCCATAGTCCAAAACATGAACATGTAGCAAATTAACTATATACAAATGTGCATCATTCACAGACCAACCAGGTAAGATCCTGGCAAGACACAAAAGACAAGCCTAAAAGGCAGAGGGCTGCATACGTCAAACAAAAAACAAAAACAAAAATATATTTTTTTGGCCCTGTAATTATTATTTTGTAATATCTATATAAATTCCACAAAAACATAAATAAAAATCACTAAACCAGTTAATTGGCTTAATTAGTTGATATTTCCAAGTAAAATGTAATCGAGTGACATCATCATCATCAGTGACTTAGGCGGCCGCTTAAGCAACACATGCCTGCCACCATAACTAAAGTCTGCAAAAAAAAAAAAAAAGAAAAAAAAGGGCAAGGCTTGAATTTCAGTGCGGGATTGCGCACAATTTTCCTGCAAATCCAACACTTAGAATGCGGAAAATTTACAGACATGTATGCTCAACCAATGTCTGCAGCAGTGCTTATTGAGGACGAGTGGCTGGAACCGCTGTATCCGCTAGCATAACACAGACAAGCTAACAGTGATATTAAGTTTAAGGAAACAATCACAGATCACTGGTTAAAACATAAATCTACATTATCTGAGACAGAACCTGCTCAGAAAAACACAGCGGAGTCCAAAAAACTAATGAAAACAGCGCCATGTGATGTGAACATTAACAACGTTAATTGTCAGACAGGTAACTGACTATAGTAACAAGTTTCAGGCTAATCGGCTCAGAGTATATGAATCGGCTATATATATATATATATATATATATATATATATATATATATGCGGTGCTGCGTGTCTTATCAGTTTACAAAACTGTCTGCTGTCTTTAATTTGGAGGTTTATTAAAGGACACACACTTGTTCAGCACTTTGAGTTTCAGCTGCTAAAGAAAGCCAGCCCCTAAATGATGTGTACACGCAAAAATTCCTCTCTCAGAAGGCATTTGTTCTCAGTCGTCTTCATCATGACATGTCTTTGCATGCTTAATGAACAGAGATCTCCGTTTTGTCTGGGCAAAGCTAAAGCAGAGAGCTCCATAGATCAAGCAGACAGACAGAACGCATTATGCTTCTTTTTTGGAGCCGGACTGTTCTAGTCACTTTTCAGCAGTTGGCTATTTATCCACTGTCTTCTGCAGACAGCAGGTTAAGAGAGGTGAAGAGGGGAAGCACAGTGAATCTTAATCTAATGAAATGCAGAGAGCCGACGGGAAAGTCTCTATCAGCTGCGGACTTTCGCTGTAGATCTGCTGATACCAATGAGTAATGAGCTCCAAGGTCAGCAGTCACAGAGTCACTCCTGGATTTACTCTTTCCTCCACTTTCACCTCACTCTGCACGGAACACACTTCCAACATTACACAGTGAGAATAACAAGAAAGAGTCCACATGCAGTGGCTGAGCCTTAGTCAGTGACCGCGTCACCTTCATCATCTATCTAAGGCAGTGTTTCTCAAACTTTTTCAGACCAAGGACCACTTTGTCAAAAAAAATTTTTTCAGGGACCACCTGACCCCGTCTTCAGCCACCTATCCATCATTGTTTCCCATCCTCTCCGTGCCTTGTTTTAGTTAAAGTTCACAGCTTTTGCTGCTCTTTTCCTTGCTTTCTTTTCCTTACTTACTGACGTGACAGCGGAATGATTTTGTCTATAGGAGACGCCGTGGTTGCTTAGGCAACAATTTGGGCACTGCTAATTCAGATTTATCTTCATATATCCATTATACATATTTAAAAAAAATATTTGTCTGCATTTTTGTTCAGAGAACAAATTCGCTTTACACTTCAAATAATGTTAGGTAGGACTAGGGCTGATATGGCCTGTAACCAATATCTCGATATTTTTAAGCTATATCGCGATACACGATATATATTTTGATATTTTTGTTGTTGTTTTGTATTGTTTATTTCTAATAAATATTGTCATTATTTCCATGATAGCATTGTAATTGCTCAGAATCAACGTAGAACAGTAGATTTACACTTGCTGTGAGACACACCTCTTTTATAGCATTTTAACACTTGTCATATTTTTTATGATTTTTTAATACATTTCATGATGTAAATATGAGCTTTAAAGCTCAATAGCTTCCAGGTCCTGTGACCTATTGGCTCAAAATCAGTGTAGAACAGTCGAGCTACACCTGCTATACGACACACACTCTTTTTTATAGCATTTTAACACTTGTCATATTTTTTATGAATTTTTAATATATTTCATAATGTACATATGAGCATTGAAGCAGTGCAGAATCATACTTGGCATATGAGACACTTTTTTAAATCAAATTTTAACCATTCTTCATATTTTATAAATAAACGTTTAATACATTTAACACCCACGTTTTATTTTGAAAACCGAAAGTGTCCACACGCTGCAGTAAGCTAGCGCTGACTTTCCAGTTTTTTAAAAGTGTTTGCCATTAAGTCGGCAATAAGGGCGCACTTGAAAATATTGGAGCAGCTGACGTGACCACGCGAAAACGAGAGACGGCGTGACCGCAGCTGTTTTTCTTCAGAACCAAGTCGTCCGTCTCCATCTTCAATTACCTCACCTCTTGGCTTCACCTCTCCTCACTTGATACAGAAAGTACGCATACGCGCAGGGGATGTTTCTGGGTGGGCGGGGCAGTGGGCGGGGCAGTGTGCTGCGTGCTGTGAGCAGCAGGAGTGAGTGACAGGCGAATCCCCGGAGAATTAAATGCCGACGGCTTAACCTTCGTCTGTTGTTAGGGTCGCCACCGACCCGTTCTTAGGTTTTAAATTCATAAAACTACCACAAAAATGTGTTTATTGCATCAAGGCTTTTTGACTTTGTTAGGAACCTCTATTTCAACAAAATAATATCCCCAAAAATGTTTTCACTAAATCATAAAATACTCTGGTTGAAATTGTTACCTTTGAGGTGTTAGGGTCGGTTTCGACCCGGTTATAAAATAAGCTTATAAAGAAATAATTAGAGCCAAAACTGAAATCATAAGTGCACTGTCAGACAGCCAGCTCCTCTCCCAGTCATGTGAGCTACCTGCACAGAAACAAAAACAAATAAAGTCGGGCGTGTCCAGACATGTAGGGTCAATTCACTCATTTCACTTGCAGAGTGCACATCTCCAATTTGCAGCATGCAAAGATGAGAAGAAGATTTACAGTAAGCCAAGTTCTGGACGGTATTTTTGTTGAAAATGAGAGAGACGACAATGAGCAGCATAGTGATGCAGAGGAGCAGGCTTCTGAGGAGGAAGACGATGTGGAGTATCATCCAGAAGACACTGACACATCTGATGAGTCTGATGAGGAGGTCACTGGTGCTGAAGCTGCTCCTGCTGAAAAATTCAAGTCCAAAAATGGAAAGATACTTTGGAGCTCAGTACCTCATGATGTACATGGCAGGGCAGCTGCTGAAAATGTGATCAAAAAGACCCCTGGAATCACAAGGTTTGCTGTGACAAGAGTCAGTGATATCAAAACATGTTTTGAGCTATTTATGCCATTGTCAATAAAAAAAATCATAATTGCTATGACAAACCTTGAAGGGAAAAAAGTCCATGGCGACATGTGGAAAGACATGGATGAGGAATGCCTGGATGCTTATATTGGTGTTCTTCTTCTTGCTGGAGTGTACAGATCCTGCAATGAGGCCACTGAAACTTACCATGGTGGGCACAGTGAAGAAGAACAAACCTGAGCTGCCTGCTGAAATCTTGCAGGTGAAGGACAGGGCTCCACTTTCCTCAAAGTTTGAAGCTTTTACCGACACCACCACTGTTGTCTCATACTGTCCAAAAAAAAGAAGGAATGTGATACTGATGTCTACTCTTCACAAAGATGCAGCTGTGTCATCAGGAAGTGATAAAAAGCCCACAATTATCCTTGACTACAACAAGAACAAAGGAGGAGTGGACAACCTAGACAAGCTGACTGCCACCTACACTTGCCAGCGAATGACCAGGAGATGGCCAATGGTTGTGTTTTACAACATGCTTGATGTGTCTGCATGTAATGCATTTGTGTTGTGGACCCACATCCACCAAGGGTGGAACTCAACCAAAAAAGCCAAGCGGAGAATGTTTCTTGAGGAGCTCGGAAATTCCCTTGTCAAGCCACACATTGAGCAAAGGCAGCGGGTTCCCCGAGACCCAGATGCCACAGCCTTGGTCAGACAGCTGCAGAGCTCACCTACCACTCCGTCCACATCATCAGCAACACAAAGAGCATCCTCGCCGGCATCCTCCTCAGCCAGCCCTGCCTCAACACCAACCAGACCAGCCACAACCAGAACCCAATTCAGGCCACCTGATTCTAAAAGAAGGAGGTGTCAGGTCTGCCCAAGCAGTAAGGACAGAAAGACAAACGCATTGTGCTTCAAGTGCAAGAAATATATCTGCAAAGAACACACAAAAAGTGTCACTTTTTGCTACACATGCATCTAAACACACATACACACACACATACATATGCATGTTCTTGCACACAGAGACTTTTACTCTGATTTAGTTTTTTATTAGTTTTCGAATTTGGAATTTTGGAACATATGCTTGATTGGTTGTTTGACCTTGCAAATCTATATTTTGTGTTATGACTTGTTCTGCTTTTCATCTTGTGTTTATATTAAAGTTCTATTGCTAAAAAAAACTTCTTTTTTCCATTTCCTTGAAGTAAATGTATATGGGTCCAAATTGACCCGTAACACCATAGATGTTACTATAGTTAATAATATATAAAAAAAAAAAAATTAAAACAAATTTATTTAAGAGATGTGTTCTAATACCCCTCAGTAATAGCCAGGTAACACAACAACCTTTTATTTATGTATATGATTCTCTTGAGGCTCATTTTACCAGTTTTCAAAATTGAAATCGAGGGCTATACTGACAAAAAAAGGCCCAGAGGCCCACACCAAAACTATTAAAACCAATATGTTCATGGATAAGGAAGCCTAGCAATGTAACCAAGAGATGAGAAACACATTGGATGATAGATGATTGCTTTTAGTGTATATTAGAGATGATTTAAAACACGGGTCAAAACCGACCCGTTAACATCGGAGATGGTAACAGAAAATTAACACCAGACGAAGGTTAAAACATTTACGTGACAAGTACTCGATGGTCGCGATATAGTCATTTCATACATCTCGTAGAACAAGCCGCGATATATCGAGTATCCCTAGGTAGGACTCCGCAAACTTGTGTGGGAAATTCGAATATTTTAAGAGATCCTCTCACGGACCACTTGAGGTCGCTCGGGGACCACACTTTGAGTAACACTGATCTAAGGAATCTGACTCCTTTTGTAAAAAGGACACACAGTAGCGTTTCTGAACATAATGCATGTGATTGCTGTGCACACTGACTTGCATTAATTTTAGATGGCTTTATAATTATATGACTCACTGACTTTAATGCATTAAGTTTTAGATGCAGTGGGAATAAATTTTAGCCCTAGGCCCTCATGCATTACATCAATCATCTTGGTAGCATGAAACTAGTAGAATATTCATATTAATATAATCATAGAACCGCCACAGCAAAGAAAGAGGGGAGACCCTGAAAGCGATTACAAGACAGTGAGGGGTTGTTATTTTCCTACAGGTTCTAGAGGTGGACGAGTCCTAGAGGGGGTGAGATCACCACTCATGGAGAAGAAGATATACTTTATTAATCCCCTCAACAGGGAAATTCTTTTTTCACTCAATTTTTTTATTTACATGCATTTTTACCTCCAAGCACACATACAGTACAAGTACAAGGCTCATAGACATGCAAATGTGGACAGAGATGGTGGAGTGATGGGCAGCCAGCCAGAAGGGCGCCCTGCGAGCAGTTGGGGGGGTGCCTTGCTCAAGGGCACCTTGGCAGTGCCCAGAAGGTGAACTCTCGCACCTCTCCAGCTACCAGTCCACCTTCCATATTTTCGGTCCATGCTGGACTTGAGCTGGCCACCCTCCGGTTCCCAAGCCAAGTCTCTATGGACTGAGCTACTTCCATAGAGAGAAATAGAGAGACAAATAGATCATCTTGTTGATAGTATTACAGGTTCATTACGGACAACTCTAGACTCTATTGCACCTCTGAAAAAGAAGATAATTAAACAAAGAAGGCTAGCACCATGGTATAGCCAGCAGACTCGCAAATTAAAACAAGAGGCACGTAAATCTGAACGCAAATGGCGTGCCACTAAACTGGAAGAATCTCATCTAGTCTGGCAAGATAATCTCAGAACATACAGGAAGGCTCTCCGTAATGCCAGAGCAGCCTACTACTCTTCTCTAATTGAGGAGAATAAGAACAATCCCAGGTTTCTCTTCAGCACTGTAGCCAGGCTAACAGAGAATCACAGCTCTACTGAACCATCCATTCCTTTAGGTCTAAGTAGCAATGATTTCATGAGCTTCTTTAATGATAAGATTATAACTATTAGAGACAAAATCCATCACCTTCTGTCTTCAACAGGCATTGATCTGCATTCTGATACAGCAAGTTTGGAAACAGCTGTAAAACCTGATATGTATTTAGACAGTTTTTCTCCCATCGACCTCCATCAAATAACTTTAATCATTTCTGCAGCTAAGCCTTCAAACTGCCTCTTAGACCCCATCCCAACCAGGCTGCTCAAGGATGTTTTACCTCTAGTTAGTCATTCGTTATTGGATACAATTAATCTGTCTTTATTATCAGGACATGTACGTAAGTCCTTTAAGGTAGCTGTAATTAAACCTCTTCTTAAAAAGCCCACTCTAGACCCAGAGGTTTTAGCCAACTATAGACCAATATCAAACCTTCCCTTTGTGTCTAAGATACTTGAGAAAGCTGTAGCTAATCAACTGTGTGACTTTCTCTATAACAATAGTCTATTTGAGGATTTTCAGTCAGGATTTAGAGTGCATCATAGCACAGAGACCGCATTAGTCAAGGTTACAAATGACCTCCTAATGGCATCAGACAAAGGACTAATCCCGGTACTTGTCCTGTTAGATCTTAGTGCTGCATTTGACACCATTGACCATCAAATTCTTTTACAGAGAATGGAACATCAAATTGGCATCAAAGGAACCGCCCTAAGCTGGTTTAAATCGTATTTCTTAGATCGATCTCAGTTTGTTCATGTCAATGATAAATCCTCCATGCATACCAAAGTTTGTCATGGAGTCCCACAAGGTTCTGTACTAGGACCACTTTTATTTAGTTTATATATGCTTCCTTTAGGGAACATTATTAGGAATCACTCTATCAATTTTCATTGTTATGCTGACGACACCCAATTATATTTATCGATCAAGCCTGATGCAACCAATCAGTTAACTAAACTCCAAGCATGCCTTAAGGATATAAAAAATTGGATGACCGACAATTTTCTGATGTTAAATTCAGACAAAACTGAAGTTCTTGTAATTGGACCCAAGCACCTCAGAAACTCTCTTTCAAGAGACTTAGTTACCTTAGACGGTATCACCCTGGCCTCCAGCTCCACTGTAAAGAATCTTGGAGTTGTTTTTGATCAGGATTTGTCCTTTAATGTCCACATAAAACAAATTTCGAGGACTGCATTCTTCCACTTACGCAACATCGCTAAAATCAGACGCACTGTTTCTCAAGCAGATGCAGAAAAACTAGTCCACGCATTTGTTACTTCTAGGCTGGACTATTGTAACTCTTTGTTATCAGGCTGCTCTAATAAATCTCTTAGGACTTTACAGTTAATTCAGAATGCTGCTGCACGTGTTCTGACAGGAACCAAGATCAGAGATCACATCTCTCCCATTTTGGCTTCCTTGCATTGGCTCCCTGTTAAATCTAGAATAGAATTTAAAATTATCCTCCTTACTTACAAAGCTCTTCATGGTCAGGCACCATCATATCTAAAAGAGCTCATAGTACCTTACTATCCCTCTAGAACACTGCGCTCTCAGGACGCTGGGTTCCTTGTGGTTCCTATAGTCTCCAAAAGTAGATTGGGAGCCAGAGCTTTCAGCTATCAGGCTCCTCTTCTGTGGAACAAACTACCAATCTGGGTTCGGGAGGCAGACACGGTCAACACTTTTAAGAGTAGACTTAAAACTTTCCTTTTTGATAAAGCGTATAGTTAGGGCTGGCTCAGGCCATCCCTTAGTTATGCTGCTATAGGATTAGACTGCCGGGGGACTCCCCAGGGTTATGCCTAGCCAGGCACGGTATTGGTTAAAGATGTAGTCACATCTCCCTTACCGAAAACCCTCCCTCCTACTCTGCCTCTCTCTCTCTCTGTCTTTCTCTGTCTGTCTGTCTGTCTCTCTCTCTCTCTCTTTCTCTGTCTGTCTGTCTGTCTGTCTGTCTCTGGACATGTCTCATTAATGCATGCTGCTGACCAAACTTCCCCGGAGTTTCTGTGCTCTGTCGTCCAGCAGGTTTTTCGTGGATCGTGGCTGCTGCTGTGATCTTGGACGACGCCCACTACACATATTACTACTGTCATTAATACTACTATATCTACTACTGTGGTCACTTTATCATTCATTGTCATTCTGTAAGTCATTGTAACTGTACAAAATGTTTATGTTGATTGTCCTGTACACGTGACATCCATTGCACGTCTGTCCGTCCTGGGAGAGGGATCCCTCCTCTGTGGCTCTTCCTGAGGTTTCTTCCACATTTTTTCCCTGTTAAAAGGTTTTTTGTGGGCAAGTTTTTCCTCACTCGAACCGAGGGTCTAAGGACAGAGGGTGTCATTCTCTGTACAGATTGTAAAGCCCTCCGAGGCAAATGTACTTTGTGACTTTGGGCTATACAAATAAAATTGAATTGAATTGAATTGAAAGGGGTGCACTGCTCCCGGAGATACTGCAATACTGGTCGATGCGTGGAGTGGACGGAGCAAGCCCCTATTCCATCTCCCTGCTCCAAAAATCTATTTAATATATGGTCTCTGGGTATGGGACGTATCAGATATTAAACTGATAAGAACAGATACTACACTTGATCTTAGCCAAAAGGCCGAGAAGCAATGATCATGATCTTTTCTGCAAACCTAAATTCCCAGAGTTCCCTGTTCTTGCCCCTTTTGGGTGGCCAATTTATAACCATATAAATGTACAATGTACAAAATGTAATACAATGTACAATAACTGGGTTACGGCCCTGTCCAGGTCTCCTAGATTAACTAACCATCTGCCGGAATCTCCTCCATGCTCTTGGGACTGTGCTGGGAGACACAGCAAACCTTCTGGCAATGGCCCATATTGATGTTCCACCCTGGAGGAGTTGGACTACCTGTGCAACCTCTGTAGGGTCCAGGTACTGCACCATGCAACCCGTAGTGATACTGACAAATGCAAAACTAATGAGAAATTGGTCAGAAAAGATGAGCAGGGAAAAAATGTCAGTGGCCTCCACCAGTAAAACCATTCCTGTTTTGGGGGTCGTCTCATTGTTGCCCCTCTAGTGTACCTGTTGTGAATTTCATAAACACCAAAACAGATGAAAATGATAAACAACGCCTCCAGCTACTTACCTGACTAGATCAATATCCCAGAAGTTGAACTGACTTGATGCTATACTCTGATTAAAAAGTGTATTTTTTTGAGCAGTGTATATATAGCCTTCATGCTATATAGGCTGCTCTAATAAGTCTCTTAGGACTTTGCAGTTAATTCAGAATGCTGCTGCACGTGTTCTGACAGGAACCAAGATCAGAGATCACATCTCTCCCATTTGGCTTTCTTGCATTGGCTACCTAATGTAGTGGTATGAGGCGTCGCTGCCACCTTGAGCATAGGGTTTTTATGCATCACGCCCTCCCTGGCCTATTTGCCAATCGCTTTTCGAGCAGAGGGGATAAAAGTAGGTCATGCCCCTCTCCTTGACCTCTCGCTTCCTGCCTCGTCAGCCCGTCCACCTCCGGGTCGCTGTGTGTGCTGCTTGCATCCGAGCACAGGTAGGTGCACCTTAGTGTGCTGCTTGTGTATGATCGGGAGCGTTAGCCAGGTGGCATGTGGCCAAGTCTTCCTTTTGCCCCCTCCCTCTAACAGTCAGCTGATCGCTTTGCCGTGTGGTGGCTGTCTCCCCCCGCTACGGCGACTCTTCACTCCTCTCCCTCTTTGGACGGGACGCTATGTAGCTGGACTGAACTGGACTTTTAGTGGGACGCTGAACTGAGAAAGACGAGCACTGATTAATTGTTGCTACTGGCTACCGCTGCTTCGCTGCTGCTGCGGCTTCGCTGCTGCGGCTTCGCTGCTGCTGCTCGCTGCTACTGCTTCGTGGCTTCGCTGCTGCTATTTTGCGGCCGCTTCCCCGCGGCTTCTACCACCTCACCTGCTTGACTGGTTTCCTGCAGCTGACCCTGTACATCGTGTGTGTGTGCGTGTGCATGTGAGACCGAGTGTATTAGTTAATTTTTGCAGTTGGGGGATGTGACTGATTTACTTTGAACGAACAGTATTGGTTTAATATCTCTGGCCAGAGACCTTTTTTGTTTGTTTTTGTTTATTTGGTTCATGCTAATTATTTAATTCCATACTTTTGCTCATTGTTTGGTTTGTTTCTTTACCTGGAGCCCTCTTAATTTGTTTCCCCCTTGTCCCTTAGAGCTGATGGCCGACGGTGGTGGTGGTCCTCCAGGGTGGTGGTGATCAGTGATGCCAGTAACGCGCTACTTAGTAACGCGTTACTGTAGTCTGACTACTTTTTTCAGTAACGAGTAGTCTAACGCAACTACTATTTCAAAACCAGTAGTCAGACTACAGTTACGTATCTAATATTAGATGCGTTACTTTTTCGCATGTTTCGCGGACTGTCCTCAGTGGGCCCCGACCGCGTCGCGTCGCCCAGGGCGGGGACCGGCCCACGTACAAGGAGGCGCCAGGGGTCTGCGGCGATGTGGGCAACCCACCCGACCTGTCTTGAAACACGGACCAAGGAGTCTAACGCGCGCGAGAGTCAGAGGGTGCGGTGGAAACCCCGTGGCGCAATGAAAGTGAGGGCCGACGCGCGCCGGCTGATCGCTATGATCACGTCTGCCTCTCGTTTGTTTTTGTGCAGTGGGAACCAAATTCTCACTTGAGAAATTAACTGTCTGGGAATAAAACAGCAGGCACCCCGGCTACATGCTGACATAATTTATATTGTCCTATTTGCTCTTCTCAGTCCTTGTTTTCTATCTATCTATCTATCTATCTATCTATCTATCTATCTATCTATCTATCTATCTATCTATCTATCTATCTATCTATCTATCTATCTATCTATCTATCTATCTAATTTTTTATTATATAAAAAATTGTAGGTGAAAGCCTTTTTTCAGGAAGTAGTTTTCAAATGTCCCTGTCAGTTTTGTTTGTTCCAGATGTTTTTGACATTTTGTTGTTTTTGATGTCAATAAAAGTGAGTATTGGCATAACTGGTAGTCATTTTTATGTTGAGGGGGTGGGGAATCAGCCTCTGCTGTAAATAGGGTGGCCAGATGTCCATCTTTTAGGCCGGACCGTCTATCTTGTCAATGTCTTGCCCAGCCTCAGGGGCAGCATCAAGCCAGACATGTAATTCAGTAAAATGCAGGAATTTGCATTTAAAGGTTACAAAATGTATCTGCCCCAGGACCCCCCTCGTTAAAAAATGTCTTCCTTTTTGGTGCTAGGCCTATATGCTGCAAGTAAGTAAAAGTAATCTAACTTAGTTACTTTCAAAATCAAGTAGTCGGTAACGTAACTAAGTTACTTTTTCGAGCAGTAGTCAGTAGTCAGTAGTCAGATTACTGTTTCAAATTAACTATGGCATCACTGGTGGTGATCCCCTTGTGTGTGTGCGTGATCCCCGTTTGAGATTTTGTTGTGTGTGGGGTGCTCTTCTTTTTCGGACCTCACCTTATTCCCCTTTAGGACCCCCCTTTCCCGATTGGTAAGCCTCAGCGGGTACTCCCCCTTTCTCTGTTGTTGGGCCTCCTTGTTTTATGCCAAACACTTGTTGATTTTAGTGAAATAAATTTTTGTAAGTGAACACTGAACTCCGTCTCCTGCTCTCCCTGAGTTAATGAACCTGTGTGTCCTTCAATTAGTGCTAGTTTAGTCTTAGTACGGGTCCTTGGGCCCTAGCCCAAGGTGGCGTTGTCGGTATTAAACAACTAATAAAGTAATAAAAATAAAGTAAAGTATTAACCCCCCCCCGTGCCGCCACAAACCTGGCGTTGTCGGCAGGATTCTACTCAGGGAACTGGAGACGTGTGTGCTGTGTTTTTTTTTGTTTTTTTTCTCGTCTTTTTGTTTTCCAGCTTGCCTGTGTGTTTGCTTGCATGATTGTGTGAAGGAGCTGCAGCTTAAGGCGAACCATTTTTTTACCATATTTTTATAGCCGTGGCATTAGTGCTCATAGCTTAGTTGTGGTTCTAGGAAAATGGAAGGAGAGCTCCAAGAGTTGAGGGATTTGGTGGCACAGTTGAGGGCAGAGAATAACAGGTTGCAGCAGGAGCAGGCTGCGGCTGTGCCTGGTCCTAGCGCTGCACCCTCCATTCCTGCTCAAGCTCTCCCAGCAACATCCACTTCTGCCGCTCCTGCAATAGAGCGACTAGTGCCCAGTGTTTAGGGGTCGAGTAGGCATAGGGCTAGAGGAGTGGATTGAGGAAGCTCAAGCTTGTATGAGAGCCCGCCACCTGTCCACCTTCGATCAAGCATTTTTTCTGTTTGACCATTTAGAGGGAGAGGCACGTGAAGAAATAAAATATCCCCCAACTGCAGATAGGAGCGATCCAGATAAAGTTATTGCAGTTCTGCGAGAGCTGTACGGTTCTTCTGACTCGTATGTTGCGCTACAGGAGGCATTTTTCTCACGGCGGCAGCAAAATGGGGAGACCCTTCAAGAGTTCTTCCTCGCGTTAATGGGCTTAATGTCTGCAGTAAAACAGAATGCTTCTAACGGGATGCCAAATGCTGATGTCTTGTTGCGAGATCAGTTCATTGAAAATGTCATTGATGGTTCCCTTCGCCATGAATTAAAACAACTTGCACGCAGGCAGCCGACTGTCTCTCTGCTGGACGCCCGGGCAGAGGCAATTAGGTGGGAGCGAGAGGGATTGCCAGGGGGTGTGCGTGGCCGAAGCCACTCTGTTCCATTGACAATGGGCTTGCAGTGTGGGGTCCAGACTGCTTCTCCTGTGGCTTGCTCACCCCAGGCCTCAGAGCTGCAGGAGGTGAAATCAATGCTGAAGCTCCAACAGGAGCAGCTTAACCGTCTCACCGAAGCTCTTGCTCACCTGCAGGTCTATCAGTCACGTGACCATTCTCCTTACCACGGCCCAGTCCTCTGCCGGCCGTGTCAGCGGCCTGGCCATTTTGCCAGGGAGTGCAGGGGGGGACGTGCTCCTCCTCCACCTTCAGCTCCTTTTCCGCAGCAAACTTCTCGGCGAGGGCCAGCTCAGCAATCGGAAAACTAGTCGAACCGAGGAGCCAAAGTTCGGGGGGAGCCACTACTGGCTCACCAGTTGTGTTAAGGGCTGGGGGGGAGACTAGGCTGATCAGTTCTTGTCCACACCTCACTGTAGTATGGGGGAAGTAACGGTGCCCTGTTTAGTGGATACTGGGTCCATGGTGTCCACTATCAGAGAGAGCTTCTTCCGGCAATACTTTGAGACTTGGGGACAAGAGAAACTTAGGTCAAGCCACTGGCTCCAGCTTCAGGCGGCCAATGGTTTGCCCATCCCGTACCTCGGCTACTTGGAGCTTGAGGTTGAACTCTGTGGTAAGACTTTACCAGGGTGTGGGCTACTGGTTGTTAAGGATCCTCCAACTAATGCATCTCCTCCAGCCCCAGGCGTCTTGGGGATGAACATCTTACGAAGATGTTATGACGTTTTGTTTGGGCAACATGGCACTGCTCTGTTCGACTTGCCCACCGTCACGGAAGCACCAAAGTCTGTGGTGCGGGCACTGCAGAGATGTCATCAAGCCTCTCTGACTCCTCCTGATGTCATTGGTAAGGTCAAGCTTCGAGGCAAGAAAGCTTGCCGTATCATTGGTGGCACTATGCAGTTTGTCCCAGCTACTTGTTCTGCCCAGTATTCTGGGGCTACTGTGCTTTTTGAGCCCTTGGATCAGGGCCTTCCTGCTGGACTTCTGGCATCTCCAGCACTTGTTCGAGTTGAAGGAGGTACTATATACCTGTTGTAAATGTGGGCACCTCCAACGTGCTACTCTACCCTCGTACAGAGATTGGTGCTGTGCGTGAGGTGTCTGTGGTGAGCTTACCTTCTGGTGTTGAGGAGGTTCCATCCTATCTTGCCACTGTTGCATCTCAGGCTGCAGTTCCACCGCTGCAAGACCAAATAGATGCAGTCGACCTGTCCCCTCTGTCTGTGAAGGAACAGGATGGGGCCCAACATCTTCTGTGGAAATACGCTTCAGTGTTCTCCTCTCATGATGGTGATCTGGGCTGCACCAACCTTATAACACACGAAATCCCGCTTCTCGATGATACCCCCATCCGTCAGCGCTACCGGCGCATTCCACCATCAGAATACGAAGTGGTCAAGGAGCATATAAATCAGCTACTTGGCGCACAGGTCATCCGGGAAAGCTGCAGTCCGTTTGCTTCGCCGATTGTGCTGGTTAAGAAGAAAGACGGTAGTCTGCGCTTGTGCGTAGACTATCGGCAACTTCACAGCAGGACTCGAAAAGATGCATTTCCCCTTCCTCGGATTGAAGAGTCCCTGGACGCACTCACCGGAGCCCGCTGGTTTTCCACTTTGGATTTAGCCAGTGGGTACAATCAGGTCCCAGTGGCCGAGGCCGACCGACCCAAGACTGCATTTTGTACTCCTTTCGGACTCTTCGAATGGAACCGCATGCCTTTTGGGTTGTGTAATGCACCCAGTACATTCCAGTGGCTCATGCAACAGGTTTTTGGAGATCGGCAATGCCAATCACTGCACCTATATCTCGATGACATTGTGGTTTTTTTCTTCCACCTTCCAACAACACCTTGAGAGACTGGAAGTGGTTTTGCAGCGGTTGCAATACGAAGGCCTGAAGGTGAAACTGCCAAAGTGTTCATTTTTCCGGCAAGTGGTGCGTTATTTGGGTCACATCATCTCGGCAGAGGGTGTTTCCACCGACCCAAGCAAGGTCGAAGTGGTAGCTAATTGGCAGCCCCCTACTACCATCTTGGAGCTTCGGTCCTTTCTTGGGTTCGCCAGTTACTATCGCCGTTTTGTAGAGGGCTTCGCCAAGTTGGCTGCTCCTTTACATCGTTTGGTCGCCGAGCTGGTGGGGTCCAAGTCCAGGCAGTCTGAACACCGGGTTTCTGAAAAGTGGGCTGCAGAACATCAGCAGAGTTTTGAAGCTTTAAAATCCAAGCTTACTACTGCTCCAGTTCTTGCATATGCCGACTTTTCGCTCCCATTCATCTTGGAGTTTGACGCCAGTCATTGAGGCTTGGGTGCTGTGCTCTCTCAAGAGCAGGAAGGGAAAGTCCGACCTATAGCATTTGCTAGCCGAAGTCTCCGATCGACTGAGCGAAATCCAGCTAATTACAGCTCCATGAAGCTGGAGTTCTTGGCTCTAAAATGGGCCATGACTGACAAGTTTCGTGAGTACTTGCTTGGGCACAAATGTATTGTCTTCACGGACAATAATCCGCTTAGCCATTTGTCCACGGCTAAACTGGGAGCGCTTGAGCAACGTTGGGCAGCCCAACTTGCGTCATTTGATTTTGAGCTCCATTACCGCTCTGGAAAGAGCAACACGAATGCAGATGCACTGTCTCGCTTGCATCCTCCCAGAAATGTAGGTCCTGAAATGCTCTTTTCTGGGACCGTACTTCCTTTGCCATTGAAACAGGCTCTCCAGAGCCGAGGGCCTGCTGCCTATCAGGCTGCCAGGCTTTGCCTCAACATCTGCCTGTAGATATCAGCGAACTTCAACAAGCTGACCCAGTGATCGGGGAAGTACTTGTCTTTTGGCATCAGAAACAATACCCGAACTCTGTCGAGCGCAAGCAGTTATCTGCACAAGCTTTGGTGCTCCTCAAACAGTGGGGGCGTTTGTCTGAACAAGCTGGGGTGGTATACCGCCAAGTGTTTCGTTCCGATGGAGGCGAACCAGTTCTCCAGGTGCTTTTGCCCGCTGTACTGAAGGACAAAGTCCTCATGGAGGTCCATCAAAATCATGGCCATCAGGGGGTAGGCAGGACTTTGGAATTGCTTAGGCAGCGGTGCTATTGGCCGGGAATGTCTCGGGATGTGAAGCGCTGGTGTCAGACTTGCGAGCAGTGTCAGGTGGCGAAGGATTCTGGGCCACCAGCTCGTAGCTTCATGGGACATTTGCTTGCAGCCGAGCCTAATGAAATCCTGGCAATGGATTTCACGCTGCTTGAACCAACCCGTAATGGGCTGGAGACTGTTCTTGTGCTGACTGACGTGTTCAGTAAATACACCCTTGCTTTCCCCACTCGCGACCAGCGTGCCTCTACAGTGGCACATGTGCTCGTCACGGAGTGGTTCTCGAAGTTTGGTGTGCCAGCACGTATTCATTCTGATCAGGGTCGCAATTTTGAAAGCATGCTCATTCAACAGCTGTGCAGCTTTTATAACATTGAAAAGTCCCGCACTACACCAGCGGCGGTCCTGGCCACATTTGCGCCCTGGGCGACCCTGGGCGAAACCCCCCCCCCCCCCCCGGGACGGAGATTTTCTCGTGCGCCCCTGGACGCGCCGTGCGCCCTGATCAGTCTGTCCGGCGCACCCGCGTCGTCAACTCCCCGCCCACGGGGGCGCCCGCTCCGCTGACTTAATGAGCGGTATCGAAAATTTGCGAGGTTTTTTTTCATTTTCGGGCGCTCGTGGCGCCCCCCACGAAATGGCGCCCCGGGCGGCTGCCCTGTCCGCCCGTACCTAAAACCGCTACTGCACTACACTATACCATCCCGCAGGTAACGGCCAGTGCGAGCGTTTCAATCGCACCCTTCATGATTCGCTGCGCACCTTGCCTACTTCTCGAAAGCATGATTGGCACTCTTGTCTACCTCAGGTACTGCACGCTTATAACACCACGCCGCATAATTCCACTGGGGAGTCACCATTCTTCCTCATGTTTGGTCGGGAGTCGAGGCCCCCTGTTGACTTCTTGCTGGGTAGAGTGCAAGAACCTGTTGGGGGGACAGTGAACGACTGGGTCCGGGAGCATCAAACCCGGTTACACATGGCTTTTGAAGGTGTTCGGGATAGGCTGAAGGAGGCAGCCCAACGTCGGAAGGAAAACCATGATCAGTCCGTTCGATCAGAACCGCTTGGGGTGGGCCAATCGGTGTTGCTAAAAGAGTTTGGTTGGATGGGTCGTCATAAGATCCAGGATAAGTGGAATCCTGTCGTGCATCGGGTGATTAAATCTCCCCATGATAACGGTGCAGTGTATACGGTCGCACTAGAGGACGACGTGGCCAAGGTCAAACGGGTACACCGAACATTGCTTAAGGTTGTAGTTAGGGCGGCTGCGACAGATGGCAACTCTGTCCCTCTACCCATCTCACTTAGCCAGCCCGCAACATCTGATAGTTCATCTGATGGTGAGGACCTGATGGTGGTGGTGAGGGATGCTACTCCCCTACCCACGGGTCACCATGTTGAACAGGCTCCTGCTCCGGTGACACCTGTTGCTTCAACTATCCAGTTGCCTTCTGCCCTGTCAGCTGTTCCGGCTGCTCCCTCTGCCGGAAGTAGCGACACCGCTGTGCGTCAGACGGCAGCATTGCCCTCGGCACTTCCTGCCCCGTCGACAGTACAGCCACACTCTGCCTGTGCCACTCCCTTGGCTGCCTCCCCTCCAAGGAATGTGGAGGCTGTCCGGCGGCGGACAGCCCGATCTAGAGCTGGCCAGCACTCAAATCTCCATCACTTACCTAGGCCTGCCAATGAGGTCATTCAGGCTGAGGCCCCAGCCGCTCAGTCAAATGCAGTCTTAGCTTTCTTTAGGCCGTGGTCTTAGAGTTGAGACCTGTACTTAAAGAGCATCGTCGGGTCAACGATGAAAATGGGGGGGATGGATTGTAGTGGTATGAGGCATCGCTGCCACCTTGAGCATAGGGTTTTTATGCATCACGCCCTCCCTGGCCTATTTGCCAATCGCTTTTCGAGCAGAGGGGATAAAAGTAGGTCATGCCCCTCTCCTTGACCTCTCGCTTCCTGTCTCGTCAGCCCGTCCACCTCCGGGTCGCTGTGTGTGCTGCTTGCATCCGAGCACAGGTAGGTGCACCTTAGTGTGCTGCTTGTGTATGATCGGGAGCGTTTCACTGAACTTAAATGTAAATCTTTAATAGAGCCGGCATCTCCGTCGCAGCCCGGGTGATATATTGATGATAACTGCCGTCGATCAGCGCATCGGTGAGTTACGATGAACTTTTACCGTTTACCCTTTAACTTGCTGTTAGCCAGGTGGCCAAGTCTTCCTTTTGCCCCTCTCCCTCTAACAGTCAGCTGATCGCTTTGCCGTGTGGTGGCTGTCTCCCCCCGCTACGGCGACTCTTCACTCCTCTCCCTCTTTGGACGGGACGCTATGTAGCCGGACTGAACCGGACTTTTAGTGGGACGCTGAACTAAGAAAGACGAGCACTGATTAATTGTGGCTACCGGCTACCGCTGTTTCGCTGCTGCTGTGGCTTCGCTGCTGCGGCTTCGCTGCTGCGGCTTCGCTGCTGCTGCTCGCTGCTACTGCTTCGCGGCTTCGCTGCTGCTATTTTGCGGCCGCTTCCCCGTGGCTTCTACCGCCTCACCGGCTTGACTGATTTCCTGCAGCTGACCCTGTACATCGTGTGTGTGTGCGTGTGCATGTGAGACCGAGTGTATTAGTAGTTAATTTTTATCTGATGAATCGTTTAAGTTTCTGGGTACTGTGGGGCAATTTACTATCTTGTTTTGGGGAATTTATTGTTTATTTTCCATTGTGACTGATTTACTTTGAACGAACAGTATTGGTTTAATATCTCTTTTTTGTTTGTTTTTGTTTATTTGTTTCATGCTAATTATTTAATTCCATACTTTTGCTCATTGTTTGGTTTGTTTCTTTACCTGGAGCCCTCTTAATTTGTTTCCCCCTTGTCCCTTAGAGCTGATGGCCGACGGTGGTGGTGGTGGTGGTCCTCCAGGGTGGTGGTGATCCCCTTGTGTGTGTGCGTGATCCCCGTTTGAGATTTTCTTCGTGTGAACATCACGTTTTGTTGTGTGTGGGGTGCTCTTCTTTTTCGGACCTCACCTTATTCCCCTTTAGGACCCCCCTTTTCCGATTGGTAAGCCTCAGCGGGTACTCCCCCTTTCTCTGTTGTTGGGCCTCCTTGTTTTATGCCAAACACTTGTTGATTTTAGTGAAATAAATTTTTGTAAGTGAACACTGAACTCCGTCTCCTGCTCTCCCTGAGTTAATGAACCTGTGTGTCCTTCAATTAGTGCTAGTTTAGTCTTAGTACGGGTCCTTGGGCCCTAGCCCAAGGTGGCGTTGTCGGTATTAAACAAGTAATAAAGTAATAAAAATAAAGTAAAGTATTATACCCCCCCCCCCCCCCCCCCCCCCCCCCCGTGCCGCCACACTAATAAATCTAGAATAGAATTTAAAATTCTTTTCCTTACTTACAAATCTCTTCATGGTCAGGCACCATCATATCTAAAAGAGCTCATAATACCTAACTACCCCTCTAGAACACTGCGCTCTCAGGATGCTGGGTTCCTTGTGGTTCCTATAGTTTCCAAAAGTAGATTGGGAGCCACAGCTTTCAGCTATCAGGCTCCTCTCCTGTGGAACAAACTACCATTCTGGGTTCGGGAGGCAGACACGGTCAACACCTTTAAGAGTAGACCTAAGACTTTCCTTTTTGATAAAGCTTATAATTAGGGCTGGCTCAGGTCATCCCTTAGTTATGTTGCCATAGGACTAGACTGCCAGGGGATTGTCTGTCTGTCCGTAAACATACATGTCTCATTAATGCATGTTACTAACTAAACTTCTTCCCTGGAGTTTCTGTGCTCTCTCATCCAGCAGGTTCTCATGGATCGTGGCTGCTGCCATGGTCCTGTATGATGTACACTACATATATTTTTACTGTCATTGTTGTTGTTACCATATCTGCATTACAGTTTATAGTTAGTTGATGTTTTGCTGCTGCTGTGCATCTATGTCTCTCTATCTGCCCCTCTCCATCTTTAACTTAACCGGTTGTGGTGGATGACTGTCCACCAATGAGCTTGGGTCTGCCCGAGGTTTCTGCCTGTTTAAAAGAAGTTTTTTCTCGCCACTGTCCCTAAGAGCTTGCTCATGGTGGAACTGATGACTTTTGTTATGATATGGCCCTATATAAATAAAAATATATTATAAAAATTGAATTGAATCTACTAATCAGATCATCTCCTCCAGTCTGCATGTCAAAGTGTCCTTGAAGATACTGTCCTGATGCTGTGGCACTGGTGTATGAATGTTTGTATGGTTATGAATGGTTAGCTCCCAAAAACTGATGAGCAGTTGCCATCAGAGTGTGAATGGATGATATGTAGTGTAAAAGCACCTTGAGTGATCAGAAGACTAGAAGGAGATGTATAAGTACAGTCTCCATATGAATGTACTGCTCGTCACACAGCCTGAGTTGCCTGTCACGTAACAAATGGACGAGAGACTCGAGATTTGAGGATGCACAGTTGAGTCATGAACTAATCATTTCTGTTTCCTGTCTTGACCGAGCTTATGAAGATGCCATGTGGCGAGCGAATGTGCTGCATGAAAATTAACAAATCACTCACTGAGACTACTCATTACTCCTGAGTCACTTAAAAGATAAGTTCAAATTAAATGATATGTTCAGGACTGACACACCACTATTTACCAATCACTTTCCTGCCAACAGAAGCCAGTCAGGGTCAAAAAGGTAAAGGTGTATTTATGCAGATCAGCAGATAGAATTGGGACTTGTTGGTCTAAATGTGGGATTTTAGTTTGGCCTTGTTAGTATTAAGCAACTTCATAGGAAAGACTTGAGACTTGTCACTTGCAAAACATAATTTTAATCTGACCTTACTAATACCATGTAGTCTTTTTCTTCAGTTAACCATCACCATCACCAACAAAGTTACTACAGTAGCACACTGGTTATAAATAAATATATTAAATAGGTAATAGCAACAGAGTACTTCAATGTCATTTAAGTTTAAACTTTTGTGATATGCAGCTTCTCACATGATGTGGACTACAGGTAACATATCAGGATCTTAACTAGCAGAGGAAAACTTCCCAGCATGCCAGCCTACCATGTCCCATGGTGTGGATACATTTGGGGATATAAAATTAGCTGTCCCTCCAGCAGACTGACAGGAATGTCTCTCCTCTGTGACATGGCCCAATAAGCCCCATCAGTCTACTGCGAGGAGGCAGCTGTGCCAGCTGTTAAAATGCTCTGTCTGCTGTCCTGAGAGTTTGGTGTAAGAGGACGAGAGGGGAAAACAGGAAGTTGCACTGGGCTCGATTGGACCATATGCAAGCGCGTTTGCATTAAAGAGGGTCATTACTGTAAGACTGTGTTGCCTCTGCATGGTCTGAATCTTCTGTCCTTGTTATCTGTTTGAGAGCTTGGAAAAGCAATTAATGACAGACTCCCAGGATGAGGGTTTAGGAGGACCAAGCAAATTGATTATGTGCCTTATACAATGTAATGTAGCTCAAATGAGGACTGTCTGGAGACTAAGACTGTGAGTGAAGGACCAGCAGAGAGCTAGCTCTAGACCTGGTAATTAACACGTTTTGTGGGTTCAGAAAGGCTGACACAAAAGATCATGGATTGTGATTGTGACAGATTTACGCAAACCCTGAGAGAAACAACAGGAACACTGTGGGCATCATGAAGCTCTACTATTTAATGAGAAGCCCCAGTTAGCAGCAGCAATACAATACAAGTCATGTTTATGCATTTCACAATTCACTCAGTTACACCTCAAACATTTTTTTGTGATGGTTGAGATCCAGTGATTAGTTTGTCATGTTTTTTGTGGAGAAGTCCATGGTGAGGTCAAGAGGAAAGAAAGTGTTCAGGAGCCTCTGATGTCTTATGCTGTATTATTTATTGACGCTTGGCAAAGGAGAATTGGAGACACTCTCAAAATTCATCAGAAGTGCTTGAGTTTGTCTCACATTCTGCCCAGCTCATCCTGGTGGATAGACTTTAAACCCCAAGAACGCCACAATTAGCTGTGGCTCAGATGTAGAGCGGGTCGTCCACTAATCAGATGATTGGCAGTTTGATCCCTGGCTTCTCCAGTATGCATGTCAAAGTGTCCTTGGGCAAGATACTGAACCCTAAATTGCTCCTGATGTGTGAATGGTTAGCTCCTAAAACTGATAAGCAGTTGGCACCTTGCATGGCAGCCAATGCCATATATGAATGTGTATGAATGTGTGAGTGAGATTTGTACTGTAAAAGCGCGTTGAGTGGTTGGAAAACTAGAAAGACGCTATATAAGTACAGTCCATATACCAAATACTATACACCCAGAAGTAGCCAAAGAGAATGTTTTTACCCATGGAGGGAAAACAGCAAGCTATCTATTATGTCTAGAAAAGAAACATAAGGTCTCTTGGACCCTGGCCACCACAGCGTTGAGATTGGCTGGCACCTTCTGTTCTCAACCAAAGTCAAACAATTAATACTGCCGAGGACCTCAAGGCCCACACGTGACCTCATGTAACCTAAGGATAAAAAATTACATAACAATGAACCACCATGTTTCTACATTAACCCAGAAGAGACAGCTGCAGCATCTGTAGATATAACTCTCATTCTAACATAGCAAAAACATAACCCTTATTTTCAGGTAACTACACTAATGAGAACAGAGTTGTGGTTTATTATATTCTGTAAATAGACCCTCCTAAATCTGACACACTGCAGTCCTGTGGAGCAGGTTTTGATCAGGGTTCTCTGATAGCAGTATTTCAACACTGGACAAATGTTTTGTACATGGTCAGGCTCTAATTATATTTCCCACAGTAACTGTGTTTATGTTCTTGTGGCTGCCAATGTGGGTTATTCAGCAAGGGACACACAGACAGGTGACACTTAGCAGCCTTCTGAATCCGATTCTGCTGCCAGCTGGTTGTGTGCATCTTCTCTCTCTCTGTCCTCCGACTCTACCCAGGTCCAATACGCGACTGCGTCTGTGTTTGAGAGGGAGAGTGATTAGTGAACTGGTTACAGGTGTGCTAATCACCTCCACGGCTCTCCTGAGCCATCTCCACCTCTCCCCTGCAGCTGATGCACCACTCCCTTCCTGTTTCTGTTGTTCATTTTTCATTTTACACCCAGGGAACTTTGATTCTGTCTCTTTCCTGAACGAGAGTCTGTGAAGCAGTCTTTCATTCACTGATAGACATCTGTGATCAGTGCTGCAGATGGTTTGCAGTGAAGATGCTTTGCTAGATGATAATGATATATGCCAAATCACTAAAGTGTTGTGTTGTCTGCTGATGACACAAATATTTTCTGTTCTGTGGAATACTTACAAAAATTACAAAATGACATCACTACAGAAATAAAACAAAATATGGTTTGACAGAAATAGGTTATCATTAAATATTAGCAAGCAAGACAAAATTAATAGTATTTGGTAATTGTCCATTGAATGCAGAGGTAATAAAACAATTAGAGGGAGTTAAAATAGAAAGAGTTCATAAAATAAAATTTGTGGGGGTAACCAAAGATGACAAAATCAATTGGAAATCACATATCAAACATGTACAAACCAAAGTCTTACTGTAAGAAGCATTGCAATGATAAACAAAGAAAAACAAACTGCTTATTTTTACAGTCCAAGTTACTAAAATTTACAGGCACTGTGGAGTATCAAACTGCTCAAATAATGTTTAAAATAAAGTTTAAAGCTTTTTTGTAATACAAAGTCAGGAATGTATTTTATTTATCTATAAGTATCAGGTATATCTAAACAAGTTGCAAGGAAGCTTGGTATTGTCATTCATTATTTAAAGAGAAGGGGTGGGAGTTTATAAGTTATTCTTCTTCTCACTCCTTTTCAAATATGTATTTTTGTTTAAATGTTTTGCTTTACTTTTCTTTTGTCTGGTTTGGTTTGCATATTCGAAATAAACACTTCGATCAATCAATCAGATAAGATAACTGAGTCATTCTTAAACTTGTTCTAGTTGTCGTCACTTTTATGTTCTTTACCACAACCAGAAGTCTGTGGGACAAAACTGAGGCAAGCCCAAGCTGACCAATCACAGTCTGCAGCATCTCACAATATGGATATTCATTTTTTAGGGAGGCGCTTCAAATCTACAGCTGCTGTATGCATAGCAACCAATGCTATACAGTGACCTCTTAAAGGATACATTCACAATTTTGCTTTTTTGTGTGTGTTCTTCATTTTAATAGTATGCACATATTTAAAATGCAAAAAAGTAGGCTGCAGGCTGCCAAGTCCAACTTTAATTCTATCTAGATCTGATTCCAATCTTACATCAGGACTCTTTAAAGAGGACCTGACCTGTTGTTGTTGGCAGTTGTATGTGCATCTTTTTACTCTCATAGGTTTTATGGTCATTGTTTGGCCTTTTTAATAAAATGTGTTCACACACTGCTCTGAGAACACTTACGTCAGAGTTTAATTCAGTTTGTCTTGGGGTTGTACTCTAAATCATACGTTTGCTGTAAGTTCTCTCCTGTCTCCTGTGCTCCAAAGACCATGAATGATTCTTTGAGCGAATGAGACTGTCCCTTGAACAATTTTCAACCTCTCTCATCCATATTTGGAACCAGCACTTTATCATTCTGGTCTGGTTTAATGTGCACCAGCAGCAGCCGCCTCCCGCTGGCCTGACAGTTTCTATTAGGATAAAATAATTAGAGCAGTGC
Organism: Collichthys lucidus; assembly: GCA_004119915.2. Taxonomy (NCBI): domain Eukaryota; kingdom Metazoa; phylum Chordata; class Actinopteri; family Sciaenidae; genus Collichthys; species Collichthys lucidus. Next base: position 29,106,916 of record CM014099.1, on the reverse strand, counting down.
AGCTAAAAGCTATACAAAATTCACTCTTGTATTTCTTTGATCTCCACTGAATGGATACTGTGGAAACAGAAGAAAGAGCTATTTATTCAGCTGCTCATCCAAGGTCACGTTATTCCAAAAACATGCAGTTGTGAGCATCTAGTGAGGTTAAGTGTGTGTATTTATACTGTACTGTGTGCCAGAGGTTCTCACTAAGTGCAATCAATGTGGGATTGGTTAAAGGAAGGGTTCTCTTCACTTTCAAATTTCTTTCCTAATCTCTGTGCTCTGAGGGAAGCAGGTCTCTGAGGAAATCTAAGTTTGCAGAGGACATGTTTCAGTCCTGTATGATACAATATGTCTGCTATGGTCTTTATTAGCTGTCATCTGCAATCTATGATTATTTAGACCAATTCCAAAATGACATAAAAAGCACAGCTGAGGCTGATGTCATTGGTTTGTGACCAAATACCTGTCTTGCACAAGTCATAACAGACGTTGTCTGACTCTCAGTGACTCTTTCCATATAGAGTAGGTCTAGACTGATATCTTTATAATATGATTTACAGAGACACAACACCTCTACCAAGATCAAGCACTTGGCAACAGTATTTCCTTGCCCATTGGTGGACACTCTTAATCAATGTTGCCCGAGCAACACTGAAGTCATTAGGATTTATTTTTTGGGGGACAAAAATGTCAATCCCGTTGCTGGATTCAGTGACTGACATGCTGCTACCATGGCTAAAAAGGAAAATCTCTTGCCATGCTGATAACTTGATAACTCAAACCAGCAATGAACATGAACATGCAGACAGGAGGGGATCTAATCAGGGATAGAACCACCGATCTTCTGATTGGTGGACGACCCACTCCGCCGCTGACCCACAGTAGTTGGGGACTGTATAATGTTTGCTAAAATGACAGTGACATGCTGATTTAGATGCATGTTTCCAGTAGGAATCAATGGGCTTTGAGCTGAAAGCAGTAGAGCCTGTGTGCATTCACATGCAGTTGTAGCCTGCAGGACACTGCTATCCAAATTTATGGGTGCATTATGGGTGTACTCTCCAACTAACTCAGATTCTTTACAGCAGCACATAGACGATATACCTGCAGACAGATTATGAACAATGAGCTGTATACAACATGGCTGTTGGACTGAGGATTTATTTAACATGATTCATTTTTGCAGTCTTTTGAGAACCTCTAATATGGGGAACATAAAGAATGATACATCAACTAGATTTGAACTCTCAATAGGTAGATTATTAATTCCACCAGCACAGAATACTAAGGTTAAGTCATAATTCCTCATGCATCATACTGAAACTGGGGGGAATTTTCTAGGGGGATCGAAGTGCCAATCATCTGATTAGTGGATGACCCGCTCTACCTCCTAAGCCACAGCTGGGTGTCATCCTGGAAGGAGTCTATTGGGGGACTTCGTCGCTCATGCGAGTAGCAATGAAGATACCTGAGTGGTGTTTTGTTATTGGACTCCTGTGTAAGTCATGGATTGGCCATAACAAACAGCATGTTTGTAGCATGTCCAAGTACAAGTGTACTTGGTACCAGAACACTTCAGGGTGCAGATCGATGATTGACTTTGTGGTCATGTCTTCAGATCTGTGGCTGTATGCCTTGGACACTAGGGTGAAGAGAGGAGCATAGCTGTCAAACGATCACCACCTGGTGGTGAGTATGGACTGGCGGACTGCTGCAGTGGTAGCAGTATGGACCTGCTGACCTGACCGATGATGATGATGGGCAAAGCTCTCAATTCTCTGGTCTATCTATGTTACAACCGTCACCTATGGTCATGAGATTTGTGAACGGTGATGGAAAGAACAAGGTTGTGGATACCATGTTTTGTGCTGTTGCTTGATGTTCAGCTGTGTTAGTGTCGTGGTTTTTCCGTGGCTGCCAAAGTCGGTCTGTGGATACTTGAAAATAAAAGAACTGCAACTCTTCTTGACTTGAATAATTAGGACTTTATTCAAAGAAACAAGTGAGTTTGAGATGCATCTCTTCCAAGCCTCATGCCAAATTGTCCCAATAGTTCTCCCCCTGTTCTCCTCTTGGGCCCGGTCTTATATCCCCAAGAATGCATACCTAAACAACTTTGAACAGTAGGATGAAGTTCCCAAGGGCCCCATACTATTCTCCCTAAAAAAGGATCAATACAAAAGTCATAAACAATTCAGGTCTGAACATCCTTGACTTAAACATCCTCTCCAAAGGTCATACAACACATGTTACACTGCTTATACTGCACTCCCACAGAGGAGGAGCCGAGGGCAAGGAGACTTAGAGAAAACATACAGAAAATATACTACATTCCCCCCTCCGCGGCTTCTTACAGTCGCGGCAGAGAAACACAGAGCTTAACTTAAAACCTATATGATGTAATTTTCTTCTCACTTGTTTAATTCCAACAAAGTTCCTTTCTTCAAGTTTATATTTTAATTCCTAGTACAATTTTAGGCAACTGATTTAATATTTACCTTTACAGTAATCCTATGCGCACATTATTTTAATTACTTTAGACTATGTAAAGTATTCAATTATCCTAATAAGGTCAAATTTATGGGCTAATCCCTCGCAACTGATAGAGCTCTTCCCAGGTAACCAAACGCTACTTTCCTAGAAATCCCAGGAAGTGCACTCTACTTAATTTACCATACAACCTTTATCATATGAGTGCAGCTGAGAAGAAGTCCGTCCAAGTTGGGGAACCATCATCTAGTCGAAAACCACCTCTAGGAGATGTAAAAAGAGTAGACTGATGGATTCCTAATCTAGAGAAGATCTCATCCACAGGCCAATCAGGATGAAGACTCTCTCTTTAATTCAGTCATTTCCTAACAACAAATCATCACAAAACATTAACATTGGTTTACATCACTGATTACAAATGAATAAGTATACATATGTAACATAAAAACATAACATATGTAGATAAATGTATCATCCATGCTGGCTTCAGACATATATCAACTCAACATCATGATTGATGAACAGAAATCGATGTTGCCGTAGCTCATCCAGGGCTCACAGTCCTTTGTTATTGTCCCATTATGAGTCTCTGAGTCCAAGTGTAGGAGCCCCAGATCAGCTGCGCTTGAACATTCTGTCCCCTTTGTCCTGAGAGAGAGAGAAACCAAAAAGACAACCAGTATCTTGCAAAAACATTTGATATGGTATAGCATAAGCAGATACTAGACAACCGCTATCGTCAGATAACCAGAGAACAGACGTGTCCAAAATACAAGTGTGAACTAAAGATATCTTTCACTCAGTAATATTCCAATTGTCCCCCCTTGTAACTTCTTATTCATTTTAGTCACATATTTCTTATCCATACTGGTTCCTGTTTGATATTTTGAACACCTCTGCTCCTGACAACACCACTGATCTAATCCTGAAATAAACAACAAAGAAATTAACAAATGGATATATATTAATACATATATTCAAATCAATCACTTAACAAATAAACACAAAATCAACCAAGGAAAACATGCATATATGGAGTACTCCAATACTAAATAGATGAATAACAAATGATTGTTGAAGCTGTCCCTAACCTAATCAATTACCCTAAGAGGTAACTGCTCTCTATTAAACCCCTACTTCAGAATGGATATTTATCCATCACATAGCCTTCTGTCCCTACTTCCTCACTGTCGTTGTCCAAGTCTCGTTCAGTTAATAAAGGCATCTGGGTGTGTCCCTCAGGCATCACTACTCCAACCCATCTGAGAATCATAGCTTTAGCAAAGGTTAGCATCAGTGTACAAAAACAAAACATCACACACAGTGCTAAGACAAAGGCCACCAGAATTTGAAATATTACAACTCCCATTGGCCCCAGTTTGGATTGCAGCCAAGCATTAGCTGACCATCCTGCACTCTCAGACGGACCGAATGCATCTCTGATGAGTTTCAGTGCATCTACCACATTAGTCATATTATCAGTACTGTCAGGGATCAACGTATAACATGCATCACCAGTCAAATTCAAAGCCATACATAAGCCACCTTGTTTAGCCAAAATATAATCAAGCGCCATGTCATGTTTCAACAGTGTCAATCTGTGACTCTTCTGAGTGGTTGTCAAGTATTCAAACCTCTTTATGGTCTCATTTGCAAAACCCTGTAAGGTGTATGTTATATTGTCAATATGATCAGCCAAAAATGTTACACCATACCACGGAAACAATCCTAATCCCCATTTTTCTCCCAAACTTATTCTCCAATGATAGCCTCAAGCTTATGAAATTGTGCTAGCTCCCTTCTTTTCCTACTACCAGGAATTTCAACATCTTGACTCCCCTTAGGCCGTTGGCCTGTCTTTACTACCAGGACATCATACGGGAGTTTCAAAGTCGCCATGTAACAACATCCCGTCCAACCATATGGTAAAAATATATATGCTTTATTACCACAAATCCACCAAATATCTTTGAAATTTCCTATGGTCACATTTCCAGGAAGGACTTGGTTCTCTACAAGCAAAACTCTATCTCGTTGATCTGGGACCTTGAATGTTACTTTATCGGTTTTATTATCAGCTTTCTGTCCTTCCTTAATGACAACCTCCATCATGTTCACATCACACTCTGAAATTCCCACAAACATACCTGTTACACCATGCGTATCATTTGAACAAAAACAAGTTTTTGCTCTTTCAGCTCTCACTTCTAATGAATCAGGAATTGTTACAATTGGTTCTTCCATCAAATCTACATATGTTAGATTCCTCATCCATGCACACACTCCTCTAGGTCGGAATAGATGCACTGATATGGACAGTACAAAGTCTACTGATGCTTTCTGCTTATACTTAAGCCATGATAATGCATAAAACTGACATATGGCAAGTAATGGTTCAGGAACAGTTTCCAGGATTGATGGCCATGTGCTGGGTGACGGTACCCTAACCACACACGGACAGTTTCCATAGCTAGCTGCTCTCACAGAATGGGTTAACTGTTGGAACCACAAATTTCTGCTTGCCCATGGATCTGAGATTTGTAATACCGAGGCATCAAACCCATATGCCTTCCATTTAGCATCTCTCTTCTGTACTGTATGTACGCTTTCAGTCTTATCAAATTGAGTCACACTATTGTCCAAAGAGTCATGTTTATAGGTCGTACTGTCAGTCACTTTCAAACCTGAACTAGTGGACTCTATCTCTACACTCTCTAATTGAGGAGTTGTTGCTGTGGTGGTTAGTTCCTCAGTAACCACTTGTGGTCGAACATCAACTGCATCTGCATCAACAAGTATTATCTTACGAGTCACCTGTCCATCCCCCCTATACTCAGACTCTGGCATGTACTGTGAAGATGGTACAAGATAACTACATGTGTACTCTCCTAAATCATCTCGGCTGACCCCGCGTACAAACAGTGTACAATCCTCTTGATCTTTCTCCCGCTTTCTGTCATTATGCAATACATACTTTCTCTGACTGGAAGACACTCCATCTTCTTTGAACCCTGTTGTCACTATCTCTCTCCCCTGATTGTCTTTCCACACAGGAGGATTATTACCATCATTATTCCACTCAGTACATTTACACGGAAGCAAAACCCACTTCCCCAATTTTGCTCTAACTACAGTCTCTGTAGCGCTTAGGTTTGATCTTCTCTCGAACTGGTCTTGGGCTTCTTGGCTTACTGGCACTTCTGAGTACTCTTGAAGGTGCATCACATTCCTCTGGAACCTCTGGTGGAACTTTCTCTGGGGGGTTTGACCCCTCTGGGGCATACTGTAAGTCAACTTTTCTGAATCTTTTGTCTTGCCCATCAGCTGAAAGATCAGGCCTAATGCCATCAGAAACATGAGCACACTGAGCATTATCATCCATAGCATGGTCAGTCTGCTCCTCTGGATCGTCCCCATCTTCATTTCCCAACTGTAGCGTTACTTCTTCTGGTGCTTTAACACAGTGTGATAAGTGATACCACGTTGGAGACCCTTTAACCTGCACTGCCGTTCCTGTACAGCGGACAACCTCAAATGGCCCCTCTCGACGAGCGTTGAACCATTTTCTTCTGAACACCTTCACAAACACCCTGTCTCCAGGTCTTACACTGTTCTTTCCCAACTCTCTTTTCTCTTCTCCACTCTCCTGCTGTTGATGTTCCTGTTTTTTAGAAACATACGCAGATATGCTCCTATGTAGAGTAGTTAAATACTTAACGTATGCTTTCATCTCATCTTCCAACTGAGACAAACTTGGGCCTTTGCCGCTCGTACGCAGACAAGGAGTTGGCATTTGTCTGCCCGTAACCAACTCATGTGGCGTCATGTGTAACTCACGCAACTCACTTGAGCGACACACCATTAATGCAAGCGGCAGCGCTGCTACCCAGTTTAATCCAGTATGCTGACAGATTTTAGCAACTCGGTTTTTGATTACTCCATTCATTTTCTCGCAAATCCCCTGACTTTGAGGATGATAGACTGCTCCGAGACGCTGTTTGATTCCTAGCTTTTGTAGAATCAGCTTCACTGTTTTATCTACAAATTCACGTCCATTATCACTACTTATGCGGTCAGGTAAACCCCAACGAGGCACAACTTCACGACACAAGAACTTACGTGCAAATATAGATAAAGGTAAAAATAAACAAACAAAAATTCAATATCTTATTCAAAAAACACTTGTGACATGTCTCTCAAACTGTAGCTGTGTACGCAGTCGAGTTACTGCCTAACAATCACTTTAACGCAAAACTACTTTGAATCATACCATTTTCTCTATGTTAGCTGTCAACATACAGGATTATTTGTAAATTTTGCAGGGTTGGGATCGAATAACCCCCCTTTTTAGGTTTTTGTCTGCAAGCTGCAGCACCAGAAGTGCAGGCAGGGCGTATCCTATTTCTGTGTACCGTCAGCTCTGTCTGATTCTCACACATGCGCAGTTCAGTGTCAGCGAAATTCTCAAAGAGAGCAGACCGGCTGCTCTGAAGTGGGACTGAGTACAGCACTCCACTTTTTCTATTAGACTCAGACAAACACAGAACCAACAGTAACATTAAACAAAAATCACAAACAAACACAAAACACTGTCCTAATTTGAAGCTTCTTTATAAGTATTTTACTTTAATTAGATTCTCTTTTTATTTTTATTTTTTATTTTTTAATAGGCTTTAGGCTTTTACTTTAGTCTGCAGACTCTCTTCTTTATTTCTTCTTTATCTTCTCTCTGTCTTCACTTTATAAATGTGTGCTTTTCATGCATCTCTCCATTCACACTTGCAAACCTGAGTTCTTCAATGCCTTACTATAAGTGCATTGTCTCAGCTGCTTGCATTACCAACATCTCTCACATTCATCCTTTAGCATTTCTTATGCTTCTTTATTCTTCTTTATTTCCTCCCATTCACTTTTGTCCGCAGTCATTGTATTATTCCAATCACACACATTTCACTTCATCTTTCTTGGCTACCTATACAATAACGGTACACTACATAACGCCTAGCCTCTTTATTTTCGGCCTGTTACAACTTTATTACTTTTACGTTACTTTTATTAATTTTAGTAAAATTTAGAATTTAGAAACAGACTTTTACTCTCAATTATCCACCAGCCTTTCCTCTACACAGATTCTTTTTCATGCAAACCCACCACCTTGCAAAAAAACACCTGTACACAGTACTAAAACCCAAACTTGAGGCTAACTCACCTCCTTTTTGCGCGCTGTCTTTGGATTTTACACTGTGTCGAGTTGATCTCTGCTGGCGGTTTTGCGCACTCAACCAATCCTGTTCGCGACGCCAATATTGTTGTGGTTTTTCCGTGGCTGCCGAAGTCGGTCTGTGGATACTTGAAAATAAAAGAACTGCAACTCTTCTTGACTTGAATAATTAGGACTTTATTCAAAGAAACAAGTGAGTTTGAGATGCATCTCTTCCAAGCCTCATGCCAAATTGTCCCAATAGTTCTCCCCCTGTTCTCCTCTTGGGCCCGGTCTTATATCCCCAAGAATGCATACCTAAACAACTTTGAACAGTAGGATGAAGTTCCCAAGGGCCCCATACTATTCTCCCTAAAAAAGGCATAAACAATACAAAAGTCATAAACAATTCAGGTCTGCACATCCTTGACTTAAACATCCTCTCCAAAGGTCATACAACACATGTTACACTGCTTATACTGCACTCCCACAGAAGAGGAGCCGAGGGCAAGGAGACTTAGAGAAAACATACAGAAAATATACTACATTAGCAAAGTTGTTGTCTCGCTAGTGACGGAACACAAAATACTGCTTTTATGTTTAACAAGAAAGGCACGCTGATCCATTGCCTTTCACAGATATCTGTGCTGTTAGTCTTTACTCATTTTGAACTCTGCCAAATATAACCACTATACACTGCATTCCAATTGGTCTATTTCACCGCAAAAAAATAATTGTGTCCCATGATTCAGATCCACTCTTATATTTAATGGGTTCTTCCTTGGCCTATGCTACACCCTTCCCAGTTTCATGAATATCAGTAGCCCAGAAGCATTTCTAAAATCCTGCTGACAGAAAACATCAGAAGATTGTAATTAAAAAGAGTGCTTCCTTCCAGCAAATAAGTGACTGTACAATGACGTGAGGAATTTTCCATCATTGTCTTCTTTTGTTATTTGCAGTAAAACATTAGATGATTTGCTGTATCACAGAATCAATAACATCAAGTTTACAGTCTGTGCATGGGTGGTCAATTGGGCATAAGAAACCCCATTTGTTTTAACACAAAGACAACATAGAAAAGAAATCTGTATAGAGACAATACTACATAATGTATATGAAACAGTATATTGTATTAAGTATTCCCACATGGCTAGATGGTTATGAGAATTTCATATGGGACAGCTTAACAAGAGCTCATTATTCAGCAGCACTGATGTGGCAGCAGATGTCTACATCATCTCATAATGATCAGTGCTAGATTACGCTGATTACATTAATTAAACAGTCAGTATCAGACCCAACATCAGATAAGAGACTGAGGTGCTGACTGTCCTCTAATGGCTGCTCAAGTGTTCAAATTACCCCAAAGGTGTTGAGGGACATCTTTAAATAGGCAACACTTTGCGGATATCAATATTGACTCCAAACAAGAGGAACAGACCAGGAATACAATCGATTAAATCCACATGGGGAAGGCACAGAGTCTCTGCTGCTTATTTGCATAATGGAATTAACCATCTTTTGACCTCTATGCAAAAATTTTATGATTTATAGTATGCAATATATGAGCCCAGTGTTATTTGAAGAGATAAGAAATACAGCTTCTGAAACTAAGTGATTTTTATTTATAATGTTGGCTTTTTGCGTTATGAAGATGACTGAGTGGAAGCCATGAATTACCCTCTCTTTTTTTTTAATTCACAACATTACTGCCCTATAGAACATGAATCGCTTTAAATAAATCGAGGCAATAGAAACTCAAAACGTATTGCCTGTAAAGGAGCAGAGATTCAAATGAATGAACCCAAGATATATCATCGTCAAATTTGAAAATAATAACAAAAAACAATGTATTTTTTAAAGTCCTCCTAAGTTCTCTTTTTTATTTCCATATTTCAGTTTATACTGTAACTATCCAATGTAGGTATAGTGAATGGTCAAAAGTATGTGAACACCTAAACCTGAAGCTACCTAAAGCTCTCAGTTGTCTCAAGTCTAAAAAGTCCAGTCAGATTATATAATATAATGTGTACAGCATGCAACACCCTCTGTCCTTAGACCCTCAATTCAGGCTAGGAGCCACAGAGGTGGATCGCTTTCCTTGGATGGACCGATATTAATGTGTATGTGCTTCTATTGCTCTGCTCTTTACACATGTACATGACAATTTCTGATACATGCAGATTATAAAATGTGACATTTGTCTGTAGGATACCAGTAGGGGGTGCTACCACATCATAACCAAATATCAGGTTCTGCTGTGATGGAACACAAATGAGCCTCTAACCACACATGAAATCAACTTTACAACTTTACACACACACACACACACACACACACACACACACACACACACACACACACACGTCGTATAACTATACCTATGAGGACCATTTTGTCGAATACAGATGGAGTTGGATAAGGATGTTACAAATTCATCAGCGTTCAAATGTAAAATATTTTTGTCAGAATTGTCACATCATATGCATTTACATGCACTGTGATACACATTTAAGTGAAAAGGTCCTGTGTCAGATTTACGGGTGTCTCTCTCAGAGTTGCAGACATGGAATATAATATTTATTCATTCTCAGCCTCAGGCCCGAGCACAAAACCAAAGACTGGCGGAAGTGGATCTATTTAAGCTAACATTCTTCACCCAGCCAGGTTTCAAAATGACAAAATCAAATCCTATTAACTAATTTGATATTAATTAATTTTCTACACCTTTTAGAAGACAGATGTCCAACTGTCAATTTAATTGTTGTTTTGCTCTGTTTCAGAGTGAGACCCGTCATGAATGGTGTTCAACTTCCACAGGTGCACCATCGAGAGCTTGCTGATGGGCAGCATCAGTCTGGTATGAGAATCTATATCTTCCACAGCCCAGCAACACATTGCTATAGAAAGTTGGTGAATCAGCACAACACACCAACAGACCAACTACAATCGAAACACAGTTATTTATACATAGTATAAGAATGTATCTCAGCCCAGTTTTCACTCTTACTGTGTTCTATATAAGCTTATTTTTTATCTCTTTATGTTTAGTGTCCTTATTGCAACTAGTGCTCGACACTACACGTGTAAGATGAAAATGAGCCTTATCACTGGTGATATGCAACATTCTGCTAGTACATAGAGGAAACAATGACTTAAACAACTTATCAGAATTTGATATTAGGTTTAGTGTATTTCATGAGACTGAGGCTCTAACTTTCCCATTAAGGCTGGTCCTTATCGTCAAACTTAGTTTGACAGTTTGTCAGTACAGTCTGGCCAGACATGTACCCAACATCACAGAATTAATTTGGATGGATTGAGGGATTATTCGTGGCAGAAGTACATGACATCACTCACTGAAGGCTGTTCACCCTGGGGCACACAATAAAGGCATTAGCCACTAGAGTACAGCAGTTAACCACCAAACTAATCTGACCACCACACCTTTGGCAGCTGCTTCTCAAGCACAGGGGCTTTGTCTGATTGGCGTGTAGATAGGTAACTGTCTACTGACAGCAGTTGTGTTTGCAACCTCAGTGGCTAAAAGCTAAATGAATGCAGCTTTAATGTGAAAGATTAAAAATAGTCAAATATATTACTGCATGTCACCTAATTCTAATAAAATAATCATTTTATGCATTCAGATCACACACGAAAATGTACAATTTCAGAACACTGGAAGCATCAAATTACAAAAACACCAAATTTATAAAAATGTGTCATATGTGTCAAAACACGCTTGATGGCGTAAGTCTGTCTATTTGTGACAGCAATCCACTTTTCAGTCAGAGGAGGAAAATATTCCCTCTTTAGTGATGCGAGATGTAATTGTTTGACAGTCATTCAGTTTCCTCTACAGACATGTTTGCGTCTGTCAGTAATACCGTGAATAAGACAAACAAACATGACTGCAAAACATTGAGAAAAATCACAGCAGCGAAAAAAATGTGCCAGCTAGGCATGTCAACTTTAAACTTTTCATGTCACTGAGGGAGCCCTTGTTAACACAAGCAGCATATGTTAACAGCTCCATCCTCGTCACGTCCGGCCAAGCCTCTGTTCTCCAGAGAGCGGGCCGAGATAATCCTTGGGTCTGCTGGGCTCCACTCTGACAAGACCACTCATTTCACAGTGCTGATGCAGGATCACAAGATGGTCAACAAGTCCACAAGCTTTTGTTAATGATGAGGTTTCATCATCGAGATGTTCTGGTCATTGAAGAAGGCAGAAATACATTTATCCCCTACCGGCTGTTCTGTGTTAAAGGTGAATTCTAGTTTGCCCATCTGTCCATAATTTCATGTCAGTTATGAGAACACCACAAAACCCTCTGAGATCCGTCAACATGTCAAGCTGTAGGCTCAGAGCCAAAAGGTTTTACTTCCTGTTGGAAGTTATTATGATCACTCCTTGCTATGCGGACCTTGGTGTATTCTTGTGCAGAATGTCTATTGTTAATGTTACGTTTATAAAGAAAAGAAGAAAAATATGTGAGTCAGTCGGTTCAGTGCCTGTGATCTCTATCTCGTGTTTTATGCCCCATTGAACATTGGTGGATTGCTGCCACCTTTGTTTAATTCAGGTTCAGGTTTCTTTATTTGTCTCCACCAGGGAGAAATTTGTCTTAGAGATAGGGAAGGTTACAGCACCATAAACACATATCAACATACCACATAATTTAGTGATGAGTGCACATTGTGTACTTCTCACCACACCCTGGAGGATGGACTTCATCCTACTCTATCAATTTAAAATCCCAGATCAATGAAGGGTGTCAAAAATGCCATTTCCCCAGTCATTTTGTCTCTCCTCTGCAGCCAATTTAAAATATGTCACTGCTGTGAAGCTTAAGACTCAGAATATCAATACTTTGTCTGATGCAGCCTTCTAAAAATAAATGAACAGTGAAGGGAGGGAATATGGTGTCCATATTATATATAGATGTGTATGTAGGAAAGCAGAGATGCATCAACTTAAGATTTTGATGGGATTTGATATGGATTGTTTATCGTGACCGATGCAAATGCAGGTCATGAGATAATGACTAAAGATGACAGCTTCTTGAAAAAGACTGTCAAACAGCAAACAAGACTACAATATGAAGTCCTTTTCTGCTTCATCACATTTCATCACACAAAGACAGACAAACTGATCATATTGCAATTCAGACTTATTCTAATTAAACTGCAATCTTTGCTACATGAGAAATAAAACCGAGTGGATACCGCGGATGAGTACTGTGCAAACTAATTAGTCCACTTTTTAAGTTGTGTGATTAAACCATGGACATTGGGCTCTAAACCAAGGTCCGCTAAACAAGGTGTTACTGTATCTATGCTAATGTGGCTCGTGGCACTGCAGCTAACAAGATAGCATCCTCGATAGACGTTATGACAGTGCTTCAAGCAACTCTACAAAAGGGCATGCAGGTAATGGCTCAATTATTCTCAAAGGCCTGCAGTCTGACATTCAATCAGTTAAATACAGAGATAGGAAGTAACAAAGTACAAATACTTCATTACTGTACTTATGTAGAATTTTCGGGCATCTATACTTCTATACTATTTATTTTTGTGCCAACTTTTGACTTTTACTTCTTACATTTTAGCATAAGTATCTGTACTTTCTACTCCCTACATTTTCAAATCAGGGTCGTTACTCTTGCGTTTAGATGGTGATTATTAATGAACAGTAAAATTTCACCATCAGTATCGATAAAATGCGCCATGCAGAAAAAAAGAGATTGATTGGATTATGCGTAGAAACGTATGTAAACACACACTGATAAGACAACCCTATTGGTGCATTTGTCTTCACGTGCACAGACGAGGAACATAAATAGCTTAAAATCAGGTGGGCAACTCACTCATTCAAGGAACTAAAATTGTTTGGGATAGTGGGACCAGGACAGCGAAATGTGTGCGAAAGCTAGCGATCCTCGGGTGATGTAGTAGAGTCGAGTGAAGAAGACCAGTAATGCCTACACATGATCTCTTGCTGTTAAATAGATGTTCAGAATCAGAATCAGAATCAGAACAACTTTATTTATCCCGAAGGAAATTAGTGTGCCAGAGTTACAAGAAATAAAGAAGTATAAGCAATAAAAGAAGTATAGGCAAAAAATAACAATAATAAATAATAGAAATACAATAAGAAATGCCATATGAAACAAGTGATAAGATAAGGAGTGCAAGTTAAACAAGAGTATAAAAGTATAAAAATATTTCACGTGGTATGAGAATTAAATATGAAATGTAGTAATACTGCACATTATAAACAGTGTGTTGTAATATTGCACATTAATGAACAGATAAGAAATTTACAGTAAGTGGGTGAGTTTTTTTATTTTTTTTATTTTTTTTTTATTAAGATTCCCTGCGGCTGAAGGGAGAGGAATTATAAAGTCTGATAGCCTCAGGTAGGAAAGATCTCCTGTGGCGTTCTGTGGAGCTCCTCGGTGGAATCAGTCTACGGCTGAAAGAGCTCTGACAGGACGTCAGTGTGGCATGCAGGGGATGATCAGCATTGTCCATGATACTGAGGAGTTTCCTCAGCATCCTCCTCTCAGACACCTGCACCACAGACTCCAGTTCAACACCCAGGACAGATCCAGCTCTCCTGATGATCTTGTTCAGTCTGTTAGTGTCGGTTGTCTTGAGCCTGCTGCCCCAGCACACAACAGCGTAGAAGATTACGCTGGACACCACCGAGTGGTAAAATATCTGCAGCATGGTCCTGCAGACGTTGAAAGATCTGAGCCTCCTGAGGAAGAACAAGCGGCTCTGACCCTTCTTGAAGATGGCGTTGGTGTTCACAGTCCAGTCCAGTTTATTGTCCAAGTGGACACCCAGGTATTTGTAGCTGTCCACAATGTCCAGCTCTATGCCCCCAATGGTGACTGGGTTCCGGTGGGTCCTCTGTTTCCTGAAATCCACCACTAGCTCCTTGGTCTTTGTTACATTGAGCTGTAGGTGGTTAAGTCCACACCACTCCACAAACCTGTCTACTACACTCCTGTACTCCTCCTCCTGGCCTCTTCTGATGCAGCCCACGATGGCAGAGTCGTCAGAGAATTTCTGCAGATGGCAGGACTGCGAGGAGAACCTGAAGTCTGAGGTGTAGAGCGTGAACAGGAAGGGAGACAGGACCGTCCCCTGTGGTACCCCCGTGCTGCTAACAATGGTGTCAGATGTGATGTTTCCCAGCCTCACGTACTGCGGCCGGCCTGTGAGGTAGTTATTAATCCAGGCCGCGAGTGGAGCATCCACCTGCATGTCCAGAAGTTTTCTGTTCAGCAGTGCAGGTCGAATTGTGTTAAAAGCACTGGAGAAGTCAAAGAACATGATTCTCACAGTGCTTCCTGCTTCCTCCAGGTGGGTGTAGACTCTGTGCAGCAGGAAGATGATGGCGTCTTCCACTCCTATCAGGGGCTGGTATGCGAACTGCAGGGGGTCCAGCGAGGGTCCGACGACTGTACGAAGGTGCCTCAGGACGAGCCTCTCCAGCGACTTCATGACGTGCGATGTCAGGGCCACTGGTCTGTAGTCACTGTGTGTGCTGGGATGCTTCTTCTTGGGCACTGGAACCAGGCATGAGGTTTTCCACCGGTTAGGGACAACCATCTGGGCCAGGCTCAGGTTGAAGAGGTGTGAAAAGATCCCGCACAGCTGAGAGGCACATCTTTTCAGCACTCTGGGGTTAAGTCCGTCAGGGCCAGCAGCTTTCCTGGGACGAAGGTGACTGAACTCACTTCTCACCTCCTCAGCGGTGAAGATGACCGGGGGGGGGGGGGGATGGTCCCAGTGGGGGGCAGGAGGGCTGAGGTGTTGACGAGACATCGTTCAGGGGAGCCGGAGAGGTGCGTGGGGGAGGGGGAGAAGTCGTTGATGTTAGAGGTGAGGGCACAGGGGGAGGAAAGTCCTGAGCGGAGCTGGGGGGAGGGTGGGCAGAGGCTCCTTCATCAAATCTGTTGAAAAACAGGTTTAGATCGTTGGCCTCATGCAGGTCTCCTTCCATCGTCTGGCTCAGATGTTTTCCATGACCGGTGATGGTTTTCAACCCACTCCACACCTCCCTCATGTTGTTCTGCTGGAGTTTGCTCTCCAGCTTTCTCCTGTAACAGTCCTTGCCCTCTGCAATCTTCTCCCTCAGCTCAGTCTGCACCTTCTTCAGCTCCTCTTTGTCTCCGCTCCTGAATGCCGCCTTCTTCCTGTTGAGCGTGTCCTTGATGTCCTTAGTCACCCAGGGTTTGTTGTTTGAGAAACAACGCACAGTCTTGGTGGGGATGATGTTATCAGTGCAGAAGATGATATAATCTGTAATGCAGTCAGAAAGCTTTCCGATGTCCTCTCCCTGATCTTCGCAGAGCACATCCCAGTCAGTCATCTCAAAGCATGCCTGAAGAGTCTGTTCTGCATCCTGTGACCACCTCCGGACAGTTCTGGTGATCACAGGTCGCCGCTGGACTTCAGGAACATAGCGAGGCTTTAAGTGGACCAGATTGTGGTCTGATCTGCCAAGAGCAGGGAGAGCTGTGCAACTGTATGCGTCCTTGGCATTGGCATACAGCAGGTCCAGGGTTTTATTGTCTCTAGTCTTGCAGTCCACAAACTGCTTGAAAGTGGGCAGAGATGATGACAGGGTGGCGTGGTTAAAATCCCCAGAGATGGCTATGAAGGCACTGGGGCTTTGAGTCTGAAGTCTCGCTACCGCAGAGCTGATGACATCATCAGCCCGCGGTGCGTCGGCAGACGGTGGGATGTAAACAGAGATGATGATGGCGTGTGAAAACTCTCTGGGCAGGTAGTATGGCCGGAGACTCACTGCTAACAGTTCAATGTCCGGGCTGCAAACACGCTCCTTCACCGTAACGTGTCCAGGGTTGCACCACTTGTTGTTTACAAACACAGCGACACCTCCTCCTTTCTTCTTGCCGCTGCCGGCACAACTCCTGTCCCCTCGCACCAACTGAAAGCCGGGTAAACTCACCACAGAGTCCGGTATGTTGTTGTTAAGCCAAGTCTCTGAGAAGCACAGCACCGAGGCCTCACGAAACATACCGTCGCTCCGTGTGAGTGCTGTTAGCTCCTCCATCTTGTTGCCCAGCGATCTCACGTTTCCCATAACAATGGAGGGGAGATACGGTCTGTATCTCCTCTTCCTCAGCCACCGTCTTCTCCCAGCTCTGCAGCCCCGGTATTTCCTCCGTAGCTCCTTGGGAATTTCATGCCTTTCTCCCATTTCGCCGCAGCGTCGGAGCTCCATCAGCTGGTCCCTGTTGTAAACAATGGGGCCATAGCGCTGCTCCGCCAGGGCCGGGAGCCGGCTCGAAAAAAGTGCTCCAAACACCGCGAAAACAAGAAAAAGCGAATGGAGTAACATCTCCTGTTTTGGCAAATTCCTTAACTAACTTGTTGCAAAGGAAGAAGAAATAAATAGAATGAAAAACAAGTGGAAATTTAGAAAAAAGAGACACGAAGGTGAGGAGAGACTCTAGCAGGCAGCTGCCCGAGACAGCGCCGGAAGTAGTAACCTGTTAGTCAAGGCTATGCATTTAATGTTACTGTCTAGGCTTTGAAGACTGCTTTGACGGATAATAAATGAGAGAGATATACTTCACACCTTTCATCAAACTCTGTTTGACCCCGCTTTGACAGTTTTACGACTTTGACCTTTGACCCGGAAAGTGAGGGTTTCCCGCCCACCCCTGTATTGCTATTGGCTGTGCTGAAGGGGGGAGTGAGCATGCGCATACCCCCAGCCCGCCCCCTGTACTGCTATTGGCTGTGCTGACAGCACACACACACACACACACACACACACACACACACACACACACACACACACACACACACACACACACACACACACACGGCATGACATTGCATTAAATAGAGTTTTAAAATTAATAATAAAATCTGTAAAACAACCAATGAGAGAAAGGAGGTGTGGAAAACACTTTGTACGATTCCTTTAAAACGGGTGTGCGTCCGAGAATGACTCAAAACCATCTTGGTAAAGAAAAAGAAACTCATCATGCCGCTGAAAAGAAATACTCCCGAAAGAGACAACGATGTTTCGGGCTCGAGCAACGGAGAAATGCAGAAGAGAATCCTCACAGCTCTGATATGCGAGACCCCTGTTACAATCTTTAAAGAATCAAGACAGTAGGAAAGCAGCTGATGCTCCAAAGAAGAGCGTAGTCTATCTGTGCCGACTGCAAGAGCCCCTTTGTGATTCTCTGCATGGGGAATGGTCTCTGGAGCCGTACGGAGTGCAAGGCTATTGGGGCTATGTGTTCAAGTATGAAACAAGTGAGCTTTGGCTCTGGAGCCGTACGGAGTGCAAGGCTATTGGGGCTATGTGTTCAAGTATGAAACAAGTGAGCTTTGGCTGTATCAGAGGAATGAGGGTGAAACAGTGGGGCCTCTGTCTGCTGTAGGGATGCTGAGTTCCAATAACTGGGCAGTGCTGAGACTGGTGATTCCAAATCGCTTTGTGCTAATCACCCAGACTGAGCATCCCCAGGATCAGGAAAGCACTGTAACCGCTAAACAGCCCAGATTGGAGGCCGAGGCCGAGGCCGAGACCAAGGCTACTTTCAACGCGGTCTGGCAATCGGGAACCAGTCCCTCCGGTTGCTGGTTCTTACGAGCCACTCTCCAGACATCCAGAGAGAGTGGAGCTACGGAGCACTTTGTCTTGGAGAGTTTTAATTCAGACTGCAGCGTATTCAAGATGCTGCTAGATCTGCCGGGAGCTGCGTGGAAGGAGAAGATGGAAGAAATTGGAGAAAAAATTACGACTCTGTTTACCAACTGCCGTAAATGGAATGATGTCCTGGCGGTGAAAAGAACTCTGTCCTTCTGAAACCACACCCCCTTGCCCGTGCAACGCATAAAAGGAGACACAAAAGCGGACCTACCAGCACAACCCACTGACTGGCTCAACCTGACTGAAAGACATGGCAGATTTGAACCGACGCTACAACCAGAGACGGCTCACCACCACCACCACGTGGACCCCTCTGTGTCCGATTTCTGAGGCTTCACCCGGGCTTGCAGTTTCTTCTTCTCCGGCCTCCACGACCCCGCCCAAGCAGAGAGAACGTCCGGCCTGTGCACCCCCGATCCTCTCTTCTTCTCCGGCCTCCACGACCCCACCGAAGCAGAGAGAACGTCCGGCCTCCGCACCTCCGATCCTTTCATCCGGCGGCTGCTCCGATTCAGACGATTCGGACGACACGGACATGGATGGGGAGTCTCAACGCTCCTCCTCCCCCGACTTAATGACACCTCCCAATTCACCGGTTACATCCACTCCTGTAAAGAGCGAAGACATGGCTGACGAGATGGACGAGGTGGCGTCTTTGGCTTTCTTCAACGCAGTAAAGGCAGTCGTCATCCATCTGCTCAACATCACCCTTCACAAGTCAACCATTCAACCACCCAAGCCAGAGACAGCACCCGTGTGTGGAAAAGAATTACTACCAGATCAACTTTCGTGGGATAATGAAGATGCTTTTCACCCCTCACTTGATTCCTTCCATCCAACGTCTATCCTCGTCCTGACCGCACGCAACATCTGAGAGGACGACGCCAGAGTCAAAGCTACATGAATTTTAAAATCACCTAATGGAGCCAAAATTTTCAGACTCTTTTTTTCACCACACTCCAAACCTACAGTATGCATATCAATGGAAATTGCAATCATCAACTGCACCTAAACTTGTTACTTTAGCTAGAAAAACAGTTTTAACAGCTACAATAGATTTCATGACACCAGAGAATCAGCATAAATGCATAAATCAGTCTCTCTCACACCAGCTCAGATATTACTTTTATTACTGTTATTGATGTTGCTTTGAATGTTTCACGAAGGCTTGGAAAAAAAGGTTTCAACAGTAAATGTCATTCACATTTTTTTTAAACATAGTTGTAAGACATTTTAAATATCTTTATTTGTGAATGTCCTCAAATGTAGCCACAAGGGGCACAAGCCAGTGTCTTATTGTGCCAGTCCCAAGCCCGGATAAATACAGAGGGTTGTGTCAGGAAGGGCATCCAACGTAAAACTTGCCAAATCAAACATGCCTATGAATCTATGACTTCCATACCAGATCGGCCTACAGGGTGCCAGTGGAAATTGGACTACTGTTGGTTGAAGGATGGGAGGAAGGCATGTTCGTAGGAACAGGGAGAAGAGGAAAGCCAAGAGTCTAGGACTGAGAGTAGGGACTTTGAATGTTGGAACTATGACAGGAAAAGGTAGAGAGTTGGTTGATATGATGCAGAGAAGGAAAGTAGACATACTGTGTGTCCAGGAGACAAGGTGGAAAGGTAGCAAGGCTAGAAGCTTAGGAGCAGGGTTCGAGTTATTCTATTATGGTGTGGATAGGAAGATAAATGGAGTAAGAGTCATCTTGAAGGAGGAGTTTGTTAGGAGTGTCCTGGAGGTAAAAAGAGTGTTAGATAGAGTGATGAGTCTGAAGCTAGAAATCGAAGATGTGACATTCAATGTTGTTGTAGTGGGTATGCTTCACAGGTAGGATGTGAGCTGGAGGAAAAGGAGAAATTCTGGTTGGACCTTGATGAACTGATGCAGAGCATCCCCAGAAGTGAGAGTTGTCATTGGTGCAGACTTTAATGGACATGTTAGTGCAGGAAACAAAGACGATGAGGAGGTGATGGGCAGGTTTGGTATCCAGGAGAGGAACGCAGAAGGACAGATGGTGGTTGATTTTGCAAAAAGGATGGAAATGGCTGTAGTGAATACTTTCTTTCAGAAGAGGCAGGAACATAGGGTGACCTATAAGAGTGGAGGGCACACAGGTAGACTACATCTTGTGTGTAATCTGAAGGAGATCAGTGACTGCAAAGTAGTGGTAGGTGAGAGTGTAGCCAGACAGCATAGAATGGTGGTGTGTAGGATAACGCTGGTGGTGAGGAAGATGAAGAGGGCAAAGGCAGAGCAGAGGATGAAATGTTAGAAGCTGAAAAAGGAAAAGTGTTGCATGACTTTTAGGAAGGAGTTGAGACAGGCTCTGGGTGGTCAGGAGGTGCTTCCAAATGACGTGACAACTACAGCTAATGTGATCAAGGAGACAGGTAGGAGTGTACTTGGTGTGTCATCTGGAAGGAAAGTAGATCAGAAGACTTGCTGGTGGAATGAGGAGGTGAAGGAGTGTGTACGGCGAAAGAAGTTTTAATTCGACGCAATGTTTGAAACAAGCGGTACTAAATAAATATGAAGCAGGCGTGGTAGCAGCTAGCGGTGCTGCTAAGGATAAAACAACGCAGAGTGTGGATCATGATTGGCGGATTTTGATGATTGACATCTGTCGACCAATCAGTGTCAGGAGAATCGATTAGTACCGCCCACATTCACCTTTAGACCTTGCAAGGCTCAATATCCACTTAAACAAAAGGCCATCGATTGCATAACACTAGTCTTCGAGTCTCTTAAAGCAACATGAGTAATTATTCCCTGTGATGACTCTCCAGTGCGCACACACACACACACTCTTTCCCACACCGGACAATGGACAAGAACATAACTGTGTTGCTATTCTCCAACAGGTCTGCTCCCCAAGACTGGAGCTACAAACTCCATTAACTAACCCTGATTTGGTTGTTTTTAATAGATAAATCTGCTTCATATGACCCACATGCTAGTCGCAACAGAGTTGGATTTGCTGTTGTCACTAATCATGAAACTCTTGTCTCAGGTTCACTGCCCTGTCACTATTCATACAACTCAGATTCTGTCTCTCTAGGAAACGCAAGAGCTGATGCTGCTGCAAACGAGCTACACTCCAAACCCACCATGCGTGATCCTTTGATTGTTTCAACTCCGGTCTCTGTTCCCAGTTCTCTTACAGCAATGCAGTCTGCAGTGTGGTGGGGACCTGATAACAAACCTTGCCTGCCCTAACATTTTTTTCCTTTCTTTGCAAACTGACGCATAGATTGGACCATGTCAAAAGGGGGGATGTTGGATCGTCTACTCTCTCTCATATCTCTCAGCAGGTGAAATCAGCCCTTCCACTACCAGCTTTCACATCACTTCATAACTTCCAGCTTGCTGACTGGGTGGTGATAAAGGACCAGAAGGAAACCCTGGCACTCCAAACTTTGGCGAGATCCATTTTAGGTGCTCCTGACAACGCATACTGCTGTGAAGATTGCTGAAAGAGTAACCTGGGTTTTTGCCAGCCAATACAGGAAGGTCCCTAAACCAACAGAGGAATTCAGCTGTCAACCTGAACCTCCAAACAGAGATCCCTGCTTCATAATAACAAAAATTCCAAATTCCAACGGAGCCAAGATCACCACGTCTGGTGTCAAATCCACTGATGCAGGTACATGCTGTCAGATTGTAAGACTCTCAACCAAGTCCACCAACCCCTGAGATACACTATCACCTCAATGACTTGAACATCGAGTGCTCAGACAGTGCAGCGACAACAGTGCACGTGTCCTAGCTCTTTTACACAAAACAAAGTTGAAGATTCCTGGCGACTGTTGGGTTTGCCATGCCTTAGCAGCCAAATGGAAGGCTAAACCCCTGATGGCAAATATTGTGTTACAGGGCCACATGAAAAAATCTTGGGGCAGAGAAAATCATGGCACTGGTGCACTGTTCCTTTGGGAATGATGATGTTACTCATTGGTCAACAAATCAGAAACCATGTCTCAGTTGTTCCACATCCCAATATTACCTGTATTGATTCCCATTCAACACTTAGTAACATGGCATTTGAGTTCCTCTACAGCACAACATCATCATCATCAGGTCCTTACCTAGGCCGGACAAGTTGCCAAACTAGAATATTTGTAAATGCTAAAACAACAGCCAATTGTTCTCACAGAGGGCCTAATAATATCCCGACAAGATTTGCTTGCCCATTCAAACGGCTTTCATTCTAAGCAGGAATCATGTGGTCTTGTGGCAGAAAGGCCTATCATAATTTTAGTGTATTTCTGTTGCTGTTTTTTACATTTACACTTTAAGCAAGTGGGCAGCTATGGATGTTCACATTGTGACATTCGTGGTCTGCTCCTTGCTGTTTTTGCCTCTTTTTAGTGTGGCTGTGGAAATACATTGAACCACGGCTCCCCATTCAACTACGGCTCCATTGTTTACACCTGGGTTCAGGCCTGCGACACACACCCCATCTCTGCGCGAAGCGGCCGGAGATCCCCAGGGAGTTACGGAGGAAGAGAAGAGGATGCAGAGCGGGAGTGAAGCGCAGGGAGCAGAAAAGACGGTATAAGCCATGTTTACCGTCTGTCATCATGGGGAACGTAAGATCTCTCCCCAACAAGATGGAAGAGCTAACGGCGCTGACCCGGCTGCATAGGGAGTACCGGGAATGCAGCCTCATGTGCTTCACGGAGACGTGGATGACTGAACTTTCTCCGGACTTGCACGTTAACCTGGATGGATTCCAGCTCATCCGTGCAGACAGGAAAGCAACAAAGAGCGGTAAGAAGAACGGAGGGGGGATAGCTGTGTTTGTGAACGATAGATGGTGCCACCCGGGACACATCAGGGTGAAGGAGCAACTCTGCACCAGAGACTTGGAGCTGTTAGCGGTCAGCATGCGGCCATACTACCTCCTAAGGACAGCTACAGGAGGAAACTGGAGAAGCGGCTGGAGCAGAACAAAGCCAGGGACGTCTGGAGAGGACTGCAGACCATCACAGGCCATGGAAAAGGAGTGGGGAGGAGCCCAGTGAGCGGGGACAAGGACTGGGCAGATGAACTGAATCTGTTCTTCAACAGATTTGATTCTGCCCCCCCTCCCTCTCTCACTCCCCCTGACCCCTATTCACACCCCCCCTGGCCAGCTCCCCCTCCCCCAGCCCCGCCACTCCACAGCCTGACACCTTCAACACCGAACCCCCACCACCTCACCAGTTCAACACCTCTCACCCCCTACATGACACTGTGGGGTCTCTGAGCAGCTCCTTCAGCAGCAGACTGCTACACCCTCGGTGTAAGAAGTAGAGGTTCCGCAGGTCCTTTATCCCTGCTGCTGTGAGACTCTACAACACCTGCACCTGACCATGTTGTGGTCTCCTGTTCATGTCCTATTGCATTTTATTTTTGTTATTGTTTCGCTTATGTTCTACCTAAGTACTTGTTTTGCCCATTCTTAATATCTGCACATTCCACTTTAGTACTTTTTTTAGTACTTTTTTTTTTTTTTTTTTTTTTTACTTTTTGTATATTTTAAATATGTACACTTGTGTTTTTCCCTCCTTGGTTTATATTTTCCGCTGCTGTTAACAAGTGAATTTCCCCGTTGTGGGATCAATAAAGTATTATCTTATCTTAACACCTCAGTTTCAGTGGTCCGGTTGTTGCCATTCATCAGTTGTTGCAACTAATACGAAAGTCTTCCATAGGCTCCTACCATCGATATTCACCAATATCCACCGCACAGTTCAGAGACATTACTGGCGTTCCCTCCAAATATGATTGTTGTGTGTTAGCTGACCCCTGGACCTCTCCCAAAGCCAGAAACCATGAGCCAACATTGGCTGGTCCCTATCGCCCTGAAAAAAAAATAATGGACTAGCCTAGTCGGTTCTTTCATTAGCAAACCAAACTGAAATGGCTCTTACCTTAATGAATACTGAAATGTCTGTGATTAGAACAGCAGTCATCCAACACAGACTTGCTCTAAATATTATTTTGAAAAAGGGGGCATTTGAAAATACTCAATGTATCTTGTCCCTATCTTATGTCCCTGATGAATATGAGAACATCACCAACATACAAATACATGCAAGATGCCATTCAACCCCCACCAGTAACAGAAGACTCATGGCTCATCAAGACTCTCTTGGCTAAAGTCTTGGGGCCAAGGATGGTCGTCATGGTTTAACAAAGATTATCCCAGTCGTAGTTTTTTTTTTTACTCAGCACCCTGATTCCATGTGTGTTGAAATGGTCTTGTGTTGATTGACCTTTTCTTTGCAAAGAAAATAAAAACCTTGTCGGCCAGCAGAAGTCTCTATTTCATTTTTCACCAGCAGCAAAGAAATTTCCACAACAGTGTCACCCAGTATAGTGAAATACACAGATACAATATGTACATATCTTAAATATTGTGGTCTCATCTGGAATTTCATACAAAGGAAAGATTATGCCCATTGGCTGATGAGCTGAAAGAACAAAGTCAAATCACAAAAAAAATTCTTGTTTTGAGAAAATCATCACTGTGTCAAAACTATGACTCCCTGTCACTGTGAGGACTTCAGTTTTGTTAACAGAGTATACTAACTTTCTTCTCATATGCTGAAACATTCTTTAAGCTTAGCAAAAACAGATCTTAATCGTCAATAGTTCCCTCCTCCATAAGAATGTGTGCCTCATCTCTGCCTTAATGTCATCTAGTGGTGTGCTGGTGGATTGTGTCCCCCTCGCCTCACCTTCTTAGTAAATGGACTGTACTTATATAACACGTTTCTAGCAGCCTTTGGGGTTCAGTATCTTTCCCAAGGACACTTCAACATGCAGACTGGAGGTGGTAGGGATTGAACTAATGATCATCTGATTAGTGGACCTCCTGCTCTACCTCCTGAGCCACAGCCATACAAAAAATCACAAGACCTAACCAAGAGCCTCAGCCATCAGTTTGTTAGAGCTCAAAGACACACCACAGTGTACAACACTGGATGTAAATATGGCAAGAAAACTCTAGAGTGACTCTTAAATAAGTATTTTTTAAAATGATATGAGTTATTTAATGAATTTATTTACAATATGAAACATGACACATTACCAGACTTATCCTGTAATTCCTATTTGCTCATCTGCTGTATTGTATTTTACCAGATATGCTATGCTGTTGTGATAAAAGTTGGACATTTACAAACATTCATGGTCCAATAGTGGTTTTCCCGGTGTTTTCTGTTTGTTTTGTGCCTAAACACAATGAACAAATGCATTCTTATACCGACTACTCGTGTAGTCTTTTCTACAACTTAAAAATTTCTAATGCAAAATATTTGTTTATTAATAAATTTTCAGTTTAAAGTTTTTGAAAAAGAAATAGTATGAAATGAGCATTTTCTTTGAAGATAGACGGTGACTTAAAATCCAAACAATATGATCAAATTGTCAGCACACATATGAAACAAGGTGCATATGTGAAAGAATCTTCTCAGCTGTGAATGAATACGAAGAAGCAAAAATCACGGTAATCCTAGTGAAGGCCGATTACACAGAAAAGAGCTGAGCATAAAATTGTTTCCGTCTCAGTTTGCCATCATCTCAGTCTCTTGTCTTAACCTTTGTTGGAATGTGACAGAGCTGCCTCAGTGCTGCTTTTCACACTTCCACCGGCTGCTTTAAGAGGCTCTACATTATCCAGCAGAGTGGACTTTCACACCAGCAGCATGAACCCTGCTGGCCTGCATGCCTCCAGCACTGTGTACTTATTTTCTATTCAACTCCACTTTGATTAAAGCCCTCCAGGAGGGGCCACATGATTATTTAAAACATTCCTGTGCTGTGCTCTTGTTCTAAGGGCATGTATTTCTAACGAGGATTACAGCCTAAATGAATGATACAGCCACTTTTAGATCAATTATACAGTGACTGTAGATCACATTCCCTCCCCCTGGGAAATTTAGGACCATGTTGTGAGGGTACTTACCTGAGTAATAAAGGGCAGTGGACATGAGCTGCTTGTGGACAAGTTTAAATGAGCACAGGAAAAATTTCTAACTTGCTCCATGTTTTGAAGAAAGCAATGCAACAGTTCAGGTGACAATTTTGACTTCATTTCAAACATGTCAATATTCCCAAAATTGAAGCTTACATCAAGAAGAGCACCAAAAACTCCAAAGTCTTGCTGGTGACGTTAACAGAAAATCACTCCACAAAAGGGATGACAATAGCTAAATTCGCTATAAAACTGAAATTTACAACAAAAAAATCACTCACATAGAGGAAAAAAAAACTACAAGAACACAAGACAAGACAAAGGGAGACGCAGACAATATATACACAGGGTAGGTGGAAACAATCAGGGCGGGGACACATGAGGAAGGGCAAGTGACCTGAAACGAGAGGAGAGTTATCTTTCAAAATAAAACAGGAAATGACAAGACAAGACAAAAACCCAGCTTGACCTCACCGCGTGACAGTCACTTTTTTAAGACGTTTCATTGAATCGTTTGTGAGTTTTATAGAGAAACTGTTTTAGTATAATGTGTCTGTAGTAGCATTTGTTAAGATTCATTTCACAGAATGATCAAAGATATTTGTCATTTGAAAAGTTGCTTAGAAGTGTAAGACGTACAGCTGCATCATTCTTTTTCACACATTTTATCTTTTTGTGGAGTTGAGGTGTGTTACTTTAAAGACATCATCATTGTCAAATGGAATCGCAGGAGTAATCTCTCTGCAAGAGCAATACAGTGTTTCAGTGTTTGTCATTTCACACTTGATACAGATCTAAATGACAGTAACACTGTTCTGACCAGAGCTGTTGGAAAAAAAAGAGATTTTTCCACTTTATTTTACAGCCAGTAGTGACAAGGTGACTTTGCTGGGCCGAAACCATATCAGATACCTCATTGCGGATAACAGTTTAAAGGCACAACCTCCCTTGATCATGCAATCATGCACCTTGGCTGTAATTTGTACTGCGTGCAAGAGACTCCCGTGTTTTACTCACAGTCCTCCATCACTGTGTGAAATGAACTGCAAATCTAAATGAATTCTTGAGAGAATTGCTGCCACTCACACTAAATTTGTCTGCTTCATCTTGTCCTGGTCACAGTTGGATTTTCCATTACATGCACTGTATCAATGTACATGTATTGATATTTAGACCACGGGGCTGCTACCCAGCTTCCCCTACAATACCAGCTTTTATTTTTTATATTCTGAATATTATTCTCATAGCGTGTTCATCTGTAAATAATGAAATCATTATCACTATTATAAAGGTCAACGTCTATAATGATGAACTGTATGCACTGCAGTTTAACGTAGCACCATGTGTTTGTTTGGTTTCCACTCCACTAGCAATCTTCTTACAAGCATTCATGGAATTAACACCCCGAATGTGCCATATTCATCAACCGTTAAATTGCCTCACACGAAAAGTGAAATTGTCTGTGTAATGCAATCAATTAAGAGTGCAGTTTGAAAAGTGGAATGAAAATGAGTGTTCACACAGACGCTGCTCTACAGAGCTTTTTCCCTCCTCTACTATCTGTTGGCTGAGAACAGAATATAATTGTATTGTGTGCGAATAGACTTTGGCCAACTCAAAGCCTTTATTTGATCAGAGAGGGTCTGTCCAATGAATGGATTCCCCCCCAGCCCTGCAGTTGCTTACTAGTTCTGAAGATCTGCCCTGCTGCTGACTGCTGGACTAGTGCCATAACAGATTCATCCAAGACTATTCACTGGACAAGTCTAAGCCTAGAGAAACTGGCAGTTATATAGTGCTGTATGCAAAGCAGGGTCACAGGCTCTAGAGTTTGTGGTGGATTTAAGCTTGAGTAGAACTGCATGACTCATTCGTAATCATGCAGACTGAGGCTCTGATTTTTATCATGATGGCGCAGTGCCTTCCCATCTCTCAGAAACGCAGTACACTGATACAGTGGCTGTTACTGGTCAGATTACTTCAGGAGGACTACACTAAATTGAACACTGTGAGTAATTCCACTTTAATAATTTTCTCATTATCATAAAGCCAATTGCATACCAGAAGACAGAAACTTACCTTGGAGAATATTTTGCACATATGCAGCCAAATTAATAAAACACCGTGGGTAAATTTTGCATACAGCTCTGAACTGAATAAATGTCTGGCAAAACAAATGCCATGTTTTCCACCAGACACATGTGGCTGTAAATGTCTGCATAAGTTTGTCTACAGCCCTCGCCCATTTCTCAATGCATATTTATGCTCCCAGATGCATATTTTTCCAGCTGCAGCTGGAATATTATGCATCCATTAGTGTCCATTAGTATTCTGTTTTGCACCCCGATGCAAGTTTTGTGCAAATGTCAGGCTGGCCTCTGCTGTTCTGTAATCCCCCTAATCGCCACGTAATGACCTAATTAGTTCAGTTTCACTCCAATCAGCGTTAAGCGCTTAAAGATGAGGGTCATCCTCCGATACTCGATGTTTTTAATTTTAATAAGAAGGCAAATTGGTTCTCTTGTTCATTTTTGCTTACTGACATGCTTGTAAATCATACAGCTTTTCAGGAGCATTTCAGAGCCAAGTGTTTAAATAGAGTGTCTAGACATGAACATACGATTTGTCACTTTGGTCATGATCACAGTATGTTTGTGTCGCCTCCAACTTACTATCAAGCACAGCACGCACTAAACCGCAGCATCTTTACCCAGACACACAGAAAACAAGCAACACTCCTATGCTGGAATACTATTTGTCACTAAGTTTGTGTTATGTGCTATGTTTGTTAGTACCCTGTAACAGTTATTTGCACTAAAGCAGGCTGTTTTTCAGTTGCAATACATATGTTAGTTAGACACAGCCCACAAGGGTTTAGGACTGCTTCTGTCTCCCCAACACTGCCGAGGTGAATAAAGGGAAGAAGATGTCTGATGCTCATTCTTGCCTCGCCTCTCATCTTTATGTTTTCTTAGCTATACCTCCCACTAGCACTGTTTACCACACTGGGTGTATGGGTAAACATAATAATTTCAATGTGTGTGTGAGAGGCAACTAACTTGGAATGGGGTGAGTTCTCCTTTCTACATCTCGTGAGGTGGAGAAGGGGGATATATCTCGCAGGTCCATTAGTACAAGTAGGATCAATCTAAGGACTGAGAATAGTAGCAGCAGCACATAGAGTACAGTGCAAGTTACAGGGCAGAAAAATATATTTGCCCCAGTGCCAATCACAATTATGTTACACTGCAGCTCAGGTCAGTTTGTCACTGACATGTAGTATTTACTCTTGGTACTGACCAGGCACCAACACAACTTGAGTCCTTTTCTTCTCCCATTCTCGTTATCATCTTCTGGTCTTTTGGCCTAACTGTGCCTGGTGCATACGAGGGTAATGATTCTGTCTATGTCCAGTGGTGTATATACATCTGGAATTTTAGGACAAATTCCGCTAGGCCATAAAGTTTCCTCACTGGTTTTCTTTGTGTGCAGGTCATATGATGTGTGCACGAGAGGATACTACGTCATTGAGATATCATATGTCACAAAATGGTGAATAAATAGTTTTGACTGTCACAACCCCTTTGAAATGATTCAATCAGAATTTAATCCAGTCAGTCTGATAACATTTGGAAAGCCCATAAGAGCCAAATGATTGGGTATTTATTCCCTATTTAAGTTAGGAAAGGGCCAAAGTCTCTGTAATGTAATGGGCATTCTGTACAGTATAGGCAGAGCATGTGCACCAGAGTAGTGCAATATAGTGCTCAGCAGCTAAATGGCCAAGGAAAGACTTGTTTGTTATTGATTATCATTTACCATACAACATGACATAAAATGTGATGAACTGTGTTTAAACTCATACAGATTCAGCCCAGGCAACGTTCTTCCATTGTGGGGCATCTTCTATACCTCCCCATTTATGTCCATTTCTTTTAATAAACTGCTTGATGGACTGTGGTGGAAATTCTGTCCGCTCAGCATAGGGCACATGGCCAGTTATCTCATCACATCAACCGTCTGGAGTCACTAAAGTACAGAAAGTTCTTCTTCCCAGCTCAGTTACAAGCTTACGTAGGAAGACTCAGTTAATCTTTGTTCCCTGGAGCCCGGCAGCTCTTTGTTTCAGGAAAGGATTAATAATAATAATACATCATCTTTTGGTTTGTCTTTGAAGAAAATGGAGTGTCAATCTACCCAGTTAGTTAAAACACTTTACCGGAATCCAGTACTCAAAATCCTGATGTGGATCAGTTTAGTCACACAGCATCCAACTGTTCCTACTGGGTCATTCAATGATAAGTTAAGTTAAAGTTTAATGATCCCACACCGGGGAACTTCATATGTCACAATAGCTCATATACACAAGGTTGATAATAAATTATTCACAAGTAAGAAATATAAAGAAAATATCATGAAGTCATGCTGGTGTTAATGTTATATGTTAATGTTATAAGAATAGATATAGAATAGAATATCTTTGTCATTATGAACTAAATTTAAGAATAACAAAATTTAAGTGCCATTTTCAGTGCAGTACAGAAAAAAAAAGTATAAAACATAAATAAAACACAGATAAATGGGATAAAACATGAAAAACAGCGCATACAGCCACAAACATACTGTATATACAGAACACAGTCCATGAATTATTTCATGCGGTCATTTAGGGCAGTGATGCCCTTAGCATAGAAGCTGTTTTTTAGTTTTTTTGTGGGTTTACATTGTCCTGTATGACCTGCCTGAGGGTAACTGTTCAAATAGGATGTAGCCGGGGTTGGATGGGTCCTTGATAATGTTCTGGGGTCTTTTGCGGGAGCAGGAGCTGTAGAGCTCTTCCTGGGAGGGGAAGAGGCAGCTGATGATTTTCTGGGCGGTGTTGATGACCCTCTGGAGCGCTTTCTCTTTCTGCAACTGTATAGCTGGCAAAGCTTACACAGATACAGTATGTCAGGATGCTCTCTATGGAACATCGTTAGAAGGACACAAGCAGCTTCTGGGAGAGGTGATTCCCTAGGAAGAGGATCCTGTGGATCCTCAGGAAGTAGTCTCTGTCGTGCCTTCTTTACCAGCTCTCTGGTGTTAGCGCTCCAGCTGAGGTTCTCCTGTATGTGCACGGCCAGAAACTTGAAAACTGAGACCCCCTCCACACAGTCCCCACTGATGACAAGGGGCAAATGTCTGTTTTGCTTTTTCTTTTATAATGCTGTTGCTGGTGTCAGCAAGGGTACAGTAATGTATATAAAGTGTGTAGAGCAGGTAGCTGAGCACACAGGGCTGTGGGGAGCCAGTGCTGAGGCGAAGGGTTGATGAGGTGTAGGGCCCTATTCTCACTCTCTGGGGCCTATCAGACAGGAAGTCCTCTATCCATAGGCAGAGTGAGTGAGGTAGGCCCAAGTCCAACAGGTTGGTCAAGAGTCATGGGAGATTGGTGTTAAACACAGAGCTGAAGTCCACAAACCTGGTGTAGCTCCCCCTGTGCTTAAGGTGGATCAGAGCAGTGTGTTGTGGCTATCGCAGCCTCTGTAGACCAGTCTTGACCAGGCACGGACTGATAATCTGGCATATCGTGCATTTGCCTGGTAGGCCAACATGCTATTTGGGCAATGAGTCCCGATATTTTTATTTTTTTATATTAATATATATATATTGGTCTGACCGGCCCATAACCAGTAGATCACACAGCCTAAACACACTGTTGAACAACCACCCCGTTCGCTTTGGTCCCGCCTACAGGCAAATAAAAGAAAAAAGGCTGTGCAAGACTTTGTTTCCTTACTACCTTACCTGCTGACTGACAGGGGACCGGGGTGCAGTTTGTTGACGGGTGAAACGTTATCAGTTAGACATGGAGAGAAAACGCAAAGATGGCGCAGAAAAACTCCACGACAAAAAGAAGCTTGGTCTTCAGGCAGATGCTGTGAAATGTGCCAAAATCACTGATGTGTTTGCCACAGCAGGTCCCAGCTCCCGTCGCTGATGACAGTGGTGCCGGTGGCAGTGGCACTCAACAAGAGCATGTTGTTGAATCTTCGGGAAGCTGGACTACTGTCAGAACATGTATGAAATGCAACTAGTAGGATAAAGCCACCCAACCCCGTGATGAATATGATAAAATGTCAATCAAATAATTCTGTCTATTGCCCTATGGCCAAGTTGGTTCGTTTAATGCAGGTGAAATGAGCATTAGCGTTATTTTGACTGTAAGACATTGTAGGCTACACTGGCTGGATCAGAAAATAAATCTGTACATTCCAGTAATTATAGCCTAGGCATATTTAAAGCCACCACCACTCACCAAAAATGTAAGTGTTGGCACTCTCAATTTCTTTGTTCAACTAGTAGTCCTCGGGTAAGCTTCTATTTAGGCCTGGAAAAAAATGGGCTGTTTTATGTAGCTAGGTGGCTAAAGACAATGTAAGTTAGCCTACATTTTTTTTTTTTTTTTTTTTACAAAACAAACCTCACAAAAACTCACAAAAAACTCACCCTACAGATCTGATCCATCATTTCTCATCACTATTTTTTCTCTTTCTCTTTTCTTCCTCCCTGAAACACATAGGCATGGGCACACCCAATAGGATGAATGCCGCCTTCAGATTCATTACTGTGATTGAATTGTGCAGTTAGGGATGGGAATCGAGAACCGGTTCTTGTTGAGAACCGGTTCCGTGTGTTTTAATTCCATAGAATCGTTTGCCAGTTTATCTAATGATTCTCTTATCGATTCCAGAAAGCAGGAATTACGTCGCGTAACTTCCGCAAGAAGTTACGCTTGCTCGATTCCAGCAAGCACGACAAATTACGCCACGTAACTTGCA
This sequence comes from Collichthys lucidus, assembly GCA_004119915.2. Classification (NCBI taxonomy): domain Eukaryota; kingdom Metazoa; phylum Chordata; class Actinopteri; family Sciaenidae; genus Collichthys; species Collichthys lucidus. The sequence goes on along the minus strand of CM014099.1, from coordinate 29,073,732 downwards.
CAAGTTTTGCACGTGCAGTGCAATTAGTATTAAACAATGTCACACACTCCAAAGATTGGCTGCATTATACCAAAAAAAAAGGACCAACAGGGCGACTTGCAATCATTGCAAAGTGGCGATAACAGCGTCGGGAGGGAACACGACAAACATACAGAAACATTTGCACACACAACATGCAATATTTTTAAATGAATGTCGTGTTTTTGACACACTTCGGACTGGAGATGAATCTCAACCTAGCAGCAGCGGCAGCAGCCAGGCTATGACCACCTCTGCGGTTACTACAGAAGGTAAATAACACACTGCCTACCATGTTAGCACAATGTGCTTCTTTGTGAAACATGCTATAACAGTTAACATTAAACAAATGCCTTCTGCATTACATTTAGAAGATGACCATGACAAGAGAGACAGTCTGGCTGGCTCAGAGGCTGGCAGCTGCACTAGTACTCGTTTCAGTTCATTACCTCCTCTAGATGATGCTGATCATCTGAGGTTCTCCTTTTTTCCCCAAATGAGAATCGATAAGAGAATCGATAAAGAATCAAATTGTTAAGCAGAATCGATAATGGAATCGGAATTGTAAAAATCTTATCAATTCCTATCCCTAGGTGCAGTATTTATTTATAGTGTTAATAAATGACAAGTATGGAAGTATTTAATGTGTCCACTCTCACTGATTCCTGTTAAGTCATTGCATGGCTCAAGGTATGTTTTTTTTAAAGACTTGCACAGTTGCACCGAAAAGACTGAAAAGGTGTGTTATCAAATGTTGTGGGCCGGTCTGGTCCAAAATGCCAGTGCCGATTCTTTTGTCCCAGTCCGCCCCTGGTCCTGACCAGTTTCTCAAAACACTTGGTCACGATGGGGGATTGCAACTGGACGGTAGTCGTTATGATGACTTCAGGCAGGGTGGGATGATGGACTGTGATAGTGACTGGTTAAAGATCCTGGTGAACACCCCAGCCAGCTGCTCAACAGAGTCCTTCAGCACACGCCCCTGAACTGCATCAGGCCCTGCAGCTTTCCTCGGTTTGACCACCCTCAGTGTGCACCTCACCTCGTACTCCTCCACAGTAAGGGTGGCTGCTTAGGGCTGGTAGACAGGATGCAGTTTTCTCTAGGTGGATCCACCTCGAAACAGGCAAAAAAATGGTTGAGTTCCTCTGCCAGCAAAGCATCACCAACCACCTCAGATCCTCCGGGTTTGTAGCTGGTAATGCGCTGGACACCCTGCCACACCTGCCTTGAATTGTTGCTGTACAGGTAGTGCTCAATCTTCCTTTTGTCTTGCCTTGGCCCTACTGATGCCTCTCTTCAGGTCAGATCTGGCAGCACTGTATTTTGCCTCATCACTAGACCTGAAAGCAGTCTTGCTGTCCCTGAGCAGGCCCTGTACTTATCTTGTCATCCAGGGCTTCTGGTTAGGACATACCTAGATGTGCTTGTCCACAGTGTCAGTGATCATTCATTAATGATAATGACTAACTGCTTTGGTAAATGCCTGTTTTTTTTCTTGGACCTTCCAGGACTATGTCCTGTAGGTCAGGTTGAATATAAATTTGAATAAGGGTTTGGAATAATGATTAGAATTGTAAAATTAGGGGGCGGTGTTGAGCTTAGTTGGTAGAGCAGCCGCCCCATGTGTGAAGGCTCAATCCTTGCTGTTGAAGCCCGGGTTCAAAACTGACCTGTGGCTCCCCACCCCCTGGATCCAGAACTCCACATTACACAAGTTACACCTGCAACCCACGGAGAATAGTTAACAGTAAATCCCAAGCCTGTATTGCTGACTCTTTTGCTCCATGGACCCTGGCTATCGACAGCTCCAAATAAGCAATATCCAGATATGTTAGAACCCATGCCCGAAAAGAAAGCGCGGGAGTGCGGAAGTTTCCACCAAGTAGGAACCAGTTTTTTTGCAGCCGTAACCACTTTGGAAGAACAAAAAGTACACATATCGCTAATAACCTTCATCAAATGAAGCTTCCTAGGAGTTAAATGAACCCTATGTATATAGTTATCATGTATTTGCTGATGATCAGGGTTTCTAGATCAGTGGTCCCCAACCTTTTCCTAACTGCGGACCGGTCAACGCTTGACAATTTTAATGCCCTTGCCCAAACAACTTTCTAACGACGACTGCTTCTTGCTCATCGTAGCTAACGTACACTCTGTCGCTGACCGTGAGAAGAACAGCTGATCTGAGACAGCGCTGTGGGAAAGTAGCCTAGGTGTTGAGGGCGGGGACAGTAATCATTGAAAAAACCAAATGCAATATGCAGCGTCCACGCATAGGCTTATCTAACATGAAAAATTCTCTCTCTCTCTCTCTCTCTCTCTCTCTCTCTCTCTCTCAAAATTTTTTTTAATTTCCCCCCAATGTCGCGACACGGTTCGGAATGTCTCGCGGACCGGTACCGGGTCGCGACCCGGTGGTTGGGGACCGCTGTTCTAGATGATAAGCCTACACCAATCCACACCTTTTTCCAATCAAACATAGGCTCCAAACACGGAATATCTCTCCTCCACATCGTGTCCAGCGCCAGAGGACTATAATAATGCTTTAATAAGAACCAGTAGAGTCTTGAAACAAAACCACTTGTGCTCCTTGCAGAACTAAAAACTTTACGAAGTGGATGTGGTGTTAAAGGCCTCTGCAAAGGGACACCGTTGTCTTTTAGAGTTGATTTAAATTGCAAATAAAAGAAAAAGGAGGTACGAGACACACTATGCTTAACACATATATTCTGAAAAGCAAGTAACCCTTCCTCCCCATACATATCAGCTAATATAGAAATGTTTTTATTTTCCCAATCAGAAAACCGAATAGGATGACCGCCAATTAATAATCTGTTGTTGTTAAATATTGGAGAGTGTGGGCCCCAACCACCAGAGCAGCCAACCAGTTTCTCCACCCTTCTCCATGGCGATAGCAAATATGAAATCATAATACCAAATTTTGGCAAAATGTTGATTAAAGAGTATGGAGCTATCATCCGCTCCTCCACATCTCGCCATGACACTTGAGCATCAGACTGAAACCAAGTCAAGAGAGGTCTAAGTGTGAAGGCCCACCCATAAAGCTTAAAGTTTGGTGACAGGCCACCGTCCTGCCTATCTCGCTGCATTGTGGTGAATTTAAAGCAAGGACGTTTACCTTGCCCAAGAAATGTAGTTATTGCAGACTGTAACTTGCACCAATATTGAGGGGGTGGAGGAAGGGCGAGCAGCGAGCTAACAAAATTGACTCTTGGCAGAATATTAATTTTAATTATGCATATCCTGCCCCGAAGAGAGTTAGACAACCTAGACCACCTGTCCAAATCCGCCATTACTTTATTGAGTGTGTTATAAAAAATGTTTTTGATTATTGTCTGTATGCAAGAAGAGACATCTATCCCCAAATAAATAAAGCTTTTAGTAACTGGAATAGATGCTGGGATGGGAGCATTACATGCGGCCTGATTTTAAGGTAGCAAAGATGATTTCTGCCAATTTATTTTAAAGCCAGACAGCTTGCCATAGTGTTCAAAAGTAGCTAAAACATGCGGAATACTTTGCACTGGGTCGTTTAAATACAATAAAACATCATTAGCATACAATGAAATGTGGTGGTGGGTACCTCTAAATAAGATTGGAGGGATTGTAGATGAATTGTGAACGGCTTGTGTCAGAGGTTCAAGAGAAAGGGCGAATAACAGAGGGCTGAGAGGGCAGCCCTGTCTTGATCCTCTCGAGACTGCAAAGGGAGGAGAGCTGGTTTTGCCTGTAAGTACTTCAGCTGTTGGGTTATTATATAACACCTTAATCATATAAAAGAACGACAAGCCAAACCCCATAGACTTGAGCACTGACCACAGAAAAGGCCACTCTAGGCGGTCAAAGGCCTTCATTGCATCTAGTGACAGGACAACGGCAGAGAAATCCAAGCTCTGAGCACCATCTATAACATGTAATAATCTTCTGACATTATCTGTAGCAAGCCTAGACTTTATAAACCCTGTCTGATTACTATAAACCAAATCTGACATATGGCCCTGGAGCCGCCGAGCCAATATTTTAGCATAAATCTTTAAGTCTGCGTTTAAAAGTGAAAGAGGCCATTTTTATCTTTAATACAAAAAATGTCAGCAAAGTGCTCGTCCGTTTGAAGTCTCATTGCTAGTAGATGACTAGGTCTTGAGGAACTGAAATAGTAAGTTTGCCTTGTTTTGTACATGAGGAATGCTGACCGGCGCCTCAAAAGAGAATTAATCTCTTTTTTAATCAGTTCCTTCTGTAGGGCTACTCGGTCGTTAAAACTGCGTTGCAAAGAAGCATCTAGAGTTGCATATTTTAATACTAAAGATTCCAATTTGGCTGCACGTTCCTTGTTTCGTATTGAGGCATATATAAAGCCCTTCACTGCCTCCCAAAGTATCCTTGGATCATAGACAGAGTCTACATTGAACTTCAAAAACTTGCTGAGGTTAGATTCGAATTGAGCTTTGAATGCTTCATCTCGCAGTAGAAGGAATTGAAACACCACCTAGGAGCTTTAGAGGGAGACGGACGAACCATAACCGAGCAAAATCCTCATCCTCCTCGATTTAAGTGCAGCCTTCGACACCATCTCTCACCCCATCCTCCTCCAGAGACTTTCCACCATTGGCATCACCGACACCCCTTTAGACTGGTTCCACTCATATCTATCTGGTCGTACACAGTTCATACAGCTCAAGTCCTTTACATCCCAACCTTCCCCTGTCACCTCTGGCGTACCCCAAGGATCAGTCCTGGGGCCCCTCCTCTTTATCACCTACCTCTTTCCACTTGGCAACATCTTCCGTAAATTTAACATCAATTTTCACTGTTATGCCGACGACACCCAGCTCTACCTATCCGGAAAACCATCTGTCACTCCCCCCCCCCTCTCCCTCACTTCATGCTTATCCGAAATCAAATCCTGGTTCACCTCCAACTTCTTAAAACTTAATAGTGACAAAACAGAAGTCCTCCTTATAGGCACCAAATCCACCCTATCCAAAGCTACCAATATCTCTTTTTCAATTGATGGATCCTCAGTCTCCCCCTCTCCCCAGGTCAAGAGCTTGGGTGTCATCCTAGACAATTCTCTATCATTCCACTCCCACATTAATAACATCACTAGGTCTGCCTACTTTCACCTACGCAACATTAATCGTCTTCGCCCCTCCCTCTCCTCCCACACCTCTTCCATCCTTGTACACAGCCTTGTCACCTCCCGTCTTGACTACTGCAATTCCCTCCTCTTCGGTTTCCCCCACAAATCCCTTCACAAGCTGCAACTGGTCCAAAACTCAGCTGCCCGTATCATTACCAGAACCCCTTCATTTCACCATATTACCCCTGTACTACAGCATCTCCACTGGCTCCCCATTAAGCACAGAATTCATTTTAAAGTACTCCTCCATACTTTCAAAGCCATCCACAATCTTGCCCCTCCTTACCTGTCTAATCTTCTTCACACTGCTATTCCCTCTCGCTCCCTTCGTTCCTCCTCCTCCCTCCTCCTTACTGTCCCCACTGCCCGCCTCAGTACTATGGGGAGTAGAGCTTTCAGTTGCTCTGCTCCCCAACTCTGGAATGCATTACCCCCTGACATCCGCAATAATGACTCTTTACCCCTCTTCAAATCCAGACTAAAAACTCATTTGTTTCAGTTAGCCTATGCACTTTGACTTTTAATCATTTCTTTTTTTTACATTTACAGCCTGTGCTTTTGATTGTGTTTTGCTTTTCTAATCTTTGTATTTCCATTGCTTTTTATCTTTGTATAGTGTCCTTGGGTGTTTTGAAAGGCGCTCTGAAATAAAATGCATTATTATTATTATTAAAACAGTGGTTTGTGGTCAGTCCAGGCAACTGGAACATAATAGGCATGTCGAATATTTTTTAATGATTCTTTTGAGACAGATATAATCTAACCTGGAAAAGGATTTATGTCTCCCTGAGTAAAGTGAGAAGTGTTTTACGGAAAGGTTCAACATATGCCAAACATCGACCATGCCTGTATTGGTTGCAGTGCTGGTCCTGGCCACATTTCCCCCCCGCCCTGATCAGTCTGTCCGCCGCCCCCTCTGCCTTGTCAACCCCCCGCTCCCGGAGGCGCCCGCTCCGCTAACTTAATGAGCGGTATCGAAAATTCGCGAGGTTTTTTTCTTTTTCAGGCGCTTGTGCGCCCCCCCGGACACTGTGCCCTGGGTGGCCGCCCACATTGCCCATAGCTAAGACCGGCCCTGATCGGTTGCCCACTGGCGCAATGCAGACTGAGACTAGGGACCAACGTTTGGCATCTGAGGCCAAACGTTGGTCCCTAGTCTCAGTGCCACCTGTTCTGTCCATACCGCTGTCCCACACTGTGTTGAAATCCGCTCCTTGAACTACAGATGTAGCAAACTTAAAAAGTTCCCGTGTTTCTGTGACGGGGCCGTGACTGGTCCTTCACCTGTACTTGAACGATCCTTTGCTGGTTCGTGACCGTAATGTAATTCCCTGCGATGACGTAGTCAGTGAAGGCCAACTCACACCGGACGGAACGGAAGCGGCACGGTCCCGCCGCGGTCACCATAGCAAATAGAAGCCAGTCTAGTCAATGAGAGCACTCACACAGGGTGCGGCTCAGAAGCGTCCAAGAAGCGGCTCACCGCACCACAGCGCAAGCTTTCCGTTGCATTTCTATTTTTACCGCGAGCTGCGGCTGAACCTCGTAAATTTCAACAGAGCACTGCGCACCAGACAGGAAATCCGGCACCAGGTGATCAAAGATCGATCAAAGGGTTTTAACGAGAGACTAATTGTTGAAGTGGAACAACACACAATCATTTATGACACAACAGATGATTTTTATAATCTCCTCCACGTCGGAGAGGCAAAGTCAGCTGTTTGTTGTTGTTGTTTTCTTTATACACTGTTTGTCGCGGGGTCTCGCTCACGTCCAGGATTCTCGCGTGATCTCGCGTAAAAACGGCCGGTGTGAGTTGACGCCGGGCAAAGGCACTACCGCGGCACTACCGTTTCGCTGCTGTTCCGCCTCCTGTGGGAGTCCTGTGTAAAGCGTAAATGGAAAGAATTACGGGCCAATCAAGTCAAGTATTATCAAGTCAAGTACAGATCAAGTATTTTTCGTTTTAATAAAGTTTGCAGTATAAGCTTACAAAACCATCAAACATATTTAGGCATTCCATGAAAGACTTTATTCACAAGGAGGCTAAGCCAGGCACAAAACAGGAGCTCGTCGAGGACATACAGACGTTTTGGCAAACAAGAGTCACCGTGGCCTTTTGCAACAGACTTATCTCTGGACTTTCAAAAGCTGTGCGGTGTATTATTATAATGGAGGGGGGCATAGTGGAAAATAAACAGTGGGTCCATGTAGAATAAAAACATAACATATATACTGCAAAATGTATTAAAACCAAACATACTTCACTTCACTACACTCAAATCACAAGGCTACTGTATAGTATACAGTACTCAAACCAGCTGCATTTTCCACTCTGATTTGTGACACTGGGAGAACAAAAAGCCCATCAAGTGCAAACAATGAGAATGCTAATGAGGTGTTTGAATGGTTTACCTGGACTAAAGCGTGCACTACAGTAAATACCTGCATAACAAAGGGCTTCCAAAAAGTTCGTCTCTGCAGCTCTATGTCACGCACAACAACAACTAGCCCTCCCCTCCAAATAAACTGTTACAGTAATTTAAAAAAACTTCTCACTTGTATCGGCAGGTCCTACACACAGGCCTGGCAGCCCCATGACGTCCGAACCGTTTTTTGTAACTTTTTTAAGGGTTAGTTTATTGTTTACATGCAGATAAGCGAGAGAGAGGCGCGAACAAAATAGAGGAGACGCTCCTGTAATTATGCAAAGACTAGTGGTGGCCAGAGATTAATCGCGCCAATCGAACAGCTGATCCCCTGAGTAAACAAAGGCAGCTGTCCAGGTGGAAGCGGCATTTGAAAAACAACACCAAGAAAAACCACAAGAAAAACACGACAAAAGCACAAAACTCTCTAAATTGTGAGAGAGAGTTTAGGACTCCACGGAGTTCCAGTGAAGAAAACAAAAACGAACAAAAGAGAAAAAAGTCAAAAAGCGACCTGAGAGGCTGGAACAGCTTTGAGAATAGATTAATGGTGATATTTTTTTTAATCGTCCAATAAGAGTCACGTTAATGCTGATAACGGCCCACCACTAGTAAAGACAGAACAGCCTAGATATTGTTGATTTGGTAAATGCTGACATGTTAGATATAAACACCTTAAATTTAATTTTAATTCATGAACACGCTCAAATCAAACGGCTACTGTACAGTATGCAGTAGTCAAACCAGCTGCATTTTCCCCTGTGTGATCTGTGACACTGGGAGACCAAAAAGCCAGTCCCCGAATCAGCCACTATCCTCGTTTCTGACACATCTTTACGGATGTCCACAAAGTGTATGGCCTGGTCGTTCAGAATTTTCGCTTGGTCATCTGATAATTTCTGAAGGAGCACGTGTATTTTTGACGTAGAGACGGGCTCGTCTGCGGCCTCACAAACTGGCAAAACAGGAGAGGCCTGGCTAGCTTTGACGCTAGCGGTAGACCTGGTGCCCTGCTGTTGCTGAGGCACATTTTTATTTTTCCGGGAGTTTGGCATGTCAGTAGCGGGAGCAGCTTACATTCAGCAACTTATGCATGAAGAAGCGATGAAGTACATAACAAATGCCTACATTTTCACACAAAATGTAAACTCGCGGTGCTGCAGCCTCCAGCCTAAGCAGCCATCTTGCTCGGCGTCATTACGTCACCTTTTGATACTGATATTTCTTAAAAAACATATTCCTTACTAACTGTCCACAGGATAGAGACACAGAAACTACTGTTTCCAAGGTTAAAGCTAAACTTTCACAATTATTCAGTATGCAGACATTCCATACATCTATAACAAGTCAACATACAATGCTCTTGTCAATCTGTCCTTCCAGTCCAGCAGACTCTGTCAGAGATATTGGTCACCCATGTCCATACGTAACCTGATTATCAACACTCAGCTGTGTCAGTTGTGACAAGAGGCCACATAGAGTGAAATGCAGCTTGCATATTAGAGGCTGAGAGCAGATGGCAAGCTGATTGAAAGGATTAGTACAAATTAGTGGGAGGCTGTTACCTATAAATGCATGGAAATATATCAAAGAAATGGGAAGCAGGTGAAAGTAGCAGGTATTAGGAAACTGTGTGTGTGTGTGTGTGTGTGTGTGTGTGTGCGCACGCACACACAGCTGCCTTAGTAAACAAGGTGAATGCAGATATGGGTCAGGGAAGAGCAGATGATGTATTAACTGAAACAGGAAATGCATCTGCTTCTTATGCAGCTTTGGGCCCCAAACACACCTTGAAGGCAGGAAGCAGTGAAAACACCATCTGCCAGTCTCATCCTAAATAATAGCTAGGACGTGAATGGATGCAATCCACCCAAAATACAGCAGCGGAGTCTAAAGAAGATCAGTCTGTTCGGAAATGAAAAAAATATCAGTGTTGTATTGTTACCAAGGACTGATTTATGCCCTGATGGTGTGGTGATAAACTGTGAGTGTCAGTATTTATGAACTTATTCAATACAGACACATTTCATTTGAAGAAGGGGAAGCTGATTTATTACTTGAGATCTTGCCGAACAAGGCTCTAAATCACAAGGCAATCATGAGAGCATATCCTCTTGACATCGATAAGGACAGTGAATAACAATGAGCTCAGTGTCCGCTAATATAATTGTAGTGGTGATCGACGTGACAAAGCAAACAGCCTTTCAGGTTCATTTTTGACGTGGCCGAATTCTCTGATTTACAATATGAAATTACTGATCACAACATACAGTATTATATTACAGCTTTCTGCTTTTTGAGCCCTGTTTCTTGGCGTGTTCACAAAATCATCAAAACATGGTTTTCAAAATGCACATACATTTAATTTTATTTGTATGGTGCCATATCATAACAAACGTTGTCTCATGACACTTTTCACACAGAGCAGGTCTAGACCGTACTCTTTATAATTGAGAGATGGAATACAGATAAAGAGTTTTTCATCATGAAAGTGTGGATTATGAATAAAATAAATAACACACGAGCAGTTGTTGTGTGTTGAACACTGAATGTGTGTTGTAAAGAGTCCAAGTAGAGCTCAGTTGGGAGTGGGAGGGTGTGCAGTATTTACTGTAACTTAACTCACATGTACATAACAGTATTGGGTGGTTACTAAAAATATAATCATATACACACTACATACAGCTCTGGAAACCACTGCAAAAATATCAGCTCCCTGGTTTTACTATTTATGTGTTTGATTAAAGAAAAAAAAAACATTTGTGATATTCTATAAAAATACTGACAGCGTTTCTGCTTTCCACATTTCAAATGAAAGATTTGCTTCAGGTAAATACCGTATCAGACCTTATCAAGTAGAATGAGGAGTGCCTGTGCTCAAAAGACACCCAAATAGAATGACTACCAAGCATGACAAGATGCCGATTTAAGAAAAAAAATTGAGTGTTTTTTTCCTAGACATTGTCATTGTCACTTTTTTGTATTAAGTGGTGTAGAAAAAGATGTGTGGTTTAGCCAGTTTACAGTAGAGGAATTTACAGATTATGAACAGCTGGCTTAACATTGGCCTCAGTGACAGCCCCAGCACAACCTCATTGGTCCTAAATTAAAAATTGCTCACACTAAAATATAATTAGATTGATAAACTTTTACAGAATCAGTAATCAGTTCTCTGATCTGCTCGTTGTTTTTGGAAATTACAACTTCTCTGTCGGAAACAGCAAATTCGTTCTAAGCACAATGTTCTCACTTTATTATTATTTTTTATTCTCTACACAATAATGTCTTGTTTCATGCTTTCTTTTTATTTCTAACTTCCTGCTGTTTTTATTTGGATTTAGCTGAATGTCATATTTACCCTGAGTTGATTATTGGGTTATTCAGAACACCTGCTACACAGGATGTGGGGACTGAGTAAATATTAGGAGCAGCTTGGTGCATATACCCTTTTGGCCAATCAGAATGTGACAACGCCCCTTGTTTAGCGCTTAAGAGAGGTGGGAAATGGCATGCACTGTTTCTTCCTGATCCTTCTTCCACACAGTGTAGGCCGCACTTAAATAGCAAAATCTCTGATCTTTAGGCTTCGTCACTGCTTTTCACGTAATTGAAAATGATTCTGTGCAGTCAAACATGTATTTAGTTAACCCCTTAGGTTAGCTCATAGCTATTTATGCCAGAGTTATCCCTGCTGCCTTTATTGATTCTTTGAACCCCCCCCACCTTGCTTTCATTGTAAAGGAATGAATGAAAGACTTTTCCAAACAATTTTCATATTCTGTGTTTGGGAAATAGTTCTTGGGTTTCAATCTGGTCAACTGAAATGTGGGGAATCCATACTGCCACACACTTTACAATACGCAGAAGTCTAAGTAGAATTTCTTTTTCCTTGCCTGTAGTGGCAAAAAATGAAAGCTGCCCGCTTTTACTGACAGGAATACTGAACACAGGGAGACATTACATTACATTGCATTTAGCAGACGCTTTTATCCAAAGCGACTTACAGAGGAGGACATAAGCTGAGAAAGGTGTAAAGGGGCACAGAGTAGTTTGTTAGTTTTGTTAGGCAGGGAAGCATTCTCGAAACAGGTGTTTTTTTTTTTTTTTTTTTTTTTAAAGGTAGAAAGGGATGTTGCTATTCTTGTAGCCGTTGGTAGGTCATTCCACCATTTGGGGACGACCACAGAACAGTTTAGAGTGACCTCGCTTTGCAAGAGGCGAGGGTACAACAATCAGGGGCTTGTTAGAAAACTCTGTAGCTCTAAATTCCCAAGTGGAAAATAAAGGGAACCAAAAACATGATATTTGAATGCGCACATGCCCAAATATGAATTGTCACACTGGCATGGCTCCTGGGTAAGTAAAGAGTTTATTCCTTGAATTGTCCTGTATGTACATACGGGACAATTAAACAAATAGAAGCCATCCATCGCGCACCGTGCCAGCCTCCAGCCTGTTTCCAGCCATGCTGTCAGTCATAATGAATGAGTCGTGCGTTGAACCAGGCCACCTTGCCACGATGTTAGTTAGCTGCATTTGCGCATCACATATGATTTGAACATTGATGGAATAAAAATGTTTGCTACTTAGATAAACAGCTCCCACTGGAATGCCCCTGTTGCCAGGAACCCCAGCGTATAGTCAGCATAACCCCGAGCTACTCACCGGCCTCGGGCCGGCCGCAGCTCTGCGCACAGCTCCAGTAACACTGGCCTTGGTAACCGAAATCGGCTTATGAGCCAATTATCATGGTTTGCAAGTTAATCCTTGCGTTCCTTAAATCGTTCACGTTTGCAAGGTCCTAACAACGCTAACGCTGCCTTTTGTTAATATCATGTTCTTTATCACATTACGCATGCTTTTATAACCACTTATATAATTGCAAACATGTCTGTGTGTTTATTGTTCATAAGTGTGTCTCTGATGTGCACATCACTCTGATGATTACTTGTTTTCACATTAACAGTTTCCCAACGTCACCTAAGTGTCGCCAAAGGAACAATAGCTGTAGAAACGTGCGTACGACAGCTATGAAATTGGCGTGGGGCACGCACATTTCTACGATTGTTTCACGTTTGATACTTCTGATGGCGAGCGTGGAAAAGGACGTACGCCACTTTTTTGTGCGTACGCAAGCTTTGTACATGAGGCCCCTGGTTAACAACAAATGGAACTATGCTCCCCTGCCCCTCAACACCAACTACTGCTCATTTGAATACCATGCAATCAAAGTCATAGCTCCAGTCAATTGCTCAGTGATCGTCATCTACCGTCCTCCTAGACCTCTGGGTGACCTCGTCAATGAGTTAGACACTCTACTGTCCTCAATCCCTGAACTAGAGTGCCCGCTGCTGGTCCTCTGTGATTTCAACATCCATCTAGGCAAAGCTTACGCCACAGACTTTCTATCACTTATCAACTCATTCGACATGCAACTAGTCGGTACTACCCCAACTCACAAAAATGGAGATCAACTAGATCTCATCTTTACCAAAAACTGATGACGTAATGGTCACACCATTACATACCTCGGACCACTCCTTCATCCGCTTCATGGTTTCCCTCCCAGAGCTACCTACCACCTCTCGGCCCATTTCGCCTCAGTCGTCGCTGCTGCCCTTCCCCCTCCCAACAGTTTCTCTCCGCTAGATGTCGCTGCAGCCACTGAATCTCTCAGTTCCACACTAACCGCATGCCTAGATACCCTGTGTCCTCTTTTCAGCAAACCTGCACGCTCCACTCAGCCCCGCCCATGGTTGATGCCATCCGCTCGTCACGTACAGCACTCAGAGCTGCTGAACGGAAATGGCACAAATCCAACAACCCAGCTGACCTAGGAGCCTTCCAATCTCTCCTAGCGTCATTCTCCTCATCTGTCACGACTGCTAAAATGGAGTATTACAATAAGAAAATCAGCAGCACAACTAACTCATGGAACATGCCATCAACACCACGAGGTGTTGTAGATGGCAAACATGTTATCCGCTCACACGGCTTCTCTTACCATTGCTATGCCGATGACACACAGCTATACCTGTCGTTCCAGCCAGACGACACCACGGTCTCCGCCTGTCTCTCTGATCTGTCAATTTGGATGAAAGACCACCATCTCCAGCTTAATCTGTCAAAAAACGAACTCCTAGACATCCCTGCCCATGAATCAATCCGCCATGACATCAACTTGAAAATCGGTACTGTCACCTTTACCCCTAACCATGCTGCTAAAAACCTGGGCGTCGTACTAGATGATCGCCTTTCTTTCTCTGAGCACATTTCCTTCGTAGCGAGGTCATGCCGCTATGCATTGTACAATACTAGAAAAATCAGACCATACCTGACCCAATATGCTGCTCAGCTCCTGATACAGGCTACAGTCACCTCCTGCCTCGATTATTGCAACTCGCTCCTGGCTAGCCTACCTGCTTGTGAGATCAAATCATTGCAAATGGTCCAGAATGCTGCAGCGCGACTGGTTTTCAATCAACCCAAAAGGACCCACGTCACCCCACTCTTCAGCGACCTGCACTGGCTGCCTGTAGCTGCCAGAATTAAACACAAAGCTCTGACGCTAGCCTACGAAACAATCTCAGGATCTGCCCCTGCCTATCTCAGCGTCTTACTAAAGGCTCATGTCCCGACCAGGGCGTTGAGACTGCTTCCCTGCCTAACAAAACTAACAACTACTCTGTGCTCCTTTACACCTCTTTCAGCTCATGTCATCCTCTGTAGGTCACTTTGGATAAAAGCGTCTGCTTAATGTAAATGAGGGTGAAACAGTGGGGCCTCTGTCTGCTGTAGGGATGCTGAGTTCCAATGACTGGGCAGTGCTGAGACTGGTAATTCCAAATCACTCTGCCTTAATCAGCCAGACCAGGCATCCCCAGGATCAGGAAGGCCCTTTAGCCGTTAAACAGTCCAAATTGGAGGCCGAGACCAAGGCTACTTTCAACGTGGTCTGGCAATCGAACCTCGTCCCTCTGTTCGCTGGTTGTTACGAGCCACTCTTCAGACATCCGGAGAGAGGACCTACGGAGCACTTTCTCTTAGATTTATTTTCAGACTGCGGTGTATTCAAGATGCTGCTAGATCTGCTGGGAGCTGCATGGAAAGAGAAGATGGAAGAAATTGGAGAAAAAAATACATCTGTTTACCAGCTGCCGCAAATGGCATGACGTCCTGGCGGTGAAAAAAACTGTCCTTCTAAAACCACACCCCCTTACCCGTGCAACGCTTAAAAGGAGACACAACAGCGGACATACCAGCACAACCCGCTGACTGCCTCAACCCGACTGAAAGACATGGCAGATTTTAACCGACGCTACAGCAAGAGATGGCTCACCACCATATGGACCCCCCTGCCTCAGAAGTCGGAGGCTTCACCCGGGCCTTCAGTTTCTTCTGCCTCCACGACCCCGCCATTGCCTTCCCTGGACCACATCCCGGAGAAGGACAGAACGAGTGGCCTCCGCACCCCCGATCCCTCATCCGGCGGCTGTTCCGACAGCGCGGACAGGGAGTCTCAACGGTCCTCCCCCGACTTATTGACACCTCCCCCTTCACCGGCTACATCCACTCCTGTAAAGAGTGAAAACATGGCTGACGGGGTGGCGTCTATGGCTTCAACGGTGTAAAGGCAGCCGTCATCCATCTGCTCAACATCACCCTTCACAAGTTTCGACGCGAGGAGTGCTACGGGTGTCAGATCAACTACCCAAGCCAGAGATTGCACCCATGTGTGGAAAATGTGGAAGATGAATGCTACCTGATCATCTTTGATGGGATAATGGAGATGCTTTTCACCCCTCACTTCATTCCTTCCATCCAATGTCTTCTGACCGCACGCAACATCCAAGAGGACGACGCCAGAGACAAAGCCGTGGCACAGACTCAAATACACAAGCTCAGATCCGTGAGGAACATCCAGGATTCCATCAGCAGCATGTACGACGAGCTGACTGGCCATGACATACTCAAAATTGGAGAATTGAAACTGGTGACAGAGGGCTGGGAAAGCGAATAATATTATTTTCTTGTTTCTGTTTTGTTTGTTAATCATGGGTAATTATTGGAGAAAACTTGTAACCTATGTAGAAGAGCGGATGATCATCACACTGTCCCAACACTGGTTGAAATCAGACGACTAAGCAACATTATGGACAGTTCGTCCATTTGGAGTTCGTTCTCACGCTGGACATACAGCTTGGGAAGTCATGGTGCGGAGAGCGAGCGCATCTGATTTTTGTCAGAGACCTTTGGAAAAAATTGTGAAAGAATGGATTAAGGACTCTTAACACCCTGTCATTTGCTCACTCTGTACACTTTGTTTGCGGATGTTTTTTTTTTCATTTGCAGAATAACATGTCTGTGAATATCACGAGCGAATTGAAAAGATTGCACAACGTTCTTTAGACAAGTCATCTCTTTTTTGCAACCAATGTACAGTATTACACCGTATCTTATCATACTTTATCTTTTATGTATCTTATCTTTTGTATCTTAACCTTTGTATCCTATTACAATACAATCATTAAAAGAAATTAACAAGCAATCCAGAGGGGTGTGCTTTTCAGTAAACCCTGAGTTTGTTGCAGGCAGGACGGCGTTGAGACGGGTCATGAAAAAAGTGTATTACAACCCGGCCCATCGGGCTAGTTTTGGAGGTGTAGACCTACTGCATAGGGGTGTGCAGGGTGATATGGAAAAATGTGGATATAGATGTACAGAACAAACACACTTGCTATTCAAGTAATCGCAATGCTTAAAGAATGTATAATGAAGCAAATGAATGTAAGAAGTGTGCAACTCAGCAGGGACACACACTCATGCTAACAACTTCTATTTCTTCTACTGGCTATTTCAGGAATGTCTGTTTGCACAGACAGAGCAAAAGGACTGCACCCTTAGAAGGGGGAAACATCCTATTTTAAGCAGAAAGACTTCAAAAGAAAAATAACCACATAGGGCAGCCACGTATAGAACAGGAAGAGAGGAAGTGACGTCAGTGGACAGGTGTACAGGAGTATAAGAAGACTGAAGCAGCATGGACTCTTCAGATCTTACTTGGCTTTTTGCTGTAACAGACATTTTCTGTGGTAGGATCTCCAAAAGCTTTTGTTATAATTGAATAAATACTTTGAACAAATCCAAGTCTTCTGAGTGCTCATCTTGCATCAACCAATTTGGGTAGGTGAATTAAGATTGCCTCAACAAAAGTCAGTGTGCAAAATGTTAAAGATTTTTTTTACAAGAGCAAGATACCTACACTCTGCATAAACCAGCCAGAATACATTTCACCAGAAACAGTTTTTGTCCCTAGGCCTTTAAACCAATTTCAAGCAGATCTTTGTGACATGCAAGCCTTGGTGGAACACAACGACTGGTTTAAATATTTATTAACGTTCATAGACGTATTTTCAAAAAAGCATACATGCGTGTTTTAATAAGAAACCGCAGACGAGGTGGTGAAGGCAGTAGCTCAGTCCATAGGGACTTGGCTGGGGAACTGGAGGGCGGCCGGTTCAAGTCCCACATAGACCAAAGGTGGCCTTGAGCAAGGCACGACCCCCCCCCAACCGCTCACTGGGCGCTGGTCTGGCTAGCTGCCCATCACTCCACCATCTCTCTCCACATTTGCAGATGCCGTTGTACTGCATGTATGTGTGCCTGGGTTAAAATGCATGTAAATAAAAATGGAGTGAAAAAAGAATTTCCCCATTATCTTCTTTGTTTCAATCTTCAAAGACAGTCAGATCCCTGAAAAGTTACATACGGATGCCGGTAAAGTTTTTCAACAAGAGTTTTGATGCTTTGAGAAAGCACAAACAACGCTAACAACACAAGGCGATACCTCGACGTTTTACAGGATTTGGTGAAAGGCTACAATCACAGCTTATAAGTATTAAAAATGGCGCCTATGCAGGTGACCTCAGAGAATGCCTCAAGTGTTTCAAAATCTGTACGGTATGTTTCCTGCAAATGAAATTTAAAAAGGGTGATCTTGTCAGATTATCCAAAGTATGACTAAAAAATATGAAGAGTTTTATGGATGAAGTGTTTACGGTGTAGACCTGCATTCCTCATACTCCCCCTGTGTACAAACTCTGAGATTATGACGGAGAGCCTATTGTGGCGAACCCAAAAGAATGTGTCACCACATGTGAAATTAGATAATACTAAATTATTAGTATTTGTGGAGTGAAGGTAATCCTCCGGTGCTGTCTGTTGTACAGAGTTTATTTTTTATGGACATTGTGGGGAAAAAAAGGGAACATTGGGAGGGGGAACTTTTGGGGCCGGGACTGTTGCCACCCGGGTGGTCTCAGGTGTAACCATCCGCCCACTTGCCAGATGCGATTTGGACAGCGAACGTGCGGCTCCGTGTTTTTCATTGTTCCTTGTTCCGTCTGTTTCCACAGGTCGATATATGACAGAAATAGATAATTTTGACATTTTGCACATGTTTCGTTGTTTGCACATGGTTTATTTATGTTAATTTAGTACGAGTTTAAGGATGTTTTATATTTTGAATATGTATGAATAAAAGAGACGTGATTTGGACGGCGAACGTGCGGCTCCGTGTTTTTCCTTGTTCCGTCTGTTTTCACAGACAATTATATTTGTGTCGAGGTTCCACATTTGGGACCCGTAACACTATCCAGGGCTCCTTTTTACGAGGCAGAGTTGCAAAAAGTAAAAATGTCTAAAGACAGGACATATCACGTAGAAGAAATATTAAAATGACGTACCGTCAAGGGTGAAAAACGGGTTTTGGTGCGTTGGAAAAACTGGCCCAGCAAATTCAATAGCTGGGTCAAGGCCTCGGATCTGAAAAAATATAAAAGCCACGCTCAACGACCTGGGCCGATCATACCATCGGATATGGCGACAGACGCAGGTTTTTACGTCCCCTTACCTTCCAACACTAGTAAAGACGTGTTTAAAAACAACACCAGCTCAAATTACACGGTAGACTTATCCAAGACTATCGAACTGAAGAAGAGAATGGGGGGTGGTGGGTCTGCGTGAAATCATTTATCCTCAGACGTGGTATACTTTACCTCGGGATAACGCTTATATCAAACTAATGGAAAACTCGGATGAACCAGTATTTTCGCCCGGGGAAGATTATCCTAATCATACAAAGCCTGGAGAGCTACTCATAATTCAAAAGTTTAGCTGGTGGATATTATGACAAGCCGAAAGACCTCCTGGATCAACTCGTACCAAATCTCATAAAATATGATCCCACAGCCGACGCTGTTTACAATAACGTGTCCAAGTGCATCGATTTAAAGGCAGCGGTCGGTACAAAATCCGAGCGTTTTGGAGACTTGCCGAGTCTCAGGTACAATACGGTGCATTGCGTTCGCATGTCTAAAAGTTACATTAAAACTATTCATATAGAGATTAAAACGGATCGCAATAATACATTTCACCAGAAACAGTTTTTGTCCCTAGGCCTTTAAACCATTTTCAAGCAGATCTTTGTGACATGCAAGCCTTGGTGGAACACAACGACGGGTTTAAATATTAACGTTCATAGACGTATTTTCAAAAAAAGCATACATGCGTGTTTTAAAGAGAAACCGCAGACGAGGTGACCTCAGTCTGTCATTTCTGAGAGCTTCTTTGATTGCAAACATGTTTGCTGCAGCCTCCTTTTTCATTTTTCCTAATCTAGCCGTTCCCCTACATCTGCAAGCACACTGTGCCAGCGTCTGTCCCTCAAGTGAGCTTGCACGCACATGAATTTGTCATCCTCAAGCTCAGTGAAACTGCGAGAAATAAACGTGCGTGCGGATGGCGGCCTGGGAAAATTGAAACAACACACTGTTTTGCCCTTCTTACAGGTTTTTGCGTGCCGTTTGGAATGTTGCTGCACAGAAGTTACAGTGTCGATTAATTCTTCATGGTTGCACGGTAATTCGCATGTCACATAACGATCAATGAACTCAATTACCTCTGTGTCTTTATCGATAACAGGAGCATCCTCAATCCAAAAGATGCAATCGACATGTGGGGAACCATGCTGCTGGAACTCCACCCTATAAAAGTAGTCCTTTATTTTGCCTATCGGATTTGCAGGAGACATCAGCACTTCTCTCAAGAAACAATGCCAGCGGAAGTCAAACATTCTTGCCGCAGTGACAGAATTATGCCGTAAAAGCTCACACCTATCGGCCCACTCTAGCTGTTCTGCAGTGTCTGTTCTACCTCCCTGCTTCAAAATGCTGGACAGAAGGTTTTTCCAGCGCATATCAGCTGCAGAAAAGGAACAAAACCACGTGGGGATACCAAGCTGCCTCACACAAGCCAACAAGTCACGCTGTGCTCCCTGCCAAAAAGCTGGGGTACCTCTAATTGGTTTTAAAAACCGAAAGCCATCATCAAACTTCAAAAGCTTCCTGAGCGACTCCTCGTGTGGAAGGCCTTGCCACTCACTTCGTGACCCTTCCCATTTCACTGGCCCTTTCTCAATGAAATGGACACATTTGACACAACCTGCTCAAGCTCAGACATATATTGGGCAAAAAATATATATTCAACATTTTGTGCAAAGCGTCCACCTGCATGTAAAATTCTGTTATTGAAATACTGCGATAATGTCAACCGATGCTGTCTATCATCATGGTATGTGGGGCTGCCTTTGGGAAACAGAGGGAAACATCGAGCTTCATTACTATTATCACGTCATGACAGGACCGTTGCCTTCGGCTGGCGCCAAATTCAATATCATCAAAATACTGGTCAAGTGCCTCCTGACCAATATCAACAGGCATCAGGCAGGTGTCCTGGAACATACAGTGCTGCTGCATGTCGTGCAATAATTTCATCATCAGCATCATCTTGCAAAGCTGACTGCTCAACACTATCAATGTTACGTTTGCCGCCATTTTGACCTTCATCGGGTTTACAAAATTCATTCGACCACTCTGCATTAAAGTCCACGTCTTTATAATGAACATTATTTTCTTTTAAATATCCCAGCGCCTGCTTAATGTGTGCCGTATTAACATACTCGTATTCATAATGCCCCTTATAAGTACGTTTGAGCTTGACAGGCAATAAAGACCCCTCCATGGAAGTGCGTGGAAGCAAATTGGTCGTTTCAACAATGTTTGCTGGAACACACGTAATGGGTCCATGGACTCCATTTTGCCCACCTTTAGGCAAGGCTAACATTTTCATAAAGGGAATATGCAAGGCTATCAAATGCTGCTCTAACTTATTTAAACATGCCAGTTCGGGTGAAATGGGGTCAAGTGCCAAATTGTTTTTGACGGTTTCAGCTGGCACTTCACCCATATCAATTTTATAATGGCATGTATAGCAGATCCAAAGCTCACTGTTTTTTCTCACAATGTTTTGCCTATACAAATCGTCTTTTTGGTATCTCATTCTATTCGCAGTTTTCTTCATTTCTCTATGCACATTATTATTGTTGTATTTCAACTTAAGACTGTCTTTAATAATATCCTTGTTTTTTTATATCGAACAATCATTATTTCCCTTTTCTTTCCTTTAAACAACATGTTTCGCTGATACAACCTTTTGAACATGTCTTTTTTCTTATCCTTGTGCAACACATCACTTTGATATTTTAATTTTGATTGGGCATACAACTTTGTTTTTAAATACTTAGAGAAACAATTTCCACTAGATTTTAAACTAATTGTACTCGTACCCTGTTAACAAGTTCTTTTGGCCATATACCAGGTGTCTAATGACCGACTATCTTTACACAACTCAAAGCACACATTTCTATCACTATCCTGAACAGAAGTAACAGCCTCAGACTGGTTGTTGGCACATTTGGACAGGTAAATTCCTTAATCTCTCTGCTTAGTAGTCATTGGAAAATGACTTAGCCACATCCCACCACTAAATATAAATATCTCTACACCCAAAGCATTGGCTGTTGCCTGGATTTGTATCTCTGAAATACAGCTGCCAACATAGTTCATCTTTACTTCTTTAACATACTGATACTGTAAGATATTCTTTCCCTATAAATTTCATATAAATATCACTGAGCATTCATATGTTTCACCACAGAGAGGCACAACTTGCGATGAGCCTTTTGTGATCCACTAATGACATGACACACAGCTCTAAAGAAACCATTACCATCATCAACAATTTGCTCTGTTTTACAAAGACCGCCCGCAGACCCATGCACACTAGCTTCATTAACACACTGCTTCACCAAATCAATATTCAACTGCTAGCATAGTTGCTGTGACATTTTATAACATAAGGGATGGTATTTACATGTGCTTTTAGTTGCATCGACATTAATAACTCCATACTGAGGTATGTCATTATCAATGCACACACCATCCACGCGAAAATCACTAGTTCTGCTTCCCTTTGGCTCAGTGCTTTGACGTACACTTCTTACTGCACGCTGACGTTTACTACTGTAGGGTTCATGGTTACCCTTGCAGAGACCGTAACAGTTCTGCAGCTGAGGCTGATTGGCGCAAACGACGACTTCATAATGACAGCCATTAACGTGCTGTAAGTAGATCCCTTGCTTACACATGGCTTTATTTGTACACAAATACTTCAGCCAACGATCGTTGTAATAAGTATAAACACTGACACCTAACAAATCTGCAGTAGCTTGAATCTTCAACTCAGTGGCCCAACTACCGACATACCTCATTCTTGGCGCATTAAGATACTGATCCACAGTGGAATACTGGGATCTTAAACTTGTATATCGCACAGCATTCTTTTCTACATGTTTGACAACAGCACGTCTTAATTTAGTGTGGTTTTTTTTTTTTTTTTTTTTTTTTTTTTTTTTTTTTTGGGGTACCAGACACAGCTTGAGACACTGCTCGATAGAAACAGTTACCATCAGCCACAATGTTGTCACTCATGCAAGGAGTTCCCAACATGCCAACTGATGAACGCATCTGTCTATCCTGCTTCTCACATTCCACATTTATTTGTTTAAGTGTAATAACATTATGTGCGCCCTTGCTCATTGTGTCCTGCAAAGGGCAGTATTGTTTGTGGTGCGTCCTGGACGTGACGCCTCCTGCACTAATTTTGTTGTAGAAGAAGAGCGCTTTTTCTCGGCACTAACGTTGTTGTGATGAACGGAACGGTAGCAGCATGTATAGCAGATCCAAAGCTCACTGTTTTTGTTGTAGAAGAAGAGCGCTTTTTCTCGGCACTAACGTTGTTGTGATGAACGGAACGGTAGCAGCGCCGCATATCTCCCGCCTAAATAAATACGCCAAGAGAAGGCTAAAGTGATTCAAGTTCTCCGAGAGTTTTAATCTCCACCGCAAGCTACTCCGCTCCACAGGTTATGGGCCCAGGAACACAAGGCTAGAGCAACGAGCGAGGTAACAGAAGACCTGAACTGTTAGCCCGAAGCTACTAGCTGGGTTTAAGTGAAGAGGGCGCCGAGAGTCTCCTGCGTGAGGACACAGAGATTCTACAAGCCGCACAACCCGAGTTCTGGAGATAAGTTGAACTTTGAAAAGAGTTAAAATGGCCGCAGTGGGAACGCCCCAGCAGATTATATTTGACGGAACAGAAGAAAGGTATGATCTGTGGGAAACGAGATTCCTCAGTCGTTTACACATATTAAAGCTAAAAGATACTATTCTGCGGTGTTCAGTGTACATATTTACAGAAAGTACTATAAGCAAAACAGAAACGGGCATGTACAAGAGACTACAACATGGTCAGGTGCAGGTGTTGTAAAGTCTCACAGCAGCAGGGATGAAGGACCTGCGGAACCTCTCCTTCTTACACCGTGGGTGTATCTGCTGCTGAAGGAGCTGCTCAGAGACCCCACAGTGTCGTGTAGGGGGTGAAAGGGGTTGTCCATGATGGATGTCAGCTTAGCTAGGGGTTGAACTGGTGAGTGGGTGGCGGTTAGGTGTTGAAGGTGTCGGGCTAAGGAGTGGAGGGGCAGGGGGAGGGGGAGCCCGCCAGGGGAGGTGTGAATAGGGGTCAGGGGGAGTGAGAGAGGGAGGGGGGACAGAATCAAATCTGTTGAAGAACAGATTCAGTTCATCTGCCCAGTCCTTGTCCCCGCTTACTGGGTTCCTCCCCACTCCTTTTCCATGGCCTGTGATGGTCTGCAGTCCTCTCCAGACGTCCCTGGCGTTGTTCTGCTCCAATTAGACATGAAGCTGCAGAAGATGGAAGGAAAGCTCTCAAAATATTGAGGGAGTACTACTCTGGAAAGAGCAAGCCTAGAATTCTCAACCTGTACACATCCCTGACCACCATCCAAATGGCCGAAGATGAAACTGTGACTGATTACATTATAAGGTCTGAGAATATTATTTCAGCTCTTCGTGATGCAGGAGAGGATATGAGTGATGGGATGCTTGTAGCCACTGTTTTGAATGGACTACCAGACTCATTCAGACCTTTTGCTGTCCATGTCACACAGAATGAGGGTAATGTGACATTCACAGACTTTAAGAGAAGACTGAGAGTCTATGAAGAGTCTGAAAAAATGAGAGCGACTGGTTCTGCTGACAGTGTGATGACTAGCTCAAAGCAAAGCAGACAAGGCACCAAAACACACAAAAAGGATGAGGATGCCACTCTGACGTGTTACAAGTGTGGACAAAAAGGACACATCAGAAGCAAGTGCAACCAAAAAGTGTGGTGCAATTACTGCAAGATCAGTACTCATGCTGAGTCCATATGCAGGAAAAAGGGGAAAACAGACGGAACTAGGAAAGTTGCTGAAGAAAAAGAAGAGGACATTAACGACGAAGATCAATGTTTTATGGCCAAGCATGCCAGCGACGAGAGGCCACCAGCCAAAGTAAAGAAAAAGGGGATCATGGTGGACGCCGGAGCGACATCACACATTGTGACTGACATCACCAGATTCGAGAGCTTTGACAGCTCATTTCAACCCGATACCCATTCAATCGAGCTGGCAGATGGGACAAAGTACAGCGGGACAGCTCTACGCAGAGGAACAGCGCTGATCTACCTACTAGACACCGATGGACATCAGCACAGAGCCCAGCTGAAAGATGCACTGTATATGCCGACCGATCCACACGATATCTTTTCAGTGGCGCGAGGGACAAATCGTGGAGCTACAATCACTTTCAAGAAATGGGACAGCCACATGATCACCAAGAGTGACCACAGGTTTGATTTTCATCAAAGTGGTAATCTGTTTTAGATGCCAACTGTTGAGAAAGAGGTCAATGTTGATAAATGTAATGTGTGCCACGACATGCAGACTTGGCATGAAATCCTTGGGCATTGCAATTACGAGGATATTCAAAAATTACTAAAGGTGGTAAGGGGCATAGAAATAAGAGGCAGTGCAGCCAGGCAAGTTCAGCTATGTGAAATTTGTACAAAAGGGAAATTTGCACAGACAAGGAATAGAGAGCCAGACAGTAAGGCTACAGAGCCTTTACAACTAGTTCACACTGA
The DNA here is from genome assembly GCA_004119915.2 of Collichthys lucidus. Classification (NCBI taxonomy): domain Eukaryota; kingdom Metazoa; phylum Chordata; class Actinopteri; family Sciaenidae; genus Collichthys; species Collichthys lucidus. Next base: position 29,048,676 of record CM014099.1, on the reverse strand, counting down.
TCTAGCGGGTCCTATGAGAACCCCAAGCATAGAGGGTCACAAATATGCTATGTCTTTTACTGACGACTACTCAGGTGCTATAACAGTGTACTTCCTGAAATCCAAAAGTGATGCAACCCGTGCCACAGAGAGGTTCTTGGCAGATTCAACACCTTATGGGAAAATTAAATGTCTAAGGTCAGACAATGGAAAAGAGTACACCAACAGGGAATTCAAAGCACTGTTAGTCAAAAACGGAATCAGGCACGAGACATCCGCACCTTACTCGCCTCACCAAAACGGCACGGCTGAGAGGGGGTGGCGAACGCTCTATGAGATGGGGAGATGTATGCTGTTAGACAGCAAATTACCAGACAAGTTGTGGAATTATGCTGTACAGACAGCGGCCTATGTAAGGAACCGGTGTTACAGTAAACGCACAAACAAAACACCGTATGAAATGTTAACAGGCAAGAAACCAAACATGTCAAAACTTCAAAAATTTGGGTCTATGTGTTTTGCCTACAACACACAAGAGAAAGGGAAGTTGGATCCCAGATGTGTGCAGGGTCTTTTCATTGGGTACGATAAGAATAGCCCAGCTTATCTTGTGTATTATGCGGGCACAGAAAAGGTCCAAAAGACAGGCTGGTGAAATTCACAAACACAAATAAGTCAGGAAATGAAAAAGAAACAGACACACGGATCCTACATTGAATGTCATGACAGGGAGTTATACCCCAAGACACTTGACACTGTGAAAAATGATGATGACAAAATGGGAAACGCATCAAGTCAAAGTGGTCAAGATGACATTTCTATGGTTGAAGGTGAACAGCTGAACACTGAGTGTGTAACTGGGAAAAATCCAACTAGAACTAGAAGAAAACCAGTGCATTTACAGGACTATGAAACTGAAGACAAAGTAGACAAACTAGTAACATGTGTGGATTATTGTTATAGAGCTGTCTGTGACATGCCACAAAATTTCCAGGATGCTATAAGGTCTCCCAACTCACAGCAATGGATAAAGGCAATGGATGATGAAATCCATTCACTTGAGAAGAACAACACGTTTAAAATCACACAGTTGCCACCAGACAAAAAGGCAGTGGGGGGTAGGTGGGTGTATACCCTCAAAAGTGATACTGATGGGTCTGACAGATATAAGGCCAGATTTGTCGCAAAAGGCTACAGCCAAAAACAGGGTATTGACTATGAAGAAACCTTTTCACCTACAGCTGACATGACCACTGTTCGAATTGTCATGCAAAAAGCAGTGCAGGAAGGTTTAATTTTACATCAAATGGATGTGGAAACTGCATATCTACACACACCCATAGACTGTGAGGTCTATTTGGAACAGCCTAAAGGTTACGAGAGAATAAAAATCAGGGGAAAAGTTAGTATGCAAATTACAGAAGTCACTGTACGGTCTAAAGCAGTCAGGTAGGAACTGGAATACTATGTTACATGTATATCTCACTGAAAATGGTTTCAAACAAAATCCGGCTGATAACTGTCTGTACATAAGAGAGAGAGAGAAAGTGATTCTGATAGTATGGGTGGATGATCTGATTGTTGCTGCTAACACTGAAGAGGTTGTGAAAAGTGATGATGCTTACTGATTTAAAATGAAAGACCTGGGGAAACTTTTAAACCGTCAGATGGTCAAGTCACAATGACACAAGAGAGATATATCAACAAAATCCTCTCTAGATTTGGGATGCAAGATTATAAGCCCCGAGAAACCCCATGCGAGTCTAAGTTTGAATAGACCGACAATGCTAAGAAATGGGAGGATACAAGGCTGTATAGAGAGGCAGTGGGAAGTTTGATTTATTTAGCCACGTGTACCCGACCAGCTTTAAGTTTCGTGGTCAGCAAACTTTCCCAGCATTTCTCGGAACCAAGTGAAGAGCACTGGAACACTGTAAAGCATGTGTTCAGGTACCTAAAGGGTACAACAAACCGTGGATTGTGTTTTAAAAGGGATGACACAGACGCACTAGGCCTAATAGTCCATAGTGATGCTGACTGGGCAGCAGAGGTTACAGACCGACGCAGCATCACAGGCTACTGTGTCAGTCTTAGTCAGAAAAGCTCTCTCATATCATGGAAGAGCAGAAAACAACCGACAGTAGCACTATCTACATGTGAGGCAGAATATATGGCCTTAGCCACAGCCATACAGGAGTGTATGTATTTGCAACAACTTCTCAAATGGATTGATACATATCAATATGCTCAAACCAAGGTTTTTGTTGATAACCAAGGAGCTATTGCATTAGCTAGGAACCCAGTGAACCGACAAAGGTGTAAACATTGATATAAAGTATTATTTCATCCGTGAAGCTGTGAAAAGTGGGAGGATCTGTTTGGAGTATTGTTCTACTGATAACATGGTTGCAGATTTAATGACAAAACCAGCCACAAAGTTAAAACTCCAGAAGTTTGCACAATATTCAAGCATAGAGGGTCACAAATATGCTATGTCTTTTACTGACGACTACTCAGGTGCTATAACAGTGTACTTCCTGAAATCCAAAAGTGATGCAACCCGTGCCACAGAGAGGTTCTTGGCAGATTCAACACCTTATGGGAAAATTAAATGTCTAAGGTCAGACAATGGAAAAGAGTACACCAACAGGGAATTCAAAGCACTGTTAGTCAAAAACGGAATCAGGCACGAGACATCCGCACCTTACTCGCCTCACCAAAACGGCACGGCTGAGAGGGGGTGGCGAACGCTCTATGAGATGGGGAGATGTATGCTGTTAGACAGCAAATTACCAGACAAGTTGTGGAATTATGCTGTACAGACAGCGGCCTATGTAAGGAACCGGTGTTACAGTAAACGCACAAACAAAACACCGTATGAAATGTTAACAGGCAAGAAACCAAACATGTCAAAACTTCAAAAATTTGGGTCTATGTGTTTTGCCTACAACACACAAGAGAAAGGGAAGTTGGATCCCAGATGTGTGCAGGGTCTTTTCATTGGGTACGATAAGAATAGCCCAGCTTATCTTGTGTATTATGCGGGCACAGAAAAGGTCCAAAAGACAGGCTGGTGAAATTCACAAACACAAATAAGTCAGGAAATGAAAAAGAAACAGACACACGGATCCTACATTGAATGTCATGACAGGGAGTTATACCCCAAGACACTTGACACTGTGAAAAATGATGATGACAAAATGGGAAACGCATCAAGTCAAAGTGGTCAAGATGACATTTCTATGGTTGAAGGTGAACAGCTGAACACTGAGTGTGTAACTGGGAAAAATCCAACTAGAACTAGAAGAAAACCAGTGCATTTACAGGACTATGAAACTGAAGACAAAGTAGACAAACTAGTAACATGTGTGGATTATTGTTATAGAGCTGTCTGTGACATGCCACAAAATTTCCAGGATGCTATAAGGTCTCCCAACTCACAGCAATGGATAAAGGCAATGGATGATGAAATCCATTCACTTGAGAAGAACAACACGTTTAAAATCACACAGTTGCCACCAGACAAAAAGGCAGTGGGGGGTAGGTGGGTGTATACCCTCAAAAGTGATACTGATGGGTCTGACAGATATAAGGCCAGATTTGTCGCAAAAGGCTACAGCCAAAAACAGGGTATTGACTATGAAGAAACCTTTTCACCTACAGCTGACATGACCACTGTTCGAATTGTCATGCAAAAAGCAGTGCAGGAAGGTTTAATTTTACATCAAATGGATGTGGAAACTGCATATCTACACACACCCATAGACTGTGAGGTCTATTTGGAACAGCCTAAAGGTTACGAGAGAATAAAAATCAGGGGAAAAGTTAGTATGCAAATTACAGAAGTCACTGTACGGTCTAAAGCAGTCAGGTAGGAACTGGAATACTATGTTACATGTATATCTCACTGAAAATGGTTTCAAACAAAATCCGGCTGATAACTGTCTGTACATAAGAGAGAGAGAGAAAGTGATTCTGATAGTATGGGTGGATGATCTGATTGTTGCTGCTAACACTGAAGAGGTTGTGAAAAGTGATGATGCTTACTGATTTAAAATGAAAGACCTGGGGAAACTTTTAAACCGTCAGATGGTCAAGTCACAATGACACAAGAGAGATATATCAACAAAATCCTCTCTAGATTTGGGATGCAAGATTATAAGCCCCGAGAAACCCCATGCGAGTCTAAGTTTGAATAGACCGACAATGCTAAGAAATGGGAGGATACAAGGCTGTATAGAGAGGCAGTGGGAAGTTTGATTTATTTAGCCACGTGTACCCGACCAGCTTTAAGTTTCGTGGTCAGCAAACTTTCCCAGCATTTCTCGGAACCAAGTGAAGAGCACTGGAACACTGTAAAGCATGTGTTCAGGTACCTAAAGGGTACAACAAACCGTGGATTGTGTTTTAAAAGGGATGACACAGACGCACTAGGCCTAATAGTCCATAGTGATGCTGACTGGGCAGCAGAGGTTACAGACCGACGCAGCATCACAGGCTACTGTGTCAGTCTTAGTCAGAAAAGCTCTCTCATATCATGGAAGAGCAGAAAACAACCGACAGTAGCACTATCTACATGTGAGGCAGAATATATGGCCTTAGCCACAGCCATACAGGAGTGTATGTATTTGCAACAACTTCTCAAATGGATTGATACATATCAATATGCTCAAACCAAGGTTTTTGTTGATAACCAAGGAGCTATTGCATTAGCTAGGAACCCAGTGAACCGACAAAGGTGTAAACATTGATATAAAGTATTATTTCATCCGTGAAGCTGTGAAAAGTGGGAGGATCTGTTTGGAGTATTGTTCTACTGATAACATGGTTGCAGATTTAATGACAAAACCAGCCACAAAGTTAAAACTCCAGAAGTTTGCACAATATTTGTTTGGCACTTAAAGTGCAAGAAGAATATGCAAATGTATTTTTGTTTACTTTTGTACTGAAGGCTAAAAGGGAGAATATTTTTGTTTATTTTCTACTATTGAGCTGTACCACAATAAGCTAAGTTCGAGTTGGGGTGTTAAGTGTAATAACATTATGTGCGCCCTTGCTCATTGTGTCCTGCAGAGGGCAGTATTGTTTGTGGTGCGTCCTGGACGTGACTCCTCCCGCACTAATTCTGTTGTAAAAGAAGAGCGCTTTTTCTCGGCACTGTAACGATGTTGTGATGAACGGAACGGCAGCAGCGCCGCATATCTCCCGCCTAAATAAATACGCCAAGAGAAGGCTAAAGTGATTCAAGTTCTCCGAGAGTTTTAATCTCCACCGCAAGCTACTCCGCTCCACAGTTTGCACAAAGCTTGTGCAACTTTTTTATCAACGGGACAACTGCAGCCCCTTAGAGGACACATCACAAGTAAATTCTACATCTGAATTCACAGCAGTGACATCAGAACTTTTTCTTATTTTTAATGCAAAGTTTACATTGGGCCTCTTACGTTTACAACTACTGCTTTCTATGATTGAAGCGGATTCAGAGTCACTGCTAGTAACAGTCATTTCAGCACACACCGCATGCTCAAACACTCTGAATTCGGATCATCTGCGACAGGAATAGTCACAGAAACAGCCCTAATCTCAAAAGACTTATCTACAGCACCAAGTGAAACAGACAACTGACGTACATAGTTGCAAACATCTTCGCGTGTTACCAAATGTACAACAACACTTTTTCCATTTGAATCGACCATTCCACTTACATTACGTGCATGTGAATCAACTACTGCATAGCAACCATGCTCACAAATAACAGCACATGTACTGCCTGCCAACGTCAGAAAACACGTGCCGTATTCGCCAAGCATGCATTCTAGCCCTCCTGTTAGTGACACCGCTACACCTGCATCAATAAGCTCTCCCTGATCCATCCCAACTAGCCCTGTTACCCATGCAGGATATTTAAAGCAAAGGTCTGTCCATCAATGACTGACTGACTGTGAAGGCAAATCACTGACACACAACAAGTCGGACCCACGGATCATGTTATTAGTGTGCAAATACGAATACAAATCATCACCTAAACGCAAAACACTGTCCAAATCTTTCAAAAAAGCAAGAAGAAGTTTTCAGAAAAACATGGACACTGTTTTGCTAAGCTGACTAACGATACAGCCATGCACTGAACACCAGGGTTGTTTAACAGAGGACTCCCCTAATAGAATGACCCTCTGACACTTTTCTCTATTCTCACTATCAGACAATGCACATCGTTTATTGACACTTCACTTTTGTCACCAATCTTATTCCCTTCTGGCCCTGGAGTGGATCCTGGTGTGGCAGGATGTGCTGGCTGTAGCTGAAAAAGGAAAAAAAAAACGATTCGAATAACTTCAAGGATTTGTTAATATTGTAACAAGGTAAACAAAATTTGCCCCTTGAAAGGTGGTTTTAAATGTATTTTTTTTACTATGGTGTAACATGTTTGTCAACTACTCAGTGTACAAACCTGATCTCCCACATGGATTGTCACCGCTACCGGCTCTGACGTCAGGTCCACAGCATGGAGTGTGGCCTCGTCCTGTGAAATAAAGAGCGCGTAAATAAATAGTTAATGACCAAAAGAAAGCACAGTCAATGTGCTTTGTTTAAATAAGTTTTTATGCATAGCCAGTCACCAAAAAGGGTTGTGATGCTCCACTCAAACAACAAATCAATTCACAAACCTCATCCACCGCAGGCGTAGAAACTGCACTGGTAGGTGTTACCACGGAAAACACCTCCACATCTGACATTGTTGTGTCCACCTAAAGGAAAAAAAATTCACACATCAAAAATTTGCAGGAATTGAGATTTGTACACATAACAACTTTAGCAATGTCCAACTAAAATCTCCTGATATTATTTAAAACAAAAACTGAAATCACAAACCTTGTCTACAACAGGCACTGCAGTGGGAGGTTTTGCCACACGAGAGACCTCCACAGCTGACAAACAACAATTAATAACATACAAATACAACACATATGCAACTATATGTACTAAATATGTTCTCATACTGTCAAACCACAACACAAAGAACACCAATAATACTGACCTGTTCTTTTGGCAGCCTTCTCTTCACAACAACAGTCCTGCGCTTCACTGCCACCTTTTGCTTCTAAAATATCAAAAGGACAAAAACATTTTACTGCAAGGTTCCATTTTACATGCATACATTTATTCGGATTTAGCACTGATGATGAATGCAAACTCAAGCCATGCTAAACAAGAAGGTAGAAAGAATGTATATGAATTACCTGGATGCGCACAGGAACAGCGTTGCCCTCTTCAGGAGTAGGGAGAAAAGAGGGGCTGGTCTTCTCTATGGCACGCAATGTGACCGGGCTGAACCGCACAGGAGTGAGTGGGATGAAGCACTCCCTCAGCTCCACCTGTAAAAAGACAATGACGGTGTACAGTCAATTGCCACTGCATAAAACCAAGTATATCTATCACCATGTCAACTTCTGTAAGGTCATGTATAAATTCATCATAACATACCTTCTTCTGAGACACTTGCTTTTCCAGTGCCGCCAGCTCAGCTTCAGGCAAACTGCGCTATAAAATGGAAGAGACAAATGCTGGTCTTAGACGTGAATGTAGTGTAATGCCACAGATTAAGATAAATGTATATGCATTCCGTAAGAACCAATCCATAAATCAAACATATTTACCTTCTGCCCGTTCACCACTGTAATCCAGCCATCTGGGTTGGCTGCTGGGCGTGGCTGTGGCTCCATTCCCTTCACTACCACCTGGGTGGCAAACCGGGGACGATATGGGCAGGTGGGAATGGGCGCCATGGGTGGCTCTGGCTCTGGTTCTGTCAGCCGCCTGCCAAAGAAGGTACGCGAGGATCGGCATACCCTCGCTGTCACTCAGGTGCTTTTGCAATGTGTGTTCACAGGCAAAGCCCAGAATACTTGCGCGTCTTTGCCGTCTGATTTAAGTCTGAATTATGATCGTGTCAAGGAAGTGGTGCTTAAGGCATACGAGTTGGTGCCTGAGGCATATCGCCAGAGGTTCCGTCGTTTTAAGAAGTCTGATGAACAGACATGCGTAGAATTCAGCCATGAGAAGGAAGTGTTGTTTGATCGTTGGTGTCGTGCTCTGGATGTAGCTGATTTTGCTGCTCTGCAGCTACATGAGTTGGTGTTGGAGGATTTTAAAAATTGTTTGCCTGACCGAATTGTGACACATTAATGATCGTAAAGTGTTGAAAAACTCTGAGGCAGCAGTGCTCGCTGACTAGTATGTCCTCACGCATAGGGATAGTTTTTATAGGCCACAGTCCTCTGTGGACCGCAGCTCCTCTGCACCCAGGGCCCCTGTGGTCCAGAAAGTGAATGGCGATGCCAGTGCAAAGCCCGGTGTTAGGGAGAGTGCTGGAGTTAAGGAAAGTGACAGGGTTTGTTTCTTTTGCAAGAAGTGTGGACATACAGTTATTATTTTGCTTTAAACAAAAGAGGCAAGTCTCCTAAAGCTGTTAATTTGTTAAAAACTGAGAGCTTGTTGAGTCAGTCCTATAGTGCTCTCACTCCGTCTGTCTCACGCTCCCCTCCTGAGCAGTCTCCGCGGTAGCTTGACTATGTGTTTTTACCTTTTGTCATGAAGGGGGCGGTCTCGCTTTCATTCTGGGAAACGATTTAGCGGGGGAAAGGTGCTGCTTAATCCCGGTCTGAGTGTCCAGATGAGTTGGTGGAAAAGTTTCCAGGGGTGTTTAACGTCTGCGCTATTACTCATGTTAGGCAGCGAAGCAACGACATCTGCAGACTGACTCCAGTGATGGGGAAGTGGAGCTGAGAGACAGTTTTATGGCTGAGGGCAGTTTGGCAGCGCTGCAAAGCCTTCCCTCTTTAGACCCAGTTTCTCATCCACCAGCGTTGCCAGCCCTTTCCTCCCCAGACCCAGTTTCTGTTCCTCCGCTATCTCCCCATTCTCCGTTAGAGGTGTCAGGAACTAAATTGTCCATGTCACGTGAACAGCAGCGTGATCCTACGCTGGTTTCTCTTTTTGTGGCTGTGGGTTCGGATGATAAAGCTGGGGGTGGGACTCCCGGTTATTTTCTGAAAGAGGGTGTGTTGATGCGTAGGTGGGTGCCACCATGTTCTCAAGATGATTGGGGGATTGTGAAGCAGGTTGTGGTTCCGCAGCTGTTTCGATCAGAAGTTCTAAAGCTGGCCCATGATAATCTTCCGGCTGGCCATCTCGGGGTCAATAAAACATGACAGAGTGTTGCGTTGTTTTTTTTGGCCGGGTCTTAAGGCCGATGTGCGTCATCACTGTAGGACCTGCCATGTGTGTCAACTCTCTTGTGGTAGGGGAGCCCTTTGAACATGTCATTATAGATTGTGTAGGCCCTCTTCCCCGTACCAAAGCTGGTCATCAGTTCCTCTTAACCATCATGTGTTCTAACACCCGTTTTCCTGAGGCTATCCCTCTCTAAAATCACTGCTTCTGCAGTCATTAAAGCATTAACTAACTTTTTCTCTTTGTTTGGGTTGCCTCGGGTGGTTCAGACAGACCAAGGGACAAATTTTATGTCCAAGGTTTTTGCGCAGGTAGTAAAGCAGCTTGACATCTCCCACTGTTATTCTAGTGCGTACCATCCGGAGAGTCAGGGTGCGCTCGAGCGGTTTCACCAGACCCTAAAATCTATGGTCTGGTATGGTAAAAGATTGGGATGAAGGTGTCCACTTACTTCTCTTTGCTGTGCGTGAGGTGGTGCAGGAATCACTGGGTTTTAGTCCTGCAGAGCTTGTGTTTGTCCATACGGTGCGTGGTCCGCTTAAACTGCTGCATGAGAAGTGGGTTGGTAGTGCTGAACCACAGTATTTGCTCGACTAAGTGTGTGATTTTCGGTCTAAACTTCATTGTGCTTGTAAGTTGGCTAAATAGAGCATGGCTGTTGCCCAGGGCAAGATTAAGCATTGGTTCGATAAAGATGCGCAGAGCCGTAGTTTCAGCCCTGGTGACAAGGTGTTGGTGCTGTTGCCCGTCCCTGGCTCATCATTACAGGCACGTTACAGTGGGCCCTATTTTGTCCGGGAGAAGGTTGGTGCACGTGACTATGGTCGCAACCGCAGGAGGCGAAGTCGGCTCTGTCATATTAACATGTTGAAGCCCTACCTGCAGCGAGGGTCTGTTTTACCATCTCCTGTTGTGTTGACGTCTGTGGCGCTGTCTGGTGCTGATCTGCTAGATGCATCTGAGGATGTGGATTTTGATGGTGACATTGTTCTGTCGAGCGCTGTTGTTCACGGGCGTTTGAAGAATTCTGAACTGTTGGCTAATCTTGATGGTTGCTTTTCGCATCTGTCGCCATCTCAGAGTGAGGATGTTGTCCATTTGATTTCTTCTCATGTCGTTTTCTGATGTGCCTTCCCAGACCCATGTGCTGCAACATGATGTTGATGTCGGAGATTCAATCCTGATTAAGCAACATGCGTACAGAGTAAACCCAGACAAACGTGTGCGCTTGCAGAAGCAGGTGGATTACATGTTGGGACATGGCATTGCTGAACCCAGCTGTAGTCCCTGGAGTTCCCCTTGCCTGCTGGCTGTTAAATCTGATAGTTCAGACCGGTTCTGTACAGGCTTTGTGAAAGTGAATGGAGTCACTAAGCCAGATTGCTATCCTCTTCCCCGAGTTGAGGATTGTGTGGATCATGTTGGCGGTGCCAGATATGTGACAAAACTTGACCTGTTGAAAGGATACTGGCAGGTGCCGCTGACTCCTCGGGCGAAAGAAATTTCCGCTTTTGTGACTCCTGATGCTTTCCTTCAGTACACAGTAATGCCGTTCGGTATGCGCAATGCACCAGCGACCTTCCAGCGTCTTGTGAATATTGTGTTGTCGGGTCTTTCTGGTTGTGAAGCATATTTGGATGATATTGTTGTCAGGCCGGGACTCAAATGAGGACTCAGATGCAGAGTTAGGCTGACAGTTGTTTTATTCAGGACGAGAAATATCCTCGAATGAGTGAGGCTATGAAAAGGGCCTAAACTTAGAGAAAACAAAAATCACTCCAAGGAGGAAAAAACACTGAGCTACTCTAAAGATAACAAATCAAAATCACTCTCAACGAGGAACAAAAAGGCAATGACTACTCGTATTAAAGATTAACGAAATCAAAATCACTCACAACGAGGAAAAGCAAAAAGGCTATGAAACATTAACTTAGAACGCTCAAAAACAAGGCTGAAAACACACTTGGCTAGATACAAAGAAACAAAAGGCTAGACTAGGAAGTACAACAAAAAAATACTCATATGAGGAAAAGAACAAAAGAACACTAGAGCTAAGAAGCTGAGACTATGAACTATGGAAAAAGGGCTTTGGTGCACGCTATGAACGACGAAACACTTTGGCACGGGACAATCAGACCGGTGACACACGAAGAAGGGCAAGTGACCTGAAACGAGAGGAGAGTTAACTTTCAAAATAAAACAGGAAATGACAAGACATAACAAAAACCCAGCTTGACCTCACCGCGGTGTGACAATTGTTGTGTATTCTGGGTCTTGGGGCGAGCACATTCAACAACTGTACACGGTGTTTGGGCGTTTGCGTGATGCCAATTTAAATCTCGCCAAGTATGAGTTTGGCCAGGCGACAGTGACCTATTGGGGCAAAGTGGTTGGTCGGGGCCAAGTAAAACCCGTGCACACCAAGGTGGAAGCTATGCTTTCTTTCCTGTCCCCAGTTCACAGCGGGAACTGCGCAGTTTTCTTGGGATTAGGGGTGGGCGATATATTGAATATACTCGATATATCGCGGCTTGTTCTCCGTGAGATGTATAAAATGACTATATCGCGAACATCAAGTACTTGTCATGTAAATGTTTTAAGCCGTCGGCATTTAGTTCTCCGGAGTTTCTCCTGTCACTCACTCCTGGTGCTGCTCACAGCACGCAGCACACTGCCCTGCCCGCCCAGAAAAAACTGCGCGCATGCGTACTTTTTGTATCAAGCGAGGCGAGACAGACGGACGGAAAGAAAAAAAGAGAAAGTTCCGGAGCGAGTTAATGGAAGACGGAGATGGAGACGGACGATTTAGTTTCGAAAAAAAACAGCACTGGATCCATTATATGGCAGTGGTTCGGGTTTCTTAGCGAAGATGTGGAACAAACTACGGTTTTATGCAAGATATGCCGCAAAACCGTTGCTACTAAAGGTAGCAGCAGCACAAATTTATTCCACCACCTTAAATGTCACACACTACAAAACGAGGAATGCCACAAGCTCCGCATGTCCACGTCACCTACACCACCTAAGTCCAAGGTACACGCACCGAAGCAGATGACTTTGGCCTCTTCATTTGCCAGTTCCATGCCATATGACAAAAAAAGTGCTAAATAGAAAAAGATAACGAACGCGGTGACAAGATACATCGCCAAAGACATGGCTCCGGTTAGTGTTGTGGAAAAGCCAGGATTCAAAAATCTCATTAGGACACTTGACCCAAAGTATAATTTACCTGGTCGCAATTTTTTTTGCAGAAAACGCGCTGCCAGAGTTGTACATTTCAGTTAGAGAAAAGGTGGCCCACCAGCTAACAAATGTGACCCATTTCTCCACAACGACGGATCTGTGGTCCAGCAGAACCTGCGAGCCTTATCTCAGCTTAACAGTACATTACATTGACAACTGGGAGTTGAAAAGTTCGTGCCTTCAAACGAGCTTTTTTCCAGATGATCATACAGGAGAGCTCATTGCACAGGGGCTGCAAGACGCTCTCATGTCATGGAACTTGTCAGAAACTCGTCAAGTGTGCATCACCACGGACAATGGAGCTAATATAGTCAAAGCTGTGAGCCTGAATGAGTGGACAAGACTGCAGTGCTTTGGCCATCGGCTGCATCTTGCAATTGGTGAGTAGTCTATTAGTGTAGGTTTGCCTCCCTCTTATAGGAAATTAACAATCACTTTTATTATCAACAATGGTAAATATTACTAGTCAGCATTTCATAATTTGTCACATGCAATTAAACAGAGTATTCATGATTTTTTCATGTAGTTAAAAATTAAAGTATTTCATTTCATTTTTCATGCAGTGTTAAACTGAGTGTTATCTCCTTTTCAAGCAGTTAAAAACAGAATATTTCAGGATTTTTTTCATGTAATTAAAATAGTTTGTGTCCACATAATGCATTCAAGTATATTATGTGTGTAAAGCATATAGTGGCATTTAAAATATTTGTTTAAGATGGATCACAACTCTGTCAGAGATCTGTAGAAAATATATAAAAATCAAATTTCTAATTATGGTTAGGCTGAGTGACTGAATTGCTGTTTGTTTGAAATGTTTATTTTTATTTCTTAGAGAGAAGCTTGAAAGACCCCCGTATTGAGCGTGCTGTTGCTGTTTGCAAGAAGGTTGTGAGCAGTTTCTCATTCAGTTGGAAGAGGAGGAGAGACCTGGCCAAAATGCAGCAAGAGCTAAATATCCCTGCACACCAGCTGATCAGTGAGTCTCCTACCAGGTGGGGATCCCGTCAGAAGATGATTGAGCGGGTGCTGGAGCAGGAGCGGGCTATTTCTCAGGTCTTGGCCTCAGACAAGAAAACACGGCATCTCGTTCTGACCTGGCAAGACCTGGAAGTTCTTGAGTCAGTGCACAAGGCTCTAAAGCCCCTCGCTGAATTCACTGATGCTCTGTCAGGTGAGGACTACGTCACAGTGTCCTTTGTCAAGCCTGTGCTTCATCTTTTCCACTCCAGCATTTTGGCAGTACAGGAGGATGACACTCCACTGACCCAGTCCATCAAAAGCTCCATCCTAGATTACCTATGGGAGAAATTTGCTGATCCTGCCACCAATGCTCTGCTAGACATGGCATCGTTAATGGATCCCAGGTTCAAGACAACATACATTACTGCAGACAAAGTGGAGGAAATCAAGTGCAGAGCCATTTTGGAGATGGAGACAGAGTGGTTGCTGTCTGACCAAGGCACAGCAGGATCAGCTGCTTCACAGCCTCATGAAGCACCAACAGTTTTAGAACCAGAGCCACCAAAAAAGAAAACCCTCGGAAATGTTTCTTTAAAAAGGCAACAACATCCTCTGCCACAGCCACACTCCAGGAACTGATGAAAACAGAGTTATCTGCCTACTTGCTTTCTGTTAGTGCTGACAGTGAAACAGATCCCCTGCAGTGGTGGAAGGACCATGAGGAAATGTTTCCAAACATTAAAAATTTGGCAAAAAAGTATTTGTGTGTGCCCGCCACTAGTTCCCCATCAGAAAGGGTATTTAGTACCAGTGGGAATGTGGTCACATGTCACCGGGCATCACTCAAGCCAGATGCTGTTGATAGGCTTGTGTTTTTGGCACGAAACTTCTAGAAAACTGTGTCTACTGTCTCTACTGACTGACAACATATATACAGATGTTCTCACTTCTCCTGTGAATGGTTTTCAGTCACAACCTGGACTACTTTGGTTTGCTAATTTTATTTTACTTTTAAAATGATCTGTTGATCAGAAAAAGTGCACTTTAATTTATATTGTTTTAAATGTCTTTCTTAGGGGATTCTTGTTGAATGCACTTTTTTGTTTCTCTGAGCTCTGTTTTTGTTAAGGGCCAACCATGTTATTATTTAACTTTATTTGTTAAAAACTTGAGAGTAGCACCCTAATGTGAAATAAAGGGGGTTTGCTAAAAAAATTTGATTGTGATTTTTCAGTTTTTGCATGCAAATTAACAAAAACTCTAATAGAAGGGTCTACTTGAATCATCATACCGATGTTATTTTTTGCATCAAAGGGTTGAATCGCCAATATACTCGGAGAATACAACGTGAGGCCCCAGTCGGTGCTGTCCATTACCACAGACAATGCGGCTAATTATATTAACGCTGTCGAGAGGCACCTGCAAGCAGTGATGGCAATAACGGCGTTGAAATAAACGCCGTTACTAACGGCGTTACTTTTTTCAGTAACGGGTAATCTAACGAGTTACTTCATCTATCGTTGTAACACCGTTACCGGTACCAACACGCCGTTACCTCGCGTTACTGAACCAACCTACTCGTTTAGAGACTGGCACCTCACTCAACTCGCATACAGGAATGCCTTTTTTTCTCCCTTTGGTAAGGGCGGGATACGTAATGACGATTGGCTAAAGCAGAGATTTCATGTTGAGCCAACCAGAGACACCCGGTGGGCGGGTATACACACAAACCAACACACGGTCGTAGCGCGCGCGCACACACACACACACACACAGCATGTCAGATGAGATGGCGAGTCCCGAGGCTGAGTCTAAGACAGCGTTTTCACGGTGGAAGTATAGGCAGTATTTTAACCTCATCGAGGTAAAAGGTAAAAATGTACATGTTACATGCACACTGTGTCTAAGACCAAAGACTTTGTCCACGTCAAATGTAAGCAACTCGAATTTAATGAAGCATCTCTCGACTGCACACGCGTCTGTTAAGCTAGTGGCCACCGGCATGCCCCACGATAAAGGCAAGCTAGCTAACAAGGAAGGCTGGATTTTTCTGCTTCAGCTTCTACCCCAAAACTTACCACACAGCAAGAACTCAATAAAATGATAGGGAGGTATGTGGTTGAAACATGCTGCCATTGAAAGTTTGTTTTAATTTGCAGCATGTCAAGTGTAAAACATGTCATATTGTTTAACTGCTTACATTTGTAAGTAAAGAAAATGCTTGAAGTTCAGTTGTAATTGCGTTGAGGTGCAATACATTAAAACCTGTATGGGTATCTGTTGTTTGCTTTACTCCAAATTATTTGGCATTTTTTAACTTAAAAAAGTAACGCATTAGTTACTTTCCTGGGTAACTAGTTACTTTTATAGTGTAGTAACTCAGTTACTAACTCAGTTACTTTGGGTAAGTAACTAGTAACTGTAACTAATTACTTTTTCAAAGTAATGTGCCCAACACTGCCTGCAAGTAGCCAATGTACCATGCATGGCCCACACTATTAACTTGGCTGTGAGGAAAGGGCTAACAGTGCGAGCTATCGAAAGCCCTATCAACAGACTGAAGGCCACAGCATTCATGAGTTGAATTTAATAGTTAATAGTTGATATATTACTTCTGTGTAAACATAAAGGTGAACCACATAACCTATCCATTCTTTTGACACCAGAGCATTTTGGTATTAAAAAAAAAAAGAGAAGCATTTTTTTAAAGGACCAGGTTTCTCCAGCAGCCTTGACGCGGCTCAGTGTTGTACTCAGAGTTGAATTAAAATTCAGAATTGAACTTTTCCTTTTCTGCCTGATCTTTATTATTTACTTACAACAAACATCTCTTGACTTCTGGTATAGAATGTTTACTGATTACATCGGAACGCCCTCTACTGGCCAAAAGTATAATAACCCCATGCCCTACAAGGTAACCTATAGTAATGCATAAATAGGCTATATTTTAACATAAAAAATTCGAATATTATTCGAATTAAAAAAAAAAATAATTAATGAAATTCGAATGGGATTAAAGAGGAAGGATGACAGCCCTAGTGCAGGTGCTGTTTTGCTCCAGGAGGGCATGGATGGGATTGAACATTCCATCTCATACTTCTCCAAAAAGTTCAACAAGCACCAGCGGGTATACTCTACTATTGAGAAAGAGGCGTTGGCCTTGATCCTGGCTCTAAGACACTTCGAGGTTTATGTGGTTTCTGCAAAGTCACGTACACGGATTACAATCCTTTAGTTTTTGTTAGTCAGATGCGGAACACTAACCAGAGGTTGATGCGCTGGGCGCTTTTTCTGCAGTCCTTGAACATTGTTATTAAGCATGTGAAGGGGAGGAATAACATCCTGGCCGACACGTTGTCGCGTTGTTGATGGCTTGTGACCATTTTTCCTTCCTCTTTGGTCTCCGTGTCCATCCCCGGCTGTTCAAAAGCTCTGGGTGGGGGTGTTGCGTGTGGCCAGGAAGTAGAACTGTGTGTGTGTTTGTTTTCTCCCCACCCCCTTTCCTCTCTCTCTCTGAGTCTCACCTGGGGTCTCCTCTGTGCACAATGTCTCGTCAGCATGAGCTGACTTAAAGAGGTGTCTCTCACTTTTCTCTGACACGCTACAAAAAGCATATATATATATAAAAAATGTGTGTGTAAAATAAAACCTCCCGACTGTTTCATCAATGTTCTGCATTTCTGATTTAAGCCATTCTTTTTATCAGCCAGCAGTCTGATAATTTTTCGCCGGCTTTTCAGTTTTTTGTATTGAGAAGACAGTGGAATGTTGCCTTTTTAAAAGATTCAAAGCAATCTCACACAGAGCTTAGAGAAAGTCCGGGGAAGAGGGGGCAAGAATGTCTTTACGTTTACGAGGTGTGGCGTGGTATAGAGTAAGGGTGCATTTCTTCTTTGATGATGATGATGATGATGATGATGATGATGATGATACTTACTTTGTTCTGAGAACATATACAACAGGCCACTGTGGAGGCAGTATACCCGTCCTCAACCTGTACGGTTCTGGAGAGGAAGGTGTGAGATCGACCAATAAATACCCGCGGGGGTCTTTGGTGGCGTCTTCAAAACTCTCTAAAAAGAAGGCTTTTTGTGAGGGGAAGATTTGATGCACCAATATATTTATCTGTAATTTGTCCCGAGGGTTTTTAAACAACACCAGATAATTACTGTTCAAACTCATGGTACGGTTGTGTTTACCTCTGTGAAATACATTTTGCGTCAGCATAAACACACTCATATTTCGATGTCTGTACTAAGTGAAAAGTTTGACCACTTCAGGATGGTCTGAGGCTTGAAAAATAACATCATCCAGAAAAATCAAATGGTTCTGATCAGATAGAAACAGTTCTGTGTCATTATAAGAATCAGGCAGTCCTTCAACAAACTTAACCCTTGGAGGGTCTTCCCGTTATGTCTCCTGAATAGTTCCTAAGAAAAACAAAACGTGGCTCCTTCCTAAAATAATATAATATATATATTTTTCCACTTTAAACACGTCAGTCTTTTAGAACTACTTCAGCCTGAAATATACATATCAAATATTAATTATATTTTTTGGTTTTTAACCCTTTAAATGCCAGTATGTTTACATAACTGTGCTGGTTTTTATTTAAAAAAACAAAACAAACTAAAATAATTTCCATAAAATACATTTCAATGACTAATGGCTAACTATTGTTATTAGGCCCTAAGATGGGTCAATGATTGGCAGCAACATTGATTTTGATGCATTATTTTCTTTGCAGTGTCATATTTTAAATAAACATCCATTTGTGTTCCTTCAAATAAATAAATAACTTCTTCCTAAAAACTGCTATAGAATAATATATATATTTTTTTCCACTTTAAACACGTCAGTCTTTTAGAACTAAAGTCTGAAATATACTTCTTTCGCAGGAAAACAGTAAAAAGTGTGAAACTTTGCTGCACGTTTTGAATGGGTAAAATGGCGCCACGTGGTGGACAAATATTAAAAACTACAAATTAAAAGCCAGTGGTCCAAAATGAAATCTTAACATAAAGGAATGCATTAATTTATGTTAGGATAAACGTGGGATCAAAAAAAGTGTTTTTTAATGGGGCACGTTTTGCTGCTAGGAACTATTTAGGATGCATTTCTGTTGCTAAGCCATTTTAGGCTTAATAAAGTACTGAGATTTCTATTCTAAAAAAAAATGAATATCTTTTAGCAATCTTCATTCAACACAGCCACATTTCTTAAAAAATAAACAAAGAAAAAAAAAACCCACGAATGGTCCTAAGATGACTCAAGGGTTAATCTTTTTATTCATTTTTTGCAGTTTAGCATACATGGGCTGAAAGGAAGTATAAATCCACACAATATTTAAAGGTACAACATTTACATGTTCACAATTTTCAATAACACTTTTACAAAATGTTTTTCCACAATCATAAATGAAAAGGGTGCTGCGAGTCTGGGATCAAAATGAACTTCCTCCACGTTGGCAAGGTGTGATTTTTTTTTTTTTAAGTGTCTTTTTGTCTGTCTGATTGTTTGTTTCTCTCCTCCTATTTCAGTAGCCAAAAGGCAGAGTTGTGCCATGGCAAAAGAGACGTCTCTTGTCATACACCACTCTAATGTGCAATTTTTCAAGAGAAAGCTCCTTTTATTACGTCTGTTATGCTGAGGGGTCTCAATAACGCCCCCTCAAGAGCTGTCAAGGTAACCCTCGACCAGCTCTCTGACGCTGTCAAAGTTGACCTGCTCATAGCATTCTCTAGTCTGAGTGATACCCTTGACACGCAATACTACTTTTTTTTTTTTTTTTGTCTCGTCTAGTAGGCGTAACTTTTGGGATCAGTGCCTGCAAATTCTTGAATGGTGTCACCATCCAGCTCATCGGTCTGTAGTATATTCGGTGGTGATGCAGTTGAAGATGTTTGAAGAGAAACTCCGCCGACACTGTCTTAGTCGGATAACAAGTTTATTACATCAAGTTCAGTATTCAGTAAGTAAAACGTTACTTGGAGAGCTCCTGGCCGAATGATGAGGGTCTCTTGAACTATACAGGGCAAGCCCTTATATACCATGAAGGAACTTCCAGAACATGCATTCCAAATAAACAATGTTTATAACTCTTGTGTCATGAAGGGACAGGGAAAGAGAGAGAGAGAGACTCCTCTCCCAGGATACCCCCAACAAATGTCCCTTTAATCTCTTGACCTGATTTCTTCCTCAACCTCGTAAAAGGAGAGAAACACAGGAAAAAAACACCATTTGGGACCCGAAATACCTTTCTATCGAAATTACCTCAAGTCCAGATGGCCTTAAGATAACAGCCAGTGACAAAACGAGTATCTTGATGTAAACCATATGTGTATATAATATCAGCATTAGTATGTGACTATGCTTCGTCCAGCTCTCCCAGGGGGACCCCAAGGCGTTCCCAGGCCAGCCGAGAGACATAGTCCCTCCAGCATGTCCTGGGTTTTCCCCGGGGCCGCCTCCCGAAGGGATGTGCCCGGAACATCTCCCCAGGGAGGCGTCCAGGAGGCATCCTCACGAGAACCGGTGACAAAGGGCAGCCTTGGCGGAGTCCAACTCCCACGGGAAACGGGTCCGACTTACTTCCAACAATGCGGACCAAGCTCTGGCACCGACAGTACAGGGATTGGATAGCCTGTATTAATGGGTCCAGAACCCCATACCCCCGGAGCACCCCCCACAGGACTCCCCGAGGGACACGGTTGAACACCTTCTCCAGGTCCACAAAACACATGTAGACTGGTTAGGCAAACTCCCATGCACCCTCCAGGACCGCGCTAAGGGTATAGAGCTGGTCCACAGTTACACGACTAGGACGAAAACCACATTGCTCCTCTTGGACCCTCCTCTCCAGGACCCCCGAAAAGACCTTCCCGGGGAGGCTGAGGAGTGTGATCCCTCTATAGTTGGGAGCACATCCTCTGGTCCCCCTTTTTGAAGAGGGGATCTACCACCCCGGTCTGCCAGTCCAGAGGCACTGCCCCCAATGTCCACGCGATGTTGCAGAGACGTGTCAACCAAGACAGCCCCACAACATCCAGGGCCTTGAGGAACTCCGGGCGGACCTCATCCACCCCCGGGGCCTTGCCACCGAGGAGCTTTTTGACTACCTCAGCGACCTCAACCTCAGAGATGGGCGAGACCGCCACGGGGTCCCCTGACTCTGCCTCCTCAAGGGAAGACGTGCTGGTGGGATTGAGGAGGTCTTCGAAGTATTCCCTCCACCGACCCAAGACGTCCCCAGTCGAGGTCAGCAGCACCCCGTCCCCACTGAACACAGTTTTGATAGTGCCCTGCTTCCCCTGCGTGAGCCGCCGGATGGTGGCCCAGAACCTCCTCTAAGCCATTTGAAGGTCGTTCTCCATGGCCTTACCGAACTCCTCCCACATCCGAGTTTTTGCCTCCGCAACCACCGAGGCTGCACTCCACTTGGCACGTCGATACCCATCAGCTGCTTCAGGAGTCCCACAGGCCAAAAAGGTTGACGACATCCCTCACTGCCGGTGTCTACCAGCGGATTCGGGGGCCGCCGCCACGACGGGCACCGTCCACCTTACAGCCACAGCTCCGGTCAGCCGCCTCGACAATGGAGGAACGGAACAAGGTCCACTCGGACTCAATGTCCCCCGCCTCCCCCGGGACGTGAGAGAAGCTCTCCCGGAGGTGGGAGTTAAAACTCTTTCTGACAGGAGATTCAGCCAGACGTTCCCAGCAAACCCGCACAGAACGTTTGGGCCTGCCAGGTCTGACCGCCATCCTCCCCCACCATAGGAACCAACTCACCACCAATTGGTGATCAGTTGACAGCTCCGCCCCTCTCTTCACCCGAGTGTCCAAAACATGCGGCCGCAAGTCCGACGATACGACCACAAAGTCGATCATCGAACTCCGACCGAGGGTGTCCTGGTGCCCCCCCGAAGGTGAAAGGAGGCTACCCTTTCGTCCACCGGGGTGAACCCCAATGTACACCCGCGTCCGGGCAAGGGAGACCTGACTCCATAGATATCTTTTTTCATCAGGCGTGATTGTAGTACTCCAATCCAATTAAAATAGGAATTTCACTCATTCTATATAATATCAATTTAACCAAATGCATATGGAAACCTCAGCAAATAAAATCAAAACAATATCCACCTTCAGGCTAGTCAACCCATCGCAACTTCCAATGGACCTGTCCCTGCTTATCCCCAAAGTCCCTAAAGGACCGGAAAAAAAGGGTTCCAACATATTGGCCACAAAAGTTAATTCAATTGAACATAATAAATTGTATATTTTATTCAAAAATAAATCAAATCAATTTTATTTGTATAGCCCAGAGTCACAAAGTACATTTGCCTCAGAGGGCTTTACAATCTGTACAGGGAGTGGCACCCTCTGTCCATAGACCCTCGGTTCGAGTGAGGAAAAACTTGGCCACAAAAAAACCTTTAACAGGGAAAAAAATGTGGAAGAAACCTTAGGAAGAGCCACAGAGGAGGGATCCCTCTCCCAGGACGGACAGACGTGCAATGGATGTCACGTGTACAGGACAATCAACACAAACATATTGTACAATTACAATGACCGACAGAATGACAATGAATCACAATGAATGATAAAGTGACCACAGTAGCAGATATGGTAGTAATAATGACAGTAGTAATATGTGTAGTGGTCGTCGTGCAGGATCACAGCAGCAGCCACAATCCACGAAAACCTGCTGGACGACAGAGCACAGAAACTCCAGGGAAGTGTGGTTAGTAACATGCATTAATGAGAGAGAGAGAGAGAGAGACACATCAACAAAAGTAATTTCCAGTTCATTTAAAGAAAAAAGTACACCCTCATAATCACACACATTCTGAAAAGCTCCCACATCCTTCATCTTAACATAATATCTGTATTCCAACATAATACGTGCTCTAACCAAATTCTTGAAAATTAGTCAACAATCACACCTCTGCCCTCTGTCCAACTTTTCCTTTCTACTTAAATAAATAGCCAACTTTGCCTGACCAAACAGGAAATTCAATAATCGACCTTTCCTCTTCTTGTTCTTACCATACGAAAAGCCAAAAATGAACATTTGTTCAGTAAACTGCTCTTTAAAGGACAGCAATAAAGTGCGAAGTGCTCCAAAAAGAGACAATAGCCTCGAACAATGTACAAAACAGTGAAATATAGTCTCTCTGACAGGACAAAAAGGACACTGATCTAAGACTGTTGGATTTAACAGTGACACAAAAGCATTCACTGCCACAATCCCATGTAAAATTCTGCAAGACACTGCAAGTCTCCAGCATTTTTTGTTAATGGTGGTTTATAAAGCAAGCCCCAAACAGGTTTTACCTCTGAACCCATTTTAAAATGGTCCCTCCAAGGTGTGTCTACTCTTCCATTAAGTTTTCTTTTATTTAAGACCTTGACACAACCTTGATAGAGTCTCTTTCCCCCCACAGAGTCCAGTGGCATCCACGTTTGACCCTGCTCCAGCAGGGAACCCCCACAATCTATAAGTTTAGGCCTAATACACAACCTGGGAAAAGGATCAGAATCATCAGGTGTCAGTTGTCCAGCAAACCATCCTGCCAGCAGCGCTCTCTCCTCACTCGACAGCGCCTTCCTGAAACTGTCCAACACCAATCACCCGAACAGATCGGACCTCCAGCCTTTGTGCCAGAGTTGCGGCATTGTCCAAGTGAGCTCCTGCCAGCTCCAGCAGATGCCAGAATGTTGTTATGCCCTTGTCCTTAAAAGTCTCATACATCAGTGGCGCTCCTTGCCAGGCAACGCCTAGCCGAGCACCCCTAAGAATTGGCTCCCTCAGAAGCCAATATAAGGAAGCGTCACGGCCCAGTCTGCCTGTTTCCATCTGTCTCCACACATTAAACACACTGCTATAAAATGGTGACACACAATGCAAATTTAAATTTGAACAATCCATAAAAAACAGTGACTTCCTAAAACCCAACTCACCAATTTGTCCAAAGATAAAATCGGCAACCTGTCTCAATGGTAAATCTGGCGGGCCATAGAGAAACCTCTGCAAAAAAATTAATCTAAAAGCCGCCTTCCTACTGGCTAGATGTACCAAACCCTGCCCACCATCCTCTTTTGACAAAAATAAGACACTCTGAGGTATCCAGTGTAATTTATCCCAAAAGAAGTCGACAATAATACTCTGTAATTTTCCTAATAAAGTTGCTGGAGGTTCTATTACAGCCAGGCGATGCCACAAAGTAGAGGCCACCAAGTTGTTAATAATAAGTGTACGCCCTCTATATGAAATTCGGGGTAAGAGCCACTTCCACTTTTTAACCTCCCCTCCACCTTTTCTACCACTCCCTCCCAGTTTTTCAATTCCTCTGACTGGTCACCCAGGTGAACACCTAAATACTTAATCCCACTCTTTAACCACCTTATACCAGCAGGTAACTTAGGCTCATTCCCCTGCCATTTCCCTACTATCAATGCTGTGCTCTTTTCCCAGTTTACCTTAGAAGAGGAGACTTTACCAAAGCATTCTGTGATACTTACTAGTTTCTCAATGTCACTCTCACCATTTACAGCCACCATAATATCATCTGCATATGCAGAAAGATGCAAGGGTAAAAGGGTATCCCTTAGTTTGACTCCCATTAATTGTTTCCTCACCTGACATAACATAGGTTCAATGGCTATAGAATACAGCATACCTGACATCGCACAACCTTGCCGAATACCCCTCGCTATAGTGAAAGGAGCACTTAAACCACCATTAACTTTCAATACACTTTCAATGTCACAATAAAGAGTCCTAGTCAAGGCAATAAAACCGGGGGGGAAACCAAAAGCCTCAAGAGTTTTCCAAAGGTATTTGTGCTCCACCCGATCGAAAGCCTTCTCTTGGTCAAGAGAAATCAGACCAAACTTTAAATCCAATAGTCTAGAGATATCCAAATAATCCCGAATTAATGAAATATTATCTCTAACAGATCTGCCAGGGACACAATATGACTGATCAATATGAACAACCTGCTCCATCACCTTTTTCAACCTATTTGCCAACACTTTTGAGAGGATTTTATAGTCAGCACACAACAAACTCACTGGCCTCCAATTCTTGATCTCACACAGGTCTCCTTTTTTAGGGAGAAGAGTAAGGACTGCTCTCCGACAGCTGAGAGGCAATCTACCCCCGGACATACTGTCACTTAGGACCTCAAACAAGTCCTTCCCTAATATGGACCAAAAGGACTTATAGAAATCAATAGGAAGACCATCCAGACCTGGAGTTTTGCCATTTTCCATGCTCATCAACGCCACCTGCAGCTCATGCATTTTCAGTGGACCTTCTAGTTGTGTGCTGTCTTTTGCTGCTACTTGTGGCAGATTGTCAAAAAAAACCTCAGACATCAGCTGATCATCTTTGTACTCGCTGGCATAGAGTTGGGAGAAGAACTGCACTGCTCTTTTTCTTATGTCAGATGATTCAGTGAGATCCTTCCCATCAACTGATCGGAGGCAATGAATGAGCCGGCTTTGACCATTCTTATTTTCAAGGTTAAAGAAGAACTTAGATGGAGCATCCATTTCAGAAATATTTTGAAAACGTGATCGAACCAATGCCCCGTGTGCTCTAAGCCCCAGCAGATCCGCCAAAGTAGCCTTTTTAACCTTGAGTGCCTGAAAGTGGCCTCGATCTCCTGTGGAAGCACTTAAACTCTGCAACTCCATTATACTAGTTTCTAGCTCTCTAATCGACTGGGTGGTCTCTCTTGTGACATTAAAATTGTATTGTTTACAAAACTGTTGTATCTGTATTTTGCCAACATCCCACCATTGTTGTAAAGATGAAAACTGGGACTTTGCAGATCTCCATTGTTGCCAAAAAAAACAAAAACATTCTCTAAAATGCCCATCGTTTAACAGCACAGTGTTAAAGTGCCAATATGCACTCTTAGGTTTGACCCCATTTAAGAAAACATTCCCTATTACCAAACAGTGATCTGAAAAAACCACTGGACACAAGAAACAAGACCTAAAAAATTGCACTTGATGTTTAAAACAATAAAATCTGTCCAGCCTCGCTAAAGAGATACAGTTATCCTTGCTGTGTGCCCAGGAATACTGCCTTGTGTCCCTGTGCTTAGATCGCCACACATCAATCAACTCATAAGTCTCAATAATCCGTTTCAACATCTTCCTTGACTGAGCATTGGGTTCTAAATGATTCCTGTCCAGATCATCAGTCGTACAGTTAAAATCCCCTCCTACAATTAAAATATCTGTTGAGGCGCAATTTGACAAGGTGTTTTCTAGTTCTTCGAGGAAAATGTGTCGTTCACCAGGATTCACTGGGGCATATACATTTAACAAGACTAGGGTGGACTTCTCATATTTAGCAACCACTTTAATTAATCTCCCTTTAACGATCTCTTGTAAATCAAAAGAAATGGTTTGCTATCCCAGCACTCACTGTGCTCTTGTGACTTAAAACAATATTCCCATCCCATTCCCTCTTCCATTCAACTTCATTTTCATTATTACTGTGGGTTTCTTGAACAAAAGCAATATCAATACATTTTGTCTTCAAAAGATCATAGCACATTGTTCTTTTCTTAACATCTCTTGCTCCATTAAGATTTAGAGATGCAATTCTAAAACTACTCATGACCAAACATAAGGTAGTCAGAAAAAAAAAATTATATGAAACTTTTTGATTCATTTGTAGCGTTGTGCTTTCACCTTATGAACCAGTTTCCTAAGACGATAAATCTCTGTGTCCTTCAGCCCATCAGCACCTCTCTGTCTCATTAACCACTGAGCAGATTGAATAAACAACGACTAGTTTGGAAAAAACTCATCCACAGCCACATCTCTTTTCCCCTTGGTCACTTCTAAGAAACTTCGGATTTGCTCAAGACTGTAGCCATTACTCTTCTGGCCATCAGGAATAGACGCATCTGAAAACTCACGCTCACTATCAGTATCAGAGAAACCGTCTGTATCACTTTTCCTTCCTTTCTTTGATTTAACTGTTTTTGAGTCTCTCCTTGTTTTCCTCTTAGAGGATGGCACTTTAAAAATGTTTCCATCATCCAGCACACTTTTCTCCCCACCATCTATAAGCTCGTCAATATTCATCTCTTCCTGTCCCTCTCCAACACCGATCTGACTCAGCTCACTGTCCACTGCCGCAGATGTGGTTGCACATTCTCTGTCCTGCTGCGCATCTGTGCCAGGCTCCTGGGTTATTGGCTCCTGGCTGTCTGCCTGGCCTCCACTGTCTGCCTGACTCCCGCTATCTGCCTGACTCTCACTCTGCGCGCCCTGTGCGCTCTGTGCGCTTGGCACAGGCCGCGGCACCCTATCTGGGCAGTTGCGCACCAAGTGCCCCTCTTGCCCACAACCAAAGCACTTCATCGTCTCCGTAGTCGCAAAAATTGTGTAATCAAACCCTTCAACTTTAAACTTCATAACGACATTAAGCTCATCCTCGTCATTAGTTAAAACCATGAACACTTGTCGTCTAAAAGACACAACATGCTTCAACTTCGGTGATTTACAACCCGACGGGAGCATTTTCATTGCAGACACTATCTTGCCGTGCCGTGAAAGCTCTCTCTCCAATACCGTGTTACTGATGAAAGGTGGTAAATTGGACAATATGATTCGTTTCGCTGGGTTAGCCAGGGGGAAAACTTGGACAAACGTATTTTTCAAAACAATTCCTCGCTCAACCACGATACCAACTTTGTCTATTGAATCGAGAAAAATCACGACAGCACCGTTCATCCTAGATGCTGCCTTCAAACTATCAAACCCCACAACTTCCCCAAACGCCAGACCACACTCCTCCACCGAGTGATCCACACCGACCAGTATTTTAATGCCAACTAAGGGATGACCTGAGCCAGCCGTAACTATAAGCTTTATCAAAAAGGAAAGTCTTAAGTCTACTCTTAAAAGTGTTGACCGTGTCTGCCTCCCGAACCCAGATTGGTAGTTTGTTCCACAGAAGAGGAGCCTGATAGCTGAAAGCTCTGGCTCCCAATCTACTTTTGGAGACTATAGGAACCCAGCGTCTGGGAGCGCAGTGTTCTAGAGGGGTAGTAAGGTACTATGAGCTCTTTTAGATATGATGGTGCCTGACCATGAAGAGCTTTGTAAGTAAGGAGGAGAATTTTAAATTCTATTCTAGATTTAATAGGTAGCCAATGCAAGGAAGCCAAAATTGGAGAGATGTGATCTCTGATCTTGGTTCCTGTCAGGACGCGTGCAACAGCATTCTGAATTAACTGTAAAGTCCTAAGAGACTTATTAGAGCAGCCTGATAACAAAGAGTTACAATAGTCCAGCCTTGAATTAACAAATGCGTGGACTAGTTTTTCTGTATCTGCTTGAGAGACAATGCATCTGATTTTAGCGATGTTACGTAAGTCGAAGAATGCAGTCCTCGAAATTTGTTTTCTATGAACATTAAAGGACAAATCCTAATCAAAAACAACTCCAAGATTCTTTACAGTGGAGCTGGAGGCCAGGGTGATCCATCTAAAGTAAATAAGTCTCTAGAAAGAGAGTTTCTGAGGTGCTTGGGTCCAATTACAAGAACTTCAGTTTTGTCTGAATTTAACATCAGAAAAGTATAGGTCATCCAATTTTTTATATCCTTAAGGCATGCTTGGAGTTTAGTTAACTGATTGGTTGCATCAGGCTTGATTGATAAATATAATTGGGTATCACAACAATGAAAATTGATCGAGTGATTCCTAATAATGTTCCCTAAAGGAAGCATATATAAACTAAATAAAAGTGGTCCTAGTACAGAACCTTGTGGGAGTCCATGACAAACCTTGGTATGCATGGAGGATTCATCATTGAAGTGAACAAACTGAGATCAATCTAAAAAATATGATTTAAACCAGCTTAGGGCGGTTCCTTTGATGCCAATTTGATCTTCCAGTCTCTGTAAAAGAATTTGATGGTCAATGGTGTCAAATGCACATGAGAGAAGCTCTCCCGGAGGTGGGAGTTAAAACTCTTTCTGACAGGAGATTCAGCCAGACGTTCCCAGCGAACCCGCACAGAACGTTTGGGCCTGCCAGGTCTGACCGGGGGGGCACATGACACATAAGAAATTATTACAATAACTCACGCGTATTTCACAGTTCTTTGTCCAGGTGCCAGGTCTGGAGGAGCTACTATCAGCCCCTCATGATTCTTCCAAAGATCCCTAGAATCCTGGGTGGTCTTGATTGGCCCCAAAATACTCCTCTGAAATTTCATCAAAAACTTCTGTCATATTGCACTCACAGGCAAAATGACCAAACTGTTCACAATTATAACATACTCCAGAAGACTGCTTAAAATACGGACTAAATCTTTTTCCTCTTCCTCTCCAAATTTGCTATTGACCAGTAACCAACTGTGGGTATGAAACTACAGAAACCACTGAAGTTGGCTGAGTAGCTTGTGGCAGAATCTAGTTTGATAGCAAAGGTTGACTTAACTGAGGCTGACCCTGTATGACTCAAGCCTGTTTCTTTTCCTTCCTTTTATTGTCCATTAATTGTATCTGAGTAAGTTTTTTTTTTTTAGGGTTTCTTGATCTTGCTTCTTCTGATCATGCTCCTTTTTCCTGTATAGCTCCACTTGATGGGCTATATGATCTGTATAAACACCTTTAGTCATACTTCCTAGTCTAGTCCAACTACTTCTGCCAATTTGCTCCTCACTGGTAGAGGCAGTCCCTTTTGTATTTTACCTCTCAAAATTGACTGATCCATTTGGTTCAGGTCTGGGTTGTTTCCTGTAATATTTCTCCATGTTTGATGAGCTCTTGAAACATAGGCTCTTGGATTCTCTTCTGATCCCAGAGACTCAATAAAAATGTTGTCAGGATGAACATTTGTTGGAAATGTTTCTCTCAATGCTCTCCATATTACACCGCTGTGTAGCGAACAACTCTGAATCATTCACTGCAGTCCCTACATATCGGTTGAGTCCTGCTTTCTGCAGAATTTCTTACATACCTGTGACCTAAAGAAAGCTAGCCAACAGTTTCTTAATATCTCCCATAGCAATATGTGTTCCTACCATGATTCTCTTCTAACCTGCAGAGTAGGTAACTTCTCAAGGATGTCTGACATATCTGTACTCTGCCAGGGTTTATACTCTAGATTCGGTCCTCGAATAATGACCGGAAAGATTTTCTCAGTCTTCTTTTTCCTTGAACGTAATGCATATCTCATAGTTGATGACAAGGAGCTCTTCTCCTTTAACTCTTTTTCCTGTATTTGCAGCTCCTCTAATTGCTTCTCTGATGCTTTTTGGTGATCAGGACTAGAAGTTCAAAATTAACACTGGAATAGTGACCACATTTCTAAACCAAAGTGGTCAAACTCCAAGCACACACACTCATAAAGACACACAATTTCAGCCTGCAGCGCTGACGTCTCTTTCAACAGAGAGAGAAACAGAGAGGCAAAGAGATGGAGGAGGGAGTCTCTCTCCAGCCTGTCAATATATTTAACTTTAACTCAAAACACACAACCACAATTAACAATCTATTCTACCTGAACTTCACCTAGTAAATTGTGCAGGCTTTAGGCCGGTCTAAAACCGCAGCTTCCTTATTCCTGGTTATGCACCTGGTACCAGGTTTTCTCTTAATCCTCACTTAAACCAACTTTCACGCAGCCGCAGTTAATCTGCAGTTTCCTAACATTACTCCTAAAGCTTCTTGCCTTTAACCTTTAACTCATTCAATCTTTCACACCCAGTTAAACTGCAGAGTTTCCTAACTCACTTAGCGTTACTAATTGTAAGACGTCTTTCCTTTAACCTTTACACTAACATTTCTATTCTAACTTTTAACGATAATTCTTACTCTACCATCACTCCCCCCTACTGCGTTGTGCACGACGCAGTGAAACGACGGAGAGTAAGCAATTTTAAACGGAACTTCACCGCAAACATCAACACAGCATGACACACAGTCACCCACACAGAATCTTTCGGTGCGACCCAACACAGCCAGCCCTCAGTTTCAGTCAAACTTCAACCCCCCTAAACAGCAGAACTGGGCACGCTCACCTTGGATGAGAGGAGGAAAGCAGAGCTGCGTCCAGCTGCACCGTGGCCGCAAACACTTCCTGTCGGTTCGTGACGCCAAGTTTTGTAGTTGCATCAGTGGTGATGCAATTGAAGACGTTTGAAGAGAAACTCCGCCGACACTATCTTAGTCGTATAACAAGTTTATTACAACAAGTTCAGTAACTCGTAACAAGTAAAGCGTTACTTGGCGAGCTCCTGGCCGAATGATGAGGGTCTCTCGAACTATATAGGGCAAGCCCTTATCAAATCAAAATCAAATCAATTTTATTTGTATAGCCCAAAGTCACAACGTAGATTTGCCTCAGAGGGCTTTACAATCTGTACAGGGAGTGACACCCTCTGTCCTTAGACCCTCGGTTCAGTGAGGAAAAACTTGGCCACAAAAAACCTTTAACAGGGAAAAAAGGTGGAAGAAACCTCAGGAAGAGCCACAGAGGAGGGATCCCTCATCCCATTTTGGATTGACCCAGTATGAAGTTCATTAACTGACATTTGTTCTTTTGGGTCTTCAAATATTTAAAACCCAAAATAAAAGTCTTAAAAGAGAAAACTTCTCCTGCCTTCCTGAAGCAACAGTTTAACCAGGAGAAAAGCGGCACCAGACAAGAACAGTCTGTGAAACAGTGAAACACAGTTTCTACCGCTGGACAGAAGGGACATATGTTGGGCACTATAGGGTTAAGGATAGAGATGAAAGCATTCATGGCCAAGATCCCATGCAGGACCCTCCACTGTAGATCGGCCGCCCTCTTAGAGAGAGGAGACTTATACAGACTCCCCCACTCAGGACGGTCCCGCTCCTCTAAGGCCAGGTGAGTCCTCCAGGACAGGCGTGTCTGCTGCTGCAGCCTCTTTCTGTTCAAACATCTGACCATCAGAGCAGCCAGTGCTCTGCCCTTGGCCTCCTTAAGGTTCAGCTCTCCCTGCTGTTCCTCCCAGGGCCTGATGTAAAAGGGGGGGAAAGGCTCCTCGGTCCCACCAACCACAGGACTGTAGCCTTTTATTTGTTGACGCTCCTCCAGTGTTTCAGCAGCCTCCCCACCATCCTCTCTGATCTCCAGCCCAGCGCAGCCACCAGACGCCCCGCTTCCTGGAGTCCAGGTCCAGTATGGTCCAGCACAGCCCCCAGAGCAGAGATCCCTGCCCTGCTGAAAGCCTCTGTGACCGCTTGTCCAGCCCAGCCAGGGGTGCTCAGAAGTCCTCCCTGGTGAACAGGCTCCCTCAGCAGCCGTGCTCCACTCTCTGCCTTCAAAACTTCAATGTCAGTCTGTGAGTTTAACAGCACCATGATGTCGTCCGCATAAGCTGTCAATTTAAGTGCAGCAGGACATCCTGGAAAACACACACCTGCCATCTCTTTCCTCAGCTTGTGCAGCAGGGGCTCAAAATAATATATAACATCCCAGACGATGAACATCCCTGCCGCACCCCCCTCTGAACAGCAAAAGGTGCAGCCAAGCCACCGTTTATTTACAATATGCTTGCAACGTCACGGTACAAAACCTGAACCCTACCTATGAAAACATTGTTGAACCCAAAAGCAGCAAGTGCTTTCCACAAGTATTGATGTTCAACCCGGTCAAAAGCTTTTTCTTGGTCTAACGAAATGAGACCAGTTTCTATGCCCAAAGAACCACAGACTTCCAAAACATGCTGAATAAAAATATTATTATATTATATTATAAAAAATATTATCACTAATAAGCCTGCCAGGCACACAGTAAGTCTGATCGACATGAATCACTTCCTCCATTACCTCCCTGAGCCTTAGAGCCAAGGCTTTTGACAGCACCTTATAGTCCCCACAGAGCAGAGAGACCGGCCTCCAATTCTTAAGCTCCTGGAGGTCACCCTTCTTAGGGAGAAAGGTAATGACCGCCCTCCTGCAGCTCTGAGGTAACAGTCCATATCTGAAACTGTCCTGAAATACCGCCAACATGTCCTCTCCCACCACAGGCCAGAAAGCCTCATAGAAATCCACTGGAAGGCCGTCAATGCCCGGGGCCTTACCATTGGCTAAACTCATGAGGGCTGCATGAAGTTCTCCCAGGGTCAGGTCGGCCGACAGCAAAGAGTCAAATGACTCCCCAACTTTAGGCAGGTCAGACAAAAAAACTGAATCCAACTCCGCATCCTCTTCCAACTCTGTTTTAAAAAGGTTTTGATAAAAACGAGTGGCATACCGTCTGATGTCGGAGGTCTCAGTCAGTGTGGAGCCGTCCTCAGGGCACAGGGAATGGATGATCTTCCTCTGGCCGTTCTTAGTCTCTAAGCCAAAGAAAAACTGGGGGGCGTCCATCATAGAGGCGTTCATGAAACGCGACCGGACCAGAGCTCCCTGTGCTGTGATGCCCAACAGGTTGGCTATAGCAGCATTTTTACTTTTAAGGACTTCAACATTGTTATGGAATTTTCTCTTTTTAGGTTACACGAGGCCACGTGTGAGCCTTGTGATCCACGACAGTATTAACTGTTTGTCTTATGACTAGGTGCCACCATATCTCACTGTGGTGGCCAGGGTCGAAGAGACCTGTTGCTGCCTTCCTAGTCATAATAGATAGCTTGTTGTTGGCGTTCCAATCTGCGTAAGCGGACATCTGTGTCCCCAGACTAGAATATGTTGACAATAACACCTCCAAGAGTAAAGACATTCTCTTTTACTAATTCTGGGGCGTATAGTATTTGGGGTGTGATCTTTGGGTTTAAAGTATATGCACCATCACAAGTTCGTCAGAATGCGAGACCGACTCAAACACTTCAGATGTACTTTGAGAGTGTCTCTAGTTCTCCTTGGCCAAGCGTCAATAAATAATACAGCATAAGACATCAGAGGCTCCTGAACACTTTCTTCCCTCCTGACCTCACCATTGACCTTTGACTTCAGCAATTTCTCCACAACAATTGGCGTCACGAACAGGATTTCAACAGAACAAAGACGTGGTAAGTGCAAAGTTTTATTACTATGCCTCACCATGTCTGCGTTTGACGAAATCATAAAAAACTATGTGCTTATTTAATCTGCCTGAAATATAAAAACATCTAAGACCCACCAGGGGGTCAGGAGCTTCAGTGTCTTGGGGACAATGTCCTGGCTGAAACCTCTGGCGTTGTTTGGAACGTATGTGTCATACAAACATCCCAGTTAGATGTTCAATTCGGCATATTGATTTAACGTGAGAAATCAAGAAAGCTGACAATGGTGTAAAAAACGATTTTAAAAAATAAATGGAGCTGTAACAATAATTGATTACAGAGCAGTGTACAGTGTGTGGATCTGAAGGGGGGCAGGTTGGGTTTATGACCCACTGCATTGCCACTACGTGGCTGTTTGTTTCCGGGGCAGTTTCGGGCTGCACTCGGCACAGAGAGACCCACCTGAGGTTTAAACTATAGAAAAGACATTTTCGGGGGAGTTTAAATACACCCTCGTTTGAATCAAGATCGGGGATCTGCTCTGTGTCCTTTGGGAAACGTTGGTTTTAAATGTGTATACACTGGGAGAGAAAAAGAAGTACATTTTTCCTCCTTTCACCTCAGATCACCACTGCTGCAGTTAGAAAAGTGTGGAGACTGACCTTTAATGCTGCTGTATTGTGGTTTGAAATCTGTTTGTCTGTATGTGTAATGTCCTACTGCGCAAGCGAAAATGGGTAATGATCTGTCCAAAGCAGTAGACAAACCTGAAATCATGCAAACTGACTCAGCAAAAGCTAAATCAAAGACAAAACATCTTTCTGTAAAAGATCAAAGAACTAATGTGAAGTTAGATGGTCAACCTGTCATTGATACGCAGCATGCCGGAGCAGGCACACACACATACACATCTGACTAGATATCACAATTTAAAGCAATGTTTTCGCCGCATGTGCCAGCTGGACTCATCGGTAGACTGAAAGGATGGGATTTTGTGTTTCCGTTCACTTCTCTTATGTGTGAATGTACGAATGGCATGTGGCCGTATGATGGAGCATTCGAGAGAGAGAAGCTGCAAATGGCTGAGATGAATGTTAACTCTAGTGTTGGAAATCCATCCTGGGACTTCAGATACATAAATGAGTGTATCCAAGTGTGGTTGACTGTGGCCCAAGAAAGATGTGGTGTGAGAGTGCATGACAAAAGCTGCGAGATTGGACCGGATGATTTAAGAAAGATGATTGATCTGACTTCTAAGTGTGTTACTGCCTCTCATATGCCTGTACTAGAAGCTAAGTTGCAAATTAGAGCTTTAGAGATGGCTAAGATAAAGCAGCGACATGTTGATAATTTGGGAAATTGTGCAAAAGCTATGATGTATGGCTGGGCAAAGCGCCAAGCCAAGATTCCCACTCCTCGTGATTTGTTGAATATTTTAGCCGAGGTCGGGATAACACTGCCGGAACAACAAAACAATGAAAAAGCGATCTCTGTTTTTCCGCAACTTTCAAATACAAAGCCCTCTTGCAATGCTGAGATAGATGAACAACCAAGCACATCACAAACTAAAGCAGATGAGAGATGAGTTTATCCTAATGGCAGCTACAGTAGTGAATTAGAAAGGAAAGTCAAGATTATGCACAGACAGGAGAAGGAAGACAGCAGACAGTCTAATGAGTCAGATTTAGAAGGAGACGGAGCCAGACCCAGAGAGGAGGAGCCTTACACAGACTTTAGTGATGAGGAAGTGCAGATTGTAAAGCCAAAACAAAACAACATCTCTGCTCTCCCTCTTCAAGGATTATACTGTTAAAGTTTAGCTCTGTTCAACTTCATTTAAAAGTAACCTTTTTACTTAAATTGTCATAGGATTATTTCTACTGCAAAGAAAAAATGTTTCAAGTGTTTGAAGTTAAGTATTGTAACAATCATCGCATACTATTTTGGTGTGGCACAATCTTCTTTAAACTTAATTTACACATGTTTCAACCTGATAAATATGTTTCACACACTTTAAATCAACTCAGAATCAACTTCAACTCCAATCATGGTGCTCATTATGAATCGATAATTGTGCAGTTTGTGCTCAAATAATATTAAAAAAAACTGTATATGTCAAGCTAAAAAAATCAAACTGGCTCTACTTAAAAGCACACTTTGTTTACACTACTACATAAATGCCTAAATCTGATGTTACACTCAGACCAGAAACACAGCGGCACATAGGAAAACAACTTTGCCCCTGCCTCTGAAGTGTCACAGACATCTTTAATAAATGCTTGTAAAAATAATGATTGACAACACAGCAGTTTGAAAACCATGGACTTCTGAGTTCATGGAAGAATACCAGAAAAAAACACTTAATCCAGTTCACTTGTAGAACTGAGTGGATCTTGTGTTAAGATGAGTTTGTTTTCCCTGATTCATACAAACATGGGATATTAAAGCTGGAATAAAGCGAGATGAACATGAATGTCTCATGGTGCAAATTTTTGTGCAAAATCTAAGACCGAATGTTCAAGCCGCTTACAAACTATCAGTCCTTGACTCGAAGTCAACTATAAACAAAATAATGGCTATGCATAGGAACGATGTTTTCTTCGCTGGTAATAATGCTCCCAGCTCAAAACAAATGATGCAGTATGTACAACAGCAGGGTGTCACAAATGCGGTGCAGCGGGACATTGGGCTAAAGAGTGTAAGAGTGGTTGTCGTCGTCGGAATAAATCCAATAACCAGAACCAACAACAAGCCGCTACATCATTTCCGGCTCTACCCGCTCCAGAAGCTACTACGCCATTCCTGCTCTTCCAGCCCCACCCACACAAGCTGCTTACACGCCAACATATTACAATCAAGCATAGGGAGGCCATGGAGGGGTGGGATCAGAACAACCATTTCATATTCAAGCTGCAACTATTCAACTTTCTAGTAATCCCGCTGAAGACCCGATAATGCCTGTTCAAGTTAATGGAAATACTGTTGAAATTTTGGTAGATAGTGGAGCAACTATCTCTACTGTAAAAACTGCAGAGCATGTATGCACACCTACATCCAACTTCATCACCACTGTAGGCGTTTTCGGGGTTCCCATTGCGGAACCGTTATCTCAGAGGACTAAAATAACTGTTGAAGGCTCTGAAGTGATGCATTCTTTTCTGATATCTGATAAAAGCCCAATTAATCTCATGGGGAGGGATCTGCTTTGTACACTGCATGCTACTATTCAGTGCACCCCGGATGGATTGTTTTTGACCCTCCCTGATGAAAAAGCCGCTCTAGCATTTCAGTTTTTGCAGAGTACGGAAGACACTTTGTATTGCTGGGAATTGATAGGTTTTAATATGCTTCCCAGTTTCACTGTTTCAGATATTCAGAAAATCGCCAAAATATCTCCAGCATGTGCAACATTGATGTCTACAATGAGGCCTCTTTTGCATTGTCATTGTACTGCAGCATTTAACCCTTCTGAGCAGTATAAACAATTGGTTTCCAGGTTTTTAAATAAATAAGAGGGGTAGTGAACAGCAGAGGTTGTTTAATGTTGAAAATTCATATCCACATATCGTGGTGGCCGTCACACCTGGCTGTGAGCTGAAATACCTTGGACACATGGTGGCTCAGTGCCAGGCATTGAGAGAAGCTGTACCAGCTTCTCAACACCAAACAGTAACATATTTAGGGGAGGAACTGTATATGTTGTCTTTAGATGAACATATGCAATTACCGATGTCTACATTTGTTACTCATCAGCCGCCTCTTCCCGCTCAGTATGGACCTCCTTCTGAATTGTCTGAGGTTCCACCTATTTTGTGGGCTAAACATAAAAATCATGTGGGTTTTGTAAATTCGGCTCCGCCACATAAAGTCACACTTAAGCCTAATGCTAAGCTACCTATGATTAGACAATACAATTTGCCTCACAGAGCTGTAGTAGGAATTGAAAGTGTCATTCAGTCTCTATTGGATCAAGATGTGCTAGTTCAAACCACTAGCCCATGTGACACTCCCATATTAACAATCCCCAAAGCAAATCGCCCTGATGAATGGCGGTTCGTGCAGGACCTGCAAGCTATTAATAATATAGTGGTACCTGCAGCTCCAATTGTGCCTGACACCAATTCGATTTTAGCTTCTTTACCACCTAACTCCACGCACTACACGGTCGTTGATCTGAGTTCTGCATTTTTCTCGATACCGTTGCATCCAGATAGCCAGTATCTGTTTGCATTTACATTCAAGGGTAAACAATACACTTGGCAACGGTTGCCGCAGGGTTTTGTCGAGAGTCCCACCGTGTATGCAGCGGCGGTAAAAAGAGATCTAGATGGGCTCCACCTGCCAGGTGGCTCCACTCTCTTGCAGTACGCTGATGACCTCCTAATAGCTTCTTCATCAAAAGAAGCTTGCCACACAGACTCTATCTTGCTGCTACAGAGACTGGCCGAGTGTGGTCACAGAGCGTCGCTGGCAAAGTTGCAATTCTGTCAACCGGAGGTGACATATTTGGGTCATGTTCTGAAGGATGGACAACACCTTTTGTCACCGGAGAGGGTGAAACTGCTAGTAAGCATGCCTCCCCCCACAACCAAGAAACAGATGCTCTCCTTTCTGGGGATGGCTAATTATTGCAGACACTGGATTTTTGAATATGCAACTATGGACTCTGTTTTTCGAGCCGCCGCACTGCAATCAGCTCCACCCATGGTACAGTGGACTGAGGAAATGCACAAAGCCTTTCAAGATCTGAAAAATGCTCTCACAATGGCTCCAGTGTTGGGTTTGTCTGACTATCATCAGCCGTTCCATCTACATGTGCATGAGAGAGATGGCTTCGCCACTGGCATTCTGGTACAGAAACATGGTTCTCATTATCGTCCCGTTGCGTACTACTCCTCTCGACTGACCCCTGTAGTACTCGGGATGCCAGGTTGTCTAAGAACTAGGGATCGACCGATACGGGTTTTTTGATGGCCGATGCGATACCGATTTTTTTCCCCATGGCCCATGGCCGATACCCGATTTCCGATACCCGATTTCCGATACCGATATGGGTTAAAAAAAGTTTAAAAAATGACAAATATTCCAGGTTTCAAGTTAAAAATAAATAGCCATTTATTTATAATAACATGAATAACAGGAAAATGACAATCATGTCTGAAGCCCATTGAGCATTTTTTTTTTTAGTGTCTGCTTAATGCTTATACAGTATTATATCCACTTAAAAAGGAATAGCCCACATACTTCGGTGCTTTTATTCATTTTTATTTATTTAAAAAATATATATTAGTTTGGCTTGACACATTCAAAGGACTGTGGCTTGACAGTGGCAACAGAGCTTGACTGCACATTTGAGAAATGTTGGGGATGACACAAAGATTATTTAGAGTAAATGTTTAGGCCTATTTTACAACTGTAGGCCTATATTGTACTTGATATACCATTGCCTTTGAAGCAGGCAGTGACAGTAAATAGCCTGACTTGATCATCATCCGCATTGCAAAGTGAGTGAATGAATTGTAGATTTGTCAATTTTTAAAAAATAAAAAATGGGCACACCATAATTTGTTTTAGTTGTGGAGAAACAAAACCTCGCTGCTTGCCCCCTGCTTTGTTTCAGGAAGAGGGGAGAGGGGCGGGACAAATCACAACAATCTCCCTTTAGGTTTGACGCATCAAACTTTATCCATTTCGACATTGTCTTAGTTAATATCAAATCCCACGCCACCTCTAACTCTAACGAAGTGTACCCTTATATTGCACACAATATGCGTGGCGAGTTACGTTTAGGAGGGATTTAGAAGTTTATTCAGTGATAATCACTCGCATGCCATTATTGCTCCCGCGGTGTCGACATGCACTGACACGGCGCTACCCCATGTGTTGAAAAATATTCCCGTACGTAAGCTAAAGTAGTCTATGGCTTAGCAAGCGAAACCCCAAAACGTTTCATTAGGTCCTGGACTGTTGGGTTCGTTGTGCAGTCATCTGATTACAGCAACTGTTCCGCTCCGCGCTGATCACTTTTTCTCGCTCCATCTGTCTCTCCCTCACGTGCGTGCACACTCACTCACACACACACACACACTGGGC
This sequence comes from Collichthys lucidus, assembly GCA_004119915.2. Taxonomy (NCBI): domain Eukaryota; kingdom Metazoa; phylum Chordata; class Actinopteri; family Sciaenidae; genus Collichthys; species Collichthys lucidus. Next base: position 29,009,169 of record CM014099.1, on the reverse strand, counting down.
TGCTTCACCGGTGTTCGCCGGTTTAACTCCTGCAAACGCCGAATTGACAGTGACTGATAACAACACCGACTTCATTTGAACTTTAAACTGCGGGTGATTGCATCATAGCCTACTCTTAGTGTTATAGCTCCCTAGTTTAGGTTGGCAGTTTAAATGCGACGCACTTAAACAGCATTCCCGTTTTTTTCGACTCACTTAATGACTTTCAGGCACACGCATGCTACTGTATGCAGTGCAATGCCATGTGCATACTATGCTGCGGGGGCTGCAGCAGCGTGCATAGCGGGTCTTCACAGAGCTGCCCTTGAACGCCTGTCTGTAAATGACGCTGGATGCGTATCGGCCGTATCGGCCATGTGTATCGGCCGATGCCGATACACCTAAACAACGCTAATATCGGCCCGATATATCGGCCGGCCGATATATCGGTCGACCCTTACTAAGAACAGTGGCCGCTGTTGCCATTTTGATCGACAAATCCCATTGTAACTGGCTCATGACTGTGTCGTGCACGTTCCACATGCAGTATTACACATTTTGAACACATCTGCAACACAACACATGACAGCAGCACTTCGCTCAGGTTACGAGGCAATAATTCTATCAAGTCCCCACATAACTTTAAAGCACTCACCTCCAATAAATCCAGCTACTCTGCTATCATTAATTGATACAGATGATGAGCATGACTGTATCGCCCTTAGTGAAATGTGCACATCTCCGAGACCAGATCTGCTGCAAACAGTGATACCAAATTCTGATATGGTTCTTTATATTGATGGTTCGGCCAGCAGACCATCTGACAACGTACATTTGGCTGGTTATGCAGTAGTAAATGATTCTGAAGTCATTGAGGCAGGATCCCTGCCTCATGGAACTTCAGCCCAAGCAGCTGAGCTGTATGCTCTTAGTAGAGCCTGCATACTTGCTTCTGGTAAAGTTGCCACTATCTACACTGACTTGCGATACGCATTCGGCACTGCGCATGACTTTGGACAATAATGGAAAATGAGAGGTTTTGTCTCATCCTCTGGTAAGCCATTACAGCATCACGCGTTGGTAAATGATCTATTAGAGGCTATTTTGCGCCCGTCACAGCTTGCGATTGTAAAATGTGCAGCCCACACTAAAGGAAATGATCCTGTTTCACGAGGAAATGCAATGGCTGATACTGCAGCCAAACAAGCTGCACTTTCCTCCTCCTCCATGGTCCATCAATATACCACCACACAACCCGTCAATCCAATTCCAGTACCTTCCCCTAATGATGTCGTGAAAATGCAAAATCACGCTGATGACAGGGAGAGAAGTCTTTGGTTGCGTAAAGGTTGTGCAGTTGATTCGGAGTCTGGCTTGTGGCTCCACCCGGATGGGCGACCAGTTTGCCCAAGAGCTCTCCTACATGTCTTGGCACGTGTGGCACATGGACCAACACATGTAGGAAGAGGGGTAATAAATGACGTTATTCGTTCACAATGGTTTGCAGCAGGCATTACACAAGTCTCACAAACACTTGTAGACAGTTGTATGACGTGTCAACAGACTAGAAAGAAGAATAGCACAGTGAAGCATGACCATCTGGAACCTCCAACAGGTCCCTTTGTAAATTTGCAAATAGACTTATATGCCAAGTTGTCAAGGCTACAAATATTTGTTAGTTGTGACAGATCGATTCTCAAAATGGGTTGAGGCTTGGTGTTAAGTGTCTGCTAAAAGAGGTGATCCCTAGGTTTGGAGTGCCACAGGGAATAGATAGTGACAGAGGTCCGGCTTTTGTATCAAGAATAACGCAGGGTCTGTCAGATATCTTAGGGTTCAAGTGACAGTTACATGTTCCATATCACCCACAAAGTTCTGGTCAAGTTGAGAGAATGAACGCAACTATCAAAGATCGGTTGACCAAAACAGTGCTGACAACAGGCCTAAAATGGCCTGATGCACTGCCTATTGTGTTGTACTCCATCCGAAGCGCACCGAGCGCAACAACAGGACTAAGTCTTCATGAGGTGTTAATGGGGAGACCAATGTCCACAAGTCCCCCTTTGACACCACACAAAACTTCTCTGCTTTGGACGGATGAGTTTATGAATATGAATATGTAAAAGATTAACTGACGTTTTGAATTTTATCATTACAGGTGTCTGAACGGCTCACAAAACCATTGGAGGAACCAATTTATCCTTTTAATGACGGAAATTTTGTATTAATCAAATATTTAAAAAAAAAGTTTTTGTCTTCCAGGTGGAACCAGGTGTTGTTGACAATGAGGACTTGTATTTCCTGCACTTTAACCAAACTGCCTATTAACAAAACTAACCAAACTGTTAACCCTGTTATGTTTTACTGTCCAATTGACAGATGTGATGACTGTTATATTGTTTACCCCCTGACTTGCTCTCAAGGTAAATGGTCGTGGACAACGCATGACCGATTAAGACAGTGCTGTGCACCCAGGTAATAAAGGTAACATTCACAGCTGCTGTACCTTTGACTGAACCTCTGGAGCTGTGGTGTTTCACTAAACAACCATTGAAAAGTTATCCCGATTATAAACTGTGGGCTGTTAATTACTGAGATGTTCCAGGGGAGGTGCAGAGCGGTAAGATCTGTACTATGGTGAAACTGATAAGGGTGATAGTTTTCTATATATTGGTCAATTTCTTCCATAAATACACTTGAGGTAGCCAAACCTAAATCAACAAGGAGTAATGGAGGTACAGGTGAAGTTTCTCAAATTTTAGTGCAAGAAACAAATTCGGCCCTCAGTCTAATGGTTGATTATGCTCACGATCGTAATCTCAGTAACTGTTGGCTGTGTCAAAATATGCCTTCGTCCATACACTCACCAATGTCTCATCCAATTCCATTCACTAGAACGGATTATGAGATGTTCAATTGGAATAATTTGGCCATGAGATTTGAAGATGAAGCAAATGAGTGCTATACTCCTGCCTACCCTATAGATTCGGCAAAGTATTCACATAATGCTGAAATTGCCTTTTACGTTGCTAAAACAGTTAATGAACAGTACCTGCCGAGCGGTTTCAATTATACTACCTTTTTTCGCATTATTCATATACAGATGTATGTGAAATTAGGTTTTGAATATAGAGTTCAAATAGTTTTGGCCCAAACAAACTGTTCAAAACCTCTTGGAAATCAGGTGTGTGTTCCCCAACCATATATTGCATCTTTAATGGTGGAGGCCCTAGTTTCTGTGCAGCCGTGGTCCGGTGTTAGGTCCATGGAGTCACTTCAGATACAGAAACGTAACTGCTCAGTGCCACAACAGATGGAGCGAACTCCTCAACTTATGTGCCTCCGGTGTTCACCCATGAACGGCAAAATGTTTCCTTGTGTTTTCAGGGAGTAGGAGATGGACCTAATAATTTAGGACAAAGCAGCTGTAAAACAGTAGTAAATGTCACTCTGAGACAGTCGTTGTTACCTGAGAGAGTGTATCTAGTCTGTGGAGATAAAGCTTATTTGCTGCGTGCCCTATGAGTTGTTTCATGGTGTCTGTTATTTGGCATACCTAATTCCCTTGATCAGGGAAGTGAAATCCGCTGAGATTGCTTCATTATACCCGCCTCTACATAAATATAAAAGAGAAATCCCAACATCTCAATAGATAGCCAGCATCCTCTTGCCTTGGTACGGTATGTATATAACTCAACAGGAACTTGAATCTCTGTCTAAAGTCCTGGAGAATCATCTCAATGCCTCCAGTAGAGCCATGTTAGCTGAACATAGGGAGCTGCAGGAAGTTAAAACTGTAGCTTTACAGAATCGTATGGCGCTTGGTCTCCTGTTGGCAGCACAGGGAGGAACTTGTAAAGTTATAGGTACTGAATGTTGCTTCTACATCTCCGACGCGACTGCTGAGGTCATAGATATGCCGCATGACACAGCTCAAGGTATCAAAGAGTTACATGATAAACATGGGTTCAACTTTGGGGATTTTTCTGGTACCTTGGGGTCATTGGGATCAGGGTTAGTTAAATTTTTGACTAGTCTATTTGTCGGTGGACTCTTTATTCTTTTCCTCTGCACTTGTATGATCTCATTGATTAAACTATCGTGAAGAAGACAACAAGGTCAGTGGTTCAAGCACCCCAGGTGTGTATACGTCCAGAGGTTGCCAATCCAGTGGGTAAGAGGTATTATCATTTTTAAGGTTTTGGGGAAAGGATTCGAAGCTTTGACCTTGATGATCTTTCTCTTGGTGAAAATGATGAAGAGGAGACTTATGTTCTGTAAATGGAGGGTGTCTATTTCTTCTGTTACCTCTGTGTTTCATTTTAGGTTAACTTTAGGTGATGATTCTGGTTTTACTGGTTGTTTAGTATTCTAGGAGATGTTATTTTTAATAATTTAGAAATTGCCATATTATGAATCATTTTTAAAATCATTTTTCAATGATGGTTTTCACAGTAATGTAATACATGCTTATAAGTTCAAAGTTAAAATTTTGTTATGATGATATGCAACTGATGGATAACGACTGTTCATGGAAAGTTCTACGAAGATGGATTCCATGCCACCATGCATCGTATGTGCTAGTAACCTCTCCATGGTGGTGACCCTCTACTGTACATAATGTACATGGGTCGAAGATTTTGCAATGTCTTGATTTCAACGATGATTGTTGTGATTGATTTCAAAGAGAGAAGAAATTTGCTCTAGAAATGTTAAATCAATTGTTTTATGGAACCCCTTCTAATTGCTAGGGTTTTATCTACTAGGTGAAATAATAAATTTGATCTTTCTCCTCTCCCAATGACATGATCTGTGACCTCCCTGATGACCTTCTTTAACACCTTTGTGTTGTAGGGGATCTTCGCTAGCTTAAAGGCCCTTGTTGACCTGAAAAGTGGAACTCACACATCATGGGAATGGGATGATGGGGTACATAAGAGGGGTTCTTAAGGTTTTTCACTGATTGTATGAATTAATCTAAACCGACTGCTTTGTTTGAAAGAATGATTTTTATGGATGGCCTTTTGAATAATTCTGTGTGATTATGAATGTTTTATATTGTTTGTGTCAATCTCATTCTGACTGTACTCCCTGGTGGTCTCTAAATTTGGTAGATATTATTATTTGGTAGTTAGTATTGATCTTATGATCAATAAGAGGGGATTGTTATGGAATTTTCTCTTTTTAGGTTACACAAGGCCACGTGTGAGCCTTGTGATCCACGACAGTATTAACTGTTTGTCTTATGACTAGGTGCCACCATATCTCACTGTGGTGGCCAGGGTCGAAGAGACCTGTTGCTGCCTTCCTAGTCATAATAGATAGCTTGTTGTTGCCTGTTCCAATCTGCGTAAGCGGACATCTGTGTCCCCAGACTAGAATATGTTGACAATAACACCTCCAAGAGTAAAGACATTCTCTTTTACTAATTCTGGGGCGTATAGTATTTGGGGTGTGATCTTTGGGTTTAAAGTATATGCACCATCACAAGTTCGTCAGAATGCGAGACCGACTCAAACACTTCAGATGTACTTTGAGAGTGTCTCTAGTTCTCCTTGGCCAAGCGTCAATAAATAATACAGCATAAGACATCAGAGGCTCCTGAACACTTTCTTCCCTCCTGACCTCACCATTGACCTTTGACTTCAGCAATTTCTCCACAACAAACATGTCCTTAATCTCCTGTGCGGCTCAGTAAGGACTGTACCTCAGTCTCCAGGTCCTGAAGGGATCTGGTGATGTACTTGGTGACATTACAAGTATATTGTTGACAAAATTGTTTTATTACAGTCTTCCCAAAATCCCACCATTTTTGCACTGACAAGAACATGAATTTCTTTTTACGATGTGAGTCCCATAAAACCCTGAAAGCTTCCCTAAAAGAACAGTCTTCCAAAAGCGCTGTATTAAAGTGCCAGTAGGCACTGGATATCTTCATTCTGGATAACGACTGAGCAAAAAACTAGAAAATGATCTGCCACCCCTACTGGAACCATACAACAGTCTTTGAAAGAACTCAAATGATGCTTAAAACAATAAAAACGGTCAAGTCTGGTGAGAGACACAGAGTTGTCTCTACAGTGAGACCAGGTGTACTGTTTACTCTGTCCATTGAGGCTCTTTCAACACATCTTTCAGCTCATGAGTCTCTAAGAGGCGGTTAAGACGAGTAGCTGAAGAAGGATGAGGCTCCAGGTGGTTTCTGACTAACACTGGTTCTGCAGTGCAGTTAAAATCTCCTCCCAAAATTAAGTATTCTCCAGACACATTACCAATGACATCACACAATGCATTTAAAAAATCATCCTTTCCACTCCTAAAACAGGGGCATAGGCACACAGGAACACCAATTTAACACTTTCATAAAGAGCTTTGACCATCAAAAGACCGAGGAGTAAATAACCTGGAGAACAGGACCCCCACCCCAGCACTGTTAAACAGTTTATGGCTCAGGCAAACCCTCCCTGGCCACTCTCTTCTCCAGCCCCCCTCATTCTGTCGTCACTGTGCGTTTTCTGGACAAACATCACATCCAATTTTATAACATCAAACAGATTGAACAGAGAGGCCCTCTTTAGATCTGTGCGTGCACCGTTAATATTGATTGACCCAATGTTAATGTTCACCATGATGAAAAAGCACACAGCAGATGCAACAACAGGTAATAAAAAACACCCCTTCATATTAATCATCATCATCTATGAGAGCAGCCCTAGCTTTTGTCACCATCTTCCTGAGTCTATATAACTCCTGGTCACTAAACACATCTTGTTTTCTGAGTTTTGTCACAGACAAAATAAACCCGTTCAGATCAGGAAAGTAGTTTTTAGGTTTCACAGCTCTCTGACCCATTGTTTCTACCAGAAAAGCCCTGATCTTCTCTGCGGAGTAAGATGTAGCTCTCTCCTGCTGAGAGGTGGTCATTTCAACTTCAGCCGCCTCCTCCTCATCAGAGGGGCTCCGTAAAGTCCTCCTGCTCTTTCCTCCCCCCAACCCTTTATCCACTGATTTCTTTCTTTTACCGCTGCTTGCACTGAGACACCTCATCAAAAACCTCATCCATGCACCCGTCACTAGAAACATCCTCATTATTGTTGTTTGGTGTATTTACTGTTTTCTCTGCTGCGATATCAACACATTCATTCACATTGGACTGTTCTGCTTTTTCCCCTCGCTCCTTTACATCCCGCGTCCTCACCTCTGATATCTGCGGCTGCTCAGAGGAGTTACCTGCCTCCGTACAACCCTCCCAAGGCCGCCCCTCAGTTGATCCAGAAAGACCCGGAAAAAAAACGCTTCCTTCTCCTGCTTCGGCTCCCCAGATTTTGCATAGAGCAGGGGTGTCAAACTCATTTTGGTCCAGGGGCCGCATACAACTATATATGAGCTCAAGGGGGCCGGAGCACAAAAAACACTGCAAAAATTTGAAAATATAAAAAAATATATATGGATAAAAAAAATGTGCTGAAACAAGTGCAATACAAAATCTTTTTTATTTAAGAGCTCATAGCAGAGCAAGCAGATGACATGGGAGGCATGAGCTTTGATTTTTTTAACAATATAGCTTTGAACAATAAAAAAAATATGTAAGAAATGTTCCAGGTTACATTAATGACAGAAATCAAAGCCAAGTTAGACCTCCAGTCTCCCCAAAATAATAAAAAAGTATATTTTTCCAACACACCTCTTGTAGTATGACCACGAGAAGACTGTTGATGTGTGGAGTGATTTTGGAGTCATAATAATGCTTAACAGTGGAGTTATTGATTAATATTTGCAATAAGAATTCACCCAAAATATAAAAAAGTATATTTTTCCAAAACAGCTGTTGTAGTATGACCACGGGGAGACTGTTGACGTGTGGAGTGATTTTGAAGTCATAATACTGTATAACAGTGGAGTTATTGATTTTTGTTTGCAGCGTCTCTCTCGTGAAATTTGCAGACGCTCCCTGCGCACTCGTCGGGACCGCTGGCTGCTCGTAGAGATCAATGTTATGCGCCCACAAAGACATGGGTTTCTCATTCATCTCTGTGAAAAAACACGTTAGTTAATTAGTCCATTTTTCCTGAAAGATCCGACACTCGGTGTCCAGCTTTCCCTTTGCGACAGCGACATTTTTCCAACGAGGGTGTCAAGATTGAAACAAAGTGTCCGCTACCTGCTCTCAGAGAACCAAGCCTTCATGAGCGCCTTCTAGTGAGCCACGGCAACACATGCAGTGTTAAGCTAACCGGCACGCACAGAAGCGCCGCACGGCGCATCGCTGCGTCACGATATTATAAAAAAATGTAATAAAATTACAAGTCAAAGTCAAGGCCCGCGGGCCGGATCTGGCCCGCGGGCCTTGACTTTGACACATGTGGCATAGAGCATCCTGGACAGTGCACAGCCCTGCCGGATGCCTCTATACACTCTAAAAAGGAGCACACAAGCTGCCATTAAACTTCAGCACACTCTCAATGTCACTGTACAACACCTTGATCTTGGCTATGAGACCAGCGCTGAACCCAAACCTCTCCATGACCTTCCAGAGGAAGCTGTGTTCAACGCGGTTAAAAGCCTTTTCTTGATCTAATGCGATCAATCCAGTATTTACGCCTAATGAGACCTCCAAAACATCCCGAATGAGGTAGATATTATCTACCATAGACCTGCCGGGCACACAGTACGTCTGGTCCCGGTGGAAAATCTGCTCCATGACTCCTCTTAGCCTATTGGCTAAGACTTTAGACAGTATTTTATAGTCTGTGCAGAGGAAAGACACAGGATGCCAGTTTTTGATGTTTGATTTCCCTTCTTGGGCAGGAGGGTGATGATGGCTCTCCTACTTGACAGAGCCAGCGACCCAGCCACCAGGCTCTTGTTACAAACATCTAAAATGTCACCAGCCAAGATGTCCCAGAAAGCCGTGTAAAACTCTACAGTGAGGCCGTCGATGCCTGGAGCCTTTCGACTCTGCATTATCTGCAGTGCAGCATACAGCCCCTGTGGAGTCAGTGGGCTGTCGAGCTGTGAGTTAGCCTCTGCAGACACCTGAGGAAGTCCACCACAGACCTCTTCCATCAGTTCCTCAATCTCTTTAAACTCACTCTTGAACAGTGAGGCATAAAACTCGACGACCCTCTTCCTGATCAGGCCTGGCTCCGTCAGCTCCTGCTCTGTCGCAGAGAGAAGAGAGTGGATCTGTCTCCTCTGCCTTTGTCGCTTCTCCAGTCCAGAGAAAAAGCTCAATGGAGCATCCATCTCCTTGATGTTCTGGACCCGGGAACGGATTAGCGCACCCTGTACTTTAGTGTCCAGCAGGCTGGCTAAAGCTATCTTTTTAGTCTTGAGGATTTGAATACATCCTCGAGTTCCTGTGGACTCACTTTCACACTCAAGATCCACAATATCAGTCTCCAGATCTCGGATAGATCTGGTGATGTCACGTGTGACATTGAGCATGTGCTGCTGACATAAAAGTTTAATTTGAACTTTCCCATGGTCCCACCACTGCCTCAGACTGACAAACTCTGTTTTTTTCTGTCTAAAATCACTCCAATAAAAGCTAAAAGCTTCCCTGAAAGATTTATCAACAGTTAAAACGGAATTAAAATGCCAATAGGTGCTTTTGGGTAAAATATTTCTGGTAAAAATACTACATAAAACCAAAGAGTGATCAGTAAAACCAACCAGTAAAATCACTCGTTTTAACAGCACTGAGTCTGTGCTTAAAACCATAGAATCTCCAGACTCGATCGTTTTTGTTTTCTCTGATGTGGGACCATGTGTACTGTCTGCAGCCTGTGTGCATCCTTCTCCAAACGTCCACCAGGCCATGGGAAGAGACCAGCTACCTCAAGGCTTGCTGGGATACTGGATGCGGCTCTGCATGGTTTCGATCTAAAATTTCATCAGTACAGTTAAAATCCCCACCCACGAATAAATAGTCCTCCGAGCCACAGCTGTTTAAAACATCATTCATGTTTTCAAAGAAGTTTTTCAAGGAGTTTCTTCTCTGCACCGCTGTTTGGAGCATAGATATTGATAAAAACAACATTAAAATGTTCAAAACCAGCCTTCACTAAAAGGCACCTCCCCTCCACAACATGTTTGACCTGCAGAGAGGTTGGATTAAAACTTGGAGAGAACAGGAAGCCCACTCCTGCACTGAGGGTGGTGTTATGGCTTAAAATCACGTCACCTTCCCATTCTCTGCTCCAGTCTGCCTGGTTGCTCACATCGCTGTGTGTCTCTTGTAGAAATAAAACATTGGTGTGTTTCATTCTGGCCATCTCCAACACTGACGCTCTCTTTCTAGCGTCTCTGGCACCATAGACGTTAAGACTGCCTATCTTAAAGAGGTTAAAACACAGAGTAAAAACAATCAGTGAAATAAATAAGAATAAAATCTGTATATTCATCATGATTAAGAACTGAGCTGCTTCCTGACTTTGATCATCTGTTTTTTCAGTCTAAATACTTCCTGGTCTGTCAGGTCTGATTTTGCTCTATTTCTAAGAATGTACCTGACTGAGTCATAAAAACCTTGCAAATTAGGGAAGTGCTGTTCCAACATTACCTTCATCACTTTAGTCTGTTTTAAAAAGGCCTTCAGTACCTCAGCTGAATACACCTGAGCAGCCTGCTGAGTGTGAAACAGGTCACTACTGTCAGACACACAGCCCTCACTGTCACTGCTGCCAGACAGAGCTGCTCCGCTCTCTACAGCAGGCTTACCTGCCAGCCGCCCAGCCTTACCACCATCCATCACATAGGGCACTTCTCCTCTTACTGTGCCGTCTCAGAGGAGCAGACCCCCACGCAGCCTCACAGGCCTCCATCTCTTCAGCCTCATCTGCTCCACACAGCTCCTCTGCTACATTACCTGCCTCACTCACCTCACCTACAGCCTCACTTACCTTACCCACAGCCTCACCCACAGCCTCACTCACAGCCTCACCTACAGCTTTACCTGCTTCTTCCACCTCACCTGTTTCAGCTACCTCCCCCAGTTCACCTGCTACTTTATTACTTTTACCTACTTCACTAACAACCTCACCTGCCTCACCCCCCTCACCTATTTCACGCACATCCTTCACCAATTCACCTGCCCCTTTACTTGAAGTATCACCTGTGTCCTCACCTGTTTGATCTCCCACCTCCTCTCTCTCACCATTCACCTCAGTGCTCCCTCTAGCCTGGCTCTGTTTCTCGGCGGCCCCCGTGTCTTTCTCCTTCTTCTCCCCGGCGGTACCGGCCCCGCCACCGGCTACACGCTGCGGCGCCGGAATGGGTCGGCCACCGGCAGTGGCAGCGGAGGCCGCAGCCGCCCGCCGCCCCCGCAAGAGCAGAGCCTGTCCCAACCCGGGGCACCGCGGTTGGGACAGGCTTTAATCAAATGTCCCTCCCCGCCACATCCAAAACATTAGTAGATGATGTTGCAAATAAAACATACTCAAAATCATCCACACGGAAGCGGTAGTCAAAGTTGTCTTCTTTGTTGTTAAGCAACATGAAGAGCTGCCTGCCGTGAGACACGACGTGTCTCAGCAGGGGGGACTTGCAGCCTGACAACACCTTTCTAATAGGAGACACCACCTTTCCATGTCTGGACAGCTCTCTGATCAAAAAGTAATCACTGATGAACGGGGGGAACATACACATACACAACAACACACATCATCCAATTTTGTATATCCTTAAGGCATGCTTGGAGTTTAGTTAACTGATTGGTTGCATCAGGCTTGATCGATAAATATAATTGGGTGTCGTCAGCATAACAGTGAAAATTGATAGTGATTCCTAATAATGTTCCCTAGAGGAAGTATATAAACTAAATAGAAGTGGTCCAAGTACAGAACCTTGTGGGACTCCATGACAAACTTTGGTATGCATGGAGGATTCATCATTGACGTGAACAAACTGAGATCGATCTAAAAAATACGTCTTAAACCAGCTTAGGGCGGTTCCTTTGATGCCAATTTGATGTTCAAGTCTCTGTAAAAGAATTTGATGGTCAATGGTGTCAAATGCAGCACTAAGATCTAACAGGACAAGTACAGAGATGAGTCCTTTGTCTGATGCCATTAGGAGGTCATTTGTAACTTTGACTAATGCGGTCTCTGTGCTATGATGCACTCTAAATCCTGACTGAAAATCCTCAAATAGACTATTGTTATGGAGAGTCACACAGCTGATTAGCTACAGCTTTCTCAAGTATCTTAGACAGAAAGGGAAGGTTTGATATCGGTCTGTAGTTGGCTAAGAAAACCATCATTGTTACCCTCCATAGGATGGGTAAGCCACAGGTGGGGAGTTGTGGGAGTAGCTTTTGGTCTGGCACCTGTAGTTATCGGGCGACTGCATGGCCAGGGGTTTGGATGGGAGGAATTTTGTGAGAAACACCTTCATGCATGCGGAGGCGATGGTGATGCAACTAAAAGGATCTACGCCCGTGTCAGTGAGGAACTGATTTCTGAACAGGACGCAGCCCTTGGCAAGAATGTCAACATCATTTTCACAGTACAGCCGAGCTTCCTTCTCAAAGTCAAACGTACCCTGACTCACCTCTCTGTACCAGCCGTAAAACTCTTGCTGCTGAGCACGAGTCATACGTTCCACACCATAATTATGCGGCGGAGGATAAGCTCAGATATATTGCAAATTCTTCTCTGAACTGAAACCATGAGGGAAATGACCCTTGGTCTGATCAGAGAACGCTTTTGGCATGGCACTGAGCGCATGGTGAGGAAAGACAGAGTCAATGGATTTTAAATTAAAATCAGGGTCTTGGAAACAGAATTTTACTGCCCTGCATGATGAGAGAAGGTTGCATTCCCATCTATATCATGGTGTTGAGGATCAAATAGCTGTCAAAACCTTTAGCATTGTGAGCTACAAACACACTGTTCAGGTAAACGGGCCTTCTGAAATGCAAGAGAAAGTCACTGACACAGTTCAAACCATAAGACATCCACCGCACGCCACTCAGTGTTTTGGTGCAGACAAAAAAAGGTTTGTGCACGTTCTGTTGAACAACAAATGTTTTAAAGTCATAAAAAATCCAATTCTCTGCATGATCTCTAGTCGGAGGCAGAGGCTGAATGAAGCAGAGGTGATCACCGGCATCAGTCTAATTTCTCTCTGGAGATGTTGCATTAAGCCGCAGGCATTTGTGATTATGGGATGTGATAATTTTTTTGCAACTCTGACATCTTTTGATTGTGTCGCATACTGCTCTGTTTCACCCAAAGGTCTTTCTCTAGGCTCCTTGTGCCTGTCAAAACACAAAGCCGTACAACACGTCCCGTTGCAGACGCTGCATGCTACGGGTTTGAGCTCCTGTTCAGTGCAATCAGGGTTGTTGCACACAGAGCAGTGACCTTTGCATTGGTGGGCGTAGGGCTTCATGAAGCTTTTATAGCAGTAATGACAGATGTACGGAACCCTGAGAAAGGCTTTTAGATTTATTTATTTTTATGGTGTAATAATGGTTCTGGAACAAAAAGAGAAACAGAGGATTTGATGTGTTGGAGAAAGCCATCTCAAAATGAGAGAGCGGCTGCTGATCTGGACTTCTATAAAAAATAACAATTTTGCGGTTCAGATTTTTTTTTTAAATTTGCACACGTCAGTAAATGTGACGGGGGTCTGATAGCTCAGACCGATAAGTCTCTGAAACTCTCTCCCTTGTTCTAAGGCCTGATTATCAGTGATTAGAGGATCGTTTACATGGGCCAAGTTGATGGCAAAGCAGAGATGATCATTCCTGTTGTCCACAATGTACAGATGTTGTCTTGTAATTTGTATTATTTCAGTCTAAAGTTTTGTCCAGTTTGCGTTTAACACCGCCTCTAGGATCATGCACAACCTGAACCACTAATTCTAACCTAGCATCTGATGCTATCTCGGCGTTAGACTGAACCAAGCGTTCCAGCAAGCCCTCAAAAGGCAGGTAAGATAGCATCACCATGTTCATTCTCAACAACCACAGACACACGATTCTGAACATTCTCACCAATCAGCTCTAGCTGTCTTACATCATTACGCCCAACCTGTGCTCTGACAGTGCCAGCCATTTCTCTAAGAATCAACATCACATCGCCATATAACTGTGCAAGATCCGGTATGTTTCTGGCAGTGGGAACGGTGAACACTCGTCTCAGCTCCAGATTGTTGATCGCAAAACACTGTCGCGATGTTGGAGGAGGAGGTGGACGGCCTGGGGGGGTGAATCAGCCTGACCTCATGTTTCCTCCTTTAATTCAATTGGTCAACCATAAACCAGACAGACCAAAATACTAATAAGTTTTCTTCATCCATTTTTTTTAGTTGATTTCATTAGGAAAAGGTCCTAAAAGTGTGGTGTGACATTTAAAATCAACAGTTCAAACCTTTGCAGTCTCTCACGATTGTCCGACAAGACAAGACAAAAAGATCATTTTATATTTAGAAAACATTGCCTACCTTGATGACGGATGTAGGTTTTTTTTTGGCCTAGGTAGCTCTGACACAGGACTCCCGAGAGGAGAAACTGAAGGCCCAGGCTCTGTATAAAACATAATTGAAATCCAAACGTCACCCTTTCCATCGTCGGAAATAGTTTTTGCGACTTAACTGATGCTCGACTTGTAGTGCCGGCAGAATCTCCTCTGTCAGAAGGGCGGCTGCGTCAACCTAATCGCAGACAGATCTGTGTAGCTTGCTGTTATCTTAAGGCCATCTGGACTTTTAGGTAATTTCGATAGAAAAGTATTTCGGGTCCCAAATGGTGTTTTCCTGTGTTTATCTCTTTTTACGAGGTTGAGGAAGAGATCAGGTCAAGAGATCAAAGGGCCATTTGTTGGGGTATCCTGGGAGAGGAGTCGGTTGAAGTTTGACTGAAACTGAGGGCTGGCTGTGTTGGGTCGCACCGAAAGATTCGGTGTGGGTGACTGTGTGTCATGCTGTGTGGATGTTTGCGGTGAAGTTCCGTTTAAATTTGTTTACTCTCCATTGTTTTACTGCGTCACGCGCAACACAGTAGGGGGGAGTGATGGTAGAGTAAGAATTAAGAATAAAAATTAGAATAGAAATGTTAGTGTAAAGGTTAAAGGAAAGAAGCCTTACAATGAGTAACATTAGTGAATTAGGAAACTCTGCAGGTTTAGCTGCGGCGTGAAAGTTGAATAAGTGAAGATTAAGGGAAAACCTGGTACCAGGTGCATAACCAGAAATAAGGATCAAAGGAAGCCACAGATTTGATAAAAGCCCTCAGGGAGGCGGTTTTAGACCGGCCTAAAAACCTGGACAATTCACTAGGTGAAGTTCAGGTCAGTTATAAAGGAATAACTGGGGGTGTAGGGAAAAATATTTGTAGATGAACAGCCTCTCTGCCATTGGCTAACGAGTCATGACTGATGCTGTTTTGTCAGATATTCTACACTTTATAAGGTAGCATAAATTTAGATTTAAAGGAAAAAGGATAAGGAAGCGACAGAGCATGCTCACTTAGGACAGTATGAATGAGTTGTCTTTAGAACAGATGTTGATTGTGATTGTTGTCCTTCTGTCTGTTATATATCTGTGTTTCTGAGTTAAAAGTTAAGTGCTCCAACTATAGGGGGATCACACTCCTCAGCCTCCCCGGGAAGGTCTTTTCGGGGGTCCTGGAGAGGAGGGTCCGCAAGATTGTCGAACCTCGGATCCAGAAGGAGCAGTGTGGTTTTCGTCCTGGCCGTAGAACTGTGGACCAGCTCTATACCCTTAGCGCGGTCCTGGAGGGTGCATTGAAGAAGACAGAGAGCAGTAAGAGACATTGAAAAAAGCATAGATATTTGCATATCAAGTTTACTTAGAACTTCTAGCCCCAATCACCAAAGAGCGTTGGAGTATCAATTGGAGGATTGGATTGGAGAAAATTTGGAGTATAAGCCCTGACAGAGCACAGATATGTCAGTCATACTTGAAGTTACCTACTCTGCAGGATGGAGCACATCCTTGGATTGCAAAGCTGGAAGAGATCATGGTAGGAACACATATTGCCATGAGAGATGTTAAGAAACTGTTGGCTAGCCTTCTTGGGGTCACAGGTATGGAAGAAATTCTGCAGAAAGCAGGACCGATATGTGGGGACTGCAGTGAATGATTCAGAGTTGTTCACCGTACATAGAGATGTAATGTGGAGAGCATTGACAGAAATATTTCCAATAAATGTTCATCCTGATAATATCTATACAGATCATATAGCCCATCAAGTGGAGCTATACAGGAAAAAGAAGCATGATCAGAAGGAGCAAGATCAAGAAACCCTCAGAAAATGTAATCAGATACAACCTGGTGGACAATAAGAAGGAGGACAAGAAACAAAGTCATACAGAGTCAGCCTCAGTTAAATCAACCTTTGCCATCAAACCAAGTTTGGCCACAAGTGCCTCAGTCACTTTTGGTGGTTTTATACCCACAGCCAGTTTCTGGTCAGCTGCAGATCTGGAGAGGAAGAGGTTCAACAGTCTTTTGAAGTGTGTTATAATTGTGGACAGTTTGGTCATTTTGCCCGTGAGTGCAACAGGGCAGGAGAAACTTTCATTTCAGAGAAGTATTTTGGGGCCAATCAAGATCACCCAGGATTCTATGGTTCTTTGGAGGAATCATGAGTGGCTGATAATGGCTCCTCCAGATCTGTTAGATCCGGGCTAATGATTCTGGAGGCACATGGGTTAGCTCATGTTGCAAGGGGGGAAGTTAGGAGAAAGATCATGAAGGAATATGGATTCTGGGCACCATGGGCCTCATGTACGAATACTTGCGTGGATTTCCTACTAAAACTTGGCACACGCCAAAACCCGGAAACTGTCGTGCGCACAAAAATATTCAGATGTATTAAAGTGTGCGTTCGCATGGATCCCAGCATGTTTCTTTTGTACATCCCGTGGAATTGAGCACACATGCAACTCCTCCCTGTCCACGCCCCCATTTACATATGCAAATCTATTTAAATAGGCCCTGGACCTGAGATTCACCTCTTTGTCCATTCAGATGCAAATGCGACGAACAAAGGAAAGAAAATGAATTTCACAGTCTGAGAATCTCCACTTAATTCACTAGAATCTTTAGCTGTTTGGTTCCCTGTCAACAGGGATAAATATGACAAAAAAAGACGTGTGTGGGAGCGTGTGCGTGAGGCTGTAAATGCCGTGGGATCCGAGCAGCACACAGGTGTGGCGCTGTGGCTGACATTTTACGCCCACTTTTACTGACAGGAATACTGAACACAGGGAGACCATCAGGGGCTTGTTAGAAAGCTCTGCAGCTCTAATTTCACAAGCAGAATATAAAGAAATAAAGAAAACCAAAAACATGATATTTGAATGCGCACATGCCCAAATATGCATTAGCACACTGGCACGGCTTCTGGGTAAGTAAAGAGTTTATTCCTTTAATTTTCCCATATGTACATACGGGACAATTAAACGAATAGAAGCCACCCATCGCGCACCGTGCCAGCCTCCAGCCTATTCCCAGCCATGCTGTTAGTCATAATGAATGAGTCATGCGTTGAACCAGGCCACCTTGCCACAATGTTAGTTAGCTGCATTCGCGCATCACATATGATTTGAACGTTGATGGAATGGAAAATGTTTCCTACTTAGACAAACAGCTCCCGCTGGAATGCCCCTGTTGCCAGGAACCCTAGCGTATAGTCAGCACAACCCCGAGCTACTGGCCGGCCCCCGTTGCGCTCTCGGGCCGGCCGCAGCCCTGTGCACAGCTCCAGTAACACTGGCCTTGGTAACCGAAATCGGCTTATGAGCCAATTATCATGGTTTCCAAGTAAATCCCTGCGTTCCTTAAATCGCTCACGTTTGCAAGGTCCTCTAATAACGCTAACACTGCCTTTGTTAATATAATTTTCTTCATCACATTGCGCATGCTTTTATAACCACCTAAATAATTGCAAACATGTCGGTGTGTTTATTGTTCATAAGTGTGTCTCTGATGTGCCCATCACTCTGATGACTACTTGTTTTCACATTATTAACAGTTTCCCAACGTCACCTCTAAGTGTCGCCAAAGGAACAATAGCTGTAGAAACGTGCGTACAGCTATGTAATTGCCATGGGGCACGCACATTTCTATGATTATTTCATGTTTGATACATCTGAACGTGAGCATGGGAAAGGACCTACGCCACTTTTTTGTGCGTACGCATGCTTTGTACATGAGGCCCCATGTCTGCTTGCATGGATTGACTATGTTATGGGCAGGTGCACAATCTGTTTGAAAAATAATGTTTGAAAGGAAGTGATGGTTCCACCTGGTCACATTCCGACTCCAAAGGGGTCCTATGCGTGAGCTAGTTGTGGACATTGTTGATATGATCAGATCAGTTGACGTTAAGAGGTATATGTTGGTTGTTGATCGTTTTTCACGATGGCCTGAAGCTTGTCCAACCAAGCAGAAGGACGCTCAGTCATTTGCCAAGTTTTTGCCAAGTTTTTATGTAGAGAGGTCATAAGCAGGTGGGGGCTTCCAGATTGGATATCCTCAGACAATGGAAAAGAGTTTGTTTACAAAACAGTAACATTTAGTAAAAAATGGAAATTAAACAACATCTTGGTGCAGTTTATCATCCGGAGTGCCAAGGAGTGTGTGGAAAAAAAGGAATGGGGTCTTGAAAAATCGGATTCCAAAATCGAATTTTTAAATTGGGTAGTAGCACCTTCACTAGCTCAGTGTTCCGCTTGGCATTGAAAGAAAGTAGGTTATTTGGGTAAAACAGTAACGCAGGGACAGCGTAGTTAAACATTAAAAAAGATGAGGGAAATGATAATGTTGAATGAAGAAGAAAAGAGTGAAGTTGGATAAAGCTTTGAAACTGAAATAGATTGTCAAAGCAAGATGATTAACTCCATAAACTTTCTGTATAAGTTTGTGTGATATCTTGCTCAAAGATGGACAACAGATGGTAAAGCCCAAGTGGGTTTAAACGATGGAAAAGAGTATGTAGGGGAAAAGAGACAAATAGAGAATACCCATACCACGCTCCATCTTGTCAACCTTCGTGCATTCACTGACTCTGCTGTCTGACTTTAACCAGCTCTATACCCAGAAAACAAATGCTGGACACAATTTATTAGTTTACAGTGTTTCAGCCATTTGAGGGGGGTTAGCGTGCATCTCTACAACACCAGATGACGGCTGGGTTGTTTTCACAACTGAGTTTCGCACCACCCCCTTCAGCACAGCCAATAGCAATGCCGGGGTGGGCAGGAACCCCCCTTTTGGGTCAAAGGTCAAACAAAGTCCTAAAACTGTCAAAGTGGGATGAACCAGAGTTTGACGAAAGGTGTGAAGGATATCTCTCTCTAATCTTTGTGCTATTGCCCATCTACACGAGCACGTTTTTGTCGAATCCGCATAAATACTTTCGGCCTTGCGTCCACACAGATCCGGCTTTTTCGAGGTGTGAAACCGGTATTTTTTGAGAACTGGTCCCAGAGTGGGGAAATCCTAAAATGCCAGATAGCCCAGAGTCGTCTGGACGGCAAAGCATTACCGATGTATAAGCCCCACCTCTCTAACCTTTAACCTCAGCCGCTGGACTCGTCATAACAACAATAATGGTGGACTACAGGCTTGTGCTCGTACTACAGAAACTACTCAGTCTATTACGGCTGCTAAAACAAAACCTTCTGCTCCTTAATATTACTGCAAGGAGCAACAAAAGAACATGTTTGACCTTTATACGCATGCTCGATGGGCTTCTCTTACGGTTTTAGTGTATTGGTGTGGCGGCATCATAGCACCACATACAGGCTTGGCATATGTACTACAGCGTTTTGTGTCATTTCCAGGGAATCTAGATGCAGATATTTCTGGAAACAACTTTTTTTTTTTTCCAAAACGACAGCGTATATTGGTGAGGCTGCATATTCGTGTTGACAGGGCCTTAGTCTAACCTGTCTTACCTCTGCTTCACATAGCAAGCGTAAACCTGAACCAACACTGTAAAATCAAGCACTGCGAAGACCAGACAGGTTTTAGGATTGTAATGTCAGATTTCAACAACAGTGTTTGTATAGACTAATGATGCAAAGCACCACTCTATTATTACCAATGCAAAGATGTGGCTCTGGAATCCCAGAGTTTATTTGCCTCCTAACATGGGGTGGTCACATGACATAGCACAAGAGAAAATGTTGGAGTTGGGTAGATGGGTCAAACAAGTTAAATTAACAGATGACCTTAGTATAAACTTAATTTGTTTGACCCATCAAACTCAGTAGAACACACTCACGAGGAGGAAGGAATGGACTCCAGGCAGCCGCCAGCATTCACCACCGGCCAATGATCACACCATTACACAGGAAGCACGGAGCAGCACACAAACAGTTGTCCTGTCGGGCACACTACCTCTGACCCGGAAGTAACACGGGTGACAATGGGAGCGCAGAAGACCCAGTGGGCGGACTACCGTTTTTATACCGGCTCACCTCAATGACTGGCGGAAGTGAGGAAGGGAAACTATAGCAACAGTCAACAGATAGAGAGACAAAAACGCTCGTACTACAGTATGTAACAACATTTTCCTAAACAAGCTAGTTTTGATGACTAAACCTTGTAAAACTGAGAATTTAACAATGTTATTGTGTACTTACCTGTATGTCCAAAGTTCATAAAAGACAACATCTCAGAAATGTTATGTCATATCCCATATCATGCTGGAGCATTATTAAAATTTAACTCCAGCACAGCTTTTTCACAAAGGCGAGAACTACACCCATAAACAAATTCATAGCATCAGAAAGAATGATTGTCTCCTCAGCATGCGATCTTTCATTGCAAAAAACAATTAATTCCCTGCCAAAGCAGCAGAGAGTTGGCAGGCCATAATTTGATTCCTGCCAGCTGCGTGGGAGGTGGTCATTGCTGAATGCGTCTTTCTTTAGGAGTCCTTGAACAGACAAATATCAGGCAGAGCTGTAGTCAATGCATGATGACTGGAAAACATGGCCTGCACACACTTGTATTAATTACTTCAGTACTGACAGAAATATTAAATGAGATTTCAGTTAGAATAAATGCGGGGTCGTTTTACCTCACGATTTGCCATTGAAATTAATTCACTAAACCCAGCTTTACAAACAGCTTCATAAATTCACACATAGTATTAATCAGGTACTATTCTGTACAATATGAGCTATGCAGTGAAACCATGTGTCCTATGCTGATGGTGACTGATGCAGGGTGTTCTGAGCCAGACTATAATCATCTTGCATTGCATCTGGCTCATAATTGGTTTCAGTTCTATACTTAAATTATCCAATCCAACCCTGAAAAACAAGACTTTAAGAGACATAAAGGCTGATGCCGAAATGTCAGCCCTTGTGTTCAGCCAGTGAAGATGTACGCCAGCATTTTTACTACTGTTGCTTTGAGAAATAGACCAATAGTGCTGGAGGACATTAGTGTGACACAAGTTGTTGCAATTAAAAGAAAGATGAGAGGAAGTAAAATGCACTCATACCCAGTTAATTTGTTTAAGGTATAGGCATGTGTGACTCAGTGGGATAAAGGTGAATCTTGACAACTGACTGGGTGGTGTTGAAACTTGTGATGCTGGCTCATTGTACCTTAACTGGAGCTTCCCTCCTGCCTGACTGAGGTGCTGGAAGCGGAGGTAAAATAAAACCTTTCTAATAATAGAAAAAATTTGACTGCTCAACTATTGAGACTGGCTTAGAACTGATTTTGACTTTAGTTTATTGTATTGAGAGAGGAATGGGTTGTTTTTATGTTTATTATTATTATTATTTTTTAGTTAAAATAGTTAATAAAATAGTTGAATAGTTTAGTTTTTAGTTAATCATATACTGTTTGTATAGTTCTTCACAGGAAGGTGCAAGGTTAACAATTGAATACTACTGGGGCTCAATGTAGTCTTTTGAGGGGAATGAGCCGAAATTAATTTGTAATTTTGTCTCTGGTTTTTAAACTATATAACTACTGTTAAAAGTCATGGTGCGACTGTTCACCCCAGTGAAATAAATTTTGCACCATCATGAAGATATATATATATATATATGCAAAATTACACTGAAAAAAATCTGCGAACCGCGTCATAGTGAGGGACAACTGTACTACACTACACACTACAACCAATAGCCACATTAAGCCTCAATATTAACACCATGATGCCAACTTCAATTTAACAAAACAGGAACATGTAGCACATACACATCACATTAACAACAACAATGTACAATCCATACAGCATAGCAAGTTACTTACCGTGATCAAGAAGAAATGAAGCTCGACTCTCCGAAGAAAAACTCCAGAGAAAAAAATATTCCCGCTACGTTCTGACGGACTAAGCTATCTGAAGTAACGAGTGAGATCCGGAATGCTAACGCAAACAGAATCACCGAACTTCACCTGCACTCCAGGTAATATACACCGGGGGCGGGGCTTCGTTGACCACTGCGTCCAAAACAAAGCGCCCTACCCTAAAGGCTAAAATACACTGCATACGTTTCAATAGTCAGCTCACACAGTCTCCGTCCCCGCTGCATCATGGCTTGACGACTGTGGTGTCCGGCAGCCCTCCGTGAAAAATAGAAGCTCTGCGTTTGTGTGGCGGACGCCGGAGCACGGCGCATAAATTCAGCACAGAGCAGACTGTGTGGGGAAGGGAAATCAGCTACAAAAATTAAAATAAATAAAAAATAAAATACTCCGCGTTCGCCTGTGCTAATAATTATACCCCGATTCCACATACAGTAAAATATAAATTATAGTTGTGGTGGTGTGCCCACCCGACTGGAACTCTTGAAGTGTCATGAGCATTTTTCAGGTCACTTCCACTTCTGACCATCTGGAACGGGCGTGGTCCTCCATGGGTATCTTGCAGGAGTGAGCAAGAGGACTAGGTTCATCTTCGGTACCTGAGTCTCATGAGAGTGCATCGGCGTAACGCCTCAGCTCGCGTGATTTCTTGTCTCTGATGTAGCTCCCTCTAGGATGTGAAGCTGCTCCCGCAGTGCATTCACATTTCAGTGTAGCTTGCAGTTGAGTTCTACGTTGGCCAAGAAGGGCTATCTCTAATGACATCCTTGACGGTGCGCTGTGGCTTTCCAGATGGATGGTTAACATAACTGATAAGTTCTCACAACTTCTCCTCTAGCTCTCTCTAGAAGAAAGATACCCTGAACCATTACAGTATTGGGAATTGTGAGGATACCAGTGACTGCATCCTGCCAGGCAGCCACCATAGAATCAGGGACTAATAACCAAGATATGCTACAGTCTCAAACTCACTCAGGACATGCTAGTGTCCACTAAGTGAAGGAGTGAAGCACTATCAAAAACCAGCAATTTATACAGTAATATGCATAAGAACCACAGACAACTTCTAAGACTATAATGAAGTTTTTATGAACAATAACACTTTAGACACCTGTCTCTTTGCAGGATTCACCTCAGTTTTATCAGCATTTAACTGTATACCTTGATACACCTACTTTTCTCTGCTTTCCTGAACAACGGCCTTGAGTGAGTTTTATGACTGTACAGAGTCATGTGTTCCACACTGTAATAATGTGGCACAGGCTAGGGCACTATGTACCATAAATTCTTCTCTGAACTGTAGCCATGGGGGAAATAACCCTTGGTCTGATCAGGGAAAACCGTATGCTTTGGGCATAGCACTAAGGCATAGACAAGAAATTGTAATCAGTATCTTGAATACAAAATTTTACTGCCTTGCAACATGAGAAGGCTCTAATCCCATCTCATCATGGTGTTGAGAATTAAGCAACTTTAAATACTTTAGGATTTTGGGCTACAAACAGCACTCTGGTACATTGGCCTCCAGAAACACAGGAGAAAGACCCAGTGTAAATTATAAGATGACGACTGTACACTAATCACAAGGTTTGTAAACGTCATGCTGAGAAATGAATATTTGAAAGTCGTAGAAAATCAGTTTCTCCATATGAATCATTGTTGGGGGCAGAGGCTGATTGTAGCAACGGTGATCGTCTGTGTCAGAGGCGGGGGATAATTTCTTTCAGCAGATTACATTTAGGCTGTGGGCACTTGATCTGACCTTTACTTTTAGTTGTA
This sequence comes from Collichthys lucidus, assembly GCA_004119915.2. Taxonomy (NCBI): domain Eukaryota; kingdom Metazoa; phylum Chordata; class Actinopteri; family Sciaenidae; genus Collichthys; species Collichthys lucidus. The sequence goes on along the minus strand of CM014099.1, from coordinate 28,985,100 downwards.
TGGTATTTTATTTTTTGGATCTTTGAATTGTATCACAAGTACTGCTATACGGACTATAGAAGTCCCCCAGCAGTCTAGTCCTATAGCAGCATAACTAAGGGATGACCTGAGCCAAATTAGTCTATTCCAGATTCCATTCCATTTTTGAGGGGTGGGTGATATGCCTGGGGTAAGAGGGGGATAGGCAGAACTTCATTTTCATTTGATTGCAAGTGGGAAGGTGATTGGGTTTGATGGAGGTTTAGCGGAATGTCTTCTAAAGGCTGACAAAGCGTAGCGGTAACATGCCTGTCTGTATAAGGACATTCAAGTACATAGGTGCAATACCAGAGACAATTTTACAGGCGAGCATTAGTGATTTGACTTTAACAGGTAGCCAGTGGCGCTCGATGAGCAGTGAGGTAACATGTGACCTTTTGGGTTGGTTGTAGACCAGGCGCACCGCTGCGTTCTGGATCATCTGAAGGGGTTTCAGTGCAGTCTGGGAGGCCTGTCAGGAGGATGTTACGGTAATCTAGTCATGAGATGACCACAGCCTGTGTCAGGAATTGAGTAGCATGTTGAGTTAAGTAAGCCAATGATTTGCACTTTTGGTAAAACTGTTTACATATTATTTGATCACAGCTGATGGGGAACAAAAATGGTACTGTATGGTAGGTAACAAAAGCAAGGGTGGAAGGGAGTCCAAGGACAGGAGGCATGAAAGACATTTTTCCCAAGACCCAGACTTTAATAGTAGAGGGCTGGAAGTTGTTTCGAAATGTCTCCTAATATGGGGAAAAGTGAGATTAAACCAGTAGGGGCTAAAAGCTGCCCCTAGACATCACTTGGTTTAGCAAGTCTGTACTGTGCTAAATGTGTATTTTCTTCATCACCTGACTAAATATGCTACCCTGTCTTAAAGACAAAATCATTAAACAAATGCTCTTTAAGATTTTATAGCTCCATGAAGCTTGCAAGATGGTATATTAAATATAAGTAGTAGTAAGTATTAAACACTAGCAGATATCATGCACGTGCACACACCCACAACTAAAATATCAAATTAACACCAAAAATCACGTTACATTTTAAAGAAAACTCTCCCGATGAGGTTTAATTACACAAGCTAGATCTCCAGTAGGAAAGGATGACTAGTTAATTGCCCTGAAATAAAAACTAGAGTTGTTTACTTCCCTTTAGCACGTTTTAACAGGAAACACTAATTGGTGAGGGACGGATTTGACATTTGACTAACTTGCAAAAATCAAGTTTAATCTGACCAGCCAGAGGACATCGGGGAAAATCTGCAAATTTATGATCTAGAATACATCACTGGGCTAAAATTTTGGAAAAATCGATGTGCATTTAAACAGTCACTGAGAGTCAAAATATGAAAGCTGACAATCTGATACCAGTGTGGAAAATTGTATAAATGGATATTTATGCCAAGGTAAGACAACCTTCCTCTTTATCCTTGTTGACAACTATCTTCCTACACAATTCCACTCAGCAGTTACCATTATAATTTTTACTCAGTTTGAAAATTCTAAACACATGATAAATGAATTATCTGAGGGCCCAAAGTAGCACTTAGTCTATGGAGTATACTAAAATAAAAACAGCAATTGTTGAGTGGTGATGCAGTCTGTGTAGAACCTGAGTTGTGGAGCAGTGGGTGTGCATACTTCACATACATACACAGACATGCAGGAGGGAAACTTACAGATATGCACAACTGCACATACATAAATAACACCCACACATAAAGGCACACATCCAGACATAAGGAGCTTCATCTCTGCTGCCTCAGCACCTGACACCAGCACTCCTATTGGCTAGTTGTGGCCTTGCATTCATAATGAAGGTTTGAAGTGAGAAGTGCTGGAGGAGCGTGATGTGTCCTGCTTTGTGTTCTTGGCAAGCAGAGGGAGAGTCCATGCCAGCTGCTCAAAATGACAGTCACCACAGAGGAGCAGGACTAACCATGCAAGGCACACTGTCAATCTCGCTGAGGAATATCTGTCTGAGTGATGCAAACTGCCGGCAGCACAGATGGGAAGGTTTATAATAATAATCTGACATGTCATGTCAATTGTTGATCCCTTCTGTGGTGCAGCCGTATGAAGCGATGATCAGAATTGTGCGGTATTATGTGTCAATTTTTCTCAAAGCCACGTAAACCTATTGTGTTGAAGCCTGTTATTCAAGTTCATTCAAGATAAGTTGCACTAAGTAGGATTCATTTGAAACTGTATCTATAATACTGCAGCAGTGGTGATGCTGATCACAATGACAATGTTATGGTTCTGGCTTGTAATACATAATGACTTTCATTACCATGTTAGGTAGACCCACTGTCTGTAATATTTAGAGCTATGTTTTGCCAATTACTTTCATTCTTCATATGAATATTCTGCCCCATCTTGCTCCCATCTTACACATTGCACTTTTTTCAAGGCATTGTGTGATACCAAATAAACATTAAACCTATTGTGAATACTGTCAGTGCATCAGGACACCAAAATGTTACATGTACATGGACCTCCTTTGTTAAGCAAATCGCAAGCAGCAGTTAGCTCAGACATGGGCAAACTACGGCCCGCGGGCCCTATGCGACCCGTTGGGCTTTTCAATACGGCCCGCCGAACATATCTTGTGTCTCATCACTGTGCGATGAAAACTCGGCAAGCTAGCCCCCAAAGAGTAGCAACGAAATGATGCAGTATGTCTTATCTTTGCTGTTTCGTGTCAAAAGTTCTATTCGAGCGGAAAAACGCTGCTAATGTCTCCTGCTATGTCTCTGCTTTAGTTTGAATAAGTCACAAAGCTCCTGGTTGTTACATAAAGACAAAGAGGCTTTGACAGTGAAGTGAGACCTCTTGGTGCGATATACCACCTTTGGGTTTACTTCATTCTTGATCGTCATTGGTGGGTCAAGGGTGAATGTGGGCGGTACTAATCGATTCTCCTGGCTCTGATTGGTCGACAGGTGTCAATCATCCACACTCTGTGTTGTTTTATCCTTAGCAGCACCGCTAGCTGCTACCTGCTGCTTCATATTCTTTTAATACTGCATGTTACAAACATTGCATCGTATTAAAACTCGAAGTCTTTTTTCTTCTGCCACACTTGTGAAGACATGTTCATTATTAGTCTGGCAGAGACGGGGCCAGGCTTGGGTCCTGCCAATAAGGCGCAATAACTTTTGGGCCCTGATGATGAACATGTTTAAAAAATCAGCTGAAAAGTTATTTTTTTTAACAAAAATGTATTTAAATGGATTTAAATATGTTTAAAAACACACAAATATGTTAAAATGTGTTTAAAAAAGATGGCCCTGGCCCAGCCCCTCTGTCAAATTTTAGAACCCAATGTGGCCCACAAGTCAAAAAGTTTGCCCACCCCTGAGTTAGCTGCAACCAGCTTCCTTAAAGAGAGTGTCTAACTTAGAATTTACACAAAGTTATATAGTATGTGTTCCTATCTAACTGGTCCAAAAACTGTTGGGGAGCAGCTCTGGTTTAAACTTGGCTCTCCCTTGTTGGTGCACAGGCTGGTCCCAGCCTCTTAGCACTTAGCTGCTCCAACCATCTTCAGCCAGCGTCCTAAAGGGGAGGAAAACAAACTCCCCCCTTCAATTTTCAGTTGTACCTAGTCAGCGATCTGAGACCTCTATCCTACAGTAGAGACCAACTGCATACTGAACTTTTTAGGGGGTTTGACTTTTTGAGCCTGACGGTATCCAGTCCCTCTGTTTTCAACCAGCTGATAATCAGAGGTGGCCTTCTGCTCTATGGATCACACAATCCATAGTCACACAATACAAATAAAGAACATTTTTATTCTAACAATACTACATGTCTGGGACTGGTGTTGTAAGCTTAGCTTTAAATAAAAAATAAAAAATTCGAATTCTTGTCTTTAAATAGTTTGTTTCAATGACTTGATGACAACATCCTCCAAGGGAAGATTAAATAAAGTTTCAAATGAATTTCATTTTGAAATATGTGACTACATATTCCAGACCAGCTGCCACATCGATCAGATCAAAAACCAAGTTTCAGAAAGGCTTTCAGAAAAAAAAAAAAAATCTTTTTATGCCTCTTTATCCAGACATCCTAACTTTCCCGGAAGTTCCGGGAGTCTCCTGCATATTGATAGCGGCTCCCTGATGCCTGCAAACGAGAGCCAATCTCCTGGAATCTGGAGCAAGGCCGCGCACTAGGCTAGAGTGACTGCGCGTGTGAGGCCAAAGCCTCCTTATAGGTGTGTGTTGCCACTTATTAGACCGATCACCCACCCCCTGAAATGACTTTTTGCAGGTTGGGATGTCTGCTTTATCAATGCCTCTCTTTAATTACAAAGATCATACATTCAAAAAAAAAACACACCCACAAAGTAATAATTACTAGTCTAAATTAAAAACATAAAACAAAACAGATATGAGACCCTGATAAAAAAGGTAACCAGGAACCAAAGTGTGAAAATAATGATTAACATCGGCATATTAATTGTAGCGGAACAAACTTTCTATTTCTCTATTTTTGAACTTGAGAGCTGCACTTTTATTTTCCCTTTTGTTATATCTGGTTTAATTTCTGTTAAGTTAATGTTTTCAGGTAACATGTACCTAAATTCTATGCTTGGCGTATTTCATTAGCATATTTCATTAGCATTGTGTTGAGGCGATGGGCCTTGAAAATTTCTTTACTTGAAGTACACGGTGGATCTGGCCAAGGCTATTGAACTGAACAGAGAAGATGTGGGTCTGTGTGAAATAATTTATCCCCACACCTGGTATACTTCAGGATAACAGTTTGGGATAAAGTCTGCCTGCCTACCAACCATTTATTTCAATCGATGAGTGGAGGTAGCGGATCAAGAAGGTCCTGGCCGGCTGGCCCCTGGGCTACTCTGTCCCATGTACTGATTGAATACACTCACAATTTCCTCTCAGTCACTGGATGGAACTGTGGCTTTGGGTTTCTGATCAAACCACACCTTCCTCATTGGTTGACCTGCGCTGTGCTGGCGAGGTGGGCCAAGCCCTTGAGATTCTGCCTTAGACTTAAATTCGACATGGGGCATCTTGTTGCTTTCAAGTGCAAGGTCCATATGTTCAGGGGCTTGGATACCCAAAACTGTGGCGTCACCAGGGAAGGGGAGAGGAAGAGAGAGTAGTCCCCTGTCAGTCTAGTTCTTTAGCAACATAACTAAGGGATGACCTGAGCCAGCCCTGAATATAAGCTCTATCAAAAAGGAAAGTCTTAAGTCTACTTTAAGTGTTGACTGTATCTGCCTCCCGAACCCAAAGTGGTAGTTTGTTCTGTCGTATATTCAGTGGCGATGCAGTTAAAGATGTTTGAAGAAAAACTCTGCAGACACGGTCTTAGTTGTATAACAAATTTATTACAATAAGTTCAGTATCGTAATCAAGCGAGCCTCCAGCTGAATAATGAGACTCTACTGAATTATGCCTTTATATACAGTGGCACCTTGCATGGTAGCCAATGCCGTCAGTGTATGAATGTGTCACGGGTGCTGATACTGGCAAGGAGAACCCAAAAGCACGACACTGAAGCAGACAAGTTCGAGGGAAGATCAGTTTACTAAGTCCAGAAACAGGCAGGATCAAAACCAGGAGATCAGAAGACAGGCAAACAAATCCGACAGGGGGCAGGCAGGAATCCAAAACAGGCAAGAACAGGATCAGAACAGGTAGTCAAAAAACAGGAATTGCTGGAGAACTTGGCGAAACAAAACAAGACACTCTGGCAGGGATGAAATGAAACTGGACTAGTATATATACACACTGAGGGGCTAATGAGAAAATGGGCTGCAGGTGTGGAGATGGGCGGGGAAAACCAGGTGAGGGGAATGAGCTGATCAGGGAAGATGGGACCTGAAATGACAGGAGAGTAGTTAAAGAGACAAGGGACCAAATAAAGAAAAACAGGGTGTGACTATGTTACAGAACCCCCCCCTCTAGGGACGGCTCCTGCCGTCCCACCCGGTTGATCAGGATGAGCCTGGTGGAAGTCAGAAATGAGATCTGGATCCAGGATACTGCGAGCGGGGACCCATGAGCGTTCTTCGGGACCATAACCCTCCCAGTCTACCAGATATTGCACCCCTCTACCACGTCGCCGGGACTTGATGAGGCGACGGACTGTGTACGCAGGTGCCCCGTCAATGAGCCGGGGGGGTGGTGGGGGTTTGGAGGAGGGCAAAAGTGGACTTTCCAAAACAGGTTTGACCTTGGAAACATGGAATGTAGGGTTAATCTTCATGGATGAGGGAAGACGAAGATGGACAGCAACGGGATTGATCACTTTGGAGATCGGGAATGGGCCCACAAAACGGGGAGCCAACTTCTTAGAGTCCACTCTGAGGGGAAGATCCCGCGTCGACAACCAGACACGTTGTCCTGGGGAGTAACGGGGTGCAGGATTGCGACGTCTATTGGCAGATCGTTGGTAGCGGTCGGAAGAGCGCAGCAATGTAGAGCGGGCCTGCATCCAAGTGCGCCGGCACCGTCTGATGTACGCCTGAACTGAGGGAACACTGGCTTCCCGTTCCTGTTCTGGGAAGAGTGGTGGCTGGTACCCCCGGGAGCATTGGAAGGGTGAAAGACCGGTGGCTGAACTGGGCAGTGTATTATGAGCGTACTTGATCCAAAGGAGCTGCTCAGACCAGGAGGAGGGATTGCGGGAGGCAAGGCAGCGCAGAGCCGTTTCCATCTCTTGATTCATCCGCTCCGCTTGACCATTGGACTGTGGGTGGAAACCAGATGACAGACTGACGGTCGCCCCCAACAGCCTGCAAAACTCGGACCAAAAGTGAGAGGTGAATTGAGGTCCCCGGTCAGAGACCACATCAGATGGGAGACCATGCAGGCGAAAAACATGTTGCAATAAAATCTCAGCCATCTCCTTGGCTGTGGGCAATTTGGGTAATGGGATGAGTATGGCTGTTTTGGAAAAGCGATCAACAGTGAGTATGACTGTGTTACCGTTTGAAGGTGGTAGCCCGGTGACAAAGTCCAAAGAAATGTGAGACCAGGGACGGCGAGGGATGGGCAGGGGATGAAGGAGACCAGATGGGGCTTGATTAGAGCTCTTATGTTGAGAGCAGACGCGGCAAGCACCAACGAACTCCCGGGTGTCCCTTTCCATGGAAGGCCACCAGAAACGCTGCTGAAGCAGAGCTAAAGTGCGTCTCACCCCAGGGTGGCAAGCCAGACGAGAAGAGTGCCCCCACTGAAGGACCTCAGAGCGGAGACTGTCTGGGACAAACAATCGACTGTCTGGACAAGCACTAGGTGCAGGGTGTTCAGTGTAGGAGCGTTTTACCTTATCCTCCACCTCCCAGGTTACTGCCCCAATGATGCATGCAGGTGAGAGAATACCCTCAGGCTGGGATGGGGAATCCTCTGACTGGAACTGGCGGGACAGCGCATCGGGCTTGACATTTCTTGAGCCTGGTCTATATGAGAGAGAGAACATGAAACGGTTGAAGAAAAGGGCCCACCTAGCTTGACGAGAGTTCAGCCTCTTGGCTGACCGGATGTATTCCGAGGTTTTTGTGGTCTGTCCAGACCACAAATGGTTGCTCAGCCCCCTCCAGCCAGTGCCTCCATTCCTCCAGCGCGAGCTTGACTGCCAACAGCTCCCGGTTTCCGATGTCATAATTCTTCTCGGCTGGGGTCAGTTTCCGGGAGAAGAAAGCACATGGGTGGACCTTTTGGTCCTCGGCTGACCGCTGAGAAAGCACTGCTCCAACACCGGTGTCTGAGGCATCAACCTCCACGATAAACTGGCGAGCAGGATCTGGGAAGACGAGAATAGGAGCAGAGGTGAAACGTGCCTTTAACTCACCAAAGGCTGCTTCAGCCATGGAGGTCCACTGGAAGGGCTTCTTGAGGGAGGTGAGAGCAGTGAGTGAAGCTGCCACTGAACTGTAGTTTCTGATGAACCTACGGTAGAAGTTGGCAAATCCCAGGAAACGTTGAAGCTCCTTACGTGTGGACGGAGTTGGCCAGTCAGTAACTGCCTTGGTCTTTGCTGGGTCCATCCGGATGTTGCCAGCGTTGATGATGAAACCCAGGAAGGATACTTTTGAGACGTGAAACTCACATTTCTCTGCTTTAACAAAGAGTTGGTTCTCCAAGAGCCTCTGGAGGACTTGCCGTACATGCACCACATGCTCCTGCTTGGACTTAGAAAAGATGAGAATGTCATCCAGGTAGACAAAGACGGACACATTGAGCAGATCCCGCAGAACATCATTGACCAAACTCTGGAAGACTGCAGGAGCATTAGTGAGGCCAAATGGCATGACTAAATATTCGTAATGACCACTAGGAGTATTGAACGCTGTCTTCCACTCATCGCCCTCCTTGATTCTCACCAAATGGTAAGCATTACGAAGGTCGAGTTTGGAGAAAATGGTAGCCCCCTGTAGCAGCTCAAAAGCAGAGGAGATTAATGGAAGAGGGTACCTGTTCTTGATGGTAATGTTGTTAAGTCCTCTGTAGTCAATGCAAGGGCGCAGGGTCTTGTCCTTCTTATCAACAAAAAAAAAATCCTGCTCCAGCGGGAGACGATGATGGTCGTATTATACCTGCTGCCAAGGAGTCATTGATGTATTTCTCCATTGTCTTGGTCTCAGGAGCTGACAAAGAAAAGAGTCGTCCTCTAGGGGGGGATGTACCTGGGAGGAGGTCAATGGCACAATCATAAGGGCGATGCGGCGGCAAAGAGGTGGCCCGGGCTTTATTAAACACCTCTTTCAGATCCAGGTATTCCCTAGGAACTTCTGACAGGTCTGGAAACTCAGAGGGAACAGTCAAACCAGAGGCAGATGACAGGGCAGACTTCAAACAGACAGCATGACAACGAGTATTCCACTGCAGTATGGTTCCTGTAGACCAGTCAATGTGTGGGTTGTGTCTCTTAAGCCAAGGAAAGCCCAAAATGAGCGGTTGTTGTGGTGCACTGATCAGGTGAAAAGAAAGTGTCTCGGTGTGATTACCTGAGATGGTCATTTGCAGAGGAGTAGATCGATGTGTAACCCGGAAGAGGAGACTACCATCCAAGGCTGAGGCATCGATAGGTTCTTCCAGAACCACCTGACCAAGACCCAGCTGAGAAGCAAGAGTCATGTCCAAAAAGTTCTCATCTGCACCGGAGTCAACAAGGGCTGAGACAGTTAGATAATTTCCACAGCAGAACAGTTGAGCCGGGATCAGGGACCGGGAGGGCTTCTCAGATTTCATTGTCCGGCTCACCAGTGCCCTCTGCAAGACTGGTGGGCCATGTCTCTTTACTGGACACGACGAGGCAAAATGGCCGCCCTGACCACAGTACAGACACCTGTTCTCCTTAATGCGACGCTGTCTCTCAGCTGTGGACAGGCGCGTCCTGCCCAGCTGCATAGGCTCTGGAGCGTCACGAGGAACATTGGGGTGCAACTCAGAAGGACGACCCGGGGAATGAGAGGGCTGGTTAGCCTGCAACGACCAAGCGGTGGACCCAACTCTCTCTTTTTGCCGCTCCCGCAGACGACCATCTATGCGGATCGAGAGGGAGACCAGCGCATCCAGATCAGCAGGAAGGTCCCGAGCCGCCAGCTCGTCCTTTATATCGTCTGAGAGACCATTGTAGAAGGCATCAAAGAGCGAGGCGGCGTTCCAGTTGCTCTCAGCAGCAACCGTACGGAACTCAATAGAGTAATCGGGTACAGACCTGCCTCCCTGCGTCAGGTTAAACAAACCCCGAGCGACCTCTCTTCCGGGTGTGACATGGTCGAAGACCTTCCGCAGCTCATTGGAGAACAGCTTGACAGACGAGCAAATGGCGGATTGCTTCTCCCACTCAGCAGTTCCCCAATCTCTGGCTCTGCCAGCAAGCAGAGATATGATGTACGCCACCCGAGACCTTTCGGTGGGAAAGGCGGACGGCTGGAGTTCAAAGGCGAGAGAACACTGAACAAGGAAAGGCCGGCAGGAACCTGGAGTACCGGAATAACGTTCTGGGGGAGGCAAACGAGCATCCGACACCACAGGAGTCTTGGCAGGAGGGCTGATGGACGGTGTGGAGTCCGGATCATGAGCTGACAGGGAGAGCCTTTGGAGGAGTTCCTGAATGCTGCCCAAGCTCCTCTCATGGCGAGCCGCCATTTCCTGCAAACCGCTTGAAATGGAGGTAAGTTGTTCCTCATGGTGCTGGAGGGCGCTGGCCTGGGCTCTCAGCTCATTGCGAACCGAGTCAGAGTCGGCTGGGTTCATGTTGGCCAGAGTGTTCTGTCACGGGTGCTGATACTGGCAAGGAGAACCCAAAAGCACGACACTGAAGCAGACAAGTTCGAGGGAAGATCAGTTTACTAAGTCCAGAAACAGGCAGGGTCAAAACCAGGAGATCAGAAGACAGGCAAACAAATCCGACAGGGGGCAGGCAGGAATCCAAAACAGGCAAGAACAGGATCAGAACAGGTAGTCAAAAAACAGGAATTGCTGGAGAACTTGGCGAAACAAAACAAGACACTCTGGCAGGGATGAAATGAAACTGGACTAGTATATATACACACTGAGGGGCTAATGAGAAAATGGGCTGCAGGTGTGGAGATGGGCGGGGAAAACCAGGTGAGGGGAATGAGCTGATCAGGGAAGATGGGACCTGAAATGACAGGAGAGTAGTTAAAGAGACAAGGGACCAAATAAAGAAAAACAGGGTGTGACTATGTTACAGAATGAGATTCGTACTGTAAAAGCGCTTTGAGTGTCTTTTGTGAAAATAACCTATGCAATTTAAGATCATCAATACTGTAGCTCTACTCACAACAGGACAGACACAGGTCGTTCTTTGAAACGGGCGTTTATTGCTGCGGACATAACTTCTAGCTTCTCATCCCTGCACGTCTTGCTCACACCAGAACGCTTTTACGCCGTGAGAACTGTATTCACATGAACAAACATATTGCAAACACACGTAGAAGCTACGTTAACATGTAAAATGAAATACAAATGAGGTGCGTATAAGACAAAGAAATACAAACTTCAACAAATACCTCGTTGGCCGCTTGTCGTGAAAAGAGGTTAAAGTATTTCTAGAGTCACTTCTCTTCTTTTAACTTCTACTTTAACATAACGAATGAACGAAGATAACAGAGCCTGATGACATGCGTAACGTGTTGAATACGTCTCCACAAATCTCACCGTAGTGATAAAACACCCATGTGACAATTATGGCTGGCGGCGCGTACGGACGCAGCGGCCCCTCTCTGTCCTGAAAATGGTGTATTTCACATGTTTGTCTTTGTCAGTGTCCCTGTGTGATTTTACGTTTGTGTCGCGTTTGTCCGTCCCAAGGCGCACATACAGCCGTGGGACTCTTTTTGACATCAGCAAAACTTTTTTCTGGAAAATAAACCCGACACACGCTGAGGAGCTACACAACCTCGGCCTTCCCCGGCGGCCCGCTTCGACACAGACCCCCAGTACTGCAGCACATCCGCAGAGGAAGCGCCGCAGGTGCTGCGAGAGGAGGCAGAAGCGAGGAAAGCGCGGAGGTATTCGGGCCAGGCTAGCGGCTAACCCACACAAGCCGGCTTTACCAACCATCGTACTAGCTAATGTACGCTCCTTGGACAATAAACTAGATCACATACACCTCCTGAGATCGATTTCTTATAGGTTAACAGAAAAGATTGCTGGCCCTTTCACACAAATAAAGACTTAAAGACTGACAGCAGTAATAATACAAAATATGTTAATATGATAAATAAAAAAAGTTTTAGAATTTACCTCTGGCAGAAGCACATCCATAACAAATGCCACTTGATCGTGACATCTAGTTGTCTGTGCTTGTCTGTGTTTTTATCCTCTTTGACAGCAATATTTTGGGGGCTGTCACTGCTCCTGTTGGAACCATCCTTTCTAAGCTGGCCTGTGGCGCCGCTGTCACCAGGGGTGAACCCTCTGGCGTCAATGGTGGACCCGCTGGCACTGCTGGTGTAAGTGGTGGACCTGCAGGTGGTGTCGGCATTAGTGGTGGTGGGGTCGGCATTAGTGGTGGAGCTGCGGTCACTGCTGCTGCTGTACCTGCTGTTAGTCAAGCTCTAAAATAATTAAAAAACAGCTCCTTTCGCACAATAATTTTTGGACATAAGCAGCAATGATAATGGCTGCTAGGCACACAACCAAGGTGGCATTTGTAGACGTTATATCTTGAAAGAATGACAGAAAGAAAATATGGAAGATATTAAAGGTGTAATTTTAGAAAAAAATGTAAATATCTAATATATAAAAATTATTTCTATACAATTTATAGAAAAGTGGGTCTAAGAACTTAACTACTCTTTTATTGTCTGAACAGTCTGGAGGCTGCACTGTCCAAAAGTTAAGTTCTACCTTTTTTCATCATCAGATGCCTGGGCAGTGATGATAGTAATTGATGATCTTGGGGACATATGATACCAATTAAAAGTATTATGATGGAGTATTATGATGGGAAATTGAGAACCACTTCCTGTTGAAAATCAACAACAGATTGAATTTGGATCCAATATCATATGATGTTGATCAACAAAGGCAGAACTCAAGTGCAGCTCCATGTTTGTGTGTGCAGGGCAGTGCACTCTCCAGACTGTATATAGCAAGCCAAATGATTAACAGTGACAATAATAGAACAGTTAAGTTTCTCCGCACAGAATACTGACCATAAATCAGTAACATAATTGACAAAGAATCAGATCAAAAAAGGAGAATCGATAATGACATTGGTATTAAAAAAAATCTTATCAATACCCGTGGTTGGACTTACCACTGTGTTTCACAGTTGACCTCTGATGGCCCTGCAAATGAGGGATTAGGGCATGATATGGCCCTACCTTAGGACACAACGGGCACTGAAAAGTGTCTTCCCTCAATTTAATGAGCCCCGGGAAGGTGCCCTCAAAAAATGTTGTGATGTTTGTCTATAGAAGAAAAAAAATACAATTAAAACTCATACTTTTTGAAACAAAATAAAGGATTAAAGCAAAAATATATTGCTAACCCTACACTGGTCATTAAATTCTATATATACTGTACTTTTGATTACTGCCCTGTAGAGGTGGAAACAAACTTTCAAGAAGAGTCATCTCTAAAGGCTGAGGACCTCTTTAGCGGTCATTTTGTCTGCCACTGATGGGACCAAATAAAGATGGCCGGTGCGAGGTGAGGAAAGGGAAAGGGATGCCCTGCCCCATACCCTTTCAACCAAACTGCCGAGGACTGTCTTCTTGGAGTATTGAGAGGCTGGAGGACACTGTTGTGGCATCGGTGCAGGGACAACGTCTCTGCAGCTGGTGTCATGGAGCAAGAAAAAACAAACAAGAAGAAACAAAAATTAGATGATCAGCCTCCAGAAGATGGTGGCTGAAGAGGAGGCAGAGGCAGAAGGAAGGGTGATCCAGAACATCGGTCTTTACCTTATGTGTGATGCTGTACTCTTACTTAATAATTTCTTTGACCGGTGCAAAGAAGATAGGGTATTTAGATGCAACAGGCAGCATTGTACGAAAGGGAAAACGACAGTCACCCTTCTACATCTATGAGTTGGCCGTAACACACCCAACTAAAGGATCTTCCCCTCTCCGGGTGGCAACATATATCAGCAGTGACACACCACAGCATCAGTCACATTTCTTAAGGTCAGTGGTCACAGACTTAATAAAACATCATGGTCAACAAGCCAAATCAAGGCCAGTGATGTTAATTTGTGATGGCTTAGTGGTTCTGCTGCAGTCACTTGCATATCATTTCTGTGGAGTGAGTCTGCAGAAACTGCTCTGCAGATATTTTTCAATTGTGACTGGACAAGCAACAAATGATGCCATAGGTCTGCCTATACTCCACCAATGCTTGAGCCACATCATGAAAAATGCTAAGAAGCTATCCAGAAACAGTACGTGGTGTCTGGATAAAAATATGCTTAAGATTTTTAGACTTTTAAAAAAAAAAAATCTTTGTGATGCCTCCAAGCATTACCACTTGATAATGCATGCGTTCGAACTCATGACCCGGGCATCAACCCTTAAGGAACTGGATGAAGTTGTCATCAGTGCTAACGTGGACTTCTGCAGTTCTCACACTGGTCAAAATGTTGAGAAACATTTCAAAAATGTACAAATGCTTCTGACCAAAGCAGGACCATGTGTTGAGGATACTTTAATCAAAGAGCAAGACTATGAGGTATCTTTTCCTTAACTGCAACTGTAACATTCTTACTTTGGATTTAGGCTTTTGCTGTACCAGACTTAGATATTTGTCAGTTCAAACACATTTGGCTTTCTAAATTCAAACTCTAAAAAGGGCACAACACTGGACACAGATACAGCTGTGAACAGCATAACTCAAGTGTATGATGTATACACAGCTGGTTGTAAAACAATATGAGACACTACATTCATCAGCTGTTTGGGTCAGACTCTTGCAGTGTGTGCACCCAGCATTATGTCTGACTTGTGGAGAGGAGAGAGCTGTCAACTACAGATATAGTGTATAATTAGGGGGTCATTAGGGCCTCATACAGCTACACTTAAAAACTTAACTATCCCTTTAAAGCTTTCCTTTTTTTTACTTCTTTGATAAACTAAACTCTTGTGTAGGCATGCATAAATGTTTTGTTTCATCTGTGAAAAACATTTTCACACACACTCCACTACAGTGTGTCACCTGCACACAGTCTTACAGATTAGTTCTTTTTTTCTAGAATGATGTTGGAACCACGCCTTTCACGCAGCACTTTGAGGCCATTGAGATGGAAGAATGTGACCAGGAAGGTGATTCCAACATCTACTTCTGTCCGACCTTCATCCCGACGTTGATTAAGTACTTTCTACCTCAGGCTGCCCTATGGTCTGGCTTACTTCTGGGTTAGTCCTGTTTAATTGTTGTTATTAATCTATATGCTTATTTTAATATATTTTTTAATATATTTAAGTAAATTACATTAAAAATGAATGTTCCATCTTCTGCCAGGTGATCTAGGTCGTCATGGATCAGGCCCAGTCTGACAACAAGTACAATAGAGCTGCCTGTAAAACCCAACATGTACAATAAAGCTGAATATTACTTGCACGTTTTCATGCTGGATATTACACATGATAAAATAAACCAAATAAATGAAGACATTTCGATTTGATGCAATGTTGATGAACCCTAGAATTACACTCTGGACAACAAAACGCAGGGAATAATGGAAAAAAGCCAGTGAAAAAAGGCCATACTTGATTACTTTGTGGACACCTACAAAGTCACACTCAAGGCCCTATTGAGGGAGTATGCTTACTCCCAGAGGAGAAAGAAGTTAAGAAGTGTATATGCGCTGGTCATAAATGCTACAATTACTAGTATTTTAGAAATTTGTGATTGTGTACCAATCATCGCTATCCCAATTTCTAATTAAAGTAACCCCACCCTCATGCCAAACAACCACACAAAAAGTACAATCCACAAAATTTAATGCTTACACTCTGGCTACAAAAATCAAAATCAAGACAATTTTCCATTCAAAGTCACATGAAAAATAAGTAAACGTTTTTGGTAGTTAACTCTAATGTAGCATGGAACAATGCAAAACTGTGCTTCAATACTGCTATTAAAAAAAATGATATTGACAATATTTTGTTGATTTACTTTAGACACATCAGGTGGACCTGGAATGCTGGAAGTGCAGAAAACAGCACCTTGCATGGTAGCCAATGCCATTAGTGTGTGAATGAGATATGTAGTGTAAAGCACTTTGAGTGGTCGGAAGACTATAAAGGCACTAGCTACAGTCCTTTTACTATTTACAATTGTTAGTGGTGGCAGTAGTGGTATGCCTTGGTTCACCCCTCAGCCATGGGGATATGCATGTTTTTCTATCAAAAATTCCAAAAAGTGTGCATTATATTGAGATTTCAACAATGACAACATTTTGACCAGGAGAATAATCAAATTAAGATAGTCATCAAAAGGTTGTAGAACACAATACTTTGTGATTTCCATGAAGAAAGCAAAAACAACTGCTAAGTCAACCCTGTAATTTCATGTCATTTACATTTATAATGTCCTGTTTTACATGGTGGAAATGCATTTCTACAGAGTGAAATATTATATTTGGATCAACCAAAATACCACTGTGAAAGAAGCAAATATTAGCTCAAAATATTACTTTGGGGATCATGGTTATTTGGCTAGATATCAAAGTTTATTCCTAGATGTGCTTAATTTGCCTTTTTACAGATTCAGCGTGACACCTGCTGCAGGTGGTTCCATGTTAAGTGCATCGACATGGACTTGGAAACACTTCAGAAGGCAGAGAGTAGTGACTGGAATTGTGTTATTTGTGAATGATAAATAACTAGAATGATCTCAGACTATATCTACAGTCTATATTGATCCACATTTTACTAGTGAATGATGTTATTTGTTCCTCAAATGCGGAGCTGGGACATGGGTTTGTAATGATGTTCAACTGAGTTGTTTAGTTTTTCCTCTGTTTTTGGAGTTTAAACCTCTTGATTTATTCAGCTTCATTCTGATTTGGAACAAATAAGCAAAACTGATATTATTTTTTTTAAAAGGGAGAGAATCTCCCTTTATAAAGCAAATTTACCTTTGTTCTTGCTAGATTTGTTAACCAAAATTAAGATTAAGTTATTTCAAAAGTCACATTTAACTTTTTTGGGAAGAAGAGTATTGTAATTCATTCCAATTCCTGCTGCATGGCTTATTTGACAAAAGCTCTAATGTCTCAGTCTCCTCTTGCACAGACAAAAGTGGGTAAGGTGTCTGTGGAGCAGATTCTTCTCACACTTTAGATCAGGATGCTACCATAGCTTGTAAATGGTGCTTTGAAAAAAAAAAAAAACATCCAAAAAAAACAAAAACAACCGAACTTCAAATATAAAGATGCCCCTGTAGTGTGTTTGATTATTTGAAGATCTACCCAAAAATGATCCATCTCACTGCAGAAGGACCACAAAGCTTTATGCAAATAATGAGTTATAACATCCAGGAAAAGCAAATGGCTCTGATCACAAGCAGTTTCTCCTCCATCAAATATATGAAATGAGACTAAATTGAGGAATGAGGTAATGCAAAAGTGAAAAAAGGTGGAATAGTTGTACACAATCAAATTAAATGCTGCTCTCAACCTTTAGGGCAAAGCTCCACCACAGGTTTGCAACAATTCCAGTAGTTATCTATTTGTCTCAAGGTCAAGAAAAACAGAACATTTACAGCCATGCAAGTGGTTTAATTAGGAGTAGCAAATGTAGTAACAAATGCTGAGGCTTGAAAAGTCAGGAGAACACTGAAATCAGTACCATTAAATCTCAAGTCAATTGTATAGTGTTAAATTAAGTCTCATGACACTTTGATACAGAGCAGAGCTAGATTGGATTCAACTTTGTAATTGCAAAGTACTAGCACTAAGAAAGTTCTCTGGCTCTGAATCATGCACATCAGACGGCATTCAGAAGTGGCGGCGTGTAAGAGAGATATACTTCACACCGTCAAACTCTGGTTGACCCCGCTTTGACAGTTTTACGACTTTGACCTTTGACCCGGAAGGGGGGGGGGGGGGGGGGGGGGGGGGGTCGTGTGTTGTTGTATCCAGGATTTTGTTTTGTTTTCTACACCGAATGTCTTTTTCATTTCATGAAGTGACTTCTGACGAGTTTGAGGGCATCCAACTCACACAATCAGATCACAGTGGGTCTATTATTTGCTCCTTATTTTCTCTGACTTTGGAGACAAGGAAAAAGTTTAAATGGTTACATCTCATCAATTTACTGACAAACTTTCATATATAGATTTCCTAGATGGGGCAACGCTGCTGCAGAGTGGTAGAACGCCTGTATCTAGCTATCTATTAGATGCTGATGCAGGAAGCACTCTGAGCACTCCTCCAGCAACGAGTCATCTTTGTGCGAACCGTCTGCGATTAGGACGACGCACCCATCCTACTTATGCAGGAAATTCTGCTGACACTACAAGTGTAGCATCGGGTAAGTCGCAAAAACTTTCTAACAGAATAATTTATATATATATATATATATATATATATATATATATATATATATATATATATATATATATATATATATATATATATATATAAATTATGGCATGCTGTTCAGGAAATTAAACCTTTGAATATATTGAATGAAGTCTGAATATATTGAACGAAACCTTGAATATATCGAATGAAACTATGACGTCAGTCAAGTTTCATTCAATATATTCAGACTTCACAGCATCTTGTGTAACGTGTGGATGCTATAGCTAAAAGTGAGTGACAACGAGTCAGTCCGCTCACAATCTCATTGCAGCAATATTAAACTATAAGGGCATCATTAACACTGCGTGTACGGGCCAACATCCCCCCGATACCCCTGATCAATACCGTTTTCCTGACAAGGAAGTTCGCTCCCTTTTAATCGTGGCAGACATAAAACAGGCCAGGCAGCTGTTCATCAGGCCAACCTCAGCATGCCTTCAACCTCACAGGAGTTCCCCACAACACCCAGTGCAGGCTCGGACTGGCAGTCTGTGCTACCGGGCAAATGCAAGATGGGCCGGTCCATCCCGGCCACATTTGGGCCGGTGGCCTCTGGTGTTTTTTTGTATGTATGTATTTGTTATTTTGTAGCTTTTGCAACATTTGCCCAGCAGCCCAAAATGGACTTGCGGCCCATTTGCATCCATTTGGGTTTGGCTTTGGGTTGCACTGGCTAATATTTGCCTCATAATAATAAGTTAATAAGTTACGATTTACACCCCCCCTCCTCTCCGCCCCCTCAAATGGATGCGTCCATGCAGCCGCTAGGTTTATGTGAAACCGAAACAGGGATAGACTCATATACAGTCTATAGATAAACCTCATACTGTATGTTGCATGAATATTAATTACAATAAATTATGGACGACAGAGGTTCTTAAAGAGGAAAGGAGGAGCAGAGAAAATCCGAGTTAAGATGCGGAAAAGACCACACAGGTCGGGAGTCGAACCTGCGCCCCCGGCGAGCCTTTGCATATGGAGCAGTAGCTTAAGCTACCAAGCTAAACACCAGAAGGGTCCACTAGTAGGCCGGTCCAGAGGAAAAATTCTAGGGCCGACCCTGACCCAGTGTACAATCTCCACCCATACACAAGAAAGGGTCCAAGACACCGTATGGTTAGCTTGATATAGTTTTCAGGTGCTTTAATGAAGGTAAAACACAGTGAATGGCCGTGCGTAAAGGCACTGCTCTCTGACGCAACACTTCTCCGGGACTGGAGAAGCTGCTGCGGCTACATGGATTTCATGAACTGAAAGAGAAGCTCTTCATATATTGTTTAGATACAATAAGCATCACCCGCATATATAGACCAATGCAGGGTGAATATTTAGTTTAGTATTGAACGTATTTTATGATTCGCGACACATTGTCAGCTTTGGGCACGTTACTCACACAGCGGACTGCCGACAGACAGACAGATGCATAATGAGATTATGACGAAACTTTAAACAAAACCGTTAAAAATTGAGCAAACTTTTTCGGGAGGATTTCAACACGCATTTGCAAGTGTTTATCATGTCCTCATTGCTTAATATCGCTGCAACTAGATTGCGGGCGGCCTGACTCATTGTCTTTCGCTTTTACAGACTGTTACACAAGATGGCTGCACGCACTGCCGCTAGGTCTGACGTCAGTGAAGTTTCATTCCATATATTCAAGGTTTAATTTCCTGAACGGCATGCGCGCATTACAGAAGTCCAGATCAGCAGCCGCTCTCTCAATTTGAGATGGCTTTCTCCAATACATCAAATCCTCTGTTTCTCCTTTTGTTCCAGAACCATTATTATGGTATAAAAAAAATCTGAAAGCCTTTTTTGGGGTTTCGTACGTCTGTCATTATTGCTACAAAAGCTTCTGTTGTCCCATGTTATCCGCTGACACAGCTTCTCTTACCACTGTTATGCCGACGACACCACGGTCTCCGCATGCATCTCCGCCTGTCTCTCTGATCTGTCAATTTGGATGAAAAACCAACCATCTACAGCTTAATCTGTCAAAAACTGAACTCCTGGTCATCCCTGCCCATGAGTCAATCCGCCATGACATCAACTTGAAAATTGGTACGGTCACTATTACCCCTAACCATGCTGCTAAAAACCTGGGCGTTGTACTAGATGATCATCTTTCTTTCTCTGAGCACATTTCCTCCGTAGCGAGGTCATGCCGCTATGCATTGTACAATATTAGAGAAATCCGACCGTACCTGACCCAATATTCCGCTCAGCTCCTGTTACAGGCTACAGTCACATCCCTCGATTATTGCAACTCGCTCCTGGCTGGCCTGCCTGCTTGTGCGACCAAATCTTTGCAAATGGTCCAGAATGCTGCAGCGCGACTGGTTTTCAACCAACCCAAAAAGACACACATCACCCCACTCTTCTGCGACCTGCACTGGCTGCCTATCGCAGCCAGAGTTATCCACAAAGCTCTGACGCTAGCCTACAAAACCATCTCAGGATCTGCCCCTGCCCATCTCAGCATCTTAGTAAAGGCTCACGTCCCAACTAGGCTCATTCAGACCGTCTAGTTGTACCCTCGCCTCTTGCAAAGCGAGGTCACTCTAAACTCTTCTGTGGTTGTCCCCAAATGGTGGAATGACCTACCAACCGCTGCAATAACAGCAACATCCCTTTCTACCTTCAAAAAAACTTGTAAAAATCCTTCTCTTTCGAGACTGCTTCCCTGCCTAACAAAACTAACAACTACTCTGTGCTCCTTTACACCTTTTCAGCTTATGTCCTCCTCTGTAAGTCGCTTTTGATAAAAGATTCTGCTAAATGTAATGTAATAAAAGCTACATGAAGCCCTAAGCCCACCAATGCAAAGGTCACTGCTCTGTGTGTAACTGTGTGCACTGAACAGGAGCTCAAACCCGTAGCATGCAGCGACTGCAACGGGACGTGTTGTACGACCCTGTGTTTTGACAGGCACAAAGAGCCTAGAGAAAGACCTTTGGGTGAAACAGAGCAGTATGTGACACAATCAAAAGATGTCAGAGTTGCAAAACAATTATCACATCCCATAATCACAAATGCCTGTGGCCTAAATGCAACATCTGCAGAGACAAATTAGACTGATGCCGGTGATCACCTCTGCTGCACAAACCTTTTTTTGTCTGCACCAAAACACTGAGTGGCGTGCGGTGGATGTCTTATGATTTGAACTGTGTCAGGGCCTTTCGCTTGCATTTCAGGAGGCCAGTGTACCTGAACAGTGTGTTTGTAGCTCACAATGCTAAAGGTTTTGACAGCTATCTGATCCTCAACACCATGATAGAGATGGGATTGCAACCTTCTCTCATGCAGGGCAGTAAAATTCTGTTTCCAAGACCCTGATTTTAATCTAAAATTAATCGACTCTCTGTCTTTCCTCACCATGCGTCTCAGCGCCATGCCCAAGGCGTTGGGTTTCTCTGATCAGACCAAGGGTCATTTCCCTCACGGTTTTCAGTTCAGAGAAGAATTTGCAGTATATATGAGCTTATCCGCCACAGAATGATTATGGCGTGGAACGTATGACTCGTGCTCAGCAGCAAGAGTTTTACGGCTGGTACAGAGAGGTGAGTCAGGGTACGTTTGACTTTGAGAAGGAAGCTCGGCTGTACTGTGATAATGATGTTCACATTCTTGCCAAGGGCTGCGTCCTGTTCAGAAATCAGTTCCTCACTGACACAGGTGTAGACCCTTTTAGTTGCATCACCATCACCTCCGCATGCATGAAGGCGTTTCTCACAAAATTCCTCCCATCCAAAACCCTGGCCATACCTTCACCTGATAACTACAGGTGCCAGACCAAAAGCTCTTCCCACGTCTCCATTCAGTGGTTGGAGTGGGTAGCACGCAGCAATAATGTTTTCATACAGCATGCGTTAAACAAGGGAGAGAAACACATAGGACTGTACTACGGTTTTGCCGAAATAGACGGTGTAACTTATGCTTGGGAGTTTCTGGGGTGCTTTTACCACGGTTGCCCGTCTTGTTTTAACCCCCACGACACTTGCCCTCTGAGGAGAGTCTCCTTTGAGGAGCTGCATGCGGCTAGTGAGGAGAAAATGCAGGCTTTAAAATGTGTTTACGGTGTTCAGATGGTTGTCATGTGGGAGCATGAATGGTCTGCTTTGAAAAATGTGCATGCAAGTGTAAAAGCTTTTCTTGGGAGTTTCCTCACTCCCGAACCTCTGTGCCCCCGCAAAGCTCTCTTTGGTGGTAGAACGAGCGCTGTGAGGCTGAGGTACACGGCTGGGCCTAACGAGACCATGCACGATGTAGATGTCACTTCTCTGTATCCGTATGTAAACTGTAATTTTTCCTATCCGCTAGGTCACCCCACCATCATCCACAGAGACTTTGATATACCTCAAAACTACTTTGAGTTCATCAAAGCCACCATCCACCTTCCTAGGGGGCTCGTTCCCCATGTTACCTTACAAAACAGGTAGAGGTAAATTGGTGTTCACCCTCTGTCGTACCTGCGCTGAAATCACCAATCAGAGGGGTCTGTGTAGACACGACGAGCGGGCCAGAGCATTGACGGGAGTGTGGGTCAGCGTTGAAGTGAACAAGGCTCTTGAGGTTGGTTATAGAGTAGGTAAGATCATTGAAGTGTGGCACTTTGACAGGTGTAGCGACTCCATTTTTGTCTGCTACATGCACACCTTCCTGAAAGGTAAGCAGGAAGCTTCATGCTACCCACCTGAGGCCACTGATCAGGAAAGCAGAGAAAAGTACATCAGGGACTATGAGCTGCATCAAGGTGTGCGGCTAGACGCTGACAAGATTGAATTGAACCCTGCAAAGAGACAGGTGGCTAAACTATGTCTCAACAGTTTCTGGGGAAATTTTGCGCAGAGAAGCAATCTGCCTCAGACTGCCCTGGCCAGCGACCCTGAAGACATTCTCCGCTTCATGTTTTCCGGTCAGTACAAAGTGAAATACTTTAATTTTCTAAATGACAAGACCGCTATGATTCAGTGGAATTACCACAAGCGGTGCGTCGTGCCTCCAGGTAGAGCTAATAATGTGTTCATCGCTGCATTCACTACTGCTTATGCCCGTCTCAAGCTGTACAGTTATCCAGAGCAGGTGCAGGAAAACGTTCTCTACATGGATACTAATAGTCTGATATAGGTCGTTAAAGAAGAGGGGAAGCCTCTGAAATTGGGAAATTATCTGGGGGATTTGACCAATGAACTGGCTGGTGACACCATTCAAGAATTTGCAGCCGCTGGTCCCAAAAGTTACGCCTACCAGACGAGACAAAAGAAAAAGTTAGTATTGCATGTCAAGGGTATCACTCAGTGAAGAAGCTGTAGCTTCCCTGCTCTAACTATGCTGGATACACTGAGATAGCAGCTCGCTGCAGGTGATCGACCAGAATCACACAAACGATGTCTTCAAGTCCAACTTATTTATTGCCACAAGCACATCTAATGCGTACAACTGTCCGATGCATTAGTGGTTCTGTGTAAACACCACAATAAACGAGACATAAACAGTAAATAACACGGGAAATGTATATAATATACATATAAATGCAAACTGTAATACAAATTATATGCACACTGTATAATGTACAAACAGACAGCAGGGAAATAATGTGACAGTGTACAGCCAAAAGGCAGGTCTATAGCTGAAACAGTCTAGCCCCTCTTGAACATTTATGGTAGTTAGCAAGGTAACAGTGCCATCTACAGGACAGTAGAGGTAATGCCCTAATGGCTGCCACAGCTGCGGAACATGTTATGCTAAAGTCACAAACGTGCTAATAGCTAGCGCTGCGTGTTAGCCATTTGTGTTATTGATTGCAATGTTGGCATACCGGAGGAAGTGATGCAAACTACTGTGACACTCACTTGCGCTAGACGCACTTCACACCGGATGACAGTTGGCCGCTTCGGATCGTGAGCTGTAATATCCGTAATGTCCAGAAGGATCTAGTGGACCCGTGGTGGAAGACAGCGTGTCTGCTTCAGTGCGCTCACCAGTCCGTGCAAGGCGTGGCCGTGTGCAGGTAGAGAGAGAGTGAGGCAGCAGCGCCACTGACCATGAGCTGCCACCAGGGGGCCTTTTTTTACACAGACTTTACAGAGAATGCTGTGAGCACGTCAACTCAGAGAGCTGGTGGAGGGTTACCTTGAGGGCTCTCGAGGGGGCATTATTGAGACCCCTCAGCATAATAAACGTAATAAAGAGCTTTCTCTTGAAAAATTGCACATTTCAAAAAAAGTTTAGAGTGGGGTAGGACAAGAGACTTCTCTTTAGCGACGGCGCAACTCTGCCTTTTGGCTACTGAAATAGGAGGAGAGAAACAATCAGAAAATGTCACACCTTACTAACGTGGAGCAAGTTCATTTTGATCTCAGTCCCTTTTCATGTATGATTGTGGGTCCCAGTGGGTGTGGGAAAACATTTTGTAAAATGTGTTATCGACAAAGTGCAGCTCAACATCCCCCTGATGAAAATGACAACTGATGGAACCCCCCCCCCCCGGAGCCAGGCCTGGGGGTGGGGCTGATGGTCCGCCCGGAGTTCCTCAAGGCTCTGGATGTTGTGGGGCTGTCTTGGTTAACACGTCTCTGCAACATCGCAAGGACATCGGGGGCAGTGCCGCTGGACTGGCAGACCGGGGTGGTGGTTCCCCTCTTCAAAAAGGGGGACCGGAGGATGTGCTCCAACTATAGGGGGATCACACTCCTCAGCCTCCCCGGGAAGGTCTTTTCAGGGGTCCTGGAGAGAAGGGTCTGCAAGATTGTTGAACCTCGGATCCAGGAGGAACAGTGTGGTTTTTGTCCTGGCCGTGGAACTGTGGACCAGCTCTATACCCCTAGTGCGGCCCTGGAGGGTGCATGGGAGTTCGCCCAACCAGTCTACATGTGTTTTGTGGACCTGGAGAAGGTGTTCGACCGTGTCCCTCGGGGGGTCCTGTGGGGGGTGCTCCGGGAGTATGGGGTTCCGGACCCTTTGATACGGGCTATCCGTTCCTTGTACTGTCGGTGCCAGAGCTTGGTCCGCATTGCCGGCAGTAAGTCGGACCTGTTTCCCATGGGAGTTGGACTCCGCCAGGGCTGCCCTTTGCCACCGGTTCTGTTTATAACCTTTATGGACAGAACTTCTGAGCGCAGCCAGGGCATCGAGGGACTGTGATTCGGTGGCCTCAGGACTGGGTCGCTGCTTTTTGCGGACGATCTAGTCCTGTTGGCTTCATCGGATCGTGACCTTCAGCTCTCTCTGGAGCGGTTTGCAGTCGAGTGCGAAGCAGCAGGGATGAGAATCAGCACCTTTAAATCCAAGGCCATGGTTCTCAGCCGGAAAAGGGTGGAGTGCAGTATCCGGGTCGGGGATGAGATCCTGCCTCAAGTTCAAGTATCTCGGGGTCTTGTTCACGAGTGAGGGAAGGATGGAACGGGAAATCAACCGGCGGATCGGTGCGGCTTCTGCAGTGATGCAGACTCTGCACCGGCCCGTCATGGTGAAGAAGAATTTACCAGTCGATCTACGTTCCTACCCTCACCTATGGTCACGAGCTTTGGGTAGTGACCGAAAGAATAAGATTGCGAATACAAGCGGCCGAAATGAGCTTCCTTCGCAGGGTGGCTGGGCTCTCCCTTAGAGATAGGGTGAGAAGCTCTGCCATCCGCGAGGAGCTCAGAGTAGAACCGCTGCTCCTCCGCATCGAGAGGAACCAGCTGAGGTGGCTCGGGCATCTTGTGAGGATGCCTCCTGGACGTCTCCCTGGTGAGATGTTCCGGGCACGTCCCACCGGGAGGCGGCCCCAGGGAAGAGCCAGGACACGCTGGAGGGACTACGTCTCTCGGCTGGCCTGGGAACGCCTTGGGGGTCCCCCTGGGAGAGTTGGCAGAAGTGGCTGGGGAGAGGGAAGTCTGGGTTTCCCTGCTGAAGCTGCTGCCCCCCCGCGACCCGATCAAGGATAAAGCGGAAGAAGCCTGTTTACTTCAAATTCTGCATATTGAAAAAGCTAAATTAAGTGTCCTGGATCTGTGAGTGTGAAGTCTCTAAATTTAAAGCGTGTGATCGTTGCAAAGTTTGGTAAACGGCCATAATTAATGAAGTTTTGAGAAAATAAGAGTAAAGAAGTGTAAAATACCTCAATTGGCAAAAAAGAGAAATAACAGACTGCCTTGGTCGTGGCAGGACAAAGCCGTCCGTGGACGCAGGGACGGTGCCCTAAGGGGGTGGCTGGGTTAGTAGACCCGGGGAGTTCAAGGCCCCCGAAATCCGACTAGGTTTGAAGCCATCGGAGTGTAATATCTCCGTAAGCTTTTGTGGGGAAAAGAGGCCCACGGAGTGCAATATCTCCGGAAATTCTAGTGGGTTAGAGTCCCGCGAAGCTAGAACTTCGTAAATTCAATGGTTTGAAGCCATCGGAGTGTAAGATCTCCGTAAATTTTTGTGGGGACGGAAGCCCTTGGAGTGTAATATCTCCGGAAATTCTAGAGGAAAGTCTGTTGGGTAAAATCCCATAAAGATCGCCACAAAGGCTGGGACAGGGTCCCGTCAGGTATAATTAAATTGTAAATGTGTTTTAAATGCTCAGCTGAAAATTATGTGTTGGAATATTGTGTTAAAATTGCAAATGTTGCTGTATCTTTGATGTCTAACTGTCTGTTTGTGTTTTGTGAGGGAAATAAGTGTGTAAAACCTATACTTTGAAGTGTCTTCAGTAAGAGTCATATAGAGCAGTGTCTTGACAAAAAAAAAAAAAATGACGGAGGAAACCTTTGCGGTGTCAACAGAAGTGGTCATTTTTGTCATAAAGGTCAGTTACTCTGGTTTATGCCATATAAACTGACTGGCTGCTCTGACTCTACTACTGAATAGGACTGGTTGTTTCGGGGCTATTCCATACAAACCAGTTGGCTTCAAAGTTTAGCCAGGATTAGTACGATAGTGTAGAATGAAAGGTGAATTTCATAAAAATAACAGCGGATGGGGCCCCGTGGGGACCTGGAAGCCGTTTGAAGAACAAATTGCTAATGTAATGATGGCTGCGGCCAGAGTTATAGAGAGAAAAGATAAGGAGGCTAGGTTAAAGAGTGTGAGGGAACAGCTAGAACAGCTAGTTAAATATAACGGAAAATAGCTCTCCGATACAGGCTCCTTAGGAGCCTGGCTATGGCAGAAAGAAAAGGAATGTGCAGTCAGGAGAGATGAGGCGCAAGAGAAGGAAAAGAAAGCAGGTAGACTGCAGAAAGGCAAGTGGAAAAAGGTAGGGAAGGATCTAGATCAAGATCGACGGGAATGGTCTGAGCTGGCAGTTTGGTGGCAAAGCGTTGAACATTTGAATAAGGATGAAGGGAAGCCATCATGCCAACATAAGGTAAGACCAGACTCACAACCTACATCTCCACCTCCATATGCCCCTCCTACGGTGGGTATTTATCCCACTATACAGCTTCCAGAGGGTAAGCTACACATTGACGATGACCCAGACTCAGACTGGACTGGACAAGGAAGTGACACTGACACCACATCAACTAAATATAGACCTATAGAATGTACACCTCGGAAGCCAGAAGTGCCTGAGACTGAGAAAGACGATCCCTTTGCATAACGCAGAACACAAGAACAATAAGAGCACACACAAATAGATGAGGAAAGGCAGGAACAGGAGCTAATGGCCAAACTAATACGGCAGGTAGACAGGGAGGCTAGAGAAGAAGACGAGAGAAAGCAAATAGAGACGGCCCGAAAGGCCCAAAGTACCCCCCGCATTCCCAAAGCAGACCGAGAACAGGCGAAGGTGTATCTTAGGGTAGCTGGGAAGTGGCAGGATGGGCCGAAAATAGGGAAAAAGGCAGACGTCACAGGGTTCATGAAAGGGATGTGGGAGGCAGAAGGATCAGAACAGCCAGGGGAAGAAGAGGAACAGGATTTATTAACTGACATAACTGACTGTTATGGGCTTGATCAAGCCACAGGTAGAACTCACCACATGATGACCCGATCCCACAGAAACCCTACACAGCCCCTAGCGTTCCAATACCCCTTAACTGGCACAGGAAACCATCATAAATATCGCCCCTTTGGAATAGGTGACGTACAGGCCCTAGTGGATAAATTACCCCCAGTAGCAGAAGGTGGGGGTTTATGGCTAAGCCAGTTGGACAGTCTCACAGCAGGACACAGGTTAGCTCTGGGACTTTTCAGAGCAGTGATAGCTAGATGCTTGACAGGGGCAGATGTACACGAGATTGAACAACAGGCCCAAACCCAACTTACAGATGATAGCATGCCGTTCACACGGGTTAGTACACGAGTAGGGAGAGTGATGTGAGAGAAGTACCCCCTCCCTAATGCAGCAGTTATGCCTAAGTTAAAATGGGATCTAAAACAGAACCCACGTGAGTTCTTAGATAAAGGTAAAGACACGTGGGTAAAACATACAGGCTGTCATCCAGGAAAGGCAGGGCTACAGAGAGAGTGGTATAGACAGGCCATTTTAGAGGGTGTTCCAGAGGAAGTGAGAAATGCTATGAAGAATAATCCGGACATGCTAGGGTGTGAGTCACATGTGTGGGAAAAACATCTTATACATCATTTATCTAGAGCACAAGACACACACATGAGGGCGAGCAAGACACAGTTAAAGATCTACAGGCACAGCTGTTGAGGATGCAGATACTAGAGGCGAAACAAAAAGTGAATGATAAGAAAAAACAAGATAAATCACAGGCAAAGGTGATGGTAGCCGCTGAGCCACCAGGGACTCCTGGTCTTTATCCTGTTACCCCTTGGGTGCAACAACTATCTCAGCAGTTTGTACGGGGAGGTGGGGTCGAACCAGTGAGAGGCAGAGGCATGTGGAGAGGGTCGAGGAAGGGGCGGACCACCAAGAGGAGTGCCGGGAGGAGGCCGCTGTTACTACTGTAAGGAGCAGGGACATTGGGCACGTGATTGTCCCTATCTGTATCCCAGGGAAGATTCGGGTAACCCAAACCCGGCAGGATGCAAATGGGGACAACATGGTCTGCCTCTACCTTGCGGCTCAGACACCGTGCCATGCCCAATCAAAGGTCAAGCCACCACCCACCCTGTGAACCACCAACTGCCAGTCTCAGGATGGGACCAATGGGAGGAGTGGGGAATGCATCAACAGCAATGACACGACCCACAGAGAGACCCAGACAGCATTAATATGGCAGACCCAATGCTGTCCCTAAGAGTGGGAACGAAAAAATTGCCGTTTTTAGTAGACACCGGGGCCACTTGTTCCACACGCCCCCAAACACACTGTCAACAAAGACCATTACGTAATGGGCTTCTCTGGGGAAAAACAGAGTCTCCCAATCACAGTGCCACTTCTCACCCAGCTGGGTGGACAGACTATAAAACATCCATATGTGCACTCACCTACAGTGCCGATGAATCTAATGGGGAGAGACCTCCTCATTAAGTTGGGGGTATCTATTCTGTGTCACCCTGATGGACTAGTGGTAACTCTGCCAGATGGAACTAAATTTCGGTGTGCCAGTACTAACACAGAGGGGCAGTATCTCCTCAGATCTGTGGAAGAACAGTATGCTGACATCTACTGGGGAATGCTAACACCTGAAACTCCAGAGAAACGCGGTATCCTCTCTGTTTATTAGGAGTGGAAGCCCTGGATCACCCAGCTCGAGCCGTATGTCTCTCCTCCTGATCCCTCTCACGTTACCCTCTTTTATGACAGATTGGAAACAGATTGGTACCAAGACAAATTTCAGGACCAGCTTGAAGGTAAAAGCTGGACAATTGAAATTCTAAATATTTTTGTGGCACCCGAAGGAATAGCTGCAGGGGTAGATCTGAGTCCTGAGCTGTTGCAGTGGTACATGATGTCAGATGAAGCTGCACTACATGTCTCTCTAGCACTGCATCCACAACACCAAGCTAAAGAATTAGGAGGTGTGGTAAAGAGGGTGTTAGCCCAGACTGATTGGCAGAACACTAACATACCACAAGTGCAGTACTCTGCTTTGGCTAAAACATACAAAATAGTGATAAAAGCATAACCACATTACCAGGCACCATGGTAGGGAGAAGACAGACCACTACCTGACAGCAGAAATGATTGACAAATTACCTGACCATCTGTGGGCACAAGGTCCCACAGATGTAGGGCTAACAGATTGCGCACCTATCACATTCTCAGTTAATACTGATACACCATTGTGGGTATGTCAATATACCCACAAACCACAGGCTGAGACAGGGATCCAGGACACAATAGAAGGACTAATTGAGAACGATGTGTTAGAACCCTCTCAGTCAGCCTGGAATACACCCATCCTCCCTGTGGAGAAGAAAGGGACAGGTAAATACCGCATGGCACATGACCTTAGGGCAATTAACATTTTGACCACACCCACTGTACCGGTACTGAACCCATATGTGGCTCTAGCAAACCTGGACCCCTCTCAGAGTTGGTTTATTATAGATTTGGCTAACGCTTTCTTTTGTCTTTCCCTAGCAGAAGAATGCAGAGATCTGTTTTCATTCACCTAAAAGGGTTACCAGTTGCGATACACCTGGCTGCCACAAGGGTTTGCACTTTCTCCTGGCCTATTTAATCAGGTACTCAAAGAAGCACTGAGTGACTGTCCTTTACCCGAAGATATAACACTAGTACAGTATGTTAGCACCTACAGCAGCCTTTTGTATCAATGCGACACGTTCTGTTTTACAACACTTGGCAAAAAAAAGGTAAGCAAGACTAAACTTCAGGTAGCCAGAAAACAGGTTTCATTCCTAGGGCGTATGATAGCACAAAAGGGGGTCAGCATGTCTCCAGAACACAGATCAACTATTTTACATCACCCTAAGCCAATTAAGGTAAAAGACATGCTCTCTGTTTTAGGCCTGACAGGATACAGCCGTAGTTATGTAGCCAACTACACCGGACTGACACAACCACTAAGAGACCTTGTCAGACAACAGGGTATGCGTAACCTGACCGCAAATTTGGAGTGGACTCAGGAGGCTGAAGCAGCGTTTATTTCACTTAAACAATCACTTGCGACGGCTGCTGAGTTAGCTACACCAGACTATCACTTGCCATTCTATCTAGATGTCTCTGGAACAGGAAATTGTGTTAATGGCATTCTGTTCCAGAGAAAAGGAGGGAGATAGAGTAATACTGATGTACTACTCTAGTAGTAATGATGTAATAAAGACGTTATAAATACCTCTTTTGAGATCGCACGGGTAGGGAGCCGAACAGGGAGAGAGGGTCCACCACTCACCCGGTTTAAGACCCAGCATGTAGGCCAAGGGGGCTTGCGCTCGGATTTTGTACCGACAGCTGCCTTTGAAATCGATGCTGTAAACAGCGTCGGCTGTGGGGTCATATTTTATGAGTTTCGGTACAATTTGATTCAGGTGGTCTTTCGGCTTGTCATAATATCCACCAACTAAACTTTTGAATTATGAGTAGCTCTCCAGGCTTTGTATGATTAGGATAATCTTCCCCTGCCGGAATTACAGGTTTGTCTGTAAAACTCTGTTCATATTTTTTCTCAAACGCCCCCCTGACCTTGGATAATAAATTTTATTTGCACCGCATCACGGTGTCGTGTAGGAAACGTGCCGTACAGATTTTGAAACACGAGAGGCATTCTCGGGGATCAACTGCATAGACGCCATTTTTATACTTTTACGAAAGCTGTGATTGTAGCTTTTCACCAAATTCTGTAAAACGTTGAGGTATCGCCTCGTGTTGTTAGCCGTAAAATATCTCCACATTCTAGTTTTTAACATATGGTTAAACCTTTCAATAACAGAGGCCTTCAGATCGCTTGCTGTGGCAAAGTGTACAATGTTGTGCTTCTTTAAAGTAGCGAAACTCTTGTTAAAAAACTCTTTACCGGCATCCGTTTGTAACTTTTCAGGGACTGTCTTTGAAGATTGAAACAAAGGCCTTCACCACCTCGTATGCGGTTTTTCACTTTGAAACACGCACATATGCTTTTGAAAATACATCTATGACCGTAGGCAGTAGGTCTACACCTCCAAAACTAGCCGGATTGTAATACACTTTTCATGACCCGTCTCACTGCCACCCTGCCTGCAACAAACGCTCAGGGTTTACTGAAAAACACACCACTCTGGACTGCTTGTGCATTTCTTTTAATGATTGTATTGTAATAGGATATATCAAAGGTTAAGATACATACAGGATAAAGATACATAAAACATAAGGTGTAATACTGGACATTGGTTGCAAAAAAAGAGACGACTAGTCTTTAAACATCTTTAAAACCTGAACCAACACACTGATCTAAACTAGTCTGGGCGCAAATGTGGCCAGGACCGGCGCTGTGCGTTTGTTCTAGGAATGAATGCTCATGTGTGTTTTGTCTATAGTCATTGAGAAAGTCACCTTGGCTTCTTCAGGTTTGGAGCATAGAGCTGACATTTTATCTGCAGAGATAGTTTACTGCGACAATAAGCTGCATATATACACTGCATGATGCTGATACCAAGCTTGCAATGGCAAAACTTCATGCAGCCATCAAGGGTGACAGCTGCTTGCTCTGTAACGAGGGACCTGTAGCATCTCCCAGAGGGGAGGAGGGTAAACAGTATGTGGCCAGGGTGAGAGCAGTCTCTGGCAGATAGTTTCTCTAGACAGCCTAAATGGTGGCCAGTGTGGAACAGGTGATGTGCTGGGCAGTTTTTGCCACCCTTTGTGTCACCTTCTGGTCAGAGATAGCGGTTTCCATCTTAGACTGTAATGCAGCTGGTAAGGATGCACTCAGTGGTAATAGACAGAAATTCACCATGATCTGAGAAGACAGGTCTTCTTTAGTCTCCTCAAAGAGACACTGGTGAGCTTTCTTGATCAGGATGGATGTGTTGAGTTTTTCCTGAAGTCCAGTGATGTCCTTGGTCTTCTTTGTGTTGATCGTAAGGTAATTGTTGATGCACCAGGTGCAACCATGAAGAGCTTTGGAGCTTTTTGATTTCACAGGTAGCCAATGCAAAGAAGTCAAAATGGTGCCTGTCAGTACAAATAAATGGACAGGTTTTCCCGGGCATCTGCTTGAGGCAGGATGTGCCTGATTCTTACAATATCGTGTAGGTGGTAGGGGAAAAAAAACAAGGCTTTGTTTTATGTGGACATCAAAGAGAACTCCAGGATTCTTTACAGCAAAACTGGAGGCCAGAGTGGTCCTATCAAGAGTAACTATAACTTTTGAGAGATTCTCAGGTGCTGAAGTCCAAAAACATGTCATTAAGGCATGCTTAAAGTTCAGCTAACTAACCTTTAATCAGGCTTAGTCAATAAATAACTGGTTGAGTTGGTAGCATTTTGCATGTAACCAGCCAAGAACAATCTGACAAGCTGAATGTGTGGAGATCTGGGATTTAACAGGTGTGTGTTCAGGTGATTGTCCTGATTGCAGTGGAGTAGAGTGGAGCAGGGGTGTGGCAAAGACAATGAACTGAGGAGGTAAACCTAAATGGGAAATTTAGACTGTGCAATGCAGCCCCCTCCACTCATCCTGTTTCAAGCTATAGAGGAAAAAACTATGGTGTTTGTGAAATGTGCAGGAAAAATGCACATGAAGGCCCTATGAGTGTGTGTTTAGTTTGTCTTTTCTGGACTACTGTAGATGATTCATATTTTTGGTAATTACAGTAAAGAAAACATAGTTATCAATATTATATTCCATATTCTGTAAATAGAGCCCCTTATATCTGAAACACTGGACTTTTAATATTGTTAATATTTATTTTTCTACTGTTTGCAGGAGTCATTTTAGTATTATCATTTTTTTGTGGTTATATTAGTATCTTTAGTTGAAATTGAGTTTACCAAGATTTAATGCATGGTATACATCATTTAATGTTTATACCAGGTTTTGCAGAGTTGAACTTATGGTTACACATCCTTGTGTAAAAGACAAAGCTTTGTAGAATCAGTTTTCACAAACAATCAAATAAAGCCATCAGAAGAACTTGAAAGATGCTATAATTACATCAAAAATCCAGCCACATGGGATTTAAATCCTCCTTGATGCAACTTACTATAACATCCAAAATTTTAAAGGATTTTTTTGGTTGAGTGAAATGGATTTATGTGTTTCAGCTGAATGAGAGAACTTTCAGCTTTAGATTAACTTAAAACCTTTGACATTTTCATTAACACGGGATGAAATTTTGCAACAAATGGGATTCCTGAAAATGTCAGATGCAAATGGAGGCTGCTGATTTTTCGTTGAGCCTCTGTACCTCTTAGTTTGACAGGCATAATTTCTTCCCTCGTTCTGACTCAAGGACCTCTTCAGATCTCATTTCCAGAGCTGCTGACATTCCCTGATGAGGCCTCCCATGCACAGTAGACGGATGGGTAGAGAGATATTGTACCCATCAAAGAATAGTAAGACAAAAATAGCATAAGTAAAATACAGTGCCAATCTTCACAGTTGTACCCATCATTTCTGTCAGTTATGATGTTATTCTTTCTTGTCAGGGGATGCAGCAACAGGACCTGATTGTCAGTTCTAAAGCAAGCGTGACTTGATAAGATCATTAAATAGATGCAATAGCACATTTGTAGCTGTCATTCTCATACTCACCTGCCAAAACCTAATAAATTAGTATAAAATGTTTGAAAGTGAATGAATTAGGGTCAGGGTTACCTATAACCTATACAGTATGAATCAGTGTTAATTTCGTCATATGAGACGAGACGAAATATGTTCGTCAACAAGCCTTTTTCCCTTGACGAAAAGGAGACGATGACGAGACGATACAATGTTTTAAAAACACTGAGGAAAAATGTGCCAATGTGCGTTTTTGTTGACGAATAAAAACGAGATGAAAATGTCATGCAAGAAATAAAAAATAAACAAAAAGAGAGAGTTTTCGGTAAGGGAAATGTGACTGCATCTTCAACCAATACCGTGCCTGGCTAGGCATAACCCTGGGGGGAGGGGGAGTCCCCCGGCAGTCTAATCCAGGGGTGGGCAAACTTTTTGACTTGCGGGCCACATTGGGTTCTAAAAGGGGCCGGGCCAGGACCTTATAGCTTTATAAATTTATAGATTTTTTAAACATGTTCACTCATCCAATGTTTGCAGGCCAAGTAGCCCAAAAGTTATCGCAATCAGAGTCAGAGTACTAAGACTATCATTGTGGTTGTCCACATGAAAGTTAAAATCACCTACTTTATCTGTTTTAAGGATCAAGCCTGATGCAAATTCTGCAAATTCAGATAAAAATTCTGAAAAAGGACCAGGAGCTCGATATACTGTAACAAATAGAATTGGCGATGTTTTCCAGGTTGGGTGAGTGAGGCTAAGAACAAGACTTTCAAATGAATTATAATTTAGTTCAGGTTTAGGATTTATCAATAGACTTGAGTCAAATATGGCTCCAACTCCGCCACCTCGACCAGTACTTCGAGGAATATGAGTATTATAATGACTCGGAGGAGTGGATTCATTTAAGCTAACATATTCATCCTCCTGCAGCCAGGTTTCAGTGAGACAGAACAAATCAATATCATAATCAGATATTAATTCATTGTACTAACCATTAAGACATCTTTAGATGACAAAGACCTGATATTCAGGAGTCCACATTTACTTCTTTTATTTTGGACTGTTGGATTTGTTGATTTAATTTTTATGAAGTTATTATGATAAACTCCTAAACTTCTGTTTGTTTTATCTTTAAATAATGTAGGTGGACAGGGGACAGACACAGTCTCTATACTAAAGGACTGGGTGGGCAGCTGCTCTAATGGAGGCACAGAGAAGCGTGTAAGACTGCAGCTCTCCTTCCTGGTCTCAACCGTGGGTTGTCGAGATGGTTTTGGTCAGCTAATAAACTTGGCCATGTTTCTAGATATGAGAGCTGCGCCATCCAAAGTGGGATAGATGCCAATGACGGCACGCGGCTATACATGTCATCCCTGGTCACACTGAGGAGGGGACCAGAGAAAACTAAGGTGTCCGACATCGTTTTGGCATATTCACACACAGATAAAACATTAATTTTAGTGACCTCCGATTGGTGTAACCGGGTGTAATTACCGCTGACCTGAATAACATCTTACTGTATCTACGTTTATCTTTAGCCAGCAGTTCCAAAAAAGATTTGATGTCGCCTGCTCCGGCCCCCGGGATGCATTTAACTATGGCCCCCGGTGGCTGTACCGCACCGGCTACAGGGGACTATCTGAGCTACTGACTCTTCGGTGGTGCGGTACCGTGCCTCTAACTCACTGACCCTCGCCTCCAGAGCTACAAATAAACTACATTTATTACAAGTACTGTTATCACTAAAGGAGGACGAGGAGTAACTGAACATGTGGCACACTGGGCAGGAGAGAGCAGGAGAGGAGAGAGGAGGAGAGGAGAGAGGAGGAGAGGAGAGAGGAGGAGACCAGAGAGAAGCCATTGCTATAGCTAGGCTAGTTAGTGTGGCTAACAGAAACTAGTAAAACTATCAGATTGTGGTTGCTATAGTAAAGAGACCTGTTCGTGCACAGACAGAACAAGCCAAAGGCAGAGATAAGTAGTTAATCGTTGATGTGAGCAATTTACGAAAATCTGTTCAGGTGAGCAGAGCAGAGAGCACCGTGGCAACAACACCGATAACCGGAAGTGACACAATACATTACTGCAAAACAGGTCGTCTTTTGTTTGCTATGTTCCATTAAGGCCATGCTGGGAAGTTTCAATCAACAGTACGTTCTTCAAAAAAGATAACATTAAAAGGTTGAAATTGGGGCAATGCTTCACATTTAGTTTCATGCAGTAAAAAATCCTGTGTTACAACTGTCTGTTGATGTGAACGCGGTAGACCCTGTCAGTGTTCAGTGCCAAAGGGGGCTCTCGGGCTTTTTGATGAAGTGTAAGGTTTTGGTCCTGATGGGCTGCAACCTTCTGCCAGAGGTGAGTGTCTCAAAGAGTTTGTGGCTGATCCCCCTCACCTTGGACACAATCTTTCCTGAACATCTTAGAGTCCTAAAGGAGTGCAGGCCCCTCACAGTTGTCATTAACAGGGAAATTAGCTGTAGAGACCAAAACCTTTGTCTGTTATCTGAACTTTTAATTATCAAACCAGTCAAAAAAAGAGAGGGTTTTTTCATAGTTTCATGACAATCCTTTTTTAAAGGATCCCTGTGTAAGATTTAATGACATCTAGTGATGTAGTTGCTGATTACAACACTTTACTCACCTCTCCTCCTTCTCAAGTGTTTAGTTTGTCTATTCTGGAATACTGTAGAAACATGGCTGTTCAACATGGAGGATCCATAGCATCTGTATAAGGTGAATATGCACTGATGAAAACAGAGTTATGAATGTTGTATTCTATAAATTCAGACCCAACATATCCGAAACACTGGACCATTAAAAAAAGTAAATAATAATTTTAAACCCCCTATCACATCGTCATCATGATGTGAATTGTTATGTTTTGGCATGTATTGTTGCAACATTCATTTTGGTGATGCTCATTAGAACGTGCACATTTCCCTTTTTAATTGTTTTATTTTTTTACCACTTTTAAGATCGCCTTAGCTCATAATCTAGCACAATAAACAGGATAAATCAGAAAACTGAAAGCTAATAGGCCACTGAGTATCGCAGTCAGAACCCCATTCAGTAAGATTTATATAACTTTTCATTGATTGGGCTCTGTACTTCATTAATTTTAAAAGTACTCTGTGGTCAAACTACTGCCTTAAAGCATTAAATAACTCTGATTTATTACATTGTTGCTCTTATTGTTGTACTTCTGGCCATCATATCTGTCAGTTATAATATATATTTGGGGTGGCTGTCGCTCAGAGGCAGAGCGGGTTAGCCAGGTGATTGGTGGTTCGATTCCCCACCTCTGCATGTTGTGGGCGATATTAAACCCCAAACTGCTCTGTGCTATCTGTGTGTGAATGTGTATGAATGGTTAGCTCCTAAAACCAGCACTTGCATAGCAAGTTCTTGCCATTCAGTATATGAATGTGCCATCAGGGTAAAAAGCACTTTGAGTGGTTGGAAGACTAAAAAGGCGCTATATATATATATATATATATATATATATATATATATATATATATATATATATATATATATATATATATATATATACATATATATATATATATGTACAGTCATTTACCATTACCAGTCATTTACCAGTCATTTACCATCATAAAATTAAGGTGAACTGTTTTTATACCAAGTTTTCTTTTTAAGTTAAGGCACACTCAAGTGACTTTAGTGAACAAAATAAGAGGGACGTTTTAAATATGAATTCACCACTCCTCCCTCATTCTACCTGTAGCCCCATTTTTGAAAAAGAGTGTGAAAAAAAAACACCTTTTAAAAATATGCTCTAATACAAATCAAAGTGTTTAAATATCGCATTTAACATTATCACAGCCATTAGTGTGTGACTTACATGAATAGTCCTGGAGAACAGAGCACTGAGGTAGGGGAATAAGCTTACAATTCCTCTAGCATACTTTTCTTTCACCTGTCTGGGTGGTGATGTACTGCAAGACATAAAATGGTAAAGATTTCTTATGCACTGGATTTAACAAAGTTTTGAATTTTATGTAAAAGGTACAGTGAGTAAACTAAAATCTATTTACAAATGACTCTTTTCTGTCATGTCAGTTGCCAGCATGTCAGTTGCCATTTTCCTCCTGGTTTCATCTGTCAGGGACTTGCTTTGATTGTATTTATTTATTATGCGTTCCCCACCAGGTTTCTTGGTAAGAATGGATTCCACCAACTTCAGGCAAAAAGCAAAACAATTTAGCATGTTGAGAATACATCACATTAATAAGTAAACAAATGGTCAAAAAGAAATGGTCTTTAAATAGACCCTGAGGAGTTTCTGTTTGGTAAAAAAAAATAAAAAAATCTTATATCAATTAATGATGTATATTAATGAATCTACGTTACCCACACTTTTTAATGGATCCATTTTCGATAAATACATAATTTGTCTTTATAGTTAATTTGTTATTATTTAGTGGTTGACTAGTCCAGCATCTCGGTATCTGATCTGTCTTCGAATCTCTGACCTTCGTCTTGCGCGAAAAAATGCATCTGCCTCTACAGGTTAGCGGCATGTGCCTCAGATAGTGGCATCCAGGTCCACACACAGGACAGTCTGTGCAAAGCGTCAGTCAATTGAAAACCGGACATTTTCATGAACCTATAAAAAAAAAAATCCTCAGGAGCCCCATACAGGATGTAAAAATGTCCAGCCAAAAGAGGACGTTTGGTCACTCTTTAATAAAGAAATAACTTTGTCAAACGGAAGAACTTTTATTTTGAAGAGTACCGGGCAAAGAAGCGTACGAGCCCCGCCCACCACTAAAACGGAATATGGTAGTGGAAATTTTGTTTTTGGTGATTGGAACAGAAAACAAGAAATTGAGCCGAATTTTCGTTTTTTGTCAAAAACGAAAAAAACACTCGTTTCTGGTTTCAGCTTCTCTTCATTATGTCCAGAAACAGAATAATAAAAAGTACCTTGGTCTGCACCGTTGCACAACACTGCCATCTGCTGGATGTTCGGTGAAGGGTGTACCGCTATTTGTATTCAAATCTGGTGGCATTTATTTGTGAATCGTGGTGAGAGGTAGGAATGTCTCAAAATTACGTCATCGCGAGAAAAGCAAAAAATGGATCCACAAATGCTGACTCCACACACAAAGTCAAGGACATTTATTTTCAAATCTCGAAAATATATTTGCAAATCCACATTTATTTATACAAATTCGTTTATTTATTTGTATGTCACATTTTTATATTTGTATTTTGTATTTGGATATTTATAAATGTATGCATATGTATACAAATCATATTGTACGCATTCAAATCTTTTTGAGACAAAATTATCCCCATACCAAACCAGCGGTTAGTGCGTTGGTCATTGTTCCTGCAGTCATTCTGCTTGGATGTCAAGTATGTTAAGGGAACTGACAATGTAGTGGCAGACGCATTGTCTAGAGCTCCAGTTTAGTGTTGGTTTTGGGTGCTCTTTGTTTGTTTCCACACTTGATATATTTTTCACGGGAATCCTTTTGGGACCCCGTTCTTATGGAGGGGGGTGTGACGGTTCCCTGTGTAATTGTGTGTGTACTCCAATACCCAGCTGATTGGTGGAAACCTCTGGGCCCCAGTTAGGGAGAGTATAAAGCTCCACCCATTAACTCTCTTTCTCTCTCTCTCTCTCTCTCTCTCTCTCTCTGGCAGGCTCCACCCACCTCTTCAGGCTGCCTCATGGTTTTTGGTTTTCTTTGTTTTTATGGCACACAACATCTCACATCTACACATTTTCACTCATGCATACATGCACCTTCACCACTTATTGACTGATTGACACACCCCATCGTTTCTTTGGTTTGTTTTTGGTAAAAAAATGTTTGTTGTTTAGTTCTTTACAATAAATCATTTTCATTTTGGCCTTCAATCCGTGTCTCCCTTGTTTTGTGTTTGTCATGGCTCTAGAGCCGGGTTGTGACACTGTTTTTAGACAGAGCTTGTTATCAACAGACCTTTTGAGAAGGAAAAATGGAATTTCCTGTGTGCAGTTTGCGCTGGAGCTGTACTGTGTATGTATTCATATACAGTAACAATTTTATTCATGGAAAGCTTTCTGGGCTGCTCAAAGGATCACAAAAGCAGCATGCAGCACACTCACCATGTGAGTTTTGTTCAGTGTTTTGTCAAAGTCATCATCAAAGTCGGGGTGTTTTATTAAAAAGCATGCCGTCACACTGGTGAATTGACAGTCACAGAACATATCTGAGCCACCTCAAGCTGACCCCAAGGTCAAGGCCATATCCCCTGATAACTCATCAATGCTTTGAGGCCTAGTGGTTCAGGCTTAAAAACACCAGTTTGGTTTGTGAATAACTCATCAATGCTTTGAGGCAGGAGGCTGAAATCTGAGTATGTGTATCAGGACGCAGGGTCTGATCAGGGCCCCCATTTTCACCCCCGTACCCCCTTTGGAAAGGTCAGAGTTCACCCGTTCTGGACACCTTTTTGGAAATAACTTGACAATGCTTTGAGGTAGGAGGCTGAAATTTGACTATGTCGTACACCATAGAGCCTTCTCCTGGGTTTTTTTGGTCCCGTCATAATCCCATCACTGTAGAGCTAGTTAGCTTTCTAGAAGGCCTACAGAGTTGGGACTTTGGGAGCCTGACCCAGACATCCATTTAGAACAGCACAGTGAGTTTCATGCAGTTCGGTGCATTTTTGTGGCAGCAGCGAGGGCGCAGATTCATGTAACGGCGTCCGTTCTTGGTCCCGCCCATCGAAAAGTACTGGGCCGATGTGGACCGGACCAACATCTATCCACTCGGCTCATGCGCCTGAAAAATATACTAAAATTTCAGACCTGTGCGACTTGTAGAAACACATGTCCTCCAAAACCTCCACGCAGGTCAGAGGGTATAAAACTGCATTAATCTGACAGGACCCCAATGCTCAGGAATCCAGACGGGGCAACAAAAAAAATTCTACTGTTTTTTTTTTTTTTTCACTGGTTCATTATTCAGGGCCCCCGGGGATCCTCTGTTCCAAATTTGGGGCCCCTGGGGTCAAAGGCTGCCAAAAAGAAAAGTTTTT
The DNA here is from genome assembly GCA_004119915.2 of Collichthys lucidus. Classification (NCBI taxonomy): domain Eukaryota; kingdom Metazoa; phylum Chordata; class Actinopteri; family Sciaenidae; genus Collichthys; species Collichthys lucidus. The sequence continues at coordinate 28,943,417 of CM014099.1, read as the reverse complement.
TTACTGAGTCCCCCAAATCTGACCCTCTTCTTTTCCGGTCACTATGTCCTGATAACTCATCAAAGCTTTGAGGCAGGGGGCTGAAATTTGAGTATGTGTATCGGGATGTGGGCCACAATCACTGTGCCGAGTTTTCAAACCCGTGGCCCCTTGGGAAGGGTCAGAGGTCAGCCGTTCTGTGCTCAATGAGGCCTACTAGTTAAGGCTTTAACTCATCAGTGCTTACGAGTAGCGAGTATACATATCAGGAGGCAGGCTGTATTGCCAGGCCTAAACCAACCTTGTTTAACCTATCAAATTATTGTCATAGATATGAAACTATTGATCGAGTTAAATAAATGATCCATTCAAGCCTTCATCAGCACACAAGATGTTAAACTATTCAGATGATGTTATCTCTATGTTCCTCTATAATTTTTTTAAGATCAAAATTTAATCAATAGACTTCATAAACTAATATTTTACTACCCTACTTTAACTTTATTTGTATTGTGAATTTCAACATGTTGAACTTTGAACTGGGAACTTGTGGTGCCAACTTTGCAACCTGTGGTGGGCTGTTTTACAGATAAGCTTGCGCAGGTTCCCATGTGTCATCCCACACTTTGCCACTGTCAGGAAAAGAAAACAACAACAACAATAACAACAATACACACACACAATATAGGTCAAAAGGACAAGTTAAGTTTGACTTATAAGAATATATAGGTTGAAATATCTTCTATATTCATGTCATGCTTTATACAATTTAATTTTAATCCAAATTAGTCAAATTTTATTTGTATAGCCCAAATTCACAAAACACATTTTGCAATCTTTACAACCTGTATAGGGAGTGACACCCTCTGTCCTTGGACCCTCGGTTCCAGTGAGGAAAAACTTGCCACAAAAAACCTTTAACAGGGAAAAAATGTGGAAGAAACCTCAGGAAGAGCCACAGAGGAGGGATCCCTCTCCCAGGACGGACAAACGTGCAATAGATGTCACGTGTACAGGACAAATCAACACAAACATACTGTACAATTACAATGACTGATAAAATAACAATGAATCACAATTAATAATGATTACAGTAGCAGTGGAACCTGTGATAGAGATAGAGAAACACAGATGCACAGCAGCAGCAAATCATCAACTAACTATAAACTGTAATGGAGATATGGTAGCAGTAATGACAGTAATAATATGTGTAGTGGACGTCATGCAAGACCACAGCAGCAGCCACGATCCACGAGAACCAAAACTTTGGCGTGTTTGTGCTGAGAAACGTTGATGATATCAATAAAAGAAATCTTTAACATAGTGAGAAAAACAGTTCTGGGCAGAGGGTCCTCGGTTGTCCAATCAGATTGTAGCTTGCAGCGTTATGTATCGCTGTGGTCGGGTTATTATTGGAGTGAATGGACAGCTGGAGCTCTGCTCTGAGCATCTCTTACCAGCACATGGATTATACTGGAGTCAATTGACAACCCATAGTGTTTCATACAGACGCGGAAGGGTACCTTTTACGTCGGTATCAGACGTCAAGGGGCGTGACAAATCGTTGGTATTTTACGCGTTGGGAATAAGAACGGGTTGTCTTAGCACCTTAAAGCTTCTTGTGGAAAATTTAATTCCAATGACAATTTCTTACCTGCAATCAAAAACTTGCACAAATTTGGCCTCAATCAACATGGTTCCTGCAGAGAATAATTGTCACAACAGAGTATGCTTATTATAACAAAAAAACACAAATATAACAGCAAGTGCATGGTTTTCAACAGAGTAGCCAACAAGACCAACTTTTATGATTAATGTTAAATTTGAAAAAAAGATGAAACAGCAGGCAAGTGATCTGCTATGTAAGGCAAATTTATTTTATTTAGCTCGTTTGTTTCAAAGGGCTTTACATGGCATCATAACATCTTTTCCCCTTACATTGACTGATGAAAAACTCTTTGCAAATAACAAGCAGGAATCAGTTCTACTTATGTTTAATCACGTGAGCTTATGAACTAGTCAAATCGCAACATAAAAGCTTGGCCTGGAACTCACGTCCCACTGTAACAATTCAAACGTTTATGATTTCACATGCACATGCTCAAACGTTGATTTGAACAGTCACTGTGGGTTAACGTTATAACGTTATATTTTTCTCAACACACGGCAATTTTCAACTGAAATTAAGTCATGTTTGATAAAACAAAACTATTTTTCACATCATATTGCTAAGTTTATTACCTTTGCGGGCATGGTCAAGTTGGACACGCACACACATTATAAGCTAGGTATTCACTCGGTCCTGTTAGGCGTCTTTAATTGATTGTTAAAATATAAAACTTGCTCAAATACGGGGGTCAATAACACAGTGTCTTCTAAAACGACATTTATGTTGAAATGCCAAAATAAAATTGGGTTAGTATGTGAAAATAAGAAACTTACCGCAGCCGTTCGACGGGGAGAAAATGGCCTCAAGAAAAATCTTTTGATCGTTTGAACAAGGAGGACGAGGTGGGAGGGGCTTTTCAGAGTCAAATCAACATGATGTCGTATAACTTTGCAAATTTTCACTAACACTATGGGGCATTCTATTCAATGGAGAGTCAGTGAACTTTGACACTGCAAAATTTACTGTGTAATTTCTAAGAATTTGAAACAAAGTGACATCACTAAAAATAAGTCCAACCCTTCATTATTTATTTTCTACACAGTAATGTACATGTTATTATCTTTTGAAACAGTGATAAATAAGTTTGGATTTAAGTCTTTCATTTCCTAGCGATTAAAACTGAGATTGTGTTTGCAAAGATTGGGTAATGTTGGAAGACTGCATAAGAGTTGATGACACTATTAAAGACAGAATGTATCTATGTATGATCAGTTTATTCGAAAAAAATTCAGTTAGTACCTCAGTGCCCCACTCTTAAAGAAGGGAAATGATTTTAGTCTCATAAAATACACTACATTGTTAATATAGAATTCTGATAATAAGTAAATTAATAATTACAACCAAAGTTTTAATGGCTACTTGATGTTATGTTAACTTATGTTATATACCAGGGGTCGGCAACCTTTACCACTCAAAGAGCCATTTGGACGCGTTTCTCACCGTAAAGAAAGCACCGGGAGCCGCAAAACCCTTTTGACATTTTAAATGACACGGCATGCAACATTCTTAGCAACAACAAAAAAAAAAAACGGTCAGCCTTAGTAGGCCAAAGTTCAAGTTAACTACTTAATGTCTATTTGGGTCTTTCTTGTATTTATGAAAAACCATCAAACTTAAATTATCCACCGGCAGCAAACGAAAAATATGCCATCTTGTTTCTATGTGCCGTCATCCTTTTATTACAGCGTGCAGTTGGCTGTCAACCTGAAAAATAATAGGACTATTTAACTGAACAATTAAGATATATGAATATGCAAAAGAATAGGCAGTTAAAATATTTATCATACTTAGTGAATGTGATTTGTGCTCCTGAGCCTCAGCGCACAGCGTCTGCAGGTCAGGACTGTATGCCGTCACCTTCATCTTCACACAGTATCGTAAGCTGTCACCTGTGAGGCGTGCCCTATGTTTGCTTTTAATAAAGTTCATGTTCGATCAATGTGATAATTGATGACTATTAAATTAAAATCACAGGGAGCCAGATCAGAGGGATCAAAGAGCCACATGCGGCTCTGGAGCCACAGGTTGCCGACCCATGTTATATAAAATATGATCTAATCTACCACTAACATAATGAACACAAGATGCCAACAGGAAAAGAAAATCAGAGATGAAATCTCAATAATTTATTTCCCCAAGACAACTATGAGATCAATATGTGGCCCAAAATGAGATTATAGCTCATTTCCCCGCTTTCTCACTGCTTATTTAGAGCAATAAGATATGCAAAATTACAACTTAGACTCTTTTTATGTTTAAAAAGAGATCTCCATTAATTCTAAATTAATTCTCAGATTTTTCTCAGCATCTATGTCTCCTTTTGATCCTAAGTAAGAGATGTCGTTTTGTGAACTCAATCTACTCTGATCTGGTCTACTCAATTCATGCATCTCTGGTTGATGGGAAATTCCCAGTCATTACCCAAATGATATTTTATGTAAAAAAATTAAAAACAAACCATTACAACACAATGTAAAATTAATATATGTAACACGTCATATATTAATTTTACATTGTTAAATGAAAACTAAAATTATTTATTAGTAGGTGTGTAATAAAGATTATTATTATAACAGTTTATGAAGTCACATTGAAAGTGCAGGTTATTTGACCATAATGGCATTTTGAAAATGGCCAGTGTCAGACTACAGCTGATTTGTTGCTATTAATTATTAGTTATTATTAGTTTTTATGTCCTGATAACTCCCTGTTTCTTTTATCTCTGGTTCTTATTTACTGCACATGTCTTATCTACTTTTACTGCAACTGTTCTTAAATTATGCTTTTTATCCTATTCTTTTCTTTGTAGTTTTATGTTTTTACTTTTCTTTGAATTTCTAGTTTTTCATGCAACTGCTCTGTTGTTTATTATTGTTTTTACTCTGCTCTGTAAAGCACTCTGGGCTACAATTCAGTATGAAAGGTGCTATATAAATAAAAATAAAGAAAGTGTCTTATCAAGTTTTGTTATTAAGCTGAACACAATAACAGTATAAAGAATACACAGAGCCTGAGTGACATCAGACGTAGATTTCAGAAGTGCTGTTTTGAAGGCGGAAATGTGAACTTGCACCGCTGGCCGCCGCCATGTTGGGTGTACTGCTTCTTCAGCCTACTGTCTAATCTACCAGCAAAGACGTGCATCATCAGTGGACCTGAGGTGGGCCGAATGACACCTGGGTGCTCGAATAAGCCATCTGTAATGGCACGTACTTGTCAATCAAGCGGTCAATTATGCAGAACTTTATGGCTAGTTTCCCTGTCCATGACAACTGTGAGGGGGGTGAACTGTCTTTCTGACTGTATTCCTTCTTCCGAATACAATCAACTTAATATAAATATACTTGGTTGCCTTGACTAAGTTAATGATTTAATCATCAGGAAAAGTCATATTACATAAATTGTACACACAAAGAGATGTGACCTAAGACCTTAAAGACTATTCTGTGTCACTTCTCCTATTAGCTCTATCTTATGATTTAATGACCTGACATCAGTCCCTGGAGGAATGAAGTGAAGAAAATGTCCACTTTTTTTTTATCTCACTCAACCTTACCTACACTGTCTCAGTGTCCTCTTTTGACACTTTTTTCATTTCCATTCCTGTGGAATATAAGAGGCATAGGACTGAAGACACGGGTCAGCCAGCAAATAGTGCAGGTCCACTGCCTTTGTCTTGTTTTATAAGTCTAATATTTTCATGAACACAGAATCTCTGGCCATCAGAAGCTGCCAAGAGAGAGAGAGAGAGAGAGAGAGAGAGAGAGAGAGAGAGAGAGAGAGAGAGAGAGAGAGAGAGAGAGAGAGAGAGAGAGAGAGAGAGAGAGAGAGAGAGAGAGAGAGAGAGAGAGAGAGAGAGAGATTCTACCATTGATTTTTTATTACCAGAATGATGATGATGTCCATGGCAGGTAGTCTTTGTTTTTTGTTAAGTAATATGTCATTCTCTATGCACCAGATCCTGCTCCTGCTTTTGTAGCTTGTAACACTCTGGATCACTTTGGCTCTGGATGGGGCCTTTGCCTCTCTATTCAATTATGTCTTTGTCATGATGTCACTGTATTTCTCAAGATTGATGGTTGTCCAGAGTGGAACATGTTCATGTAAAAGAGTCCTGTAGAGTTGCTGTAGCTCCATCTGTCCATCTGTCCACACCTGATGTTTGATGGTTTGACCCTTTTCATCAGCTCAGAGCAAGTAAGCAGGAGTAGCAGGGAAATGTGGTCGGATAGAGACATCGAGTCAGCGAGACCTGGAGTCTCAGAGACCTAAAGTCATAGAGACCTGGAGTCTCAGAAACCTGGAGTCATAGAGACCTGGAGTCTCAGAGACCTGGGGCCTAATGTACAAAGCTTGCGTACGCACAAAAAAGTGGAGTACGTCCTTTTCCACGCTCACGTTCAGATGTATCAAACGTGAAACAATCGTAGAAATGTGCGCGCCCCACGCCAATTTCATAGCTGTCGTACGCACGTTTCTACAGCTATTGTTCCTTTGGCGACACTTAGAGGTGGCGCTGGGAAACTGTTAATAATGTGAAAACAAGTAGTCATCAGAGTGATGTGCACATCAGAGACACACTTATGAACAGTTAACACACCCACATGTTTGCAATTATATAAGTGGTTATAAAAGCATGCGTAATGAGATGAAGAAAATGATATTAACAAAGGCAGCGTTAGCGTTGTTAGATTGAAGCGCTGTGCACTGGCACACTGGCACGGCTTCTGGGTAAGTAAAGAGTTAAATCCTTTAATTGTCCTGTATGTAAACCAGCGTTACATACGGACAATTAAACAAATAGAAGCCACCCATCGCGCACCGTGCCAGCATCCAGCCTGTTCCCAGCCATGCTGTTAGTCATAATGAATGAGTCGTACGTTGAACCAGGCCACCTTGCCACGATGTTAGTTAGCTGAATTTGCGCATCACATATGATTTGAACATTGATGGAATAAAAATGGTTTTACTTAGATGAACAGCTCCTGCTGGAATGCCCCTGTTGCCAGGAACCCCAGCGTATATTCAGCACAACCCCGAGCTACTCGCCGGCCCCTGTTGCGCCCTCGGGCTGGCCGCAGCTCTGCGCACAGCTCCAGTAACACTGGCCTTGGTAACCGAAATCGGCTTATGAGCCAATTATCATGGTTTGCAGGTAAATCCTTGCGTTCCTTAAATCGCTCACGTTTGCAAGGTCCTCTAACAGCGCTAACGCTGCCTTTGTTAATACCATTTTCTTCATCACATTACACATGCTTTTATAACCACTTATATAATTGCAAACATGTGGGTGTAGGTGCACATCACTCTGATGACTACTTGTTTTCACATTTTTAACTGATTAAATTGCAAACATGTGGGTGTAGGTGCACATCACTCTGATGACTACTTGTTTTCACATTTTTAACTGTTTTCCCAGCGTCACCTCTAAGTTGTAAATTGTTCCACGCCAAAGGAACAATAACTGTAGAAACGTGTGTACGCCAGCTATGAAATTGGCGTGGGGCACGCACATTTCTACAATCATTTCACGTTTGATACATTTGAACGTGAGCGTGGAAAAGGACGTACGCCACTTTTTTATGTGTACGCAAGCTTTGTACATGAGGCCCCTGGAGTCATAGAGACCTGGAGTCTCAGAGACCTGGAGTCTCAGAGACCCTATTGTTTTGCTATTTGGATTTTCTGAGAATGAGTAGAAAGCTTTTTGCTACACTACATACAACTCGACATACTACACAACAAGTCACACCATAATCTTAGTAACACTGAGGTAAGGGAATAAAAAGTTTTATTGTAATTAAAGTTGGAACTTGTCTTTTCATCCTTCCATCCATTTTCTGATACATTTTCTGGTAGCAAGTTATCCTAGATGTCCCTCACAACATTTAGTGCAGTGTCAGTAGTGATGCTGGCTTTATACCAGTCGGTCCATGTTACCCTCACCCATCAACAAGACCCTGAAATACTTAAACAACATCTCCTGGAGCAGTAACTTACTCTCATATTAAAACAATAAATCCATGTACCATAGCCTCAGACTAGGAAGTACTGATTCTTACTGTACACTCGGCTTCAAACTCAGTGTCAATGCATGCCCAAGGTTGTTGTCTGAAGCCAGCAGAACTATATGTTACTATTATCTAAGCAGAGAGCCAACTCTAAGGTTTTCAAACCTGACACTTGGCATCCCTCAACTACAACTTGAGATTCTGGCACAAATGGAAAAAGTGACATTGTACAACCTTGTCAGATCATGCCCACAGAGAGTTTGCTTTACTTTTTGCAAAGAAAACAGACATAGGCAAGGGACATCTGTGAGCACACTTCCATCTTTCTAATCTTAATGAGATCATATACTGTATAGTCCATGACCCATGTCCGGATGTGTCATTTTTCAAGTTTTCTGCCAGGAATAGAAAATCATAGGCCATAATGGGCAGAATCAAGAAAAAGGATTGTACACAAATCTTAACAAAAACATCTACTGACTTGCAGCAAATCAAGGTTCATGAGACACTGATTATTTTCCTGTTTGCCCCTGGTCTTGTCAAGCTGTGGTGTTACCAGTAGAAAACCCATGAACCGCTGGCTTCCAGTCACACACTGTAGCAGCTGAAACTGCTCTGACCATATGAAATTAAACAGGAGTGGCCATGTAATTGCTCCTGCAGGGATTGCTCTGCTTCAATAACACACTTTGTGATTGGGTTTGGGGAACCGCCGCCCTGACAGCAGAATAAACAAGGCGGGGGTTGGGGTGTCTATTCTGGTCACTGGCCTCATGTGCAACAACAGGACAGTACCCAGGGGAAATAGGCAGCCAGATGTGGCCTGTGCTACTTATAACTACACACACACGCACACACACTCTCAACTACCACCACTCTCTTGTCAGGGACTGTAGCAGGGGTAATTGATCAGACATTATGGGATGTGACAGGTAGTGCTGGGTCAATTGTAGGAAGCACGCATCAGGTTGTACATAAGGAGTGTTCCCTTCACAGTGCACTGGCCATCATTTCTTTCCATTCTTTTCTTCTCTTTTTTTGTTACAGATAAAATCATTTCCATCTATTATTATGAAGAGTATGTCTTGCAGGATTATATTAAATTGTTGAATTGGCCCTTGTGTGAGAAAAACAATGAAAGGACTAAAAAAGCCTGAAAAGAGTTAGCTTAGACATGATTCAGTTATCTGGATGTCTTTTTTTTTTTACAGTTTCATTCATTCTTCTTCCATTTTCGGCTTTTCCCTTCAGGGGTCGCCACAGCGAATCAGTTGCCTCCATCTAACCCTGTCTCCTGCATCCTCTTCTCTCACACCAACTACCTTCATGTCCCCTTTCACTGCATCCATAAACCTCCTCTTTGGTCTTCCCCTAGGCCTCCTGTCTGTGTCAGTTCAAAACTCAGAATCCTTCTACCAATATTTACTATCTCTCCTCTGGACATGTCCGAACCATCTCAGTCTGGCATCTCTAACTTTATCTCCAAAACCTCTAACATGTGCTGTCCCTCTGATATACTACAGTTTCATTCATCATTAATTATATTTCCCAAACTGTCCAACGAAAACCCACAACAGTCCTCATGTGACTTTCACCAACTGGAAACTTGCCCTAGTAAACGTGAACAGGTGAATTCGCCCCCAGTACAATTGTCATGAATAGGTAAATAGACCAAAACTGTAAACATGTTTATTTCTGCTCTGAAGTTGGACATTTTACCATGGGGACTGACTCACTTCTAGAACCAGCCTCAAGTGGACGTTTGAGGAACTGAGGCAGTTTTTGGCACTTGACATGTGTTGGTTTCATTTCACAGTGACAGAGGTTGACACTTGGTAGCTAATCTGTTATTGGTTTGTTTCCAGCATGTCTGATCTAGTATTCAAAGAATGTCTCTGTCGATTTTGGTAATTTGAAATAAGACGTGGAAATGTTTTCCATATTTTGAAAAACCTCTGAACTTCTGAATTGTAGGGTGTTTGGAAGATTATAATCTGCTTGCTGCATTCACATAATAAATACCTGAGGCATAAATGTTAAATACAAATGTATATACTTTTATTTAATAATACTGCCGATTCAATATGTTTTTTTGTTTGAAAATGCAAAAAACAACAACCCAGCATTCCAGGTAAAAACATAAACCAGACTGCTGTGTTTCTTTACAAGTTACTGCCTCCAATTATCAATCAGAGTAATTGCATGAAGCAGTGAGTAGAAATATGCTGCATGCTAATGCATAGTGGTTTGAGTAATGAGTTTCATATCTGCCCATAGATGGGTTCCACAAAAATGTGAGTTAGGCAGCATTAGACTAACTGGTTTATAGGGCTACATTTAAACATGTTAAACATGGACCATTAATTTTAACATTTATGAAAGATTAAATGTCATACACTCATTTATGGATTCTAGTGTAATTGCTGGAGGAGATGCATGACACAACATCCCCAGCACTATGATTTTAATGTGGTTATACACAAGCATCACACCTTACCACCACAACAGCAAGCCATGTTTGAAGGACAATATGAGAGAGAAGGCCTGTGTGACTAATGCATTCAGATTTTTAGTCATATTAGTTACACTTTTCATTAAATAGGTCACCAGCTCTTTGTGAGATATTACACAGGCCACCCCAATTATCATGTCCTCACTCAGTCCTCATACATGTGTTAGGGCTCTATATTCACAAAATACCTCCTGATGTCTCCTGATGGTTCCAAAAATAAATAAAAGATCTCTGTGTGGCAGAGTTTTCAATAACAAGCTCATCTTCTCTGGAATCATCTTATTATCCAAAGTTGAGGCCAGCTCGCTTGACTCACTAAAAAATAAACTGTATTTCAGCCTTTATCCTCATTCATGCATTAATTACTAAACCCATTTGGCTTATATTAAATGATGTGTGAATGGTTTCGTTTGCAGGGTGCATTATGTTTTTTTTCATCTGTATTCAAGTATGTACAGTTTTCTGTGCATTTTGATTGCATTGCCGATTTCTCAGCTGAAATGTTTTCACAGACCAACAAGACACCATTATTTAAAAAATAGACCAGAAACCAAAATAGCATAAATTATAAATCAAACTAAATCAACCATCCCGACTTGTTTTCTAAGCTTGAGAAAGAAATGTAGCTTTCCCTATTACCTATTACTACCCATTAAAATGAAACAACCATTTAATTCAATCATCGTCACACAAAACCATTTCTGGATTTTGCACAATTCATTCTAAACTTCCAAACTGCTATAATTCACACAACCTGTCCTCCTGGATGTTTTGAAATCTGCTAACTTTAAGGGGCAGAGGGAGGATTCTTAACTGTGCAACTAAAGAGCCTTTGACTTATTGATATGTTTGTAATAACAAGCTTGATTTGAAGTTTTATCCTGTGATAGTGCCTCCTTTTATCAGAGACATTCCCAACCTGACAAGATGATAAATAACATATTTAGGTGTGTATGTGATCTTTAATGAAAATCTGTTTCTCTAGTTCTAGTAACACTCCTTTAGTACATGTGGTCTGACTCTAAGGTTGACAAACTCTGGGCAACAGTCTTACAGTCTCAGTTGTGCATGTACAAATTAATAGAAGTTGTGTGAAGAATAAAAATGTAGAGCTTGATAGATCAAGCCCTGCCGGCTTTGACATTGCCATACACACATAACCAATCAGTATGTAAAGTTTGTATGACTGTGTTTGTGTGTGTTTTGGCAATGTATAAAAATTGTCAGCTCCCCCCAAATTTGGCATCAGAAAGTTTTGAGGGGAGGAGGATGCTGTTCACTGATCATACTAGCATATGTTTGAAGCATATGGCCCTTCAGCCTCTAAGCGTCTAAGCAAGCAGGCCAGTGTATGTTTAATTGACAGCTTTAACATCAAACAGGTTTTAGACTGTTAGACAAGCTGACATGAGCTTCATTTTAAGTCATCTTCATCTTCTTAATTTTCAGTTTTTATGAACCAATGCAACACAAACAATGCATTAGTACATTGGTTCTCAAAGTGCGGCCTTTTGAGAACCAATTTTGACGATAACCTTTGACTTCAGCAATTTCTCCACAACAATTGGCGTCACGAACAGGATTTCAACAGAACAAAGACGTGGTAAGTGCAAAGTTTTATTACTATGCCTTACCATGTCTGCGTTTGACGAAATCATAAAAAACTATGTGCTTATTTAATCTGCCTGGAATATAAAAACATCTAAGACCCACCAGGGGGTCAGGAGCTTCAGTCTCTTGGGGACAATGTCCTGGCTGAAACCTCTGGCGTTGTTTGGAACGTATGTGTCATACAAACATCCCAGTTAGATGTTCGTTTCGGCATATTGATTTAAAGTGAAAAATCAAGAAAGCTGACAATGGTGTAAAAAAACGACTTAAAAAAAATAATAATGGAGCTGTAACAATAATTCATTACAGTGTACAGTGTGTGGATCTGAAGAGGGACAGGTTGGGTTTATGATCTACTGCATTGCCACTACGTGGCTGTTTGTTTCCGGGGCAGTTTCGGGCTGCACTCGGCACAGAGAGACCCACCTAAGGTTTAAACTATAGAAAAGACATTTTCGGGGGAGTTTAAATACACCCTCATTTGAATCAAGATCGGGGATCTACTCTGTGTCCTTTGGGAAACGTTGATTTTAAATGTGTATGTGACACCACAATTGCAACAAGTCCTCCAACTCATACGCTCACCTTTGTCGTTTGTTCATGCACTAGAATACGACCCCATGGAGCATTTCCAAAAAGCTCCCCCTGTCGGTCGCCGATGAACACATGAGCATTGTGGGTGTGTCACACACCCACAATGCTCACACCGTGTGTGTTCCACATTTATTTGAAAGAAGCTAAACTTGATGAGCTCAGCTAACCAAGGTAAGTAGTCAAAAATATTAATTATGCTAATTCATTGTAGAATTGTTGTCAGTGCGACTAGTCCTTGCGTGTTCTTATTGTCATTAATTATGTTTCGATTTAGATTAGTACGTAATTTATTAATGTGTTTTATCGCAGAGCTAATGGTAACTTATTTAGCTAGCTAAATGTTATTCTTCGAAAAGGTCGGCTAATGTGAGTACAGACGTAACCCTTATGAAACTACACAAAACTATAAACGTGTGCGGTAATCCCTCGTTTCCCTCATTTATTTTGGTGATAATGCTGTGAAGCTGGAGCAACAACTAAAAGGTCTACTTTATCGATAAATATTTACGACAGTGAACTGTATAAAATACGTCTATTTTTTATGAATTGCTTGTAAAAAAAAAAATGATGGAAACTTGACTGGTGAGGACGGTAATTACAGTAAACAGATGTGACTGCCGCTGCATAATATCCATTGTCTGTCATGGTGTCCAGAACCTCTGCATCACGTTTAGTCACAGATGTTAAAAACAAAACAAGAACAGTAACAAATGCTTTTCCATAATCATAATAGCTTAATTCTTGATTGACAGAGGTTTGTGCAACATCTGACACCATTCAGCTTCTTGTGACTATGTGTGCAATTTATGTCGTGTATTGGTTGATTATATGATAATTGTTACATTTGATTTTATATCACTAGAGCTGAGTTTCTCTAGAGTGCTACTACAAGTTTTTATTTCTTGAGTTTATGAAATGAATAGGGAGGACCAGGCCCTTAGTAGTACTATACTCATTGAAAACCAACATATTGGGTTACTGTGTTTACTGGTTTTATAAGGTACTGTAAAGAACCATTATTCCTGTCAATGAAATGTAGGTGAGAAAATTAATTTATTATTCACTAATGACATACTCTGCAGTGTTCCAATCATATATGTTTCTCTTTCCAGATGCCAACTCAAAAAGTGTGTTCCTTTTGCAAGGAAAACATCGGGGTCGCTACCAAGACCTGCAAGCACTGTGGCACCAAGCAGACTGCTAAGGAGAGGCTTGAAAAAAAAAAGAGAAATTCACAGCTGAGTGGAAGGAGCGTCAGAGGAAAAATTGCAGCATGAACAAGGTCTATGATGCCACAAACTTGCTGGTATGTTTTTTTTTTTTTTCAAATGTTTGTTATTCCATATCAGTTTCATCTAATACTACGCCATAGCTTTGCAACACAACAACTTGAAACCTTAAAAAAAGTCTTGCAACTGTACTGTTTACACTGTGGCACAGAGTTGAGACTAGTTTGTGTGACGTCACATAAAATGTGTCTTTTCCATACCAACAGTTGCGTTATAAGGAAACACCTCTGTGTGGAAGAGCACAACAACCACTGTGTGCTGTTGATTTGTGTTATTACGTAGTTGTGTAGGCTAACCCAACTGTTCCTAACCAGTACACACTGTCCCCATGTGGTGTCCCAAGCAGAGTGGTTGCAAAGTTTGAGACCTTTATATTTAAGACTACTACCATCCAGGGACACATAAAAATCTTTGTATTGTTATGTCTGCATGCAGTTCAAAAAGAGCCAGGGAGCTGGATCAAAAAGATTGTAGTTATCCCAATAATAAATTATCTCTGTGCAAAAGGCATTTTTTAACACATAGAGAGCTAGGAGGATACAGAGCAAACCAGTGGCTTGTTGAAAAAAACCACTGAAAATATATATATCATTTTAAGATCACTTAAGCAAAGTAACACAGTTAGTACGGTGTAATGTATAATGAAATTGTAACTATGCAATCACAACAAAACAATAGTAATAGTAAAGACTTTGAATAGACAGTACAGTAGTATCTGGATCTAGATCTCACTATCTATTAACTTGAAACTAATTTAATTGTTCATAAACACAGTTACTATATTATTGCTTTTCATCAATTCAAATTCAAAGTTCTTAACTACTTAAGGTGTTAGTCACAGAAAGTATGTAACTGTATGCAAGATTAATTCAATCAACTTGGCAGTTTAGAGGCAAAAACTTTTAGAAAAAAGTTATTTTAGAAGTGGAATTTTGAGGTCCATATTTGATGCCAAGCATCTTGTGTTTTGAAGCAGGAGCAGCACTTTCAGTACAGATACATTGAAGCCTGTTATTATTTTGACTTGTCTTTCAACAAATGTTAATGTATTTCAAATGTTTACTTCATTTTGCAATTGATAACATTCAGAAACAGTTTATTTGCAGCAGTAGCTACTTCATGCTAACCTTTAATGAGTTGCTGATCTGTCTAGATACCAAAGCATAAATGTCACCCTTTCTGTAGTCTATATTGATGTAATCCAATGAATCGTATAATTTTGTCTACTTTGTTCCAGCTCCACAAGTGGAACCTTTTAGAGAGGCACCCTGTTCTGTTCCTCTCCAAAAAAACAAAAAATGGTATTGTGGCAGAGTTCCTCTGTCCATGGGACATCGAGGCAGAGGAGGAGGAGGTGGAGGATTCCCTTGCAACAATGCAACAGATCTCTGAAAAACTTCTTAATGGTAATGTATATAAACGGGCAATAACCAGTTCCACCAGAATTTCACAAGTTTTTTTTGTGATTTTTGCGATCAAAATGACTGATGGAGAGGGACAGGCTCACTTAAACCCATGGGTCAGGAGCGGGGGCCGTGCACCCACCACCCAACCCTCTCCTCTCCCTGCCTGCCTGGCGCACGTGTAACTGACTCATGCAGGCCACGACAGGGGCACTCCCTCCCCAGCAGGCCGTGTTATGGGGCCCACGAGTGGAGGTGAAGGAGGCAGAGAGAGTAAATCGTGTGGGTGGGGAACGGCATCCCCAAAGTCTGCTCTTGAGGGGACGAGGCTGCCAAAGAACCTGTGACTGCCCCAGCCGACCCTCAGACAAGCATAGCAGAGCCGTGTATTTGATCTATGCTGGAAAACACATATGTGTCGTGGGGAAGGGACGGCATGTTTGGTTATTTTGCAATAATTGTGCAACATAGTAGGAAATATGCGGCCTCACGAAAATATGCAGCATATTGCTGATTACACGTTATTCCAGGCGATCGCAAAATCGTGAAAAACTGGTGGGACTGAATAACCCTAGAACATGAATGTGTTCGGGAAGACACTGATCACATTACTTGACCTTGATTCGTTTAATGTTACAATTGACCCTTCGCTAAGCCCTGGCCCCCTTAGTTATTGTTGTTATGCCTGACAAGCTTTCACTCCCAGCCATGCTCCTGGCATTAGAAATGTGGAGTTTTTAGCAATAACAGATATATTATGTGAATTAGCTCTGTGTGTGGTTGGAAAGATTGGTTGGTGTGGAGAAATTTGCTTGAGCGGTGGACAACCAGACTACTGCTTGTGTGAACTGTCCTATCATTGTGCTTAACTGCACCTCTTGACGACCATGTGTCCTAAGCTTAGTTTATCAGAAAGGTTGTCCATTCTTTAGCCAGACTGCACAAACAAAAATCAAATCACAACACTCCTCTGTTACTTCCACTGACTATAAATGCACTTAACTATGTGATTTTACTAAGAGGAAGGCTTGTATTTACAGTAGCAGGTATATTAGCCAATGCGCATTGACATCATAAAGAAAATAAAAGAACATTTGTTTATTTTTTTATAATATCTTTCTCTATATTTTAAGGGCTGTGCAGAGGTGTTGGTGCAGTGGCATCCTTGCTCTGGATGGTATGTATGATATCCTAAGTTGACTGTTGTTGATGAGTGGGCTGGAGAAGGAAAACTAACAAATTCTAAAAATGTCCTCCTTAACTTAAACTGTAAGTTGATCAGTGATAGGCAAGCTTCATTGTGAAGCAGGTGACAGAGTTAAATAACATTTGGACTTGAAATAAAAATATAGTTTGCAGTATATTTATATTCCATATAAATACAGTTTAGTATCCAGGGTAGTGTTGTGTCTTTCTCAAACGTTTCGTTCTAAGGAAAAAACTATTTGAGTGAGCATACTGAATGGAATCACTTCCTGACCTGATTCGTTCCTTTCTCAGTTCAGTAGTTGAGTTTAGCAGCAAGCGTGCAGGCTGGCAGGGGAACTGTTGTTTGGTCGGTGAATCTCAGAATCACTCGTGAATCTGGAGGCAGAGACTCTCATTGCGAGGGTGCAGTTCAGTGATGCGTTCACTGGGTCTCATTCATGAAACGTGAGCAGCACAGAAACGTGAGCAGCACAGATTTGTGTGTAAACCGTGTGCAGTGGGCAATTTACGTGTATTTTCCCCATTCATCAATCTTTTAGTAGCGCTGACGTTTTCATAACTACGTCATAACTACTCACCAAATACACACCTTCTCCTGACTGTTTAAATGTAGGAATGTGCATACAGTTAATAGTTCTCGTCACTGTTGGAAATTACAATTTTAATTTGTATTGTTCTCTCTTATACACGGACACCTTTGAAATACGTACCTTAATGATAGCAGTAAGAAATATTTGAAGAGGGAAAGGTTTTAGAGATCGGTCACACCTGTACGCATCAAGGCTCCATCTAACGATGACAAATATGATATCAACCCGGAAAAATATTAATTCCATAAATGTGCAGCTGACATGCGATGCAAAGTGTTTCTTGTTTGGCTGCACTCTCAGGACCATCTCCACTGTCTTTAGAGCAGGGGCGCCCAAACTGTTCCACAAAGGGCTGGTGTGGCTGCAGGTTTTCCTTCCAACCAAACAGCAGCACACCAGACTTGGCTCATTTGATCAACTGATCTCAGTCTTCAGAGAGTTTATTGGTCAAACTGTGTGCTCTTGGTTGGTATGAAAGAAAACCTGCAGCCACACCGGCCCTTTGTAGAACAGTTTGGGACCCCTGCTTTAGAGCATTGAGCTCCACGTTGCTGTAGTTGGTAATATTTCATAAGAAATCAGGTGTGCTTGACATTGTGACTGTTGAGGTTAGTAAACAACTTTAGTGGTTTATTTAAGTTTTATTAGTGCTGTTTGTTTGTACCTTGTAGGTGCTTGGCTACATAGTTGTGTACTACATGCATACTTGCCACGCCAGTTTGTGGGATTGGACTCAGGTTCAGACACAAACCAAGAACCAAGAACTGTTCCATAATGCACTTTTTTATCTAACTTGGCTACACTAATTTAACATGTTATCTCCAGATATATGCTGTTGCATACAGCTTCATAAATTGGGTTCAATTTTTTTGACCACCTTTAAACAATGTAACAGTAATACTTAATGCTGTTCTAATCTATTTGTCTTGCAGTGGGGCAAAGTGGAAAAACTCCTGGGAGCCAAAGGAGAACATCCTAAACTAACACCCTGTGTAAATTGTTCGACACTGTACATTGTTCTTTTCCTTTTTTTTTTGCTCTTTTTGAGCGGCTCTTGTGTTTTATGGTGTTGTTGTCCTTTTTTGTTTGTTTGTTTGTTTGCTGTGTTGTAGTTGGTGTTTCCTTTTGGATGTTTTGTCTTTTTTTCTTTTCTTTTTTTGCTTGTTTGCTTACTGTCTGGAGCTTTTGTGATTTTGTATGTATAACTGAAAATCAAATTAAAAAAAAGAAGTACATTCTTACCCATCAGCTGAATTTTTGTGCTTATGTTGCTTGTTAATCACTCAGAATTGATTTTGTTTTAATTAGCATATATTAAAGGCATAATCCATCCAGAATCTGTAGTTACAGTATAGTTGAGGTTAGAAGTCGCAATATTCTGAAAACAAAGAATGCTCCCTGTCACATACCCACATTGGTGTTTTGTGGAGGTGCTGTTTTTTCATTGAAACAAATAAACCAAAAATGTCAGAAATGACCTATTGGACATTATAACACTATTGGTAACTGATTTACTCAAAACACCTTGACAACACCTTGTGGTTTCAGTTTTCACATTATGCCAGTCATAGACAAGAACAGGCCTCCTCCATACAGCCCCCGATTGGCAGCTGCAGGTTGACCTGTGAAAAAAGCTGCATCAACATCCCTCCGATCATACACGATAATAACATCTGAGGCTTCAGAATTCGGTTCCCTGGGAAGAGTGGATCGAGGAAGCCAACAAGAGGAAATGCGAAAAGTACCAGGTTGAGGAGTTCAGGGGCAGGGGCTGGAGGACATTATATGAGCACATAGAAGTTGACTGCACAGGCTCAATCTGCAAAGTCCTTGGCGTCACAGTTAATATTTTTTTAACACTGGATACAAATAAATGTGGGCATTTTTAAGTAAGACCAATAATTTTAGAGTATAATAAGTCTATGAATTTATTCTTTTTAAGCTAACCAATAATACATAAAATACTTCTTAACATTAATGCGACTTCTGGTGCTGCATGGACCCGATCGTGCACCGATCACCATAGCAACCGCTGTGTTTTGGATGTAGACGCGCATGCGCACTCACGTACTGCTGAGTGACATTTCCGTTCGTTAACTCATAACTCTTTTCCGAGCTTTCTGTATCGTTGAATTGAACAAAACAACATGAAACACAACAGTTCACTCTCCTACTTATTTGAATTGGGACATTTCGCAAAGAACGTAAAGACATTAAACGTGTGGTACGTTTCGAAGGCTGGCCAAGGCTCCGTCCAGCATGGACTAAAACACAGCACGGACAGTTCAGCAGAGATGTATAAAGTACTGGAGTAAAGGAGTGGAGTAGAAGTACAAGTGCTATATCAAAAAACTGACTTGTGTAGAAGTTGAAGTGTTACCATACTTAAGTGAAAGTACAAAAGTATTCAAAATGTTTTGTACTTAAGTATTGCAAGTAGAAGTATGTAAAAAAATTGATACTCAAGTACTGAAAGTAAAAGTACAAGTACTGTTGTTTATATTATTTCAAATATTTATTAAGGCACAACTTCTAATGTTACAGTGTTACCATAGACATATATACATAGACGCCGCAATGAGCGCTGAATCGTATGTCGCCGCCATATTGGATATATACACACACACACACGCACACACACACACACACACATATATATGAGTGGCCTAAACACTTGGGGTGGGGGCTCCAAAGAAAATATTTGCACCAGGGCCTATCACCCATGGTGTTGCGCTGCTGATTCTATGAATTTCAAAATCACACACACACACACAAAAACTTCATTACCATCTCCTTGCACATCCCAAGGCAGAATGACATCCTCCGAGAGACTGCATGCTGCATCGATGTCAATTTTTTCAGCAGCAGCATCGTTGTACTGCATGATCCTCTCTCTGAGTTTCTTCTTACTCTCAGTTAGTCTCCTCCGTTTCCGCTGCCTCGTTTTGTTGCTGTCTGTTAGATTAAAAGAAATATTAGGAAAAGAACAAAAAAAAACATAAGCTGTTGAGTGATGTAATACTTCATACCATTTTGTCGATAGAGGTCATGTTTCTTCCTTCGAAGGGAATAAATCATGTCATCTATCTCTCTCTGGAGCTCCTCGTGGCTTCTGTCAGCACCAGGTCTCTCTTGAAAAATAGAAACAAGGTAAGATGTAAAACTTAATGTAGTCAAATATCACAAGGCCTATCATACTGATACACCAACATCATTACATACCAGTGGCTGCCCATTGCTTTACATCCTCCACCCACTGCTCTGTGTCCTCCTGAGAGATGTTGAGCTCCTGCTTAAGATTTAGGAGATTGGCTGCTTCCAATTCTGCTCTCTGTGTTGTCTATTTTGAAGGTTTGAAAAAGAGAGATAAATACAAGAGCCCCAGGTGTAATCTCTCAAGAGATTAACAATTAATCAATAAATTAACAATAAATCAGATTAATAAACAACTGTTATTTACAAATAATTTTATAATTTTATTTCATCGTCATTGGTGATCTACCCCACAAAAAATATTGACAAACTATTTTATGTGTGTGCTGTTTGAGTATTTTGATACAACGACCCCGCCCGCCCCCGCTGAAGAAGTCAGCTGTAATGGGAAAAGACCTAAACTGAGTCTAGCAGAGCAGAGCTGTAACTGTGTAGTGGAAAAGGGCCATTGGTCTTTTTGGCAACAAAATCCTTGCTGGGCTTTAGCAAACGCTAACAGGTTTGTTTAGAGTGTGTGGGAAGAGTGTGATGGGAGGAAATAGGCGGAAGTCACTACGGTAAACTAGCGCAGTCCAGATACATGAATGCGGGCTGTACTGTGTACCCTAGTTAAAGTAAAAAAAAGAAAGAAAAAATTCTATTTAATGTTTTTAACATCGTCCTAATTAAATAATTGTGATTACGATTTAAAAATCGATGAATCAAACAGGCCTATTAGATATATTAGAACACCTGACAAGCACCAGGAGAAAAGGGAAAGAGAGGAAGATTGAAATGCAACAAAGAGCCACAGGTGGGAAATCCAGGGCCATTGCTGAGGATTCAGCTTCAGTACATGGGTTTCACACTCTGCATAAATGGTGCCCTGTTTCGACATCCAACATAGACCCATAGACTTCTTACTTTGACAAATCTTTTTGCCAGTGTCTTGTGGAGACTCTCAATCTTTCGGTGGTTCCACCCCATGGCAAGCACAGTTATCATATCAGCTCTTCCTGCAAAAAACAAACAGCCCACCCCCCACCCCAGAAATTATGCAAACGTAAAAATGAAATTAAATATTATCATTTGATGCTATTTCCAAGCATACATTTTGCTTTTACCAACCTGACTTCGTCATGTACTTTGTTGTGAGAGCTGCTCTTGAGAGGAAGCTATTCACCTGTTCCACTCCTCACCAATCGTACTTCCTGCACCTTCCTGGTTTCTTCCACCCCACCTTACCTATTTCAAAAACAGACAAAAAGATTAAGACATTTGTATTAGAGTCATGCTTTCAGACCCAACCTATTTGGTTAAGTTCCTAACCCCTTTGCTTGGTTAATGTGGTTCATTAGAGATGCTGTCAGTGCTGCTAACTGAACTCTAGCACTGATTAAAAACACCCACATTGAGACGAGATGGTTATCTTGGTCTTTTACCAAATGGACTCTGGAGTGATGCAGTATGAACTAGATCAGACTTCAAGAACACATGAGCATGTTAGTGCTTATGATGCTATTGTACATGCTTAATATTTCTTCTGCTCAGTCGTCTGGGGGCAGCATGCCTTCTTTTAGTGTGAAACAATGTATGATTTTCAAGATGTTTCCTCAAAGTACACCCAGCATTCTGATACTGTTCAGATAATCATCATGGTTATAAGAAAATGACAACTGTGCTTTTGACACAGGTTAGCAATGTCTCTCAGAAAAGCATGTACTGTATATCTGTGGTCCTACAGGAAGCTAGACAACAAGAAATGCATAACACAATTACATATAATAATCCTAATTATTTCATGGATGTGAACTAACATTTCTGTGCTTGAAGAGATAGAAGTAAAGCTGAGTTTCTAGTGAAGGAGAAAAGGTAAGAGACTTAAAATCAGTGTTGTGACACAAACATTTAACTTGCTACTGTACCTCACATTTGCCAGTGTGAGCCTTGGCATGCATTACAGAAAGAAAGGGCTTCATCTCTGTAAGGGGTTGGAGCTCAAGCAACTTCTCTGCCATTTTCTCCATGTATGGCCAATACCTGTAGTAGAGAAACCACCACAGCATTTGAGGTTCATAATGGTAAGGACACAAAGCAGGACTTGCAGTGAAAATGTTGGCCTTGGTAGTGTTTTCAACTTGAGTCTGTGTGTTCGTATGTCAAAAGAAAAATTTTGTCACCACAATATGTGTATGGTCTGACCAATGTAACAGAGCTCTGATAACCCATGCAATAATAACTCAGTAGTAATGGCCACCCCGGCGGAAGATATAGAGTTATGATGAGGCAACAGTGTTGACTACCTGCAAGTGATATCCATGCAAAAGAATGTCACATTTGCTGTTTCAGCCAACTCTTTCTGCAAGAAGAGTGGATAGGCGTAGATTTCTCCACGGTAGTGGTTCAAGCCTTGCAGCAATATACCATGTCTGCACACAGCTATTTCCAGCCCCTCCTCATCCACCTTTGCTCTGGATTTCTGGGATGTTTCTCGGGCTGCCGTAAATGTTGCCGGTCCACAAACATCATGGCCAGTCCTCTGGAAGTAGATGCAGTGTCCAAATATATAATGTTACAAATAAAACTGGGACAAAAAAAAGAAGAATTAGATGGTTAAAAACATCCTTACAACTGTCATCTGGCTTCGGATTTTGTCAACAAAGGCTGAAACTTTGGCATCCTGTGCAATGAAGAGTCCATCAAAGAGAGACAGTTCATCTGTCCTGATACATCAGAAAAAAAGTGTTTGACAACATAATCACACGTTCAAACATTTTATCATCTCTAGAATTTGTGAAAATGCTTATGACAGAAATTATATTTAAGTCTTTGCCAATCAAATAGTCAATAGATCAATTACTAAAATGAGAAAGTGTTTCCACTGACCCTTTGGACTTCTTGAAACGATAATGTTTCCGGTTGCCATCTGCACATATGGCCAGCATGTCTGGTGTGCACGCTGGACATTTAAATGGTTCCACGAGGCACAGATCATCTTTCTTAAAATTGCAGAAGGCAAATTCTCGAAAGGCTCTGTGGAAGGTATCACCACAAATACTACCCATCTGGAGACAAGGATGGTAGTATTCTGGTTAATACAAGACTTTCATATTTGGGACGTAAAAAAACTTGGAAAGATAAACAATGGTCTTACCCGTCCTGTGCTAAGGGATCTATGTTCAAGCATTCTCAGGAATGCTTGTTGGGACAATGCTGGGCTAGCCAACTTCATCTCTTCAAATGATGTGAACACATCAAACTTGAAAAGGAGTTGGCAGCTGGTGGTTGCTGGCCAGTATCTACATCCAAGTAGGTCATTTATCCCTGGGGTCCACTTGTAGTCACAAAGTGGGCAGCACACAACAGGCAGGCACAAGTTGTATGGGCCTGAAAACAAAACTACATTTACTATTTGACAAGTATCTGTACAACACAGGACAAAAGGATAATAGTAAGATATGCGTGATAATATAATTCACCATTTGGTGGGATAGAACAAGTAAGAGGAAGTGATGACGCACCATTGATAGTCACCAAGACAGTCTGTTTACCAGGGACAATGGTGAAGTCTTGGTCTGTGCCGCAGGTGCAGACTTGTAGTGGTAGAGGTATAGGAAGCACACACACTGCAGTAAAGAAAATGTACAAAATTAGAAGTAATGTCTGCATTAGTCAAATATAGTGAAAACAGTCAAATGAAAAAGCAAAAAAACAGTTAAAGCAAACTTATATGTGGCTTATTAAAAAATCACATCTACTACATCCTTTTAACGTACCTTGTTCAGCAAGTTGATGTTGACCACTTTGGTCTATCATCACTGAGGATGTGGGAGGAATGGGTTGGAAAAAACCACCAGTCATGGCTTCTCTGTCATGAAAAACATGTTTTTTGTGAACCGTGGAGTCACAAGCAGGACAGAGAAACTGAGTTCCCGAGGGAACACAGTCCAGGCAACGGACCACAGCGTCTGCAGTTTTGCATTGCTGACAGAATTTCTTTGTAACAGTCTCTGCAGCCAATTTGCAGTTCAAGAGCTCTGGCATTGCAGCTCTGAACCTTCTTTGAGCAGTCAACTGTCTTTGGGTCCATGCAGACATGGTAGGTGTCTCTTCCACTTCAGGTGAGGCAGGGACAGTGACTGAGGACAACAGGTCTCTTAATATCTGAAGACGATGTAAATTTATAAAATAAAAAAGTAATTATCTGCATGGTTATGTCACTGCATGTGCATCAGACATACAGTACACTACAGTACAGTTGTAGTAGTACAATATTCAGATGATATTTAACATTTTAAAACTGACATAGTAATGTTGACTATGTAAGACGTCATAATTCAATATGCATACCAAGATTTGGGACCGCCGGAGGAATTTCATCTTCGTGTAGTTCCTCAACTCTTGGGAGCTCACGAGAGCCAGAAGGTTTAACTGTAAACACAAAATGTTGCGTTGTAAGGACTCTAACTGCTGATCAACAGCATTAAAAACTGTGAATAACTGTATAACTGTGTTATATTTTACTGACCTGATCGATTCTTCCTTACGTGTTGCGGTATGATGTTCCCATTCCGGTCCCGCTTCCTCCAGGTAACCTTGAAGCCTTCAGCCCCCTTTTGCTTCCTTTTCTTTGGGGGCTAAACGTAAAAAAAAACTGTGGTAAAATAATTGTCTTTATTGCGGCACACACACACACATGCACTCTCACATGTTCAGCTCTAACCCTAACCCACACACACACACTCAGATTTGTTTTCCTTAGAAAGGCAAATATAATAATAGAGAAACAACGTAGGAAAATTTTACATTTCTAGCTTTGGCTTTTGCTTCCAACTCATCTGCCAAGGTTTTTCCCTTCTCCATCCACTCTTTCAATGACTCCATGACAAGGAAGGAAGGAAGGAAGGAAGGAAGGAAGGAATTCAAGGAAAGTCAAAGTACACAGACAGAGAGGGATAAAGTGAAACAACGAGAGACAAAAGAAAAGCTATGTAAGAATAAATGAATGATAGACAAAGCATTAGATATTAGTTCTTAAAAGAACTGTTGGTTTTAAATTGTTGCAAAGACAGACAATAAAATGTGGAATGATGTTCAACCTGCAAGCAAACAAACACACCAAAGGGAGCAAGGATTAAATATTTTTCTTGTTACCACTGAAATAAACATTTAGTTACATAACAAGTAAGTTTTGACAAAGTTCAAAAGGAATTAGCTGTGTCTTCTTCACCATCACATCTCTGACGACAATACACTAATTAAACTTAACTTAACTTAAAAATGCTGCACATGCCAGAAATGCCATGTAGAGCCCTGCACTCTCGCGGGACCCAAAGCAAAGCAGTGCGGCGCGGAAAATTTTTTAAAGCTCATGGCGGGCACGGGCGGAAGGAGGAGTGCACAACGCGGGAGCAGGCGCCAGTCCGCAAATTAAAAACGTGTATAAAATAAAATGTATAAATTATTAATTTATGTCTATCATATTTATTTGCGCTGAATATTTTATTTGGCATTAAAAACATTTTAAGATGCCTAAATTTGCAGATGTGGTCTAATCTCGTGTAAGTTTCAGGACTGAAAATTATATATTAATTATATTAATTCTTTGCAGGAGCGGGCGGGAGAGGGACTGCACAATGCAGTTGTTAAAAAAGAAACATAAACAAATAAAATTAAATACAGAATGTAACTGACTTACCAGAGCCACGACGTTCAGCGATATGGCAGGAACACGCCCACTCTTGGTGCATCGTATTTTCATTGGTCATCAAGGTCATATGATGGTAAAGTTAACTTGAACTAGAGGTTTTCATATCCTGTCTCCAAAACAAAAGCATTGTCGCTGTCTCTAAGCTTTTATTTTGTAAACAGCGGAAATGAGTTTACTTCGTACTGTCGCTAGCTTGAGAGTTGTATAGCAACGTCGTAACCAAATTTTAAAATAGGTTATATTTGGACAAATTGACCACGTATTTGCGATCTACGTTACGATTACTTTCTCACCTGAAATGTTTTTGAAACTTAATAAAGTGACATATTAACGGTCGTAAAAAACGAAAAGAGTAGTCAGCCTTTTAGGGAGCTGCAGTTGCCGCTAGAGGTCGCTGCGGGCTGCGGCAGCTAAACATAACACTGAGTCGTAATTCGGGTGCATGCATAACGACAACTGTGGTCGTTTGGCGGAGGACAGTCTGCACAATTGTGAAGTCACAATTTTGATAGTGTATTTTGTTTTGATAATAGCATTAAGATGTTTCTAACCTGTCTACAATAGGCAGGGCACTGATTTCTGTTGTGGGAAATTAAAATAGTAAACCTATTGGTAGCCAGCAGGGGGCAGCGGGGCGCTTTATGTCAGGTGTTCACGGCAGTCGCTTTACGGCTTTTGGGACATCACGGACGGTTTCCCTCATTCTGCTGAGCGAGGCTGAAACGAGCGGAAGCAAGGTTGCCCTGTCTCACTCATTTTTCCTGTTTACAGGTTTGTGAAGGTTTAATTTACCAGCATTTACTTTATGAACGTGTCAAGTAATATTTGAGTTGTCTAGAAAAGGAACGGTAACAAAATATGTGTGTATAGGGTGAAGAATGAATATTACTAACATGCTGCAATTGCGACAACATGGCGCCGTACACTTTCTTCCCGCGGTGTGTCATTCAGGGGTTTATTTGGTGCTTCTGTACATTTGGGTTGATGTATAAATACTCTGAAAACATTGCATGATATATGAAACATATAAACATTGTTGAAATCTGTTAAAAAGCTTTATTTACATCTAAAAACAGTAAAGCCGTAGAAGCCTGCGCAGAAACCATTTCATTACTAGGAGTTATTGAATGGTCATACAAAGAAACCTGTGACTAGGACAGGAATTGCAATTTTATTTAAGGTTAGAATATAACCTGCAAGAGTATAAACATTGTGATTGTTTTATTAAGGTTTTGTGATTTAATATACAAATTGTAACTCAGTAAGAACACTGAAGACAAGACAACAGGTGGTTATAAGTTTTGGTTTTGATCGCTGATTTGTAAATGGATTATAAAGAGAATGTTTTATTGTTTTAATGGCAAATTGTGAATAAATTGATTCTGCTGAGCGAGCCTGAAACGAGCAGAAGCAAGGTTGCCCTGTCTCACTCATTTTTCCTGTTTACAGGATATATATCTGTTTACTCGGTACCAGCCGGTACCTGTAACATGTATACACTGGGAGAGAAAAAGAAGTACATTTTTCATCCTTTCACCTCAGATCACCACTGCTGTAGTTAGAAAGGTTTGGAGACTGACCTTTGATGCTGCTGTATTGTGTTTTGAAATCTGTTTGTCTGTATGTGTAATGTCCTACTGTGCAAGCGAAAATAGGTAATGATCTGTCCAAAGCAGTAGACAAACCTGAAATCATGCAAACTGACTCAGCAAAAGCTAAATCAAAGACAAAACATCTTTCTGTAAAGGATCAAAGAACTTATGTGAAGTTAGATGGTCAACCTGTCATTGATACGCAGCATGCCGGAGCAGGCACACACACATACACATCTGACCAGATATCACAATTCAAAGCAATGTTTTCGCCGCATGTGCCAGCTGGACTCATCGGTAGACTAAAGGGATGGGATTTTGTGTTTCCGTTCACTTCTCTTATGTGTGAATGGACGAATGGCATGTGGCCGTATGAGGGAGCATTCAAGAGAGAGAAGCTGCAAATGGCTGAGATGAATGTTAACTCTAGTGTTGGAAATCCATCCTGGGACTTCAGATACGTGAATGAGTGTATCCAAGTGTGGTTGACTGTGGCCTGTGAAAGATGTGGTGTGAGAGTGCATGACAAAAGCTGTGAGATTGGACCGGGTGATTTAAAAAAGATGATTGATCTGACTGCTAAATGTGTTACTGCCTCCCATATTCCTGTACGAGAAGCTAAGTTGCAAACTAGAGCTTTAGAGATGGCTAAGATAAAGCAGCGACATGTTGATAATTTGGAAAATTGTGCAAAAGCTATGATGTATGGCTGGGCAAAGCGCCAAGCCAAGATTCCCGCTCCTCGTGATTTGTTGAATATTTTAGCCGAGGTCGGGATAACACTGCCGGAACAACCAAACAATGAAAAAGTGATCTCCGTCTTTCCGCAATTTTCAAATACAAGGCCCTCTTGCAATGCTGAGATAGATGAATGTGGACGGGGGCGTGGTGCATCAGCTGCAGGAGAGAGGTGTGGGGAGGGCTCAGGAGAGCAGCGCCAGGTGAGCGTGATTGGCACACCGGTACCCAACTAAATGATAATCACTCTCGCCCCTTTTCCTGAGTTAAGTAGCGTGCTGGACGAAGAGAAGAGAGAACGGAGAGACAAGCACGCGGCAGACGGCAGCGAGGACGCCTGCGAACGGCTGCAGCATGACACTGTGCGATACTGAATAAAATAACCCATTATAAATCAGCTTTGGTCTCCGACTGGTCTGTGCTGGAACCCACAGTGGCAGTGAGCGTGTCACATTTTGGCGCCCAACCAGCTCAGCACAGAGGCGATGTCGGAGCCGCAGCAAGTTCAGCCGGTGACGGCGCTGGCCCAAATGGTGGCAAAGGTCGCCGCGATGAGCCGGGACCAGGCGGTGGTCAGCAGACAACAGCTCGCGGCGCTGCAGCAGCGGGCTGAGAGGCAGACGCAGCTGCTGGAGGCGATGTTGGTCCGGGCAGGGGCAACGTTACCGGGTCCCTCGCTCTCCGGCATGAACCTGCACAGGATGACCGGGAATGATGACGCGCAGTCGTACCTGGAGACGTTTGAGGCGACGGCGGCGGCGTGCGGCTGGCCGGAGGCGGAGTGGGCCGTGCGGCTGCTACCACTCCTGTCCGGAGACTCACAGACAGCGGCGCTCGGCCTGCCTGCCTCCTCTCGGGGGCGGTACCAGGCCGTGAAGAAAGCTGTCCTGGACCGGCTGGGTTATTCGGCCGAGGACCACCGCCGGAAGCTTCGGGGGACCAAGCTGGGCCCCTCGGACCGCCCGTTCACCTACGCCCAGCAGCTGAGGGACGCGGCGTACAGATGGCTGCAACCGGGGGAGACCATGGGCGAGGGACAGCTGATGGAGAAAGTCGTGCTGGAACAGTTCGTGGAGGGGCTGCCGGCTGGCACCCTCGAGTGGGTACGCTGTCACCGCCCCGACGACCTGGCGGCCGCCGTCGCCCTCGCGGAGGACCATCTGGCCGTCCACCCCCGGGGCCGGGCATCAGAGGCGCGGCCAGCGCCCTCCGACCGTCCCAGCCCGGCACCTCGCAGGAGACCGGCGCCAGCACCCGGCTCCCCCACGCCACACACCCACCCCTCCCCTGCTCCCCGTAATAACATCCCCTCTCTCTCTCTTCCGCCACAGGGTCCAGCCGCTACGGGCGCTGCTCTTAGCCCACAGAGGGTCCCTCAGGCGGCAGGGCAGGAGTGTTGGAGGTGCGGGCAGCCCGGACACTTCCGCCGCGAGTGTCCGCTGATGGAGGTCGGGCAGGTGATCCGGGTTGTCGGTCCTCCGGCGCCCTCCCCCGGTCCAGGAGAGACGTACAGCGTTCCGGTAAGGATTCAGGGGGGTACACATCAGGCAATGGTGGACTCGGGCTGCATGCAGTCTATAGTTCACCAGAACCTGATTCGACCCGGGGCATTGTTAGAGGCAGGATGGGTGGATATCAGGTGTGTGCATGGGGATATTCACAGATATCCTGTGGTGCCAGTGGAAATTCGTTACAAGGGCAAAAAGCATAGTGTAAAGGCTGCGGTTAGTTCCCGCCTGGCGCATCCTCTGATCTTGGGCACAGATTGGCCTGGGTTTGATAGGTTAGTGGGGCAGTGTGTGGGGGTGCGCTCACGACCGACAGGGACATGGGATATGTGCGCTGTGCTCAGCGGTGTTGCGAGGTTGTCCGACACTGCAGACGGGGAGGGGGAGCCAGCGGTGCCTTCTCAGGAGGCGCCGCCGGTTCCCGTGTTTGACTCCATGGAGGATTTTCCACTCGAGCAGTCTCGTGACGATACTCTACGCTTTGCCTTTGACCAAGTGATACAAATTGATGGTCACATGGTGCGCCCTGACGCAGCGCTAACGTATCCACATTTTTCATTGCGCAGGGACAGGTTATATAGAGTGAGTCGTGACACTCGAGCAGATGACGTGGTAACCCAATTGTTGGTCCCAAAAAGCCGTCGGGAAATGATATTCCAGGCGGCTCATTATAACCCTATGGCTGGTCACATGGGATATGATAAAACACTAAACCGGATAATGGCCCGATTCTATTGGCCAGGCATTCGGGCAGACGTGCGCCGCTGGTGTGCGTCTTGTCCCGAATGCCAGTTAGTTAACCAACCGGCCATCCCGAGAGCGCCGTTGCGCCCACTACCGCTGATTGAGGTCCCATTCGAACGCATTGGGATGGACCTCATCGGGCCATTTCACCGGAGCGCACGTGGATATCGCTTTGTGTTAGTCCTTGTGGATTATGCAACGCGATATCCAGAGGCAGTGCCGCTGCGCACCATCTCTGCAAAGAGTGTGGCGCAGGCACTGTTTCAAGTTATCTCCCGGGTTGGGATCCCGAAAGAGATCCTGACCGATCAAGGCACCCAATTTATGTCACGAACACTGAGAGAGCTGTACGGATTATTGGGCATCAAGTCTATTCGAACAAGTATTTACCATCCTCAAACTGACGGCCTCGTTGAGCGCCTGAATAAGACTTTGAAGTCCATGATCCGTAAGTTTGTGCACGATGATAGTCGTAATTGGGATAAATGGCTTCATCCTCTGTTGTTTGCAGTGCGCGAGGTACCCCAGGCCTCCACGGGATTTTCTCCCTTTGAGCTGCTGTTTGGCAGGAAACCACGCGGGGTTTTGGACCTGGTTAAGGAAAGCTGGGAGGAGGGTCCGAGCCCAAGTAAGAATGAAGTTCAGTACGTCTTGGACCTGAGAGCAAAACTCCACACACTGGGTCAGTTATCACGCGAGAATTTGCTCCGGGCCCAGGAACGTCAGCAGCGGCTGTACAACAGAGGATCCAAGTTAAGACAATTTTCACCGGGAGATAAAGTGCTTGTATTGCTCCCATCTTCCAACTCTAAATTACTCGCCAAGTGGCAAGGGCCCTTTGTGGTCACACGGCGAGTGGGTGACGTCGACTATGAGCTTGTGCGTTCTGACAGGGGAGGGGCGACACAGATTTATCACCTCAACCTCCTTAAAGCTTGGAGAGAGGCTGAGTCTGTCTCCCTGGTGACGGCAATTGCAGAGAGAGATGAGTTGGGGCCAGAGGTACCAAAATCGGCTGATCCTGCCTCGCTCGTTTGTGAAAACCATCTCTCACCGTCCCAGAGAGCAGACATTGCCAGGTTGCAGCAGCGTTTCGCTGATGTGTTCTCCCCCCTACCAGGGCGCACAAGCCTTATTCAACACCATGTTGAGACTCACCCGGGCGTGACAGTGCGTTCACGGCCCTATCGGCTACCTGAACACAAGAGAAAAGTGATTCAGGCTGAATTGGAAGCCATGTTGAAGATGGGTGTAATAGAAGAGTCCCACAGTGCCTGGTGTAGCCCCATCGTTCTTGTAGTCAAGAAAGATGGGTCTATCCGGTTCTGTGTGGACTATCGCAAGGTGAATGATGTTTCACAGTTTGATGCCTATCCGATGCCCCGGGTCGACGAACTCCTGGATCGCTTGGGCACGGCTCGCTTTTTCACGACGCTGGATTTGACCAAGGGCTACTGGCAGATTCCCCTGTCCAAGGAGAAAACGGCCTTCTCCACTCTGTACGGTTTGTACCAATTTGTTACACTTCCGTTCGGGTTGTTCGGGGCCCCAGCCACATTTCAGCGCCTCATGGACCGGGTGCTGCGGCCGCATTCTGCATATGCTGCCGCCTACCTGGATGACGTCATCATCCACAGCAACACCTGGGCGGAGCATGTGCAGCAGGTGGCCGCGGTGCTCGAGTCACTGAGGCAGGCGGGGCTCACGGCCAACCCGAAGAAGTGTGCAGTTGGACAGAGGGAGGTACGGTATCTGGGGTACCACTTGGGCGGCGGGGCAGGTGCGTCCACAGGTAGATAAGACAGCAGCGATTGCAGCCTGCCCAAGGCCCAAGACGAAAAAAGAGGT
Organism: Collichthys lucidus; assembly: GCA_004119915.2. Taxonomy (NCBI): domain Eukaryota; kingdom Metazoa; phylum Chordata; class Actinopteri; family Sciaenidae; genus Collichthys; species Collichthys lucidus. Next base: position 28,911,218 of record CM014099.1, on the reverse strand, counting down.
GCGGCGGTTTTTGGGGCTGGCCGGCTATTACCGGCGATTTATCCCCAACTTTGCAGAGCTGACCAGCCCCTTAACCGACCTCACCCGAAAGGGTGCCCCAGATCCGGTCCAGTGGACGGAGCAGTGCCAGGTGTCGCTTGAGAGGGTAAAGCAGGCCCTCTGTGGGGAGCCCCTTCTCCACACACCTAACTTCTCTCTCCCTTTTGTCCTGCAGACTGATGCGTCGGGCAGAGGGCTGGGGGCCGTTCTGTCCCAGCAGGTGCGGGGCGTCGACCGCCCAGTGCTGTACATCAGCCGCAAGCTGTCCGAGAGGGAGGCCAGGTACAGCACGGTAGAGAGGGAGTGCCTGGCCATCCGGTGGGCGGTCGGTGCTCTGCGGTACTACCTGCTGGGGCGCCCATTCACCCTCTGCTCGGACCACGCTCCCCTCCAGTGGCTCCACCGCATGAAGGATGCCAACGCCCGGATCACACGGTGGTATCTGGCGTTGCAGCCATTTAAGTTCACTGTGGTCCATAGGCCGGGGGCACAGATGGCTGTGGCCGACTTCCTTTCCCGCTCCCTTGGGGAGGCGGGGGGGGGAGTGGGTTAGGCCGGACGGCTCCCCGGCCTAAGTCGGGCGGTGGAGGCATGTGGACGGGGGCGTGGTGCATCAGCTGCAGGAGAGAGGTGTGGGGAGGGCTCAGGAGAGCAGCGCCAGGTGAGCGTGATTGGCACACCGGTACCCAACTAAATGATAATCACTCTCGCCCCTTTTCCTGAGTTAAGTAGCGTGCTGGACGAAGAGAAGAGAGAACGGAGAGACAAGCACGCGGCAGACGGCAGCGAGGACGCCTGCGAACGGCTGCAGCGTGACACTGTGCGATACTGAATAAAATAACCCATTATAAATCAGCTTTGGTCTCCGACTGGTCTGTGCTGGAACCCACAGTGGCAGTGAGCGTGTCACAATGAACAACCAAGCACATCAAAAACTAAAGCAGATGATGAGTTTATCCTAATAGCAGCTGCATTAGAAGAAGAAAGGGTCAGAAAGGCCACTGAACAAAGGAACAGATACAGGCCGCGCTAGAGGAGAACAGAGTTAGACAGGCTGCTGAAGAGAGGGCAAGGCAGGCTCAGGCAGCCGAAAATAGGGCGAGAAAGCAACAGGAAGAGATGGAGAGACAGCTCAGAGAACAAGAGAGAAACAGGCAAGAAAAGAGAGATAAATATGAGAGGGACAGAGAGACGGCAGACTTAGAAAAACTAGTCAAGGTCAGACAGAGACAGGAGAAGGAAGAGAGCAGACAGTCAAGTGAATCAGACTCGGAAGAGGACAGAGCCAGGCCCAGAGAGGAGGAGCCTAACACAGACCTTAGTGACGAGGAGGTCCAGGCTGTGAAACCAAAAACAAAGCAGGCTGTTTCTGAAACACACACGAGACGAAGGAGAGGCATAATGAGAGGGTATCTGACTAGGAGTAGCAGAGTTACAGAAACCCACAGAAAAATAACATCAGAGACCCCTATCTCAGAAGAGTCACAAGCTTCTCCAGTAAATGCTCCTAAAATAATGATTGGCAGCACAGCAGTCTGTAAACCATGGACTCCTTCTGAAATCATAGATATGACAAGCAGAGCTGCCAATCCAATTACAAGCCATGATGAATATTGGGATTTGGGTAGAACAAGTATGTACGGTTTATAGCTGTCTGATACCTAATGTTCAACAATTGGTCCGATTTACATACAAAACTTAATGGATCATTGTAAAGATGAGTTTGTTTTCCCTGAAGCTGTTGAGGGTGGTCAGTGGCCCCCAACCAAAACCTTGACTGATTGGTTAAATGTTGAAGCAAAAAAATGCAATAACCAAATGTGCACGAAAGCGTGCTGACTTTTCAAATGTAATTCACTGCGTTCAAGAAGCAAGAGAGTCAGAGCCAGAATTCATCCAGAGATTTATACAAATATGGGATATTAATGCTGAAATAAAGCGAGATAAACATGAATGTCTAATGGTGCAAATTTTTGTGCAAAATCTAAGACCGAATGTTTAAGCCGCTTATCAGTCCTTGACTGGACCACCAACGACTGGAAATCAACTATAAACAAAATAATGGCTATGCATAGGAACGATGTTTTCTCTGCTGGTAATAATGCTCCCAGCTCAAAACAAATGATGCAGTATGTACAACAGCAGGGTGGTCAAAACAATAACAAAAACAGGGATAATCCAAAACGTGGAAATTGTCACAAATGCGGTGCAGCGGGACATTGGGCTAAAGAGTGCAAGAGCGGTCGTCGTCGTCGGAATAAATCTAATAACCAGAACCAACAACAAGCCACTGCATCATTTCTGGCTCTACCCGCTCCACAAGCGACTACGCCATTCCCTGCTCTTCCAGCCCCACCCACACAAGCTGCTTGCACGCAGCCAACATATTACAATCAAGCATAGTGAGGCCATGGAGGGGCGGGATCAGAACAACCATTTCATATTCAAGCTGCAACTATTCAACTTTCTAGTAATCCCACCGAAGACCCGATAATGCCCGTTCTAGTTAATGGAAATACCGTTGAAATTTTGGTAGATAGTGGAGCAATTATTTCTACTGTAAAAACTGCAGAGCATGTATGCACACCTACATCCAACTTTATCACCACTGTAGGCGCCCCCCTCATGGGGAGGGATCTGCTTTGTAAACTGCATGCTACTATTCAGTGCACCCCGGATGGATTGTTTTTGACCCTCCTTGATGAAAAAGCCGCTCTAGGATTTCAGTTTTTGCAGAGTACGGAAGACAGTTTGTATTGCTGGGAATTGATAGGTTTTAATATGCTTCCCAGTTTCATTGTTTCAGATATTCAGAAAATTGCCAAATCATCTCCAGCATGTTCAACATTGATGTCTACAATGAGGCCTATTTTGCATTGTCATTGTACTGCAGCATTTAACCCTTCTGAGCAGTATAAACAATTGGTTTCCAGGGTTTTAAATAAACAAAAGGGGTTCAAATGTGAACAATGTTTGTTTGTTGATCCGCAAGGATGTGACATACCAGTCCAACTATCTAGTGAACAGCAGAGGTTGTTTAATGTTGAAAATTCATATCCACATATCGTGGTGGCCGTCACACCTGGCTGTGAGCTAAAACACCTTGGACACATTGTGGCTCAGTGCCAGGCATCTGTACCAGCTTCTCAACACCAAACAGTAACATATTTAGGGGAGGAACTGTATATGTTGTCCTTAGAAGAACATATGCAATTACCGATGTCTACATTTGTTACTCATCAGCCGCCTCTTCCCGCACAGTATGGACCTCCTTCTGAATTGTTCCACCTATTTTGTGGGCTAAACATAAAAGTCATGTGGGTTTTGTAAATTCGGCTCCGCCACATAAAGTCACACTTAAGCCTAATGCTAAGCTACCTATGATTAAACAATACAATTTGCCTCACAGAGCTGTAGTAGGAATTGAAAGTGTTATTCAGTCTCTATTGGATCAAGATGTGCTAGTTCAAACCACCAGCCCATGTAACACTTCCATTTTACCAATTCCCAAAGCAAATCGCCCTGATGAATGGCGGTTCGTGCAGGACCTGCAAGCAATTAATAATATAGTGGTACCTGCAGCTCCAGTTGTGCCTGACACCAATTCGATTTTAGCTTCTTTACCACCTAACTCCACGCACTACACAGTCGTTCACATTCAAAGGTAAAAAGAGATCTAGATGGGCTCCACCTGCCAGGTGGCTCCACTCTCTTGCAGTATGCTGATGACCTCCTAATAGCTTCTCCATCAAAAGAAGCTTGCCACACAGACTCTATCTTGCTGCTACAGAGACTGGCCGAGTGTGGTCACAGAGCGTCGCTGGCAAAGTTGCAATTCTGTCGACTAGAGGTGACCTATTTGGGTCATGTTCTGAAGGATGGACAACGCCTTTTGTCACCGGAGAGGGTGAAACTGCTAGTAAACATGCCTCCCCCCACAACCAAGAAACAGATGCTCTCTTTCCTGGGGATGGCTAATTACTGCAGACACTGGATTTTTGAATATGCAACTATGGACTGTTTTGCGAGCCGCCACACTGCAATCAGCTCCACCCATGGTACAGTGGACTGAGGAGATGCACAAAGCCTTTCAAGATCTGAAAACTGCTCTCACAGTGGCTCCAGCGTTGGGTTTGCCAGATTATCATTATCCGATTATCAGATTATCATCAGCCGTTCCATCTACATGTGCATGAGAGAGATGGCATCGCCACTGGCATTCTGGTAAATAAACATGGTTCTCATTATCGTCCCGTTGCGTACTACTCCTCTCCACTCTCCCCACATAACTTTAAAGTGCTCACCTCCAATAAATCCAGCTACTCTGCTACCATTGATTGATACAGATGATGAGCATGACTGTATCACCCTTATTGAAATGTGCACATCTCCGAAACCAGATCTGCTGCAAACACTGATACCAAATTCTGATATGGTTCTTTATACTGATGGTTCGGCCAGCAGACTGTTGTGGAATTTTCTCTTTTTGGGTTACACGAGGTCACGTGTGATCCACAGCGGTATTAACTGTTTGTCTTTGTCTGGGTGCCACCGTGTCTCAACACTGTGGTGTCCAGGGTCGAAGAGACCTGTTGTTGCATTCCTAGACATAATAGATAGCTAATTGTTGACGTTCCATTAGCATGAACAGACAACAGTGTCTCCAGACTAGAATGTGTTGAAGGTGAACACGAACATGGGTAAATCCTTTAACTATTTTGGGCGTAAAGAATTTGTGGCGTCATCCATGAGGGTTTAAAGTGTAACCACCAGCGTGAGTTCGTCAGAATGTGAGACAGACTCAAGCACTTTAGGTGTACTTTGAGAGTGTCTCTAGTTCTCCTTGGCCAAGTGTCAATAAATAATACAGCATAAGACATCAGAGGCTCCTAAACACTTTCTTCCTTCCTGACCTCACCATTGACCTTTGACTTCAGCAATTTCTCCACAACACAGACCATCTGACAACGTACATTTGGCTGGTTATGCAGTAGTAAATGATTCTGAAGTCATTGAAGCAGGATCTTTGCCTCATGGAACTTCAGCCCAAGCAGCTGAGCTGTATGCTCTTAGTAGAGCCTGCATACTTGCTTCTGGTAAAGTTGCCACTATCTACACTGACGCGATACGCATTCGGCGCTGCGCATGACTTTGGTCAATTATGGAAAATGAGAGGTTTTGTCTCATCCTCTGGTAAACCATTACAGCATCGCGCGTTGGTAAATTATCTATAAGAGGCTATTTTGTGCCCGTCACAGCTTGCGATTGTAAAATGTGCAGCCCACACTAAAGGAAATGATCGTGTTTCATGAGGAAATGCAATGGCTGATACTGCAGCCAAACAAGCCGCACTTTCCTCCTCCTCCATGGTCCATCAATATACCTCCACACAACCCGTCAATCCAATTCCAGTACATTGCGCTAATGATGTCGTGAAAATGCAAAATCACGCTGATGACAGGGAGAGGAGTCTTTGGTTGCGTAAAGGTTGTGCAGTTGATTCAGAGTCTGGTTTGTGGCTCCACCCGGATGTGCGACCAGTTTGCCCAAGAGCTCTCCTACATGTCTTGGCACGTGTGGCACATGGACCACCACATGTCGGAAGAGGGGTGATAAATGATGTTATTTGTTCACAATGGTTTGCACCAGGCATTACACAAGTCTCACAAACACTTGTAGACAGTTGTATGACGTGTCAACAGACCAGAAAGAAGAATAGCACAGTGAAGCATGACCATCTGGAATCTCCAACAGGTCCCTTTGTAAATTTGCAAATAGACTTTGTACATATGCCAAGTTGTCAAGGCTACAAATACTTGTTAGTTGTGACAGATCAATTCTCAAAATGGGTTGAGGCTTTCGCGACAAGGAAAGAAGACGCTCAAACGGTTGTTAAATGTCTGCTAAAAGAGGTGATCCCTAGGTTTGGAGTGCCACAGGGAATAGATAGTGACAGAGGTTTGGCTTTTGTATCAAGAATAACGCAGGGTCTGTCAGATATCTTAGGGTTCAAGTGACAGTTACATGTTCAATATCACCCACAAAGTTCTGGTCAAGTTGAGAGAATGAACGCAACTATCAAAGATCGGTTGACCAAAACAGTGCTGACAACAGGCCTAAAATGGCCTGATGCACTGCCTATTGTGTTATTGTATTCCATCCGTAGCTCACCGAGCGCAACAACAGGACAAGTCCTCATGAGGTGTTAATGGGGAAACCAATGTCCACAGGGATAAGTCCCCCTTTGACACCACACAAAACTTCTCTGCTTTGGACGGATGAGTTTATGACTGAATATGTAAAAAGACTAACTGAAATTTTGAGAAAATTTCATTTTCAGGTAGCTGACAGGCTCCCAAAGCCCTCTGAGGAGCCAACTCATCCTTTTAAGGAAGGAGATTTTGTATTAATCAAATGTCTGGAAAAAGTGTCTTTGTCTCCCAGGTGGAAAGGTCCCTACCAGGTGTTGCTGACAACTAGGACTGCCCTAAAAGTCGAGGGCAGAGCAGAATGGGTTTACGTCACAAGGTGCAGGTTGGCACCACCAACCGCTGACGAAAGACTGCTAAACTCTGGCGAGTAACCGGGAGGTTACTTTTCGTCTTCATCCTACTGTCCAGGCTTGGACAAGGAGCTGCTTTCTGGATCATGGGGAGCGGGACAGCTCTTCGACTCCACAAAGCAAAGAGCACTTAAAGGAAAAGTGCTTGAAAAGACTGATACATTTGTATTTCCTGCTCTCTTACAAACTAAACAAACTGTTAAGCCTATTGTGTTTGAATGCCCAATTGACAGATGTGATGAGAATGATTGCTATGTTGCTCACCCCTTGATTTTCTCCCAAGGTAAATGGTTGTGGAAAAAGCATGATAAAGCTCTGATTAAGACGGAGTTGAGTGCATCCAGGTTAATGAAGGTAACATTCACACCTACAGTATCTATGATTGAACCTTTGGAGCTGTGGTGTTTTACCAAACTGCAATTGGAAAATGACCCAGATTGTAAATTGTGGAATGTTAATTACCAAAGATTTCCCAGGGGAGGCGCACAGCTGTAAAACCTCTGATGAGAAAAAAACAGATGAAGGTGATAGTTTTAGATTTCTCTATGCTGGTCATTTTTCTTCCATAGATACACTTGAGGCAGCCAAACCTAAATCAACAAGGCGTGAGGGAGGTACAGGTGAAGTTTCTCAAACTCTAGTGCAAAAAAGAAATTCGGCCCTCGGTCTAATGGTTGATTATGCTCACGATCGTAATCTCAGTAACTGTTGGCTATGTCAAAATATGCCTTCGTCCATACACTCACCAATGTCTCATCCAATTCCATTCACTAGAACGGATTATGAAATGTTCAATTGGAATAATTTGGCCATGAGATTTGAAGATGAAGCAGATGAGTGCTATACTCCTGCCTACCCTGTAGATTTTGCAAAGTATTCACGTAATGTTGAAATTGCCTTATACGTTGCTAAAACAGTTAATGAACAGTACCTGCTGAGCGGTTTCAATTGTACTACACTTTTTCGCATTATTCATATACAGATGTATGGGAAATTAGGCTTTGAATATAGAGTTGAAATAGTTTTGGCCCAAACAAACTGTTCAAAACCTCTTGGAGATCAGGTGTGTGTTCCCCAACCATATATTGCATCTTTAATGGTGAAGGCCTTAGTTTCTGTGCAGCCGTGGTCCGGTGTTAGGTCCATAGAGTCAGTTCAGATACAGAAACGTAACTGCTCAGTGCCACAACAGACAGAGCGAACTCCACAACGTGATTGCTCAACTTATGTGCCTCCGGTGTTCACCCATGAACTGCAAAATGTTTCCTTGTGTTTTCAGGGGGTAGGAGACGGACCTGATAATTTAGGACAAAGCAGCTGTAAAACAGAAGTAAATGTCACTCTGAGACAGTCGTCGTTACCTGAGAGAGTGTATCTAGTCTGTGGAGATAAAGCTTATCGCTGCATGCCCTATGAGTTGTTTCATGGCGTCTGCTATTTGGCATACCTAATTCCCTTGATCAGGGAAGTGAAATCCGCTGAGATTGCTTCATTATACCCGTCTCTACATAAATATAAAAGAGAAATCTCAACATCTCAAAAGATAGCCAGCTTCCTCTTGCCTTGTAGCTTTACAGAATCGTATGGCGCTTGATCTCCTGTTGGCAGCACAGGGAGGAACTTGTAAAGTTATAGGTACTTAATGTTGCTCCTACATCTCCGACGTGACTGCTGAGGTCATGGATATGGCGCATGACACAGCTCAAGGTATCAAAGAGTTACATGATAAACATGGGTTTAACTTTGGGGATTTTTCTGGTATCTTGGGGCCATGGGGATCAGGGTTAGTTAAATTTTTGTGTTGGTCCAAGTACCCCAGGTGTGTATACGCCCAGAGGTTGCCAATCCAGTGGGTAAGAGGTATTATCATTTTGAAGGTTTTGGGGAAAGGATTCGAGGCTTTGACCTTGATGATCTTTCTCTTGGTGAAAATGATGAAGAGGAGACCTATGGTCTGTAAATGGAGGGTGTCTATGTTTTCTGTTACCTTTGTGTTTCATCTTAGGTTAACTTTAGGTGATGATTCTGGTTTTACTGGTTGTTTAGTATTCTAAGAGATGTTATTTTTAATCCTTTAGAAATTGCCATTTTATGAATCACTTTTAAAATCTATTTTCAGTGATGGTTTTCACAGTAATGTAATACATGCTTAAAAGTTCAAAGTTAAAATTTTGTTATGATGATATGCAACTGATGGATATCGACTGTTCAAGGAAAGTTTTACGAAGATGGATTCCATGCCACCATGCATCGTATGTGCTAGTAACCTCTCCATGGTGGTGACCCTCTACTGTACATAATGTACATGGGTCGAAGATTTTACAATGTCTTGATTTCAACGATGATTGTTTTGATTGATTTCAAAGAGAGAAGAAATTTGCTCTAAAAATGTTAAATCAATTGTTTTATGGAGCCCCTTCTAATTGCTAGGGTTTTATCTACTAGGTGGCCCTATTTTTTTTACATTACATTACATTACATTTAGCAGACGCTTTTATCCAAAGCGACTTACAGAGGAGGACAAAAGCTAAAAACGAGCACAGAGTAGTTGTTAGTTTTGTTAGTTTTAGGCAAGGAGTTTTTTTTGAAAGGTAGAAAGAGATGTTGCAGTTCTTGTAGCCGTTGGTAGGTCATTCCACCATTTGGGGACAACCACAGAGAAGAGTTTACAGTGACCTCGCTTTGTGAGAGGCGATGGTACAACTAGACGGTTTGAATGAGCGGAGCGTAACGCCCTGGTCGGGACGTGAGCCTTGAGTAAGACGCTGAGGTAGCTAGGGGCAGATCCTGAAATGGTTTTGTGGGCTAGTGTAACATGTACACCACCCTATTAAAAGTACTGTTTGGCTATCAGTTAGTAGCTACACAGTTATATTGTGCACCATATACATATTACAATTCATCCACAGTGAATAAAACACAGTACCAATACAAATTTAATTTTTAAATTTGCCTCACCTTTTATATTTTATCTTCTATATATACATATGTATATATATATTTTTATTTTATATTTTATTTTATTTTATATTTGGATATTGGGCTGCTCCAGGACCAGGGGAAACCAATTTCGTTGCATCCCATGTTTACATGTGTTGTAATGACAAATAAAACTCCTTGAATCCTTGAATCCTTGAAATGGCCATTCATAGGAAAATAAATACAATATGTACAGGAAACTTCATCAATTGGCATTATATAATTCGAAAACGCACATCATCTATAATATGCGGAGGAAAGGGACTCAAGCTTCGCTTGTGATGGCGAAGCGCGACCAAAATATAACAGGCCAACAGTGGAGTGTCCAGTGAAAAGAGAGGGGGGGAGAAAAGAGTCAGTATTGAGAAGTGTATGTAATGAATGTATGGCCGTTAATAGGTTGCAAGGCAAAGGTTTAGGGGAAAAAAGTGTGGCTGCATACAAGAGCCTCCTACCAGCCCGACTAGAGCTGACTCCTTTCTGGGTCCTCAGGCTTTGTGCCCAGGCTAGGCTTAGCTCGCCATCAACCTGGCCAATTCAGTGATTCAAGTGGCACACAGCTCAGATTCAGGCAATTAGCGGCTCCGGTAGTCGGCTCAGCAACCAGCGTGCTCCTGCGGCTACTGCCGGTAGCAACTGTGCTGTGTTTATCCGGACTCTATCATGTGAAGGTGCGACGGCGGAACAGCGTGACGTCATGACGTCATGACGCAATGACGCGTGTAATATTTTAGGCACGGGGAGGTGATCCTGATTAATTAATAAAAAGTTTTTTCCACTCGGGTTACATCCTCCCCCCTTTAGACCATGCAACTCCCGATGCATGCTAAACATCGTGAACGCGAGATGGCATAAGATTAGTTGCTGCAACGGTACCAAGTGCTTCACTATAAGCATCAACAAAACCATGAAATAGTGTCTGCACAACCGAAATAAGCGGATTACCTAATGCCCTATATTGAAGGCGATTGGGCGGTTGGCGCTGCCGACTAGAACGTCTAGCGTCAGGAATCGATTCAACGACTGGATCAGGTAAGTCTGGAGCTTCAACCGATATTGGAGGTGGACTGAGCAATGGCTCACTTTGTAGATTTTCAGGAACACAAGTTGATGGTATTCCTTCAGTCTCAGATAAGTTCTCACTAGGCTCAAGCTCATCTTCTCCCATAGGTAAAAGAGCTTTGGACTCAGCAGAGGACTCCCCATCAACAGCTAGGTGCCCGATGTCGGGGACAGAGACCACAGGATTCCCCAAGAACACAGGTGAACCAACAGCCCTGGGTAAAGGCTGAGAAATAAGTCCAGAACTTTGGAACTGGAATGTGGCTGGCTGAATCTGTACCTCAGGCACATCCCATTCATCTTCCTTCTCAACCAGATCTTCAGTGCAATCAACACTGACTGGTTTCTGGCTCCGGGTTTGAGGACGATGCGGGGGTGTGACTGACTGAATCACCGCACGCTGGTAGAAAGGAACACGGGAGAAGTAAATCTCGATGTAGTGTACGAGTCGGAACATCTGCCCGGTTCTCGGGCCGCACTGTGTACACAGGCAGGTCTCCAGCACGTTTCTCAACAACATACACATCCTGTTCCCATTTGTCTTCGAGTTTGTGCTTGCCACGAAGTCTGACGTTTCGCACCAAAACTCGGTCACCCTCCTCCAGACTAGATGGAGTGACTCGCTGATCAAAGCGGGCTTTGTTTCGGTCGCCAGATTTAATAGCATTCTTCGAAGCTAGCTGGAAGCTTTCTTCAAGTCTGGACCGCAAGTTCTCAACGTATTTGGAATGAGAAGTAGACCAATTCTCCCGCACAGGCAAACCAAAAGCCAGATCTACTGTTAGACGCGGTGAACGGCCGAACATTAGTTCGTAGGGTGTAAAGCCAGTGACATAGTTCCGTGTGCAGTTGTAAGCGTGCACTAACGGTTTCACGTAGTCTTTCCATCTAGCTTTCTGCTTGTGCTCCAGCATCCCAAGCATGTTGAGCAGGGTCCGGTTAAATCTCTCAACTGGGTTTCCCCGAGGATGGTCAGGGGTTGTTCGGGTTTTCACAATCCCAGCGAGTTGGCAAAGCTCCTTAATTAACTTAGACTCAAAGTCAAGCCCTTGACCCTTGTGGAGGCGTTCTGGTATCCCGTAACACACTATGAAGTTCTCCCATAGACATTTTGCCACTGTCTTTGCCTTTTGGTTTGCTGTAGGGATGGCTATTGCAAACATTGTAAAGTGATCAGTAAAGACAAGAATGTCCTTTGTATTGCTTTGATCAGGTTCAAGTGACAGGCAGTCCATGCAGAGTAACTCCAAGGGACGAGTGGTCCTGATGTTAACAAGAGGTGCTGACCGTTCTGGGAGTGCCTTGCGTCTCACACAACGGTTGCAGGTCTTGATCTTGGTTTCGATGTCAGCTGCCATGCGAGGCCAAAAAAAGTGTGAACGTACAAGGTCTAAGGTCCGCTCGATGCCCATGTGACCCATGTCGTCATGCAAGCTTGTAATCACTACCATCCTCAGCTCCTCCGGTAACACCAGCTGGAACGAGACTTGTTCTCCATCTTGCCTCCTTCGGTACAATATGTCATCTTGCAGCTCGAGGCGGTTCAGCTCCCTCAACAACGGCACAAGGTCTGGAAGTTCCTGCCTCGCCGTTGGGGGAACCTTTTCCCCAGTCTCCATCTGATGGATAACCTCTCTTATGACTGGATCAGCACGTTGCTTTTCCTTGAAGCCCAGGTGTGACAGGGGGGAAACAACTGGTAAGCCATGGAGGTCCTCACTGGCATAGCAGTCAGGCACGGCTTTAGCCGAAAGGCTCAGGGACTCGACCAAGGCGATGGGACTCGCTGCCTGACAGGTGACGAGACAGCGGTGGCAGATGGCAGAAACAATGTCTGTATTGAGTTCTTCTAATTCACCAGATCTAATGACATGCTCTGCAGTAAACTTGTTGATCAGGTCACGATCTTTCTGTTCTGTCAAGTCAGCAGGGTGATTGTGATGGCGGCGAGATAGAGCGTCAGCGTCAAGGTTTTGCTTCCCAGCCCGATATTGCAACTTAAAAGTGTAAGTGGACAGGGCAGCAAGCCACCTGTGACTGGCAGCATCCAACTTTGCTGTTGATAACAGATAAGTGAGCGGATTGTTATCAGTCACTACCACAAAGTTGGCTCCGTATAGATAGTCATGGAACTTCTCACACACACTCCATTTCAGCGCAAGAAATTGTAACTTGTGTGCAGGGTACCTTGACTCGCTCACTGACAGACCACGGCTGGCATAGGCGATAACTCTCAGTTGACCCTCCTGCTCCTGGTATAAAGCTGCTCCGAGCCCGATGGTGCTGGCGTCCGTATGCAAAATGTATTGCAGCTTTGGGTCAGCGAAACCCAGAACTGGGGAACTGGTCAACTTCTCAATGAGCATTTTAAAATCAAGCTGGCAAGTGGGGGACCATCTCTCCCCAAAGGGCTGTTTCGAGTCCTGGATTTTTATTGGGCTGGCCCTTTTTTGGGCCTTTGAGGTAGGTGTATAGCCACGCGTCAAATCATTGAGGGGTTTTGCAATGGCGGAGTACCCTTTTATAAACCTCCTGTAATAGCCAGCAAATTCTAGGAACGACTTTAGCTCCTTCAGGTTTCTTGGAATTGGCCAGGATTTTAGAGCAAGGATTTTTTCCGGATCAGTCTCGACCCCTTTCTCTGAAACAATGTGTCCCAAGTATTTGACAGATGTCTGGAAGAATTTGCATTTCTCAGGAGAGAGCTTCAGACCGTACTCTTTCAACCGATGTAATACCCGCAGCAACCTCTGCTCGTGTTCCTCCAGCGTGGCTGAAAAGACAATAAGATCGTCAAGGAAAACCAGAACTTCTTACAAATGGAGATCTCCCATGCTCTTTTCCATTAACCGCTGAAATGTAGATGGAGCATTGGTTACCCCTTGGGGCATTCGGTTGAATTCCCAAAACCCAACAGGTGTCACAAAACCTGTTTTAGCTTTGTCTTCTTCGTTCATTTCAATCTGATAATACCCTGATTTCAAGTCAAGTACACTGAACCATTTGGATCCGGACAAAGCAGACAGGGACTCCTCCAGGTTTGGCAGGGGATAGGCGTCCTTAACAGTCTGCAGGTTCAGCTTCCTATAGTCAATACACAAACGGATGTCACCATTCTTTTTACGGACCACAACAATGGGTGATGAAAATGGCGACTCCGACTCTCGAATAACACCAGCCTCCAATAGATCCCTCAGATGCTGGCGGACTGCTTCGATATCTTGAGGGTGGATGGGCCTTGCCCTGTGCTTGAAGGGAGTTTCATCATGCAGCTTTATGTGATGTTTCACCTTGTCTGTGCATCCAAAGTCCGTGTCACTGAGCGAAAAAACATCAGGAATCTTATTGAGCGTATCAATAATTCTCCTCTTCCACTCTGGCGGGATGGGTGATTCTCCAAAATCCAACTTCAGCGCAGGGGAAGCTCCTGATGGTGAACAGCTTGTTGACACAGTATGTGACAAGATTTGGGGTGAGACGGCCAGTTCACCGATAATGGACAGAGGTGGAATGATCACATCCTGGTCCGACTCATTGCTGAGAATCACTGGGATCTTCTTATGGGATTGGCTTGGGAGCATAACCAAAGAGTTCTTGACACACAGCCCACCCGGCAATGGTGAGGCTGGATGCTCCACAAGCCCCCATTGAGCAGAAGACAGGATGCTGGCGTGGATGAAGCCATCGATGAGGGTAGTGTGTAGGGATGTAACGATACATCGTGACACGATTAAAATCGGTACAAATGCGTGACGATTCGCATCGGTTCACAGAAAAAATTAATCGCGATTCTTGGCGAATCCGAGAGTACGTTTTTTTAATCAGAAATAGGTTACGTTGTGGCTGCAGCTTCCACTGCCGCGTCTGCCTTTCTGTGTCACACACACACCCCTACACACATGCGCAGTAGTGGTAATCGGCGTCAGGCCTGACTGTACCGTAAATGATACCATGACACAGACCCTCCAGGAATTTACCATGTTGCCATTTGCAACTTCAACGCAACTTCAGTGAATCCCCGTGAATTTAGGGCGGTGTTGCAATTTTAACCAATCACCGCAACTTCTCCGCAACTTCCGCGCAGTCTGCACGGGGGATTAAAACGGGTCAGGGACGGCCACACGGTGCGGGAGGATCCGCTCGTGGGACCTCACCCCGGCGCTGGCTGGCCCCCGCCGGGCGCATTTCCTCCGAGGCGGTGCGCCGCGACCGGCTCTGCGTTTACAGCGCCCGGACCTCGCCGTTTCCCGGGGCCGTGGACTCTCATTAAAGGGTTAACGAGCTATCATCTTAATTGTTTTTATTTTCAGTTCGCTCATACTTCAAGCTGAAAGGTAATGGTCAGATCAGCTGCTTGCTGGCAGCCCTAATAAGAACACAAACTGTTTGAGAGTTTCTGTAAAGAGAGATTTTTTTCCTACAAATAAAAAGATAATTTTATTTAGTCAGAGTTTGTCTGTAGCTCATTTTGATTTTAAAAAATCGTGAAAAAATCGTATCGTGAACAAAAAATCGTGACTCGAATCGAGTCGTGAGTTGAGTGTATCGTTACATCCCTAGTAGTGTGGCCAGCAGGGATGAGAATAGGAGACTTGCTGGCTAACCTCACCACCCGCTGCCCACCTGTTGTTGCTGATGGCGGATCTGTAGCAGTTTGAGCACTGCTTTGTAGCCGTGAGCAGTTGGCTGGAAGTTGGCGTATTCACTCCCCGTGTACTGTTTGTAAAGCGGCTCCAGAGTGTTCATGCCAATTAACACTGGGGACTGATGGGCTCCGACATCAGGAACAACGAGCGCCAGCGTGGAGACATCCAAATCGACACCCAGGAACTCACTGGGGAATGTGACCACCATCTCCACATATCCAAGATAAGGAACTGCTTGTCCTGCAGCTCCTTCAACTTGCAATAAATCACACAAAGACTTCACAGGTTGGTCCGCAAAATGCTGGTTATAGAACGACACAGGGATCGTAGTGACTTGCGATCCTGTATCCAACAGACAATCAAATTCTTCACCAGCAATTTTGATGTTAGCTGTACAGCGGGATCCAACCAAACCTTTGGGTAGCCTAGCTGGAACAGCAGAGTTGATCTGAGTTACTTCATGGCATTTAACTTTCTCAGGTTGGGACATTGTGGGTCCACAACAGTTCCGGTTCGTCCCACAACTGGAACTGGCTCTAGTTTAAAGAATGTCTTGAAGAAATGTCTGATCTTTGCCATCTTTGCTGCTTTTCAGCGAACTGCTTCCTCTTTACGGCGACCAGTGCAGAGTTCGGGGGGTTGTCACAGTGAGTCTTTATATGACCATCTTCACCACACCGATAGCAGTAGCCGGCTTTGGGAACAGAAGACGGGTTCTTTGATGGCTTGCCCGTCTTCTGTCCCTCCCCCAACCTACGACCAGGTGTGGGCTTGAACCCAGCAGAGTGACTGGAGCTTGAGCTGGACTGGCCTGCAGTGAGGGTTGCAAGCTGCTTCTGTATGTCGGCCAGTTGCTGAGCTAGTTGCTGCGTGACGTTGGTGAGCGCAGCAATCTCTCCCTTCCCCGCACCGTTGGTGTAGACATACTGCGCGTGGGTTGCAGGGATCGTGATGGCCCAAGATGAAGCTTCATGCGGATGGTTTTTGCAGCTTCACGATTCTCCTCAGTTCGCAGAAGGAGCAGAAATTCAGCAAATGATGGGAGATCATGTTTACGTTGCTTTAACTGGAGTTCTATAATCAGGGAATTGTCCCAACAGCCGCGGCAAAACTGAGTCAGTAGGTGTCGGCCAAAATCTTTGTTTAAAACTCCGCCTCTTTTCACAGCTTGATTCAGCTGCAGACGTTGCAAATAGTGGGACGGCTTCTCTCCATCATCCTGAAATGTGTCCATGAATTTGGCGTATAGTTCATCACCATCCTGCACCGTACCGTACGCTGAGTCAAGTGTCTGTAGATACACTGTTGGTGGAGTGTCGGTCTCAGGTGCTTAACCACATCAGCAGCAGGTGATAACAAGCTGTCGAAGATCTTACGTGAGCGTTGTAGGTCAGACACGGCAGGATCTTGTAATAGCAGTTCAACTTCAGAGCGCCATATTTCATAGTCTGACTCGGTTTGAGGTCTGGGCAATCTTCCAGAGAAGGCTCTGAGACGCGGTGTGGAGTGCATAGCATTGTCGTCATTCTTGACAATATGCTCAACCACATAGCGTTGAACTTCAGGTGGATTGAGGTTGGTGTGTGACATGGCCGGAAAAGGGGATCTTGAAGCATGCTGGGCTGTGGGGCCCGGCTGAATTCTTGGCCGGGACTCAGTGTTGTGGTCTGAAGCAGCAGGACCAACTGGATGACCAGAGATGGCAGCAGAAAGCAGCGGTGGCTTTTGCCCATCCTCCAAGGGAGACTCAACATCAGTGACAGTAGGATTGAGTTGAGTGACTGACTGCCCAAGCAGAGACATCACCCCGTTCAGGACAACTACGAAGTCTTGGCCGGTCAATTTCTCGACTTTTTGTAATTCGGCAAGGTAATTCTTAGTTTGCGACTTCCCTACCTCGTGCGCGCAGACTGCAGATAGATCCAAGATCTCATAAGTAACCTCATCGCCATTACACTCATATAGATATGGTAAAATTGGACGTAATGCAGCTAACGCAGTGCCTGCACTGTATTCAACCACAATTGAATGGTGAAAAACGGAGTTAGGTTCATCGATACGTTTAAATTTTGAAACAGCACCGTACTGCTGTAAAAACTCAACTACCTCTTCATCTGTTTCAGTTTTTGTCGCTTCCTTTACCAAAACTGCGTTTGGAATCTTAATGCCCAGTTTCTCGAATATGTCCATTTCCACACAAATTTATGAATACCGTTCACAAGTTCAGGTCTTTCTCCACTCCTGGCTAGCTCGCCACTTTATGTAACATGTACACCACCCTATTAAAAGTACTGTTTGGCTATCAGTTAGTAGCTACACAGTTATCATTTCTAGGCTAGGTTCAGAAGACTAGGTTAGACTCTAGGAGTGGAGAGTGAGACACTGAACGCAGATAAGGTTTAGCATCACCATATATTGTGCACCATATACATATTACAATTCATCCACAGTGAATAAAACACAGTACCAATACAAATGGCCATTCATAGGAAAATAAATACAATATGTACAGGAAACTTCATCAATTGGCATTATATAATTCGAAAACGCACATCATCTATAATATGCGGAGGAAAGGGACTCAAGCTTCGCTTGTAATGGCGAAGCGCGACCAAAATATAACAGGCCAACAGTGGAGTGTCCAGTGAAAAGAGAGGGGGGGAGAAAAGAGTCAGTATTGTGTATGTAATGAATGTATGGCCGTTAATAGGTCGCAAGGCAAAGGTTTAGGGGAAAAATATGTGGCTGCATACAAGAGTCTCCTACCAGCCCGACTAGAGCTGACTCCTTTCTGGATCCTCAGGCTTTGTGCCCAGGCTAGGCTTAGCTCGCCATCAACCTGGCCAATTCAGTGATTCAAGTGGCACACAGCTCAGATTCAGGCAATTAGCGGCTCCGGTAGTCGGCTCAGCAACCAGCGTGCTCCTGCGGCTACTGCCGGTAGCAATAGCAACTGTACTGTGTTTATCCGGACTCTATCATGTGAAGGTGCGACGGCGGAACAGCGTGACGTCATGACGCGTGTAATATTTTAGGCACGGGGAGGTGATCCTGATTAATTAATAAAAAGGTTTTTCCACCCGGGTTACACTAGCGTCAGGGCTTTGTGTTTACCTCTGGCTGCTACTTTTGTACACACACACACAGGTTTCAAAACCTACATTTGTTGTTCACCTTTTCCTTTAAAAATGCAAAATAAATATCTTTTTTGACTGCCTCTTGTCTTCCCTGAGTTCTTTTGTTGTTGGTTGTCAGCATTATTGTTTCTGCTTATAAAAGGAAACGTAACGATGATGATGATAATAGTAATAATAATAATAAATTTTATTTTTTAGGTGCCTTTCTGTCACCCAAGGACACCATACAATAAATGAGAGTAGACAGCAAATAACAGAAGCAAACAAAAAGAACCATAAAAGTATCAAATTACAAGAATACAACATTAAAAACAGGTTAAAATAGGACAATGCAATTGAATCGGATGGAAAAGGCTATTTTAAACAGGTGGGTTTAAGTGCAGACTTGAATTGTGAGAGGGAGTTGATGTTCCTTATGACGGGGGGTAAAGAGTTCCAGAGCTAGGGCCTCATGTACGCCAGAACCCGGAAACTGACGTACACACAAAAATATTCAGATGTTTCAAAGTGTGAGTTCGCATGGTTTCAAGCACGTTTCTTTTGTACATCCCAATCAACGTAGAATTGAGCGCACATGCAGATGTGCGAAACTCCTCCCTGTCCACGCCCCCATTTAAATATGCAAATCGAGTTAAATAGGCTCTGGACCTGAGATTCTCTCCTCTTTCAGATCAAAGAACACAATGAGTAGAGGTAAGAACAGAAATTTTACCGAGTCTGAGCTTGAGGTGCTCATAAATGAAGTTGAGATGCGCAGGGAGATTCTGTTTGGAACCCTGTCGACAGACATTAATATGAAAAGAAAACGACGTGAGTGGGAGCATGTGTGTGAGGCTGTGAATGCCGTTGGGTCCGAGCAGCGCACAGAATCAGAACTAAAAAAAAAGTGGTCAGATCTGAAGGTGGAGGTGAAGCGGGGGGTCTCTGCCCACCGCCGAAGCGTGACCGCAACAGGCGGGGGGTCAGGAGTGGAGGAACTTTCCTCTTTTGACAGGAGAGTGGCCTCCTTGGTCGGTGACACAGCTCTCACCGGAGTGGTGGGAGCCCATGGAGGTGACACTGATCCACTGAACCAGCTGCAATGCCTCATTTGTCCACGGGGAGGAGCATTGATGTTCCGCTCTCACCGTAGTCTGTCTAAACTAAGACACATCTAACAGACAAGCTGGGGTGAGCTGGTGACCCGATCAGCTGAGACAGAGCACAATCATGGATGTGTTTAGTGGTGCAAAGGATCATCATGATCCGTTCATATCGCCCCCCAAGTATTCCGCGGATTGGTTGATGGGGAAAAAACAGTTGTGATAAGATAACACTGAGGCACCGCTGCAGCCACAACTCCATGTCACGCACAACAACATCATGCCAACATAAACTTGTTATTAAAGAAAACTCCGCCCGTAACTGTTTTTTTAATAGTTATATCTGTGTGATGCTTTCTGAAGCCTGCAGTATGAAACACGTTAGATTTCTGAGTATTCCTCTGAACGCCATAGTGGACATATTGATAGTACAGTATACTGTACAGTATGATGGATACTGATGTCCAGCTGTGGCTTTCACTACATGCAGATTAAGAGTGAGCGACAGAGAGAGAGTGCGCGAGAGAAGAGCTTCAGTAATTATGTACAGTGAGGACAGAATAACCTAGATGCTGTTGATTTGGTAAACAGTTAACCAATAATAAATAAAATATATAATAACATTAATGTGACTCGTCGAAAGCTGGGCGCAGAGGAGACCACCGGGCTCTGGCTCTGTCCAGCATGAACTAAAACACAGCACGGACACTTCAGAAACTATTCGGAATGAGTACTGTAGTGTAGGTTCCTGACACCACAAGTGCAAACAAAAGGTTGATACCTACAGTACATAACAAAGGGCTTCCAAAGGGCTGTTAATCACCAGGTATTCTCCCTCTTTAAATAGCGTCTCACAACGATCAAACTGTGATCAAATATTCAAATATTGTTGTAATTATGTAAAGACTAGTGGTGGCCATAGATACTGTAATGCGCCAAAGCCAATCGAGCAGTTTTGAGAATAGATTAATGGAGATATTTTTTTATCGCCCGATAAGAGTCTCACGTTAACGCCGATAACGGCTCAGATGTTGATGTAGATGTTGTTGATTTGGTGAAAGCTGACATGTTAGATATAAACACCTTAAATTTAATTTAATAAATGAATTTCATGAATGAATTTAATTCATGAACACGCTCAAATCATACGGCTACTGTATAGTGTGCAGTACTCAAACCAGCTGCATTTTCCGCTCTGTGATCTGTGACACTGGGAGACCAAAAAGCCCATTACTGTAAGAGCAAACAAAAGATTGAGCAACGAGAATGCTAATGTGTGTAAGCTACATCATCTCCAGGTAGAACAATTTTAAAGAACTCTGTGCGAGAAGCGCCATCTCCTGGTCATACCCTGTAATCACATGAATGGGTGGAGTTACAGTAAAAAATAGACACGCCCAGGAGAAGGAGGGGGGTCTCGCCGGTCACGGTAATTAGCAGGCACCTGGCCGAAAGTCAGCTGGAAGACGGCTGCCATTCAGCTGGCGTTCAGCTTGAACAGGAAATTTTAGGTTGCTACTACTGTAGGACCTGATTGTCTTGGGTGACCCTACCAGGGCCATGAAGCCCCCGACAACATAGTTCCTAGGATCATTGGAACACACAAACCCCTCCACCGCGATAAGGTGGCAGCACCAGGAGGGGTGGGTGAAACGTTGGAGTGTATTCCTGATCCTATCCATCTTGGTCACTCCCAAAGAGAACCTCAGCATCTTCATCTCTGCTACCTCCAGCTCTGCCTCCTGTCTTTTCCTCAGTGGCACTGTCTCTAGACCAAACAACATCGCTGGTCTCACCACAGTTTTGTACACCTTTCCCTTCATTTTAGCTGAAACTCTTCTATCACACATCACACCTGACACTTTTCTACGCACATTCCAACCTGCCTGCACACACTTCTTCACCTCCTTTTCACACTCTCTATTGCTTGGACTGTTGTCCCTAAATACTTCAAATCCTCCACCTTCTTTATTTCTTCTCCCTGTAACTTCACTTTTCCAATTGCGTCCCTCTCATTCACACACATGTACTCTGTCTTGCTGCAGCTAACCTTCATTCCTCTCCTTTCCAGGGCGAACCTCCACTTCTCTAGTTTCTCCTCCACCTGTTCCCTGCTCTCACTACAGATCACAATGTCATCTGCAAACATCATAGTCCATGGAGATTTCTGTCTAACCTTGTCTGTCAGTCTGTCCATCACCATAGCGAACAAGAAGGGGCTCAGAGCTGATCGCTGATGTAGTCCCACCTTCACCTTGAACTCCTCTGTCACACCTAGAGCACACCTCACCACTGTCTTACAGCCCTCATACATGTCCTGCCCTGCTCTGACATACTTCTCTGTCACTCCAGACTTCCTCATACAATACCACAGTTCCTCTCTGGGCACCCTGTCACAAGCTTTCTCCAGGGGTCCGTTTCACAAAGCAGGTTTATTGAAAACTCACAGTCTGTTAACCCTGGAATCACGGAAACTCAGAGTTTTCCGTTTCACAAAGGAGGGTTAATCAAACCCGAGAGAGAGGGTTAACTCTAACCTGTTTCACAAAGTGAGGTAACTTAACCTCAAGCTCAGTTGCCTTAGTAACAGACTCCGTGAATCTAACCTGGTTGGGACCAGGTTTTCCTGAAGAAACCCTGAGTTTCTCTCTGTCTCCGCCTCACATACTTAATTTGATTTCCTCATTCCTGCGCTGTCAGAACGTCCTCTAGTTCCAGAAGGCAATGTTTGGTGTCAACTTTTTGAACATGGCGTGTCCTTTTGTTCACGATCCTGTGGACGAAGGTGCAGCAATCCTGCGCAGGGAATTACATATCTGTCGGCAGAGAGTACTCAGACCACGCATAGATATTTAAGCCCTCTCGGACAATTTTCTTTTTGAGCGGTACCGTTTTACTTCACAGTCTATAATTTACATACACAACCTCATCCGTCCGCACATTTCAAACATCAAGAGTCGCAGTCATGCGCTCACATCGCAGCAGATTTTGTGTGTGGCGCTGCGTTTTTCTGCCAATGGCAGTTTTTTGTATAACATCAGAGATGCTGAGCACTTGAGTAAGGCAACTCTATGCAGGGCCATCGGAAGAGTCTGCCTCACCCTGAAAAGACCTTTACCTATATTTGTTGTCTTCCCTGGACACAAACCTGTCAGGGCCATTAAGGAAGAGTTCCACAGGATCGCAGGTGAAGGATGTAGAGATCTGTTGAATTCCTTTAATATCAGGCTGTATTATAACATTGTGCTGCCACCTCAGACTTGAATTAGTAATTTTTATTATTTTTATTTGTTTTAGGATTTCCCAATGTGATTGGCTGCATAGATGGTACGCACATTCCCATCACAGCTCCCTCACATAATGAGGCTGATTATGTGAATAGGAAGTCCATTCACAGCATTAATGTGCAGGTACATGTAGACTAAGAAGTTTCACTGTGTTAAGCACTTCCTCATAATTTAACTAATATCTGTCATTCACTGCACTGTCAAGATCATATGTGATGCTGCACACATAATCTCCAATGTGGAGGCCAAGTGGCCTGGGTCTGTTCATGACTCAAGGATATACCACGAGTCAAACCTGAGTGCCAGGCTGCAGCACGGTGAGAAACCTGAAGATTTGAAGTAAAATTCTCTTGTCTCCCCCCTTTACAACACCCCATGCATCCTCTCTACATTACAGGAGAGTTTGACGGCCTTCTGCTGGGTGACAGGGGTTACCCCTGCCAACCAAGGCTGCTGACCCCTTACCCGGACCCTGAGCCAGGCCCCCAACAAAATTCAACCGTGCTCACAGCAGGACGAGAGCTCGGGTGGAGATGACCATAGGCCTGCTGAAAGCCCGTTTCCAGTGCCTACGTCACCTCAGGGTGACCCCTGAGAGGGCCTGTGATATTATTGTGGCATGTGTTGTTCTTCAAAATATTGCCACTATTAGAGGAGAGCAACACCCCGCCCTACAGATTGATGACCCCGATGAAGACCCCGTCCACCTGCCAGCTATGCAGGATGGCCGAGCGGTCAGAGACCCGATTTGTACTAATCACTTTTGAGTTTAAAGCACCACCACAAATAAAAATAAAAACATGAGGCACATTTCAGTCTTCTTTATTTCCTACAAATACAAAAGCTAGTTAAGTTAATGTTCCAATAGTTAACATTGACATAATTGACATGTGACCATGCACCCACCTTTAATTTATGTTCCAGTATTTGGATTTCCAAATCTGCTTTTTTAATCTGGCGGTCGAGGTATAGCATTTCTTTATCGGTCTTCTGGATTTTTTTTAGGAGGTGAATTTTATAAATTTCTTTTACTGGTAACTGGGAATACATAAAGAGGACATACAATTAACCTGTTGCACATGAATTCCACACAATAAATCTCTGCAGTTTCATGAACAGCTGTCTCACTGTGTCAATCTCTGCAGTTGAGGTCAGGGGAGTCTCCTGCTGCTGCCCAGCCACACTCTGAGCAAAGGATGAGAATGTGTTAATACTTCAGTGTCACTCTGTACTCCACCACAGTGGTCAGAAGTGTCAATGGGAAGAGAAATCTTGGTAACATAAAGACACTACCTCAATAGGCCTTCCAGGATCCTCCTCTGTGAAGGCAGCAGACATTGTTTCCTCCTCATTGTCTTCGTCCTGAATGAGTGATATTTTTTACTATACTTAAACTACCATTCAGCAAAATCTTCGGAGTGTTGCCTACTTACAGTTGCAGGGTCTGCTGTGGCGTGAGGGGGCTCCACCAGGCAGATGGCACCATCAGAATCTGTTGGGATAAAATGAAAGACATGACAGGGAAAGAAATATTTGTGTGAATAGGCACCCAAAAGAGGAGTATATAGGCAGAGAAATATTACATTTTATGTAGGCACTTGTGTCTTGAGGTGGGGGCTCAGAGGATGAGTTCGCACCAGGGATTCCCTCTGCCACTGGCCTTCCCACATTCTGGCTCAGGGCCAGCTCCTCTGCCTCCGTTAGAGGTGGGGCTGCTGGGCCACCACCTGTTTTTTGGGCATCTGCCCTCTTTCTGTTGGCTGAGTAAAAATCTGGGTTAGTTTATTAGGCTTCATTGTTTAATACAATATAAAGAAGACATTTTTGAGTGTTAAAATAGCATTATGGAAGGGATGTCTGACCTGTTTGAACAAAGAAAGACATGCTCATATTCTCCATATGCAGTCATTAATATTTCCAATTCTATTGGGGTGAAAAATGCTTTATTAGCAAATATTAGCAAAGTGCAACTTCTTTAATGTTTGTAATAAATTAAATCCATCATCGTGGATTAAATAGCTAATTCTGCAGTAGCCACATGGATTGAGAACCCAGAGCTTTTTATACAGATGTGGAAGGATACCTTTTGCATCAGTATCCGACATCTATGGGCGTGACAAATCGTCGGTGGTCATTACGAACATTATGGGTAGTGTTGGCCTTTCTGCTATCCAAAACATAAAAATGAAAGTTTCTTTCTCATAATAGAAGGAGAAAAAAATCATACTGAGGGCTACAACATCGAGCTATTTTATTGTTATCATCACTTTGCCATGTTTGTGTTGAGAAATGTTGATGATATCATTAAAAGAAATCCTTAAAATAGTGAGAAAAACACTTCCGGACAGAAGGTCTTCGGTTGTCCAATCAGATTGAAGCTCTCAGTGTCATGCATCGCCATGATCGGGTTATTATTGGAGTGAATAGACGGTTGTAGCCTCTGCTTTAAGCGTCTCTTACTGCCATGGACAGATATATATTGGAGTCAATTGAGAACCCAGAGTGTTTTATACAGATGTCGGTATTTTACGCGTTGGGAATGACAACAGGTTGCGTCAGACAAAGAGCTGATCAGTCTTCCTGAACAGCCTGAGTGTGCCAGATGTACTCTGTCAGGGCCCTGACAGGACACAGCACAGACTGACGTTGCTCGGTCAACCAATCCCCTCCAAAAGAGGGGAGCGACCATAACTCTCCCGACTGAGATAGGTGGAACTTGGAAAAAACCTGGACAGGAACGCTGGGTTGGGGTGGAGGACCGTGCTTGACCCGTCTGGTGAGAACCTGCAGCAGTCACTGTGGACCAACAGTGCCTGGAGCTCACATACCCTCCTGGTGGAGGTTATGTAGGTCTAGTCTTGTGAACTGTAAGCCGCTGTGTGCCTTTCAGGAACTGCAAAATCGAGGAACAGCTGGCCTCCTTGAGTCCGTGTTCACTGCCACACACCACCTTAATATCTGCCACCATACCTCGAAGGATAACAGCAGAGTTGCCTGCGTCAAGCTGGTCCTGCAAGAACAGCAGGATTTCCTGGGCCATGGCTGAGTAGGGGTCCACCTGGTGGGTCCCACATCAAATGGAAAACATTTGGAACAATACGAGTAGGCCACCCTAGTAGATGATGCCAGTGCTTCCTGTATAGTCCTCACCACTGGCACTGGAAGACCTAACACCAGGAGTCTGTCCCTCTTAGGGGCCAGGCCACCAACCTGAGCCCCGCTGGGAAGGGGTGGAACAGGGTTCTCTTCACCTGAGACAGCAGGTCCCTGCGCTGTGGGAGTTCCCATGGCACGCCGTCCAAGAGTTGTGGAATCAGAACCATGGCAACTGGGGCCAAAAGGAGCCACCTGAATCAACCTTCTCCATGCCACCTGTAACATTAGGAGGAGAGGCTGGAAAGGGGTGAAAAGAGGAAAGGCATAGAACAGCCTCTGGGGCCATGGGTGAGTCAGAGCATCCCACCCCAGAGGTTGATTGTCGATTCAAGAAGAGTTGACAAAGTGCAGACTCTCAGGAAGCAAACAGGTCGACCTCCACCCTGCTGAGGCGACGTTAGATCTCCTCCACCACCTGAGGATGGAGTCTCCCTTCTCCAGGACGTGGGCCCTCTCTTGACATGATGTCTGTGGCTGTGTTCAAAAACTTTCCTGTGCCTGCTGCAACAGCCTAGCAGCATCTGGCCCAAATGCTGTCTCAATCCCCTGCTGGAGCTGGGACTGAGACAGCCACGGGTGGTGTCTAGTAACCCTAAAGGATGCCAATGCTCTGCCTGCAGCCTCAGCCTACTCTTTCATAACTGAGGAGAGACATGAGGAAGCCACCTGAAGTTCACTCACAACACTGGAACCCCTCGACCCATCCTGCACCTGACAAGACAGGTGACGTAGGTACAGAGACATGATAGCTCCAGTGTTAGCCAGGCCAGTCTGAGTAGCCATGGCTCTGTGCAGCTTGGCAAGCAGGCCATCCAGAACCCTGCTTTTTCTGCTAGGGCAGGTGGCTCTGCCGAGAACAGAGCTGGAGGGAAAGACCAGCGGAGTAAGAGCTGGGTCCACTGGTGGGAGCGACCTGCAGACAACCTGCTCCTTATCATGCATGTCAGAGAGCCTTTTACATGATGTAGACGGCCTACTTGTGGCAGCTGGTGTGGCAAACTGTTTGCAAACCAGGTCTTTAAAGTTGGGCAAGGAGGAAGACCTGGGCAGGTATGGAGCACACATCTACATCCTCCTCAAACTGAGAAGTGGGTGCTGAGGGATTCTCTGGGAGGGCAACGTCCAGGGCCCTTGTTGCCCTACTAATGACCTCGGCGAAGTGGTGGGCCACCTCACCTTCTCAGGTGTCGCCTGGCAATGGCTGCCCACAGGATACATCAAACTTTGGCAGATATGGAGAGAGATAGGCATTGTGTCAAACAGTCAGTGCTGAGAGAGTATGGCTACTGTACCTTGCAACAGTCATTATCTATCATGGAGCAGAGCAGGAAGGTTGAATATTAAGTGAGGACATTTCCATTCCTTTCTAAAGCCCATGGGTCTGTGTCTTGCTCTGGCAAACATTCTGTTGACCTTTGCTGTAATTGATGGCCGGTCTACAAATAAGTCAGCAAAAACAAATAATGTGGTAATGAAACTTAAAATGGAGCACATGTTAATAATGTTATAAACTTAATGTAGGGTCTGACTGTTTGAACAAAAATTTACACCAGTGGTTGTCACAAACAAGTGGAAGTTGGAGAATTGAAGTGAATAACACTGTGGATTCAGCTATTGTTTACTCTGTTGTTCAGCTGACATTCACACAAAGTTGATGACAACATCAGTGTTACCATACTGAATGGCTGGGATAATGGTTTGTGATAATTGTGCTACCATTCGGCAGCCACATCCAATTAAAAGTCAAAGGCTACATTTAAATCAAATCATGAAACATCACTTCCTTTCCTCCAATTAGAATATACTGAGAAGACATTTTCTGTGTGCTGTAACTTGCAAATATCTGGAGTAAATATTTCATTAGAGTAACTGGTTTAGGTTCACCAACACTTATACCAATAAAACTGAGGCTCATTTATTATTGAATAAGTCCCAAATAATAGCTGTAGGTGTGTCCATGAAAAGCTATATTGCAACCCAAATTGTTGTAATTCAATTATTATATAAAAAATGTTACTTCTACTATCATGTCATTGAATTAATTTTTGTCCAGTGAAACTCAACGCTCAAATGTTTCAGATCCCACCAGCATTCTGGCTTTAATATAAAATATTATGTTAAGCTTTGCCAGTGGGTTAAAAAAGTTAATACAATTATATAAACTACACACAAAATGCAAGGAAATTTGTGTTTGGTAGATTATTTGTTTGTTGTAACAGTGCTTCTTGGCAATAAATCTTAAAGTCTGATTGTTTCCCTTTTAAATAGTGTCACATTTGTAAGGAACATGCGTTTGTGTGATGAGCAGCTGAGCTGAGTATGTGGGTTGCGCCCATGAAAAATTTGCCAAATCTTCTCTGACAATGCCAAACAGCTTTTCATTGCTTTTGCTACTGACTCTTGTTTTGAGCTTCTAGTACCATCAGCTGCTGACAATCAGGTGCCTGATTGTGCCTGACAATGCCTTTCGCCATCAGGCCCGTTTGTGCTGCTGTCTACACCAATAGAGTAACATTGTGGTGGAGGCAGTGTGATGGAAACTGGCACTGGAAAAATGAGGCTTGTTATCATTAGAGGGATATCAAAGCAGAGAGATGTCGAGATAAAATTCTGCAACCAGTGGCAATCCCATATCTCCACACTCCGGGACCAAACTCTGTTCTCTAACATGAAGTATGCCCCCACAGAGCAATTTCTTCAGATACTACCTCCAATATTTAGGAGTGGAGAGGATGGATGGAATGGCCTGCCAGCTGTCCTGACCTCAACCCCATTGAACACCGGGTTGACTCACTTGTGACAAATGCTGGTTAAAGAATGGGATGCCATCCCACAGCAGTGTGTGACCAGGCTGGTGACTAGCATGATGAGGAGGTGCCAGGCTGTTGTGGCTGTGTATAGTTGTTCCACACACTACTGAGGCACCTGTTTGTTAAATGAATAAGTTGTTAAATTGCCAATATGTCTTGTTTCCTCAGTCTTCAATCATCCAATCATCCACCAAACAACACCACGTATAGGAGATTTGGCTATTTTTTCATGGGTACAACACACATACTCAGCTCTGCTGCTCATCCCACAAATGCATGTTCCCTACAAATGTGACACCGTTTAAAAGGGAAATAATCAGGCTTTCTAATGGTACAAGATTTATTGCCAAGATACATAACAAAGAAATAATCTTCCAAACCCGAATTTGATTGTTTTTCCTGTGTAGTTTATAATTATATTCATTTGGAGGATGATATTGTCCGGAGTGAATACAGCTTTTCATCCACATTGGACCAAGTTGGGTTTGGGCAGGGCTGAATTTGAGCCGGAACATGCCGGAACAAGATCCAGAACCTCTGACATTGGATCCGGCAGCTCTTTAATTGGATCCGCCATCTCCATATCACAAAGAAAAAAAGGCAAAGAATAATTAATTAAAATAATAAAAGTTTGTTTAGTCTTCAGTTTTGATATGTGTTGTTAGTGATTTCTCTCATATGACAAGACATCCATAAAATCTCTCCTTGCATATTACGGAAGGGTGAGGGGGTGCACACACTTATCCTGCCCTCTACAGACATTTTGCGCAGGCAGCGCAGGATCCCACCCGTGATAGCGCAACTAGAGAATGTTACAATGGACTGGCAAAGCGCTTATCATCCCATGCGTATGATGCATTACAAGAACTGTCAGAGCTGTCCCTCGAGCTCCAAAAACGAGAGTGTAACATCATAATGTCGCATAAAGCCATTTGCAGACAAATCCGGGTGTTCAAGGCCATGTCTGAGCGGCCAGGTCGACACAGTTAATGATGTCAACATCATGGAGATGAGGGTCAGATCAGGCAGTTGGATGGGGTTAGTATTATCATATTTATATTAATTAATGCTGCCGCTGACCTCCGCTTTGACGCTCCTGAGGAAGCGCCTCGACCTCAACGCACTAAACAAAGTACAGGTGGCCTCCTCTACATCATCTGGGAAGATGCAGATTCTGTGGAAACATATTAGCTGGGACTTGATCAGGCCCCTGTACATATGCCTAGGATGATAACTTGTTTTATGAAGTAGTGTATGTCTGTCAGTATTTTTGAAATAAACTTTTGTTGCCAGTGTTTTTGACTGGCCGCCAGAGTCAGCAAAGAAGACCCTGGTATCGAGGAACTCGACTGTAGATCCTTGGGCTCTGATCTTGGTCAGGAACACTTTGACATGTGAACAGGAGGACCTGCTGAAATATTATATAAACTGTTAACACATATTTAAAAATGTCTCATTATGTAATATTCATTATGTATGGTATCAGCTGCCCTGTCGTTGCTCTCAGCTTGTCTGGAGGAGATAAACGTGTGGATGAATCTCAACTTTCTTCATCTCAACAGTTCTAAAACAGAGGCTATTATTGTGGGCACCCCTAACCAGATCCAGGCATTTTCCATAACCAGCCTCTCTTCATCAGTAACCAATCTTGGCGTTAGATTTGACCCCCACCTCACCTTTGAAACTCATATCAAACACCTCTGTAAGATCTCCTTCTACCACCTCAGAAATATTGCCAAATCTCACCTTACCAGACTGTGAAAAACTAGTCCACGCCTTTGTCTCCTCCAGACTTAATTACTGTAACACACTCCTCATCGGGACCCACAGTAAACACCTTCAGCAGTTACAACTAGTCCAGAACAGCGCTGCTAGGATCCTGATCCGAGTCCGAAAATCAGAACACATCACCCCCATCCTTCATTCACTGCACTGGCTTCCCATCTCCGCCAGAATCAAGTACAAAATCTCTCTTCTCACCCATCAGTGCATCTATGGCAACGCTCCCACCTACCTCAAAGAACTGCTCATCCCTCAAACCCCCACACGATCCCTCCGCTCCAAAAACTCTAACAATGATTGTATTTTTAACACTTATATAATCTTTGTTATGTCCCAGCTCATGTAGGGAAGGAAAGTAACATTAACCAGTTGTATTTGGTCAAATAAAAGTATTATTATTTTTGAAATTCAAATTAATTATACAACAAAAAGAGGTGAGGTATGTTCTAATTTTTATACATAATGAACATATATGTGGCTTGTGGGGGCAGCCCTGACAGTCTCATTTAACATATGTTATATATTAAATTATATGAAGGCCTTATTACTCATTAGCTAGTGCGTATTATAAGGTCCTTAATATAAAGTGTTACATAAGCCAGTTTTTTAAAAGTTGAGGTCAGTAAAGTCAGAGGTTTGACCCATAACATAACAGTATTATTTCACTGACCACGTAGAGACAGAAATCCAAAAACCAAAAAAGTGGTTGTAGCTTTAAAATGTGATTTATTATTGTACTGACAGTTGAAGGCATTTTCATTTCAAAAATCAAGTACAGCAGGAAGATCAACATTTAACAGAATGAGTTTGAGTAAGAAATGTAATCTCCGAGTGTGTTTATCACAGCAAGCAATGAGTCTCTACAAGTTGGAAAGAAGAGGGAGGCAACTCGTCCATACTAAAGTGGAGCAGTGTCAGCTGCAGATTGATGACCTGATCTGTTTGATGGATGGAGCTTCAGCATTCAGCTATCTGCCTTTCTGTCAGTGTCTGAGCAGCAATATGCAGCACTGCAGAGCAACTCCACTCCTCTGTTCAGATAGCACTATCATTTCATTCAAACCATATGAAACAAATTCCACTCCTTTGCACTCACAAGATAAAGTGAAACTGAACCGCTCTGAAGAGAGGCGACTGAACGCACTTTTGCAAAGAAAATGTTTAGAGTTGTGCATTGGTGAATTGTGAGTTTTGGGTGGGCAGTCCTGTTTTGTTTTACATTGCTACCATCCCAGCTGCAGATAGTTGTAAAGGTTCTATCCAAATCAAATCAAATTTTGCTTGTATAGCCCAAAGTCAAAGTACAATTCCTTCGGAGGGCTTTACAATCTGTACATGGAGTGACACCCTCTGTCCTTAGACCCTCGGTTTGAGTGACACAAAAAACCCTTTAACAGGGAAAAAATGTGGAAGAAACCTCAGGAAGAGCCATAGAGGAGGGATCCCTCTCCCAGGACGGACAGACGTGCTATGGATGTCGCGTGTACAGGACAAATCAACACAAACATATTGTACAATTACAATGAATGATAAAATGACAATGAATTACAATGAATGATAAAATGATTACAGTAGCGGAACGTGTGATAGAGATAGAGACACAGATGCACAGCAGTAGCAAATCAATAACTAACTATACACCGTAATGGAGATATGGTAGCAATAATGACAGTAGTAATATGTGTATTGGACGTCGTGCACCCCTCCTGGAGCTGCCACCTTACCGCGGTGGAGGGGTTTGCGTGTTCCAATGATCCTAGGAGCTATGTTGTCGGCGGCTTTATGCCCCTGGTAGGGTCACCCAGGTGCAAAGAGAGATCGGCGGCAGTCAGAGGCAGGGACCCTGGCGGTCCGACCCCCGGTTGCAGAAGCTGGCTCTGGGGATGTGGAACGTCACCTCTCTGGCGGGGAAGGAGCCGAGCTGGTGCAGGGAGGTTGAGAGGTACCGGCTAGTAGTATAGTCGGGCTCGCATCGACCCACAGCATGGGTTCCGGAACCAGTTTCCTTGAGAGGGGCTGGACGCTCTACCACTCTGGAGTTGCCCCCGGCGAGAGGCGCAGAGCGGTGGTGGGACTGCTTGTTTACCCCCAGCTCGGCGCCTATACGTTGGGGTTCACCCCGGTGGACGCGAGGGTAGCCTCCCTTCGCCTTCGGGTAGGGGGACGGGTCCTGTCGTCTGTGCTTATGCACCGAATGGCAGTTCAGAGTACCCACCCTTTTTGGAGTCTTTAGAGGGGGTGCTAGAGAGCGCCCCCTCTGGGGACTCCCTCGTCCTCCTGGGGGACTTCAATGCTCACGTGTGCGGCGACAGCGAGACCTGGAGGGGCGTGATTGGGAGGAACGGCCCCCCTGATCTGAACCCGAGTGGTGTTCTGTTATTGAACTTCTGTGCTCGTCATGGATTGTCCATAACGAACACCATGTTCCAGCATAAGGGTGTCCATATGTGCACTTGGCACCAGGACGCCCTTGGCCGCAGTTCGATGATCGACTTTGTGGTTGTGTTGCCGGACTTGCGGCTACATGTTTTGGACACTCGGGTGAAGAGAGGGGCGGAGCTGTCAACTGATTACCACCTGGTGGTGAGTTGGCTCCGATGGTGGGGGAGGATGGCGGTCAGACCTGGCAGGCCCAAACGTTCTGTGCGGGTTTGCTGGGAACGTCTGGCTGAGTCTCCTCACAGAGAGAGTGTCAACTCCCACCTCCGGGAGAGCTTCGCTCATGTCCCGGGGGAGGCGCGGGACATTGAGTCCGAGTGGACCTTGTTCCGTTCCTCCATTGTCAAGGCGGCTGACCGGAGGTGTGGCCGTAAGGTGGTCGGTGCCTGTCGTGGGGGTGGAAGGAGTTCAGTGAGGCCATAGAGAGCGACTTTCGAACGGCTTCGAGGAGGTTCTGGACCACCACCCGGCGGCTCAGGCCACTGTGTTCAGTGGGGACGGTGTGCTGCGGGGGCAGTGCCTCTGGACTGGCAGACCGGGGTGGTGGTTCCCCTCTTCAAAAAGGGGGACCGGATGATGTGCTCCAACTATAGGGGGATCACACTCCTCAGCTTTCCCGGGAAGGTCTTTTCAGGGGTCCTGGAGAGGAGGGTCCGCAAGATTGTCGAACCTCGGATCCAGGAGGAGCAGTGTGGTTTTCGTCCTGGCCGTGGAACTGTGGACCAGCTCTATACCCTTAGCGCGGTCCTGGAGGGTGCATGGGAGTTCGCCCAAGCAGTCTACATGTGTTTTGTGGACCTGGAGAAAGGCGTTCGACTGTGTCCCTCGGGGGGTCCTGTGGGGGGTGCTCCGGGAATATGGCGTTCCGGATCCATTGATACGGGCTATCCGGTCCCTGTACTCTCGGTGCCAGAGCTTGGTCCGCATTGCCGGCAGTAAGTCGGACCTGTTTCCCGTGGGAGTTGGACTCCGCCAGGGCTGCCCTTTGTCACCGGTTCTGTTCATAACCTTTATAGACAGAATTTCTAGCCGCAGCCAGGGCATTGTGGGGCTGCGATTCGGTAGCCTTAGGATTGGGTCGCTGCTTTTTGCAGATGATCTAGTCCTGTTCGCTTCATGGGATCGTGACCTTCAGCTCTCTCTGGAGCGGTTTGCAGCCAAGTGCGAAGCGGCTGGGGTGGAATCAGCACCTCCAAATCCGAGGCCATGGTTCTCAGCCGGAAAAGGGTGGAGTTCAGTCTCTGGGTCGGGGATGAGATCCTGCCTCAAGTGGAGGAGTTTAAGTATCTCGGGGTCTTGTTCACGAGTGAGGGAAGGATGGAATGGGAGATCAACCAGCGGATCGGTGCGGCTTCTGCAGTGATGCGGACTCTGCACCGGTCCGTCGTGGTGAAGAAGGAGCTGAGCCGAAAGGCGAAGCTCTCGATTTACCAGTCGATCTACGTTCCTACTCTCACCTATGGTCACTTTGGGTAGTGACCGAAAGAATAAGATCGCGAATACAAGTGGCCGAAATGAGCTTCCTTCGCAGGGTGGCTGGGCTCTCCCTTAGAGATAGGGTGAGAAGCTCAGCCATCTGCGAGGAGCTCAGTTCATAGAACCGCTGCTCCTCCGCATTGAGAGGAACCAGCTGAGGTGGCTCGGGCATCTCGTGAGGATGCCTCCTCCTACGTCCTCCCGCACGTCCCTCCGGGAGGAGGCCCCAGGGAAGACCCAGGACGCACTGGAGGGACTATGTCTCTCGGCTGGCCTGAGAACGCCTTGGGGTCCCCCTGGGAGAGTTGGCAGAAGTGGCTGGGGAGCGGGAAGTCTGGGTTTCCCTGCTCAAGCTGCTGCCCCCCCCAACCCGACCATGGATAAGCGGAAGAAAACGAACGAACGAACAACGTCGTGCAGGACCACAGCAGCAGGCACGATCCATGGGAACCTGCTGGACGACAGAGCACAGAAACTCCATGGAAGAAGTTTAGTTAGTAACATGCATTAATGAGACATATATGTTTACAGTAAAGGGAGATGTGACTACATCTTCACCCAATACCATGACTGACTAGGCATAACCCTGAAAGAGACAGACAGAGGGAGAGAAGGAGAGGAGGGAGGGAGTCTAATCCTATGGCAACATAACTAAGGGATGACCTGAGCCAGCCCTAACTATAAGCTCTATCAGAAAGGAGAGTCTTAAGTCTACTCTTGTAGTGTTGACCATGTCTGCCTCGTGAACCCAGAATGGTAGTTTGTTCCACAGAAGAGGAGCCTGATAGCTGAAATCTCTGGCTCCCAATCTACTTTTGGAAACTATAGGAACCACATGGAACCCAGCATCCTGAGAGCGCCGTGTAGAAGTAACAAATGAGTGGACTAGTTTTTCTGCATCTGCTTGAGACATGATGCGTCTGACTTTGGCAATGTTACGTAAGTAGAAGAATGCAGTCCTCGAAATTTGGTTTATGTGGACATTAAAGGACAAATCCTTGAAATCATGGTCAAAAACAAACCCAAGATTCTTCACGGTGGAGCCAGAGGCCAGGGTGGTTGTGTCTAAAGTAACTAAGTCTCTAGAAAGAGAGTTTCTGAGGTGTTTGGGTCCAATTATGAAAGAACTACTCTACTGAAACAGCTGTTTTACATTTTACTGAAAAAATCAGAGCACAGCTTGACAAAGGGGGAGTTGTTGGTGCTGTATTCTTAGACTTACGTAAAGCCTTTGATACTGTTAATCACAATGTCCTCATCTCCAAGCTCTCTTATTTTAATTTAAAATTTTCCACACAAACACTGACATGGCTCTCCACATATCTTTCAAATAAGGTGCAATGTGTCAGAGTCAAAGATGCATACTCAAATGATGATGACAAGCTATAAAAAATCTTGATAAAAACCATTTCATTACCACCACTGTTATATTCTCATGTGAGTGATTTTTGTTTGTTGTATTTATGTGTATGTTCATATATTTTGATGTTTTATGCCCTGCCAAGGACTGGGGATGTAAATTAGCCTGAGGCTTACTCTGGTGCATGAAATAGCATGTTTTAATTGTACATGGTCCCTAATAAACGTAAATGTAATTACAAGAACTTCAGTTTTGTCTGAATTCAACATCAGAAAGTTGTCATCCAACTTTTACTATCCTTAAGGCCTGCTTGGAGTTTAGCTACCTCATTGGTTTCATCAGGCTTGAATATAAGTATAATTGGGTGTCATCAGCATAACAATGAAAATGATATTGATTCCTAATAATATTCCCTAGAGGAAGTATATAAACTGAATAGAAGTGGTCCTAGTACAGAACCTTGTGGGACTCCGTGACAACTTTGGTATGCATAGAGGATTCATCATTAATGTGAACAAACTGAGATCGATCTAAGAAATATGTTCCTTTGATGCCAATTTGATGTTCCAGTCTCTGTAAAATAATGTGATGGTCAATGGTGTCAAATGTGGCAGGACAAGTACAGAGATGAGTCCTTTGTCTGATGCCATTAGGAGGTCATTTGTAACTTTGACTAATGCAATCTCTGTGATATGATGCACTCTAAATCCTGACTGAAAATCCTCAAATAAACTGTTCTTATGGAGAAAGTCACACAGCTGATTAGCTACAGCTTTCTCAAGTAGCTTAGAGAGAAAGGGAAGGTTTGATATCTATCTGTAATTGGCTAAGACCTCTGGATCTAGAGTGGGCTTTTTAAGAAGAGGTTTAATTACAGCTACTTTAAAGGACTGTGGTAGTTAGCGACACCGGAGGCCATAGTTAAAGCGGACGACATTGAATCTTTTTTGAAACTGCTGGCTAAAGATAAGCGCAAATACAGTAAGATTGTTATTCACGTCGGCGGTAATGACACCCGGTTACGCCAATCGGAGGTCACTAAAATTAATGTTTCATCGGTGTGTGAATACGCCAAAACGATGTTGGACTCCGTAGTTTTCTCTGGTCCCCTTCCCAATGTGACCAGTGATGACATGTTTAGCCGCATGTTGTCATTTCACCGCTGGCTGTCGAGGTGGTGTCCGGCAAACGATGTGGGATAGATAATTGGACACCTTTCTCGGGAAAACCTGGTCTGATTAGGAGAGACAGCATCCATCGCACTTTGGATGGAGCAGCTCTCATATCTAGAAATATGGCCAAGTTTATTAGCTGACCAAAACCATGTCGACAACCCAGAGTTGATACCAGGAAGCAGAGCTGCAGTCTTACACGCTTCTCTGCGCCTCCATTAGAGCAGCTGCCCACCCAGTCCTTTAGTATAGAGACTGAGGAGTTCATCATAAAAACTTAAAAAAAGTTAAATCAACACCCAACAGTCCAAAATAAGAGAATTAAATGTGGACTCAAATATATCAGGTCTTTGTCATCTAAAGCTGTTTTAGTCAATGAATTAATATCTGATTATGATATTGATTTGTTCTGTCTCACTGAAACCTGGCTGCAGGAGAATGAATATGTTAGCTTAAATGAATCCACTCCTCCGAGTCATTATAATACTAATGTTCCTCGAAGTACTGGTCGAGGTGGTGGAGTTGGAGCTATATTTGACTCAAGTCTATTAATAAATCCTAAACCTGCAGAATTTGCATCAGGCTTGATCCTTAAAACAGATAAAGTAATTGTTGTAGGTGATTTTAACATTCATGTGGATAACCACAATGATAGTCTTAATACTGCGTTTATCTCTCTATTAGACTCAATTGGCTTTTGTCAAAGTGACTCATTGTCTGAACCACACTCTTGATCTTGTTCTTTCATATGGCGTTGAAATTGATAATAGTCTTTCCACAGAATCCTTTTCTGTCTGACCATTTTTTAATAACCTTTGAGTTCATACTACTGGACTATAAGCCTTTGTGTAGAAACTTCTACAGCAGATGTTTATCTGATAGTGCTGTAGCCAAATTTAAGAAAGTGATTCCTTCAGTATTGAATTCAGTGCCATGTCTAACTGTAACAGAGGACTTGTCTGCTTCCTTTAGCCCCTCACAAATAGATCATCTTGTTGATAGTATTACAGACTCATTACGGACAACTCTAGACTCTATTGCACCTCTGAAAAAGAAGACAATTAAACAAAGAAGGCTAGCACCATGGTATAGCCAGCAGACTCGTAAATTAAAACTGGAAGAATCTCATCTAGTCTGGCAAGATAATCTCAGAACATACAGGAAGGCTCTCCGTAATGCCAGAGCAGCCTACTACTCTTCATTAATAGAGAATAAGAACAACCCCAGGTTTCTCTTAGGCACTGTAGCCAGGCTAACAGAGAATCACAGCTCTACTGAACCATCTATTCCCTTAGGTCTAAGTAGCAATGACTTTATGAGCTTCTTTAATGATAAGATTATAACTATTAGAGACAAAATCCATCACCTCCTGCCCTCAAAAGGCATTGATCTGCAGTCTGATACAGCAAGTTTGGAAACAGCTATAAAACCTGATATGTATTTAGACTGTTTTTCTCCCATCTACCTTCATCAAATAACTTTAATCATTTCTGCAGCTAAGCCGTCAACCTGTCTCTTAGACCCCATCCCAACCAGGCTGCTCAAGGATGTTTTACCTCTAGTTAGTCATTCGTTATTGGATACGATTAATCTGGGCAGTTTGATAGTGAATGTTAAAAACCAGGACAGTATATACTAGCTAGACACTTTCTTTCTTTAATTGCTCCATTGCCTTCAGTTGGTTTCTCAGATTATTAGTTGGAAAACATAAGAAAATGATTTTGGCCTCAATGCATTGGCTTTCTGTTTATTTTTACATTGATTTTAATGTTGACTTTTAAAGCTTTACATGACCAGGCCCCTATATATAGAAAAGACCTACTAACCTCCTATGAGCCTGGGCACCCTCTTTGTTCAGCTGGTGGTGGCTTTCTGGTTGTTCACAGAGCCTGACTGGTGTCTAAAAGTTGACTGGGCTTTTGCAGGTCAGGCCTTAAAACTCTGGAATGACCTACCTGCTGAGATTAGGCTTACTAAATCTACCACTGCTTGTGTGTGTGTGCATGGGCTATGAGCATAGTATCAGTGTGTTGGATCGTAAGAACTGTTTTGCTCCCAAGAAGTTGACACCTTGCATGGCAGCCTCTACCATCAGTGTATGAATGTTAGAATGTTCAGTTAATCACAAAGGCACTAAAGCAGTATAAAAAATCAAGTCTTCTTAAAATATATATTTTTAAAAAAGCTTTTACATTTGTGTGAATGTATTTTTATTCTTTTTGTGAAGCACTGTGTTACATGATTAAAATAATAGCTATACCTAATTTATAATTATTAAATAAACAAATAAAGTTTATTAAAATACAGGCTGGACACAGCACTGGCTGACTTGCCAATGAGGTGCTGAAGTGACCAAAGTAACATTACGTGGGAATCAACAAGCTAACATACTAGGCTAATGAGCTTCCAATTTATAAATGAGATACAAGTTTAACAGAAAGACTCTTCTGAATGTTTTAAACTGAGAGACTGAGGTTTAAATTGCAAATTGGTTTGTGGGCTGTGGGGAAACATTTGTGGGCATAGTGCACCACCACTGACATGTATGACCAGCAGCATCAGCTCTTAGTTGTCAGTCAGCTGCTGCCATGGGAAACACCCACTCAGAGGCTTTAGGCTTATACACTGTTTCCACAACTATGTCCAATGGCTGTTTTATATCCCTCCTAAGCCACCAAGGCAGGTGAGGTATTGGTGGAGGTCCATAAGAACAGTGCTGGGCAATGAGGTGAATTTAACACAATTGCAGACGTGTTGGAGGATCATGTGATGCACACTGGCTCTTACACAATCACTACAAAAGGAAAATAGTGAGAAATTTCTGAGCATCACAAAGACTCTGAAAGAACTCAAATCAGAATATGAAGTCAGCTGAAAGGAAATTGCTCACATGCATGCTCTCAACCAGCTGCAGAGGGAATCCAGTCATCATGCTCTATGTGCCCAAAAAGACAGGAGCCAGAGAAAGCCTGAAAACTTTTTGGTAGAAGGATCCTCTGCTGAACCATCAGACTAGGGTGTGAGACACCTCAATTTATTTCCACACTCCACCATAAATAATAGTTTAAAAAACAATCCACCATGAATAATAATAGTGTAGCATAACGTAAACCAGAAGAACTACAACCTGCATTGTAGAATGATTGAATAAATCAACCTTGGTCCTTGAAAACATGTTCCCCTTGTGTAAAAGAAAAGAACTTCAGAACATAGAAATTTCTGAGAGACAGGGCTGCATTATACATGTCATTATAAAGACAGGACCTCACCCTCCTTCCATGTCTGTAATATGGTATGTATAACATGAATTCACATGATAAATATGTGTTGAAGCCATAACTGTCCCAGTCTGCCTCTCTGATCCATCAGGTCCACACTGATGCCAGGTTTTGCCGTTAGCCGGCAACACGGCCGATAGGAGGGGCTCTGTTAGGATTGGATGCTTCCTGGTTGTCAGGAGTAGGAGAGGCTGGGAAGAAAGCATTTCATTCTTATGGGTTACCATGGGACACTGAGTACAGCCACTCAGGATCACTGCATTCTGTGCGTCTGCACATGCTCCATCACATTAACACAGGAGCATCCTGTGTTTGTTACCCCGTTATTCTAATAAATCTAACGGCGCAGTCAGACAGTGTTTAGGGGAGGTTTAGTGGAGATTGGCCCCCAAATCATCCCTGTGCCTGCAATAGGTATTTCTGGGTGGCACTAAACTGCCAATGTAATCATACTGCTGCTAATATACTAATAGCTCAATCTGAGAGCTGGAGTCACCGCCACACAAGTCAAGCCAGAGACAGGTCCATCAAGTCAAGCTCATACCAAAGAAAACAAACAAATGTTGGCCATTTAATTTAAGCTTGATGGATTTCTTTATCATCATTTATCATTTAAACCTGTTGCTGCAATTAGTTTGACTTTTTTTTCTTGTATCAAAAAACATAGTTCATAAACAGTAAAAAGCAGCATTGTGGCTCCACGTAGCAAAATATGATTAAATCAACAGTGAAATATTGTCAGGTCAAAATCTATCTATAATCCTAATTTACAATGACGTCTGAAAAACAAAGGTCAAAGTGTCCGTTATGTTTTATGTTGAATAAACAAGAGACGTACAATCATGACTGACACTGACTCAGCTATTATCTAAACGGTGTTGAGGATTATATTTCACTTGATTCTGATAGACTGAAAAATAATAAACCAGACATGGCATTGCCTTTATCTATACATTTATATAACACAGTTTTGATCAACGACCAAATGTCAAGAAAATCTTTGCTTTGCAAAAAACAGTAACTCATTTTCTTCGAAACGTACATGACACTATGATCAGTTCAGAATTACAGAATGTTTTCTAACAAAATGAATATTAATAACTATACTTACAGATCAAATATATAGAATGAAATCAACATAAATCAACAGGAGCAACATCACGGAGACGGCGCCCTGGGCGGCCGCCCACATTGCCCATAGCTAGGACCGGCCCTGAGCAACATTATAGTAAGAATGTTGGAACCATATTGAATCCTGGAGGTATAATTAGAAAATATATAAACTTGGTTTCAGTTAATTGTGGTATTTTTTTTTTTAATAAAAGAAATGATTATGAAGGAAATGATCTAAGCCCTCCTAGTTTAAAATTAATAAAGGTGAGAAATGTTTATTTTATTTCAACCTGATGGTGATGTCTGTAATGCACCTCACACAGACAGGTGGCTATTTAATTTTATTAATGAATGTTTTAGAGTTGTTAGGGGCGGTGTGTCAAATTTATCCGACCACACAATCATGCCGAAATGTTTTTGGACCTTGCTTGTTAAGTTACTTGTTTGATTTTGTTTAATAAGTTTTGAAAGTCAACCGGAGATTTATGTTCAATAAATGACTTGGATGTGCATCGTCTCCGCGCGTGCTTACTAAAACACGTGTTGGTAACTCTGCACCCTAACCAACTGCCTCAAAGGGAAAAAAAAGAAAGGATTAGGCAGTACAAAGAATGAACACAGAATATTCCAATTCTAACTTTGTATTATTATTTATTATTATATTGAACTTAATTTTCAGATATATTTATTTATTTTCACATTTATAGACATATTTTAAATGTCAGGGTTGTGTTAGTCAGTGTTTAAAATAGCTCATCATCACTAATAGTCACATTTCAGACAATAGTAATGTGTAAATATATATATATATATATATATATATATATATATATATATATATATATATATATATATATATATATATATATATATTCTCCTTTTCATAACGGCGGGGTGGTATCTGTGACATCCTCAAGATCGGGTCCTGGGAGTTTGAGGGTTCTGCACAGTATCTTCAATGTTCCTAGGACTGCACTCTTCTGGACTGAGGCTTCAGATGTTGTTCCTGGGATTTGTTGGAGCCACTCTTCCAGTTTGGGGGTTACTGCCCCAAGTGTCCCCACTACCACGGGGACCACGCAACCTTCCACATCCGTTCCAGCTGCTCTTTCAACCCTTGATACTTCTCAAGTTTCTCATGTTCCTTCTTCCTGATGTTGTCATCAGCTGGGATGGGTTCACCACATCTATCACCACTACCCTCTTCTGCTCTTTGTCCACCACCACTATGTCTGGAGAATTATATTTATGTATATATACTAATAAATATAATTCTCATAATTTTATTATATTGTTTTATTCTACTATTATATCATTATATAGTTTATTGTGATACAAACTCGCATAACATGCCGCTCATATTGAAAAAAGCTCAGAAATCAATCGAAGTGATCTACGCGGGTTTAAAATCTGTGTCACATGCAGCATACTGACCCAAGAGGAAACTCTAATTATTGCTCATATAAAGGTGATATATTAGTTATTGATTGGCCCAGATGGAATGTTCATGACTGATAGATGATGCTATGTTTACTGTGTGTAGATGTAATGTTACTGTCTCTCTCCATAGATGATTGGTGGAAAACAGACAAAGGAG
Source organism: Collichthys lucidus (assembly GCA_004119915.2). Lineage (NCBI taxonomy): Eukaryota > Metazoa > Chordata > Actinopteri > Sciaenidae > Collichthys > Collichthys lucidus. The sequence continues at coordinate 28,868,241 of CM014099.1, read as the reverse complement.
TAAACAGGCGGATATTATGAGTTCTGTTGTAATGCTTTAAATGATCTTGATGTTTCCCTTTTGGTACCTGCCTCGTCTTCATATATAACTTAAAAATTAAAAAAGTATACTTAAATGTTTGTTACGGCCGCCGGCCTGTGTTATTGTTTGTTTGCCTTCTTTTTCTCCTCTCCTCCTCCCCTCTAGGTTCTGCCCCTTTTTCCTTTAGGCACTGATGACTGATCTGGGTTACCTGTGGCCACTTAAGCGGGCGGGCATATATAGGCAGGAGGTGGTCTCATCCTGCGGTCGGTCTGTGTGGCAGAGACCGGGTGATAACTGTGTGTGTAAGCGATCGGATCCAGGAGCCGCGTAGCTGTGTGTATGCATCTTGGTTCTGGAGTGAGCCACGGCAAAGGCTGGCGTTTCGGCTCCCCGTGTTTTGGAGGAGTTCGTTTTATGTTATCTCGTTATCTTTATTTGGCAAATAAACCTATTTTGCTGGTTATATTGTTTATCGTTTTCTCTCAGGACCCCCGGTTATTTCATTTTATGTTACTCCCTCATCCCCTGGCCCAACTGGGGACGTAACATATTTGGGGGCTCGTCCGGGATTGTTTTGTAAGAAAGCGGTAGCGTTCTCCTGTGTGGAGTCAGCGTTTTTTTTTGTTTCTGTGGCTGTCGCAGAGGTGGTAGTGTCGGAGTGTTATTCACTGGGCGGCCCTTCCACGGCGGTTTTCTTCAGGTAGTTAGGGGAGTGTTCAGCGGGATTTTTCCGATCCCTCCAACGAGCACTCATTTATTATTTTGCCTTTTTTATTTTTGGAGTAATCCTGGGCGGGGATATATTTCCCTGTTGGGGGTAGGCATTTCACGGCTTCGGTCAGTGAAGTTCTGCCTTTAAAGTCGCCTCGAGCCCAGCGCGCTCCAGAAGATAGGCAGGTATAGCTTTGCTTAGGTAGGCGCTGGGGGAAACTGTCCGTGTGTGGGGACCTCCGGCATTAAACCTATCTTGTCAGTTGATTGTCGATTGTGTGTGGCTCGGCTATAGATCGTGTGGTGCTTGCCGTTTACTACAGCGTGTGTGCGTCATGATGGCGTTTGGCAGCATTTAACATTGATGAGTTTGTGGCAAATCCTTCACTTGTACAGCTGGACAAGTGTAAAAAGAGCAAGCTACGTGAGATCGCCGAATATTTTGGTGTGGCCGCGTCAGCTACTCTTGTAAAAGCAGAGTTAAAAGCCGTGGTGTTGGACCGGTTACTGGCTGAAGGAGTACTTGGCTTACCAGCATTGGCGGAGTTTCCAGTGATGACGGGTGGGGATGATCCTTTGGTAGGGGAGGCTGAACGGGGGGCTGAGCCGCCTCGGTTGGCCGGCGTTACGCCTGACGCGCGGAGTGGTAGGGTGGAGGTGAAACCGCTCACATTGCCGCAGTTTGTCCCGCACTCAATCGAGTCATCTCCCGGTTCCAGGCTAGATGCCAAGTTAAAGATACGCTTAGCTCGTCTTCAGTTGGAGAAAGAGGAGCGCGAGCACGAGCGCGAGTTTCAGCTCCGGAGGGAGTTGGAGCTCAAAAGGTTGGAGGCAGAGACAACCATCAAACTGCGTCAGCTTGAAATGCAGGTTGGTTCGGGTCACGTTTCTGATGGCGTCCAGCGGCCGTCAGGAGCATCTGCATCCACATTTGATGTCAGTAAGCACATTTCGCTTGTTCCTGTGTTTCGGGAGTCTGAAGTGGAGTCCTACTTCGGGGCGTTTGAGCGTATTGCGGCTGCTTTGCACTGGCCGAGAGATGTATGGGCTATACTCTTGCAGTGTAGGTTGGCAGGCAAGGCTCAGGAGGCTTGTGCGTCTTTGTCGGTGGAAGACAGTTTAAGTTATGAGAAAGTGAAGAGTGCCATTTTGCGTGTGTATGAGTTAGTGCCCGAGGCATATCGGCAGCGTTTTCGAGGGCTGAAGAAGATGTCAGGTCAGACTTATGCTGACTTCGCGAGGGAGAAAAGCATGTTATTTGACAAGTGGTGTGCAGCCTGTAAAGCTGAAGATCGGACCTCACTGCGTGAATTGATGTTGCTTGAGGAGTTCAAGAACTGTTTGCCTGAACGTGTTGTCGTATACCTGAATGAGCAGAAGGTAAGCAATCTGCAGCACGCTGCTTCTCTGGCTGACGAGTTTGCATTGACGCATAAGGTGACTTTTCTCAAGCGCGATTTTCCAGCCCGTGAGAGTGTGCAAAAGCCTGACACTTTTCATAGACGTGGTGAAATGTTTGCGGCTCATACCCCTGTGCCCTCACCCAGTGAAAAGGGTGAGAGATTGTGTTATTTTTGTACTAAGCCTGGTCATCTAATCGCGGATTGTGTGGCATGGAAGAAGCAGCAGGCGGGTAACACAAAACAACCTAAAGGTGTGGGTTTGATTAAAACTGTGTCTCCCAGTACCCAGGTCGCTCGGCGAGGAGAGCCTGATGAATGCTTCAAACCTTTCATTTCCGAAGGTTTGGTGTCTCTCTCAGGGAAAGCTGAGGATCAGCGGCCTGTCCTGGTGTTGCGAGACACCGCCTGCTCACAATCCCTCATCCTTGCCAATATCCTGCCTTTAAACGCCCGGTCAAACTGGAAGGCCAGTGCGGTTGTGAGGGGTATTGAAATGGGGCCTGTGCCTGCGCCTCTTCACAGTGTGTGTCCATGTGCAGACAAAACTAATAACAGGGGTTTTTCCAGTGGCTGTTCGCGACAGTTTTCCTGTTGATGGTGTTGGCTTCATAATGGGCAATGACATTGCAGGTGGTAGAGTGTTTCCGGTTGCAGAGGTGGTGCCTGTTCCAGTTTCGAGGAAAAAAAAAAAAAATTGGTACAGTGAGTATGTAATCTATGTGTAATACCGGTATAGTGTGAGAAATAACTAACCCGGCTTATTTGATCTGCGTTATTTTGTGTGTATATGTAGTGCCAAAAAAAAATTGGAAAGTCAAACATGACGTTTGTTCTTATGGGAGGAAGTGTTACGGCCGCCGGCCTGTGTTGTTTGTTTGCCTTCTTTTTCTCCTCTCCTCCTCCCCTCTAGGTTCTGCCTCTTTTTCCTTTAGGCCCTGATGACTGATCTGGGTTACCTGTGGCCACTTAAGCGGGCGGGGCATATATAGGCAGGAGGTGGAGCCGGCTCTCTCTCTCTCTCTCTCTCTCATCCTGCGGTCGGTCTGTGTGGCAGAGACCGGGTGATAACTGTGTGTGTGAGCGATCGGATCCAGGAGCCGCGTAGCTGTGTGTGTGCATCTTGGTTCTGGAGTGAGCCACGGCAAAGGCTGGCGTTTCGGCTCCCCGTGTTTTGGAGGAGTTCGTTTTATGTTATCTCGTTATCTTTATTTGGCAAATAAACCTATTTTGCTGGTTATATTGTTTATCGTTTTCTCTCAGGACCCCCGGTTATTTCATTTTATGTTACTCCCTCATCCCCTGGCCCAACTGGGGACGTAACATATTTGGGGCCCCCGCTCACACACACAGTTATCACCCGGTCTCTGCCACACAGACCGACCGCAGGATGAGAGAGAGAGAGAGAGAGAGAGCCGGCTCCACCTCCTGCCTATATATGCCCCGCCCGCTTAAGTGGCCACAGGTAACCCAGATCAGTCATCAGTGCCTAAAGGAAAAAGGGGCAGAACCTAGAGGGGAGGCGGAGAGGAGAAAAAGAAGGCAAACAAACAATAACACAGGCCGGCGGCCGTAACAATGTTATACAAAGGTTTCGTGTTCCTTTGTGGAAACTGGCAGCATATTTCAGATGCAATGCACATCACACTAATATAGGAGTAATATCGACAGAGTGCACAGCTTCAAGAAAGTTTCAACCTGTCCACATCACAGAAGTCCTGACCTAGATGCTGATCTGAGATCACATTTCTCATTACTTGGATGTAATAAGTACTAAACTATTATTATCCATAACATTTTCTGTCATTACTATCTTTGCTGTGTCTTTGTAAGCAATATTAATATTATAACAGTACTGTTATAAAAATTAGGGTTACACAGCTAGTTGGATGTTTTAACTTATACAATGTTTGTTCCTATTTATTACATGTCCTTAAGGCGCTTCCCTTTATTGCCGTTTTCCTGAGACTGGCAGGGTAAGGTAAAGTTCAGGTTAATGTATAAATAGAGGGATTTGAGAACAAAATGAGGCCTAGGGACAGGTCAGAGAGGTGACATCAAGATTGGGGACATACTGGCTACTCATTAGGTGATATGTTGAAGAAAGCTGTTTAAATGCATAGTATGCAAATTGACTGTTAACAATTCACAGGGGTTGAGACAGCCCATCTTCAGGAAAATGTATAAGAACCAACTGTTAACGCTCCTCTGGGAGCCTTTTTCTCTGTAACCCCTTGAGGGGGTTGCACTGTGAAACGCTCCTTCTTGTACAAGAATAATAAATTCAACTTAAACTTTGATGCTTTGAATCCGATCCTCTTTATTTAAGGGTTTCTCTTTAAAAAATTCCCGTAACATCTGGCGCCCAACGTGGGGCCCCAATATCTGTTCTCCTCTGGAAGCGACGGCACTGGAAAAAACCTGCAGGTATATTGACTGAAAACCGCCACGAGGTTTTTAAAAACCTTGTTTTGGCGTGATCCAGAACCAGCTGAGAGAGGAGGCAGTGACGGGGCCAACCACACAAAAAAGAAAAAAAAGGAGACGAACCCACAGGATTGAGGAAACAAAAGAGTAAGTTGAATTTTGATTATTGGCCAGAGACCTCAGTTCATTTGGGAACTTGGGGGAAGAGACCTCAGTTCATTTGGGAACTTGGGGGAAGAGACCTCAGTTCATTTGGGAACTTGGGGGAGAGCCTCAGTTCATTTGGGAACTTGGGGAAGAGCCTCAGTTCATTTGGGAACTTGGGGGAGAGCCTCAGTTCATTTGGGAACTTGGGGGAAGAGCCTCAGTCAGGGACTAGGGGGTAATGTCTTTGGAACGACAATTGGAAAACTTGATCCTTCAGGCCTGAGTAAACAAAAAAGACGTCAGAGAAGTCAGGGACTTCGTCAGTATAGTGTTGCTTGTAAGTTACATACTTAAGGTAATACTGGGATTCTAGGACTCCGGGGAGAAGAAAACAAAAAAGGAAAGCATGCTTTAGTGTTTTGTTCATATAAGCTAGATATTTAAGGTAAGACTGGAAACATTGAAACAAGGTCTTAAACTTAAATAATTAAAATTGAATTTAAATTATTAGTGGGGCGGTTGTGGCTTGGAGGTAGAGCGGGTCATCCACTAAGCAGACTATTAGTGGTCCGATCCCTGGCTCCTCCAGTCTGCATTTCGAAGTGTCCTTGGGCAAGATACTGAACCCCAAATTGCTCCCGAAGGCTTTGCCATCGGTGTGTAAATGTGTATGAATGTTTAAAACTGATGAGCAAATGGCCAATGCCATCAGTGTGTGAATGGGTGAATGAGATATGTAATGTAAAGTGCTTTGAGTGGTCAGAAGACTAGAAAGGTGTTTTATATTTACAGTCCATTTACCATTTAAACCCCGCAAAAATAATAATAATAATAATAGAAATAATAATAATAATAATAATAATAATAATAATAATAATAATAATAATAATAATAATAATAATAAGAGAAGTAAAATAATCCTATCATTTGTAAAAAGATTAAGTTGAAAAAATAAAATAAATAAATAAAAACCCAAAATGGGTAATAGAGTTATAAAATAGTCGTAAAATAGAACGATATAGTGGTGATGCCAAACGTATGGAAAAGTTAAAATCCTGATAATGTTAAATATCTTCAGAGATAGCAGAAAAAGTATGATTTTGTAGGACGATTGGATGTGTAAGAAGGTGAAGAGTTGGTGAAAGCTATTAGTGAGAAGGAGAAAAGGTAAGTCAAGGAAAGAAGGACTGCTACAGGCCAAGTTGTGGCTGATAGAAGCAAGGGCCAGACAAGCCAGTATTCAGAAAAAGAAAATAGAAGGAGAAGAGAAAGTTGCTAAAAGAGAAGAAAATGTATGTGAACAGAAAGAAGCTCAACAGAGCAGCGAAAAAAGAAATTAACATATATCTTGTCTTGTTTTCTGCCCGAGACCCTCAAGGTGATAACGAGTACGTGCCATATGGGCTCCGTTCGGATCCTCCGCCTTATCCCGCGCCTCAACCTCCTCCTGCACCACCAACTGCTCCGCCGCCTCCCGTCCACTCACCACGAAAGGGAGAGATGCCTCCCCGTTGGCAATCTCCTCCAGAGACAAGATGCGGTACAGTATATACAAATGCATTTTTATGTTATGATAGTAACACTGGTGAACTTTTCCTTCGAGATAATCAAGGAAGAGGGAGAGGACGTGGAGGTGGTGAGACCAGAAGAATGGACAATGATGTGTGCTACAATTGTGGAAAATTTGGACACTATGCAAGAGACTGCAGAGCTCCAAAGAGGAGAGGAAGGAGGGAAGGATGGAGAGCGGGAGGAGGCGAAGGAGCGGAGCCCTGGCAGGACAGGAGAGAAAAGGATCGCACCGCATGACTAACTCCAGAAGCAGGTCATGCAGACACGCACGCACACACACACACACACACACACATACACGCACACAGATAGAGATAAATGACATTACAGACACAAGCACAGCAACAGATGATGAGGCAGAGGTAGATGAGATTCTATCGTTACAAACAGCTGAGATTTAACTATCACAGGAAGGAGCTGAACCACAGACAAAAAAAACAAATGATGTCTTTTTTGGGAATGACTAACTTCTGTAGAGCATGGATTGCAAATTATGCTGAAGTCACACATCCACTTCAAATGCTTATCTATGATCAACCCATGGCAGCTAATGATTTGATCACATGGACTCCGGAGGGAGAACATGCGTTTGTGCAAGTAAAACAATTACTAGTAAGTTCAGGAGTTTTAGCACTCCCAGATTATAAGAAACAATTTATACAAATGTGTGATGCTAGAAGTGGATTTATGACCAGTGTGCTAACCCAACCTTTTGGAGAAAAACTTAGACCCGTAGCATACTATTTGTCTAAATTAGATCCAATAGCCAGAGCAATGCCGCAGTGTTTGCAAGCTGTACAGGCCGCAGCATTAGCAATACAGAGTTCAGCTACAATTGTCTTGTTTCATCCTTTAACATTAAAGGTGTCACATGCTGTAGACACTCTACTGACACAGTCAAAAATATCCTTCAAGTCTCCAGCTAGACATCTAAATTGTATGACTATCCTACTCTCTCAGCCTCATCTAACTATTGAAAGGTGTACAATTTTAAATCCAGTAACGCTACTACCAAATGAAGCAGAAGAGGTAACACACATTGAACATGACATCTTAAAAGACATGCAACAGAGCTCACCTGAATCAGAAAAACAATCTTGGATGAACAGGGGGGCAACATTATCTGATAATGAGTTATGGCAGTGACCAGAGGGCAAGTACATACTTCCAAAGAATTTATTTCGATTTGCAGCAGTATTGACACATGGATTAACACATGCGTCAACAGGGGGGATGTATGATGTATGATGGACTTCCAAAATTATGCAAAAAAAATAAATATAAATATAAATAAAAATTTGTGCATCATGTCTAGTGTGTGGAAAACAGAATGTCCAAGGCAGATTAAGACCAAGACCAGGTAAAATGCCTAATGCTCAGTATCGATTCCATACGATATGCATGGATTTCATGGAATTAAATAAATGTGAAAATAAGAAGTATTGTCTAGTGATCATAGACTTATACTCAAAATGGATTGAAGTTATTCCAACCACATGAAATGAGGCAATAACAGTAGCTAAAGCTTTAGCAGCACATATTGCACCAAGATTTGGTTTACCAGAAATCATATACAGTGATAATGGACCGCATTTCAGAAATGATGTAATTGCTAAATTGAGTGAACTGTTTTCCATTAAAATGAAATATCATTGTTCTTATCATCCTCAATCAGCAGGACTAGTGGAAAAAGCGAATGGTACAATCAAGGCTAAACTTAGGAAAGCCATGGATGAGACAGGAAAAGGATGGGTAACATGTTTGCCAGCAGTAATGCTGAGTCTTCACATACGACCTAATATTACAGGACTGTACCACTCTCAAGTATTTCTTTCCAGCTGTTCCCACTGAGATTATTCCACCATGGTTCACACCATACGAGGGGAATTACACCTGCCTGTTGAGAAAACAGGGAATAAGTGGAGGCCGAGACACAGGATCCCTGACAGGGTGTGGTACTATAATAACGGTAGGAGAAAATCCCTATGGGATCACTGATGAGTTGGTGACAACACACGACTATGCATGAGCAGATATATGGTGGTATTGTGGCGGACAGAGATTAAGACCTAGGTTGCCTAAATTCTGGTATGGTACCTGCGCTTTGATTCACTTAATGATGCCTACATACTTGCTTCCTATGAGTCCACAGTTTCCTAAACTAAATACAGAGGATATGCACAGGGTTAAACGTGATAAGTTGATACCCACCTCATTTGATTCTAGAGTTTATTTAGATTCAATTGGTGTTCCCAGAGGGGTCCCAAATGAGTTTAAAGCTAGAAACCAGGTGGCAGCAGGTTTTGAATCATTCTTTACCTGGTGGGTGACAATAAATAGAAATGTGGATTGGATAAATTACATCTATTATAACAAACAACGCTTTATTAATTATACTTGTGATGGATTTAGAGGAATCCACGAACAATTAGATAAAACTAGTTTAATGGCCTGGCAGAACAGATTAGCTTTAGATATGCTACTAGCTGAAAAAGGAGGTGTGTGTAAATTATTTGGAAATCTATGTTGTACCTTCATCCCAAATAACACAGCACCTGACGGCAGCATCACAAAGGCACTAGAAGGACTGATGTCATTGTCAGACGAGCTGGCAGACAACTCAGGTATAACAGATCCAATCACAAAATGGATGGAAAGCATATTTGGGAGATGGGGAAACATCCTAAAGGTACTGAGAATGTCTGTAGGAATTGCAATTGCTGTCCTAATCACCTGCGGATGCTGTTGTATCCCATGTATGAGAGAATTAATAAAAAGATTGATTACTACTACACTAACGAAACAACAATTGTTCTATCAGCCTGTCTCCACAGTTGATGAGTTCGAGAGGCATGAGATGACTGAAGGACAAGGTGTGGGTAGATACGAGAATGAGGACGAATATGAAGAATGGGTCCAGTTCAGCGAGTAGAGGAGGCAATCTACGCGCCCATGAGGGGAGAAACACCTACTGAGAATGACACACTATTTAGTTTTTGTTTCACAGCACAAAAGTGTTCTGATGTAATGTATGCTTAAGAGAAAAAGACTGATGGCAAATTGTATATACATTTAAGGTTTTGTTTTTTTTCCTCGTCTCAGGGACAGCACCCGTAGGCAGGGAAAGAAGGTCCGATGAGTCGATCAGCCTGTTTTTATTTTTTCTTTATTAGATTCATAAATGTACCTATACATTTGCTGTTATCAGAATGAATATTTTCTGCATTAATATTTTACATCGTTTTGAGTGATTAAGCATACTGAGGTGATTGTAATGGTTATTAATATAAATTATTGAGAATTTTCCTGTCTAGAAAGCAACAGTATGAAACAATAAGAATGTTAAAGAACTGCCAGACAGGTTTTTCGCTACCAACCACTGAACACTGATTAATTTTTATTCTTGTGATTTTGTTTTGTACCTCTTTAAAATAGTACAAACAGGGGGGAGATGTTATAAAAATTAGGGTTACACAGCTATTTGGATGTTTTAACTTATACAATGTTTGTTCCTATTTATTACATGTCCTTAAGGCACTTCCCTTTATTGCCGTTTTCCTGAGACTGGCAGGGTAAGGTAAAGTTCAGGTTAATGTATAAATAGAGGGATTTGAGAACAAAATGAGGCCTAGGGACAGGTCAGAGAGGTGACATCAAGATTGGGGACATACTGGCTACTCATTAGGTGATATGTTGAAGAAAGCTGTTTAAATGCATAGTATGCAAATTGACTGTTAACAATTCACAGGGGTTGAGACAGCCCATCTTCAGGAAAATGTATAAGAACCAACTGTTAACGCTCCTCTGGGAGCCTTTTTCTCTGTAACCCCTTTAGGGGGTTGCACTGTGAAACGCTCCTTCTTGTACAAGAATAATAAATTCAACTTAAACTTTGATGCTTTGAATCCGATCCTCTTTATTTAAGGGTTTCTCTTTAAAAAATTCCCGTAACAAGTACAGTTTAAGACCTACATGGGAGCTTTCAAGAGATAAATTCTGTTATGATTTAATGCTATAAATAAATGTATAAATAATCTGAAGTTAACACATTTTGTTTTACTATTTTGAACTGAACAAATAGATTCTTACAGAAAATACATGTCACTATGATTGTATGTGATCATGAAAGAGTGCATGCACTACACACAAGATGTTATGTCAAAAGTACTTTAAGTTATATTAGCCAAGATATTACCTCATATGAACTAGGCGTAATCATACAATTACTGCTCAACATGTGCATTACCAACTACAGTACCTAATGTATGTTTTAGACACTTAGGAGCCTGTTTTAATCTTTTACTTGTTTAATTAATAATAATTTTAGTATTATATGGTTATTCATTGTCTTTTTGTAATTACTATGTAATTAATGTAATTTAAAAGAAATAACAGATGCCATTATTGAAGAGAAGATGGAAGGCTAGCTCTTTAATAAAGAAGCTAATCATAAGATAATGTAATGAGGTAATGGCTCCCGCAGGAAGTCACTAACTGAAAAAGGAACTAAGATATTATTATTATATGATTCAAAATAATGCAATAGTATTTTAAATGAATAGCTTCAGCTCCTATGGAGGCCTCAGTATGTGTAGTGTGTGTGTCCCGATGTTATTGGCCATTCAGTGAGACATACAATGTGTGTCATTCCCAGGTATACAGTTTTGGCTGTGTGGAATGAGCTGTATCTTGCTGCATTCTGTTGGCCCTTCTGTATTTATCACTGCAAGCTTGCAGCTGTCCTCTGCAGAGTCTAGTGAATCTATTATGATACTGTTTGTCACTTAACAAGGCCTCTGTGTTTTGTCACCCATGTCACTGTGGTAAGCTGCAATGATTGAAATGAAAGGGTGAGATTTGGATTCTGTATGTGGTGCTGATGGTGAGATATGGTCGCAGTAGGCCCACAATGAAGAGAATGAGTCATATCTGTATGTATAATTTCATATTAAAGCAGAGGTCACTGATCCTGACATTTACAAACATTGGCATGACATTACACTGTGATGAAAGTTTAAGGAAAGAAGCAGCCTCATGCCATCGCAATCAGCCATGTTGAGATCATTTGTTTTTTTCTGTTGGAGGCTACAAGTGGGTGGTATACAGCGAGGTCTAAATAAAGCTACTTCCCCTGAGCATGTGGTAAATAAAGTGAGAATGTTGTGTACAGCTTGCAGCATTGTCTGAAGATCTTCATCATCTGATAAATCATTGATGATGGCTGAGATATTTAATCTTCTTATACATAAAAAGGAGATATGGTCTCCAGGGATTCAGGTAGTTTAGAGTTGGCTTAAGATAGTTTTGCCTTAAATCACAGGTCACTAATGGGTGGACTGTGGTTCTCTGTCCTATCCGGACCCAGAGCCGGAAACAAGGCATCAGTTTTATTCAGTTTTGGTGCAGATTACAATTTGACTGGCGACTTTTTTTTTTTCTAACACTGTTTCTACACTGCTACTCAGCGGAAGGAACATCCTACCTGCCTCTGATTGGCCAGTACTCGTTGCCTTCGTGGGTTTGAGTTGGTTGGTCTATCTCACTGTGTCGAGGACTGAGATTGGTCAAGTTGAGGGCAAGAATGTCAACCAATCACAGGCAGGGTAGGACGGGCCTTTACTGAATAGCAGCAGTGACAGTGACGAGAGAAACATATAAAAGAGTGAGGAGACAAGAGAGAGAAAAATATAAAGGAGTGAGGAGACAGAGAGAGAGAAATATAAAGGAGTGAGGAGACAGAGAGAGAGAAATATAAAGGAGTGGGGAGACAAGAGAGAGAAAAATAGAGAGGAGTGAGGAGACAAGAGAGAGAGAAATATAAAGGAGTGGGGAGACAAGAGATAGAAAAATAGAGAGGAGTGAGGAGACAGAGAGAGAGAAATATAAAGGAGTGAGGAGACAGAGAAAGAGAAATATAAAGGAGTGGGGGGACAAGAGAGAGAAAAATAGAGAGGAGTGAGGAGACAAGAGAGAGAGAAATATAAAGGAGTGGGGAGACAAGAGATAGAAAAATAGAGAGGAGTGAGGAGACAAGAGAGAGAGAAATATAAAGGAGTGAGGAGACAAGAGCGAGAAAAATAGAGAGAAAAATGGTCAAACTGTGAGTCAGTGTGACATGGCGTGTGCTAAACGGAGGTTGAGACCGAAAACTGACTTTTAATCCGGAAGATTGCAGCCAAGTCAGACAATAACTTATTATTAATTATTATTGTTGTTGTTGTTGTTATTATTGTTTTACAAGTTTTCCTATTTATTTCTAATTTATTTGATGTATTTTTTATAATTGTATGTAGCTCTCCACTGAAAATAAATATTGTTGCCATGACATTTGTTTGATTTGAATAGTTGACCTCACACAGTGCAGATGTTGATACAATGATAATGCTGCTTCAATATATATATAAAATAATTGTAATGTATAACTAAATTATAATGCTTAAACATGATGATGCTGCGGACCTGAACATGAGGACATTTTCTCTATCTGGACCTCCTGAAATCAGAATGAACTACTCCTGCCTTATAGTGTTGTTGTTATAGGCATTTGTGGATGTTCAGTTTATTGTCCAGGGTGAAGCTGAGATATATGACGCACTCTACCATCTCAACGGTTTTATTATTGATGCATGCCGGGCTGTGAGCTGTACTGTGAGTGTTAATAATTAGTTATTTTGTTGTGTGTGCACCATTGTGTAAGGTAGGAGATGAGGTCTTAATGACCTATAACAGAGTTATTATTAGTGACAGGTGAGGGCTGATGCAGTCGTTGGTGTAAAGGGTAAACAGAAAGAGGCTCAGGACACAAACTTGTGGGGCTCTCATGTTTGTCATAATGGTGGAGGACATAACAGTGCCCACTCTTACTGTCTGTGGTCTGTTGCTGAGGAAGCTGGTGACATTGAATGGTGTTAAAGGCAGAACTAAAGTTGATGAAGAGAAGTCCTCTGAAGTTACTGGCTGATTCCATGTGTTGTAGGAGGGAGTAAAGGCGGCGTGCATTCACAGTCCCCCTTTTGGCCTTAAGACATGTCTATATTGAGTCCAATCATGCTTCAACAATCGGATGGATGATGCTGAAGATAAAGAAAAAGATATGCTATTTTTTATTGTTGATTAAATTTTTAATACTTGTTTTTATTCATCATTTAGTACACGCAGGTCCAAACTAGTCCATAGCCACAGTCCCTCTGTGTGGCTGCAAGTTACGTTCCATCCAAGCAGAAGCACACCGAGATCGACTCGATTCATTTCAACTGTTTGCAGACTGAGATCAGTTGATTAAATGAGCCGAGCCAGGTGTGCTCTTGATTGAAACAAAAAACCTGCAGCCACGTGGCCCTTTATGGAGTCTGGACATGCCTGGTTTAGGCAATTAGTCTATAAGATGAGATAATAATGAAAAATGGCCTCCATGTTTTCCAAGAGTCAGAGATAACAAATTCAAAGCAAATAACACAACAGAATGACTTGTCAGTCAAAATGTAATGAGGTATTTTTTGTAAAGAGTTATTTTCTTTTAAAGGATAAGTTCAACTTTTTAAATTCATCTTATTGTTCCACCTGTCAGTACGAGTGGGGTGGGGTGGGGGGGTGGGGGGGTATTTTTTGTAGAGCGACTACACATTATTTGACTGCAGCGCAGAAGAAAAATGTACTAAAATTAGTGTATCTATTTGACTTCTTCTACGTGAGACTGCTGAAGCAGCATATTTCCTAACCCTAACCCTTTGGCTGACCTTCAGATGTATTTCTACACATAATGAGGACTGTAGAGACCAAAGACAGAGGGACTACTTACCAACCTCTTGTTCCTCAGACCTCACTGTTACGACCCACCACATCATAGGAGTTATGACCTCTAGGAGCTGCTGTGGAGTCCGCCGAGCCACAAACAATATAAACAAAGCAATGTACAACCCGTATCACACGCCAGGGGGCGTGACAAAGCGTAGGTATTTTACGCGTTGGGAATGAGAACGGGTTGCAATGTATGTATGATTCATGGTAAGATTGAAAAGGCTAAATGATGCGCCTAAAAACACAACTATAAGGAGGCAATACATAACATTATTATACACACAAGTATTTTGTCATTCATAGGAGAGCCCAATAGCTTGCTTGTAGCGACATTACTACTCATTTCTCGTGGTTCCATCTTCTTGACTAAAATGCATTCAAACTAAGTTCCTCTGTCAGAGCTGAGAGCAGAAGTACCATTGTGTTGAAGGTAAGGGAGGAGCTCACATAAAACCAGAAGCAATGGAGCCGGGATCAGCAGCCTATATGGACATACTAGTAGAGGTGAAGAGGATGCTGACAGAGGAAGGTAAGAAGGGAAAAAAAAGTTGTTGAGTCACTAGTTGTTCATAAGCAAAGTGATTTTCAAACTCCTGGCCGTGTCTGCTTCATGGTTTGCTAGATGTTGTTGAGTATTATGAGGCTCAGTAGTAACACAGTACCACAGAACACTATATACAGGTGTGTGGTAAAAACAGAATTATCATGGACCATGCAGTATGTTCGGTATTATCCTTTACCTCTCAAAGTGTATATCTGTTCATTAAGTTACACAATTTATACTGATACATTGAATCCTGTGACCTCACATCAAAGCCCTGCCCACCTCTGTGTGTATATGTGTGTGTGGAAATTTTGAATACTTCTTCCACCACTGGCAGACACACACACAGGAACTGTCACCCACTTCATGCACATAATTCTCAAAAGAAATTATAGCTTGTTAAAACTGGTGTTCCATGTCGGTATTTTGATATGTAAGTGAATATGCATTTATGTCAGCGTACATATCAGGGGTTTCACAATTTTGATTGTCAATTGAAAAAATCAGTCAATATGAGTTTCAGATTTTGATTAGTATAATCAAAATGTTTGATTCTTAGTGATTGACTGGTGAAATAAATAAAATAAAATAAAATAAAATAAATGATTTAGGTTTGACAGCCTAACAGTGGTATATTCACAAATGTAAATGCAAATGTTGTGATGGCATAAAACCAATAAACTGTTTAAATCATAGGATCATGGCACCCCTACACAGAAAAATGTCCAAAAAAAGAAAAAAACGTCAGTTCTTGATAAGTACTCTGGAGAATCCTTTTATCCTTGTAACTGTGACTTGGTCTTAACAACAAAGTAATCAGGTGCTATGTAACCATTGGTTAAAGAACGGGGATGTGTGACGCTTACATGTAAGACTGCCCACTTGTGTGTGTGTTAATAAAAACAGCCTAAGAGCTGCGGGGGGCAGAACCCAGCAGACCGGAGTAGAGGCAGACGGCGGAGTCTGTATATGCTGGGTTCTCCCTTTGCAAAGGTGAAACTGAATTGTGTCTTCTTTAAACTGAATATCTCTCTGTAGTCCACTAGGTCAGCAGAACTCGGGGTGGTTAGGATACCACAACACTTACTAGTTGAATGAGGTCGCGCACTAGTAGTGTACAATTGCGTACTAGTAGCGTGCTAGTTGCGCACTAGTAGTGTATTGTGTCATACTAGTACAGCCAAACTCCTTACATGTTGGGTTCGGAGGCTAACTAGTATAACAAACTTTGTTCTACTGAGGTCAAAAATGCCTTACTTTTGCTACTAGTGGGCATTCTGGTGCTACTAGTAGGGTCCAGGAGGCTACTAGTGCGTGACACGAGCCTACTAGTAGGGCGTAGTAGTGTTACTAGTGCAGCACAGTAGTTTACATGTAGGGTTTGATTGTGCATTAGTAGGCTAAAAGTGGCACTAGTAGTGTAAAAAACATTATTAGTAAGACACAGTCGTTCTACTAGTGTGCAAAATTATCTTACTAGTTAGGACAAAAAGCTTACTAGTACATGGACCTCAAGTCCCATATCAAGGATATTGAATAAATGCTCAAATGGCTTTTCATATGTACCCTTGTTCCTGTTTCTACCCATGCAGCTGCTGACTGCAATCAGCTCTGGATGAAGCGTGAAGGCCTTATCTCAGACTAGTGTTTGGTTTGTCTGTTCTGGGCTACTGTAGAAACAGTACAGCAGTTTAATATGGCAGATTCTGTGATGACATCTGTAGATATAAAAGGCACATTCATTCTCTCTAAAGTCACAAAAAAATCTTATCTTATCTTATTTTTGAAAACAGTTCTAACACATTGGTCCTTTTCTTTGGAGAACCAAATGCAAAAAAATAAAACTAAAACACTTTTGGTGGGGCAGCGTTTAGCTCAGTTGGTAGAGCAGCCGCCCTATGTACAAAGGCTCAGTCCTTGCTGCAGCGGCCCGGGGTTCAATGTCATTCCTCATCTCTCTCTCTCCCCATATTCCTGTCACTCTTTAGCTGTCTCTGTCAAATAACAGGACAAAAAATAAATAATAATTCCACAAAAAATAGTGGAATATTACTATTAGAAATGGAACCAGAACAACTACCATACAGAGATCAATCAGTAATGTGATAATAATATCAATACCACTACCACAAAAATACCTTAGGTACTTTAGGTTCTAATATTAAGGGTGTACAATTCTTCCTTCCTTTAAGATGTGTTTGATGTTAAATTGTATCTTATTTCTTTTTATTATCTTCACATATTTATTTTCATGTAAAAGTATGAGTAAGAGTGGACAGATATTTGTGGGACATTTAGTGTCTGATGTCTGGAATGTGCATACAGTATATAACAGTGCATATTTATTTCTAACAGTACCAGATGCAGCTTGAAGCTATTCCTTTCCCTTTTTTCTTATAGTTTCTCCTGGAAAATAACAAAAGCACCTCTTGTTGTCTACATTCTGGTTGTGCTGTTCTACCTTTTCAATATTGAGATGAAAAAAATTCTGTTGTCAGCTGTTACAAATCATCACCAGAAGAAAGTATAAAGTCAGCTCTCTGATGTTGAACTGGAGAGCAGCAATTTTTCTTATTTCACAGTGACTTAAAGGTCTCAGTAGAAAGACTAATGCCTCTTCTGTGCTGTTATCTTTTGGTGCACGGGTGTCCTGTTTCAATGTCTTCTGTATCACAATAACAACATTCCACATTCTCTGAGCATTATTTCCAACATTTAGTTTAAGTGAGCCAGTAGGATAGACTAGAGAGCCCAGGTGATTGTTCTAGCAACATAAATAATACATATTAACATACCTTAATTATTATTGGTACAATGAGTCCAAGTAAAAAATAAATAAATAGAAGGTAACACTTCCAAATGACTCATGATGCCTACTTTATAAATGAACAGAGGTGTTATTTCAGTTGCGAGCACTAAAAGAATAAATGCCCATGTTGGTGTTAATTCTCAGCAAAGACAAGTCAGAAACATGAGCATTAGTCTGGTGTGTTTGAGTTCTCTCAACTCTATGTGAGACACTCAGGAACTTTTACAACAAAAAAAAAAAACAGAATTTTAGGCTCAGGCCTTCAGATTACCATCCAGGATGTTGGAATTGATGTTTGCCAACACAAACTCTTGGGTTAAAAAACAGACAACATCTCTATGAGTCAAAGTCTGTCTTTTTTCCAAACCTTCAAACATCAATAAAGTGAGTAGACTGTTTATGGGCTATTGAGAAATGGCCATGAGTATTTGCTTTTCTTGCCCAAAAAAACAAGTATTATTTTATGTTTATACACGTAATATTTCATATCCTTCAGGACAACACCCTGTGCTAAGAACAAATGAACAATCAGTATGTGGCAGGTTACTCTCTTTTTCTTCCTGAAACTCTGACTTTTCCTTGTTTAGGTCATGGCTCTATCTGTAAAATGTGGACATATGCTATAAATGGCCTGTCCCCAATTTGTACACATTTCTTGGATGTAATGAGTTGCACAGACACATCTTTGTTGACTAGCTAATCTGGACTGCTTCTGATTGGCCTGTCTGGGTGGAAATGAGCAGAGTACACAATTTCACTACTTAAGTCAAAGTACAGATACTCCTTGTCAAATATTACGCCAATACAAGTAAAAGTAGCTTAGTCAAAGTAAGTAAAGTACTAAAGTATTTTCTTTAAAAATTAAGGGTTAACCCTAACCCTTAAGTAAAGGTATTAAAAAAATATCAGGAAAGGAAAGTAGCTTTATTGTCATTATACAATACACTGATGTGATTCTGCTACAGACATGTTTATAGCTTAAAAAATAAACAAAGGCAAGAAGCCTCAGAACACACACTCACTCACCCACTCTCTCACTCACTCACACACACACACATACACACACACACACACACACACACACACACACACACACACACACACACACACACACACACATTCAGTCACCCACTCTCTCACTCTCACACACACACACACACACACACACACACACACACACACACACACACACACACACACACACACACACACTCACTCACTCACCCACTCTCTCTCTCTCTCACACACACACACACATTGTTATGGAATTTTCTCTTTTAGGGTTACACAAGGTCACGTGTGAGCCTTGTGATCCACGACAGTATTAACTGTTTGTCTTATGACTAGGTGCCACCATATCTCACTGTGGTGGCCAGGGTTGAAGAGGCCTGTTGCTGCCTTCCTAGTCATAATAGATAGCTTGTTGTTGCCGGTCCAATCTGCGTAAGCGGACATCTGTGTCTCCAGACTAGAATGTGTTGACAATAACACCTCCAAGAGTAAAGACATTCTCTTTGACTAATTCTGGTGCGTATAGTATTTGGGGTGTGATCTTTGGGTTTAAAGTATATGCACCAGCATGAGTTGGTCAGAATGCGAGACCGACTCAAGCACTTCAGATGTACTTTGAGAGTGTCTCTAGTTCTCCTTGGCTAGTTCTCACAAGTTCTCCACAACACACACACACACACACACACACACACACACACACACACACACACACACACACACACACACACACACACACACACACACATTCACTCACCCACTCTCTCACTCTCCCACACACACACACACACACACACACACACACACACACACACACACACACACACACACACACACACACACACACACACACACTCACTCACCCACTCTCCCAGTCTCTCTCTCTCTCTCTCACACACACACACACACACACACACACACACACACACACACACACACACACACACACACACATTCACTCACCCACTCTCTCACTCTCTCTCACACACACACACACACACACACGCACACACACACACATGCACACACACACGCACACACACACACACTCACACACTCTCTCACTCTCTCTCACACACACACACACACACACACACACACACACACACACACACACACACACACCTAACCCCTACCGGGACTTTGATATGAACTGTATAAAAAACATGAACAGAAAGTCAACTTAATCATTCAACTGCTCTGCAACAGTTGCCATATTTTTAAACCGTTTAAAATGGCAACTCTGCTCTACTCTACTACAAGCTCATACAATTACGTTTCAAATGTTCCTCTGCAATTTAACAAACATTAAGCTAGCTAAAGTCAGTAGCGACTTTACATATCGCAACATGCTTTTTTAGGTCAAAAAATGAGTTTTTGTAGGCTATAATTTGTTTGCGGTAAGCAAAACAAACATTTAAACTGAAACTAATTAGTTTTTGTGACAAAAATCTCAAACATGGGTTTAAGATAAGAGTTTCTCCTTTACATGTTACTCATGTAAAGTACAGATACTCCAAAACTGTACTTAAGTACACTACTCAAGTAAATTTACTTTGTTACTGTCCACCACTGACTGTAATGTATAATGTGTTTAACATTAATTCATATTTCATTTATGTATTTATGTGTCTCAAGATGTACTGTAATAACTTTAATGATCCCCTGACTTTTCATTTAATACATGCATCCTTTTGTTTTTGACCTGTAAAGCTAATGCTTTTTCCCCTCAGCCTCTATACTTTGTGTTTAGTTAATTAGAAAATTAAGATGGTGAACATGGTAAAACCTTATACCTGCTAAACATCGGCATGCTATCATTGCTATTGTGAGCATGTTAGCAAGCTGTGTACAGCCTCACAAAGCTACTTCCATGGCTGTAGACTTTAGTCTGCTTCAAACCAGTCACCTCACAGGCGTTTTATCAACCAATCAGATTGCCTGGAATTCAGGCAAAAGGTCACAAAATAAAATAAGGTTGATCTATTCATCCATTTTCTTCCCCTTTACAGGGTTGTGATGGTAGCAGGCTGGCAGTAGAAGTTCAGTACAGTCTCAGACCATGTGGTCAGAACTTATTGCACAGCTGTATGCTGTGTGGGATGAGGATTGTGATGCTTCTTTTAACCCACATCCACATTATACTTTCACCTTTAAGGTAAAGGCATATTCACCACAGAGAGTGCAGCAGTCCTGCCATGACCTTCTAAGCTAAATTAACAACACACTGCTCTGTCATGTATGTAATAGGTTCCACTAATCCCTTCAGTTCTGCCCTGGTGTATCCAGAACCTTCTTCCTAGTCTGAGCGAGGCCATTATCCAGGTGGTTGGGGTCCCTTATAACGCCACCTATTGTATATTCAGCTGGATGAACCACTGCAGGGCCTTGTGGTCTTGCTCTGTGCTGTTTCTATACCAGACATTGATCCATGTTGTTTCTTGCAAGAAAGCGCTTAGTGGTGCAGGAATAGGCATTCCTCAATATTTGAGGTGTCTGCATAAATAAAGTATATCTAAGTGAATATATTTTCTTTTTCTTTGTTTTGAATGATCAGTTTACTGTTTTTTACTGGTTCGTTGCCTCTTTAAGTGGATTTAAACAGTGTGGATAATTTGACCCAACATAAAAGGGGTAAGATTGTGGCCAATAAAGGGTACTATGAAGCTAGTTTTGTCTGTAAAATAGCAGAAATATCATCAAAACATGTTTTTTAAGGTCTGTCAACGGACTGTTAATTAATAAGTGTTCAGCAACAGAAAAGAAAAACACAGCTATTCAAGTAATTATATGGAATCTAGTCTAACCCACTTCCGGCCTGGTAGGCAAGTCTTATAATGTGTTTGCTTGAGAGATTTGATATTTAATATGTAGTCTGTGTTTTTTGTTCATGAAATCTTTAGCTTTTCTTGATTTGTATTAAACGTTTCAACACGACTTGGCTGGTGCTGCTATGAATGTCCACGGGGGAAAACATGCACAGACATTAGATTATAAGAGAACCCCAGCACTGACGATAAAACATCATTAATATATGTAGTGATTAAATCAATTACAGTACAGCATCCAAATATTTCTTACACATTCATCATCGTTAGCATTAACTTTAGATATTTTACCACTTTTTGCTTCAAAGACTTTGAATTATATAAATGTACATTTATGTTTTACTTTGACTGAAGTAAGACTGTGTAATATTTGCACTACAAACTGAAAGCACTGCACCCGTATGGAGTAAAAATGTTGTTGGTGAGATAACTTTGTTGCTCATTGCAGTGGCCCAGGATCCTGACACCATTTCCCCGACAACCAGAATAAACAATTCTGGAGGTAGGATAGGAAATTGACTGGGGGCCAGCGGCTAATTGCACAAATGTGTTTGTGATTGGAAAGGAGATTTAATATCATCACACATAATGTGACTTATGTGCTATGTTCTTTGAATAACAATGAATGTAATTAAATTTAGATTGAGTTTCACTGCGGGTCGATGGAGGACGTTCACAGTGTCTTTTTCACGGATACAGAGTACCTGCTGACAGAATTTCAGGGAGGTTTTTTGTGTCTTTCTAATGATATGGAGCGATATGTACATTATGAATGTAGATGAGGTCAATGTGATCAGGTCAGAGCATTAAATGGTTTGTTTCTGCTTCAGAGAGGGAGAGGAATGACTTCCACTGAATGATTTAGTACAAGGAAAATTAAACTATAGAAGCATGCCTGTGATTTAAATGATGAAGCTAAAGCTAATGCTAATGCTCACAGTCCCAGCTGAGTTACAGTAACTGTATGTCATGGCGCTGTCCATGGTGCTGATTCTCTTCTGAAAACTCCATGCCAAGCACTCGTCCATGGGAGGTTTAGAAACAATTAAGAATTGAGAATGAGAATTAACCTGCTGTTCCACCATCACAGAACTCACAACATCGTTGTTTTATCTACGGTGTGTGTCTGGTTTGATTCAAGATGTAATCTAAGAATGAAATGAATAACAGAGTGCAAAATTATGTACACCACTTTACAATTGCATATTAGGTCTAAAAGGCAGAACACTCGGGGAACAGGTGCAGTTCTTAAGTGATATTATCCACAATACAATCAGAAGCAGTGCAGTGATTAAACCCCGGCAGTATCAACATAATGGGTTTATGCTTTCAGTTCAGAATTGGCACAGTGCTGGTTGGCGCCTTCAGTTAACTGTAACTAACTTTAAATCTTTAAATTGCCGCAGCCAGTAAAATGATCTCAGGTGTTGTTTGTTAGCATGCTGTATGTTCAGAATGTTTAATTAGGGTGAAGCCTCCATCACTGTGGTAAACACTGCTGTCATAGCACAGACTCAGACGTGCTTTTAAAGCAATGTGTTTCAGTTATTTGTGATTTTAAAGAGTAATGTTGGTGTCACGCAGACCTCAAAAAGAGACTGCAGGAGTGACACTCAATCATTTTTCAAAACAGCATGCTACAGTTGTATGCATAATCAATGTGCAAGTGTTATCATTGAAAAAGCATGTGTGTCCTTCTATTTTAACACCTACTTTATTCAGCTTGAATCCAGACTGTATCTAAATCTGATTTATTCACATTACATTTACTTTCACTGGCAAGGACCACGCCGCAGCAATGTGAGTTAAAGGTTTAATATCATGAGCGAGTCTTGAAAGTTGAGGATGGATGAACGGATGTGAAGAATGGGATAAATGTGGGGGAGGAAGTCATCCGTTTAGGCAGGTCTGGGACAGATATATAGAAGGTCAGGGAGGAGGAGACTCAGTGTGGGGGATCCGTCTTAGATGTTGAGCAGGCCACAGACAGTAGGTGGCAAAAGGAGAAATGGGAGAGGCATACACATGATTGAATAAGAGTGGATGGATGACTGAATGTGAACAGCGGTAGGAAGCTAAATAGATGAAAGGATAGGAAAGGGAGGGTGGGGATGAGAAAACTGAGACAAATAGGGCAGGATGGGTAAACCTGGTATAGTGGGCCTGGCAGGTGATTAGCGGTGTGGTCCTGCTCCAGGACCTAAGTTTACTACTTAACTTCCTTTTATGGCCCATAAAGTCTGGACTGCCCTCTGCATGCACTCTCTTTGATGCTTGGAGAACAACCTGCTGCTCAACATCAGCCAAAAAAAGGAAACTGATAATAAAATTTATGAAACCGGAGGTGAGGACAAACGTCCTCGTCTACATCAGTGCAGCTGGACTGAGCAAAAAGCTCCAAGTCCCTTAGGAATGAACCTGTCAAAGACATTACACATATTCTTCTAACCTTGGATTTCTAAGGAAAGGAAAC
Organism: Collichthys lucidus; assembly: GCA_004119915.2. NCBI lineage: Eukaryota > Metazoa > Chordata > Actinopteri > Sciaenidae > Collichthys > Collichthys lucidus. Next base: position 28,844,501 of record CM014099.1, on the reverse strand, counting down.
TCCGTCAGGATGAATTCCCATGGCAGTTTCTTGTTAACTTTCAGAGTGGAGCAAAAGAAAGCGGACTGTGCACAGTGCAAGACTGAGAGGCCCTGCAGCGATGATCAAAACCACCAGAACGTCCCTGAGAATGTACCAAGAACTGGTGAGTGAGTACATAAGATGAGGTGTCTGTGCAGACTACAGAGCAGCTTCTTCCCTCGAGCTGAACACTCCCCAAAAGCACAGTTAATGAATGACTCTCATTTGTACACGATCTTTAGAGACGTTCTATACAGTGCATCTGTGTTTGTCCATCACTGCCTTTGTACTGCCTCCATATGTTTTTAGATATGTACCTATTTTATTCATTATTTTATTATTCTAATTTCAGACTTCTTTGTGTAGCAGAGAGGTTATTTATTGATTATTGTGCAGTTCTGTATTATATAACAGTGACAGTACAGTGGACAGCTTTGGGCCACAATAAATTTCACTAACCAGGATTGATGGAGTTTAGATTTGAATTCACAGACAGACTGTGAAAGAATGAGCCTCTGAGCTCAGACACATAAAAGCCAGTGTTTGTCCTGTGTCCACTGGTCAGAGATCTCTCCTGTTTGTTTCAAACTGAACCTGATCTTGAGTACTGCATTTCTTCATCCTCAGCAACAAGAATTCCTGCCACAGCAGAGCCACATTGTTGTATGTCTATTTTATTATTAATTGTTGTTTGTGCTATCGTTTCTTGTACTGATTAAACAGTACTGATGTTGTGTGGTGTCTTGTGTGGATCTAATACGAAGGTTGCTGCTCAGATAGCTTTGTCAAACACTTGTGACATAAACAGCTATTGGTCTGTATCTCATCTGTCCTGTGTGTACAATGACTAGAATAAGAGAAAAAACAAACAAGGTAGGTAAACTTCAGGTAAACTTGAATGTGTCAGGCTTCTGTCTGAGGTGAATTCTGTAAAATGCAGTATCATATGCTGTAACTCATGTGAGTATGGCCCCCATTGTCACCTTATCTACATTATGATAATGTATTCTGTTCTCTGATGATAATATCCAGCGACCCAGAGTTAAAAAGAACTGGCTAATGGTGCGTAACCTTTGCCATTTCCCTAATGACCATGGACTGGGTCAAAGCTAAAGGATATGTGCTGCTTCTGTACTTTATAGGAGCAGCAAAAAAAGTGTGCTGGCCCACTTAGCCATAATCTTACCCTCTGTGGTTTGACTGACTCAATTTTGTTATGGATTGTCCTGTCCCTCTGTTTGTGTTACCCTCTGGCTGGTCTCCAAGACCAAATAGAAAAATTCAAGGGCTTTGGCTGTTGGCACAAATAATTAAAGATCTGTCCTCTGGCCCAGGATCCTTCTGTTCTGTAACAATTGGATGACCTTGGTGTGGCACAAAAAAGAAGCTCATCTAGGCCAAAAAGAAAACATACTTGAAACAGAAGAAAGGTCAGGGTCAAAGAAAGGAATAGATTCCAAAATACTGATGTTTGCTGATAAAATCTAACCTTAGTTAGGAAATTAGCTCTTACCACAAATTAAAAACTTTAAAATTGTGTTTGTGTGGTTTCGGCCACAAGCATACAGTACAGTACATTTTGTTGAATAATGGAAAAAAGAGTTACTACCACAAAAGTAAGACAACCATGAAGAGATAGGAAATTATCCCAAATTCAGGAATAACTGGAAGCAGCTATGCACGGTACCCACGGTACCCGCGTTTCCAGTTTAATGAGGCAACATAGTACAGATCTGTAACTTCAAAGAAGAACATAAAAAAGTGACTATGAAGCAGAGGGCAGTATTGATGAAAAGGAGACTGTGCTTTTAGCAACACTACTGAGTGGCTAACACAGTGCCAAGCCAATCTGGAAGCCTGTCTGCTTGAAAGGCATGCTCGACCTTCCCTGTGACAGAGAGCTCCAAATTTATCGAGCAGCTTTGTTAACTGCAACAAAACAATCTGATTGTATTTAGTCTTTCAGGGTAACTTTTGTATTTCAGCCTGGACCCTATTTTCTCATGTCTTTGTATTAAAGTGACTATTGGGGACAACAGACAAAGTTTAGAATTGTGTCCAGTCTTGAGCAAAAGTGCCACGGAACACACTAAATCGTAATCCTTGCAGGCATTTGCACATCAACATATGTACATATACAGTAATGTACCTCAACAGTATGGCAGATAAAGCCATATTAGTGATGTTCTCCTAAAAATAGGAGAAAATCATTAACAATTGCTGTAGTTGGCACAACACTGACCCATGATGTGGAAAATTTTGATAGGCACAGGCCAACTATAGGCAAGCTGCCAGGTTTGTGTCTGCCACAAAAAGCTCTAAAGAGACCTTTAGGGTTCGCCATTAGTGTGTGTTTAACACTCACATTAAGTTAATGGTTTTCAGTATCACTGAACAATACAACCAGACCTTTTTAGAAAATGGCAGACCAGCTTAAATTGGAAGCAGCAGGCAGTTAAGTCCTGGCTTTAGTGATCAATCGCACAGATGAGGGAGGAGATCTGGGAACTGTTAGATGGAAGGGAAAAGGGAACCAGGGCTCAGGCTGTATTCAGCAGAGGAGGAGAACTGCTGACCCTGACTCAGGATATTGTTGAGCAGTGGAAAGAGCACTCTAAAAGAAGTCTTTAGCCCCGTCAAAATATCGAGTCGGAGGAAGATTGCTGTCCCAACTGAAGGAATTCAAGTATCTTTGGGTCAGATCTTAAAATGGAGCGTGAGCTGAACAGGCTGATTGGTGTAGTGTCAGCAGGAATGCAGGCATTATACCAGACTGTTGTGGTGAAGAGAGAGTTCACCCAAAAGGTTCACCAGTTGATATTTGCTCTAACCATAACCTATGGTCATAAACTTTAGGTAGTGACCAAAATAATGAGATTGTAGGTACAAGTGGCCAAGATGAGTTTCCTCAGTAGGGTGATAGGACTTAGCCTTACAGATAGGGTAAGAAGCCCAGATATTTGAAGGAGTTCCACTAATTTAGTGTGTCAAAAGTAGCCTGATGAGGTGGTTTAGGATCCTAAACAGGATGCTTCCTGGGTGCCTCCTTCCAACTGGTAAGAACACCAGGGTAGACTCAGAACATGCTTGAAGAATTATGTCTTATTATATCTTATGTGGCTTGGAAACACTGCAGGAGGAACTGCTGTGGAGAGGGACATCTGGACTACTTTGTTTAGCGTGCAGTCCCAGATAAGTGGTCACCTTCTGTCTTCAACAGGCATTGATCTGCATTCTGATACAGCAAGTTTGGAAACAGCTGTAAAACCTGATATGTATTTAGACTGTTTTTCTCCCATCGACCTCCATCAAATAACTTTAATCATTTCTGCAGCTAAGCCTTCAAACTGCCTCTTAGACCCCATCCCAACCAGGCTGCTCAAGGATGTTTTACCTCTAGTTAGTCATTCGTTATTGGATACAATTAATCTGTCTTTATTATCAGGACATGTACCTAAGTCCTTTAAGGTAGCTGTAATTAAACCTCTTCTTAAAAAGCCCACTCTAGACCCAGAGGTTTTAGCCAACTATAGACCGATATCAAACCTTCCCTTTGTGTCTAAGATACTTGAGAAAGCTGTAGCTAATCAACTGTGTGACTTTCTCTATAACAATAGTCTATTTGAAGATTTTCAGTCAGGATTTAGAGTGCATCATAGCACAGAGACCGCATTAGTCAAGGTTACAAATGACCTCCTAATGGCATCAGACAAAGGACTAATCTCGGTACTTGTCCTGTTAGATCTTAGTGCTGCATTTGACACCATTGACCATCAAATTATTTTACAGAGACTGGAAGATCAAATTGGCATCAAAGGAACCGCCCTAAGCTGGTTTAAATCGTATTTCTTAGATCGATCTCAGTTTGTTCACGTCAATGATGAATCCTCCATCCATACCAAAGTTTGTCATGGAGTCCCAAAAGGTTCTGTACTAGGACCACTTTTATTTAGTTTATATATGCTTCCTTTAGGGAACATTATTAGGAATCACTCTATCAATTTTCATTGTTATGCTGACGACACCCAATTATATTTATCGATCAAGCCTGATGCAACCAATCAGTTAACTAAACTCCAAGCATGCCTTAAGGATATAAAAAATTGGATGACCTATAATTTTCTGATGTTAAATTCAGACAAAACTGAAGTTCTTGTAATTGGACCCAAACACCTCAGAAACTCTCTTTCTAGAGACTTAGTTACTTTAGATGGTATCACTGTAAAGAATCTTGGAGTTGTTTTTGATCAGGATTTGTCCTTTAATGTCCACATAAAACAAATTTCGAGGACTGCATTCTTCCACTTACGTAACATCGCTAAAATCAGACGCACTGTTTCTCAAGCAGATGCAGAAAAACTAGTCCACGCATTTGTTACTTCAAGGCTGGACTATTGTAACTCTTTGTTATCAGGCTGCTCTAATAAGTCTCTTAGGACTTTACAGTTAATTCAGAATGCTGCTGCACGTGTTCTGACAGGAACCAAGATCAGAGATCACATCTCTCCCATTTTGGCTTCCTTGCGTTGGCTCCCTGTTAAATCTAGAATAGAATTTAAAATTATCCTCCTTACTTACAAAGCTCTTCATGGTCAGGCACCATCATATCTAAAAGAGCTCATAGTACCTTACTATCCTTCTAGAACACTGCGCTCTCAGGACGCTGGGTTCCTTGTGGTTCCTATAGTCTCCAAAAGTAGATTGGGAGCCAGAGCTTTCAGCTATCAGGCTCCTCTTCTGTGGAACAAATTACCAATCTGGGTTCGGGAGGCAGACACGGTCAACACTTTTAAGAGTAGACTTAAGACTTTCCTTTTTGATAAAGCGTATAGTTAGGGCTGGCTCAGGTCATCCCTTAGTTATGCTGCTATAGGATTAGACTGCCGGGGGACTCCCCAGGGTTATGCCTAGCCAGGCACGGTATTGGTTAAAGATGTAGTCACATCTCCCCTACCGAAAACCCTCCCTCCTACTCTGCCTCTCTCTCTCTGTCTCTCTTTGTCTGTCTTTCTCTGTCTGTCTGTCTGTCTGTCTGTCTGTCTGTCTGTCTGTCTGTCTGTCTGTCTGTCTGTCTGTCTGTCTGTCTGTCTGTCTCTGTCTCTCTCTCTCTCTGGACATGTCTCATTAATGCATGCTACTAACCAAACTTCCCCGGAGTTTCTGTGCTCTGTCGTCCAGCAGGTTTTTCGTGGATCGTGGCTGCTGCTGTGATCCTGGACGATGCCCACTACACATATTACTACTGTCATTAATACTACTATATCTGCTACTGTGGTCACTTTATCATTCATTGTCATTCTGTCAGTCATTGTAAATGTACAAAATGTTTATGTTGATTGTCCTGTACACGTGACATCCATTGCACGTCTGTCCGTCCTGGGAGAGGGATCCCTCCTCTGTGGCTCTTCCTGAGGTTTCTTCCACATTTTTTCCCTGTTAAAAGGTTTTTTGTGGGCAAGTTTTTCCTCACTCGAACCGAGGGTCTAAGGACAGAGGGTGTCATTCTCTGTACAGATTGTAAAGCCCTCCGAGGCAAATGTACTTTGTGACTTTGGGCTATACAAATAAAATTGAATTGAATTGAATTGGTGGAAAATTGATGCATAGATGGATTCAGGCTACTTTTTAATAAATGGGTTTAGGTGAGTTTTTGTAGATTTTGAGGAAACGTGAAAATAAGCTCAACTTACATTATATACTGAATTTCACAAACATATGTTCAGAGCCTGATACCCGTGTATACTCATTTGCATTGCTGCTTGTTTTTCATTTTGGCACAGCAGTTTCAGCAGGGCTTTGCTGTTGTGCATTGCTGTGCACACAGTGAGAGTCAGCTAAATCGCTGAATGTAAATGTAAGGTCTGTGCTCATTTCTCTTCTGTTTGTCATGCAGCTGAAACTTCAGGGACACACAGTATAAATTAAAGTACATCTGTTTGGCGGTTGAGGCCTTGAGGGACTCATGCTAAGCCTCTACACAACTGTGATTTCTGTAATGATATCTGAATACAGCCTTGCCTCTGGAGCACCTTTAGCATGAGTCAGCAGAAAAGTTCACCGTCTGCTTACTCCTGGACGCTCATCTTGCTGACTTTATTCAACTAATGCGTACATGGCAACTGCATTCTTCTTTTATACTTCACATCCTTCTAATGAATATGCAGCATGTTTATGCCAGAAGCACAGTGAGGACATTTTCATTTTACATAGTGGAATGTTGCTAATTTAAAGCTGTCTGTGTTTGAGAGAGAGAGGCCCTATGGGGTGCTTCAGGGGATTGATGGGAGATGGGAATAAGTTAAAACATTTACACATGTGCATCTATGGACAGAAATAATTAAGTTATACATAAAAAATGTTTTAGAGATAATTACCTCTTAAAAGAAAGGTCACAAAGTTTGAAGAGGCTGGGAATGGTTTGATTTACAGACTGTTTACAGACTTAGACTTTATATGCAAATGAGACTTATTTCAAAATATCGCTGAGAAAGCATTTTCATCCATCTACTGTCCCTGTCACAGCGTGTCTACAGAGTCCTTTTCAAGAACAAGCATACAGCTTTAAATGCTATTTTGTAGGTTTTTATCTCTCCAGTTTAAGGTGAATTATCGGTTGAACAAATAAAGTAAAGGAAATGATTTTCAATTTACAAAAAGAAACAACACCAACACTTTCACAATACCATATAGAATCACTATACAGACCAGTGCAAACTTATGGAACTTAAAAGCTATGTCATTTCACACAGGATTCACTACAAAACAAAATACAAAGCAGTAAATCAGGAATGATCAGTACACAGTGTTTTACCTCAATGATAAGTATCACCCGGGGCTCACATGTTTACATTCCACAAGCATCAGCAATCCTAAACCAATTACAAACAATCCGGATATTGCTGTATTGTGCTGCATAATTCTCAAAAAACACAAGAGTATTCATAAATGCCCACACCGTCAGCAACAACAGCCAAAACAGCATTTTTTGTTGAGCTTCCTGTATTTCCCCTACTGACCTCTCAGCAAGCACACTGCTCAGTGAAACTACATCCCCTGATGTCCAAACACCAACATCTATGTCAGGACTGCTGCAGCAGAGAATCGTATAAAAGTGGACAGCCTCGACATGTTTCGTGTTCTTTCCTCTCAGTATGTGGTTGTTTAAGAAAAGGCTGCCGGCAGCAAGATAAAAGACTGCTGACAAAAAACAGAGAGTTTGGGAAATGCAGAGTGCAGATGATGAGAAGATTATGGTTTTTCTGATTATCTTTGATGCTTGTAACCTCAACAGAAACCACGAAAAATTCTATTCTAGTTCTAGTTCTATTGGTACCATCCACAACTTTGGTCAATGTACACAGACACTGAAGTAGAGTGGAAACGCTGCCCCACTGTGTGCTGTCATTTGAGTTTGAGTCAAGTTGCTTGCTCCTTTATATTTTTTTCTATTCTTATTTTTATTTATTTGTTTCTCTTTTTCTTTGTACTTATTTCTGTATCTGTGCTGCTGTAACCTAAATTTCCCCTCTGTGTGTAATCAGACCAATATTCTTATCTGATATTACAAAACAATAACACTGCTGATATTACAAAGTGGCCTACAACTTGTAAAGTGTGCTACTACAGATTTGAAGCAGGTTAATCTTTTCTTGTTTTTGTTTTTTTGCTGTATCCCTCAGTCAGCACTCTTGTCGTGTTATGATTTACTGAAGCACATTAAAACAATGCTGCATTTTTTTCATGCAGTTCTGCTGATGGTCTAAATATACCTACTTAAAGTTCTGTTTAGATTTAATGTAAAGAGAAAGTTTCATAGATGTGGCATATCTGTTTTTATGGTGCATCCGTTGTGAAGTTCAGCGTGGTGGCTCTAGTCCTGCCTCTGCCAACTCTGGCTAATCCAAAAATGTTTATTTCTGCTGTGAAATTGGACATTTTAACATGGGGAATTGGAGACTGCCTGAAGTGGACATTTGAGAAACTACAGTTTTGGAGGTTGCTACTTGCAATTGATGCATATGTCGGTAGAAAGCTAGTATCTATGCTGTTGGTACATTCTGCTGTGTCTTACAAGCCCATTCTGACACAGTGTTAGCATGAGAGCTGCTGTAGTGAGGCTGCAGTGAGATCACATCACATTGATGGTCCTATTATCATTCCTGTGGTGCTGCCTCTGTTTTTTTCTCCTTTGCCTGGCTGTCCAACTCTATTTCACCAAGTTGCTTAATTCTATAAGATCACATGACTCTGGTTAGACAACTCTCAGTGCAGCATTAAATTAATGGTGTAGATCATAACAAACAAATAGCAATTACTTTTTAATTGAAACCAGGACTCCAGGGCCTCAGGGCTGCTGTGGATCAAAATGAATTGTCCATCCCTCTCTCCAAAGGCAGTGGGTATTAAATAAGGTCCATTCCTGTTACCTGACTCATTTCCATAGTCTCCAGAGAGAAATTGACTGTTTGTTTAGTGGTTTGTGTTTAGGCAACTGATAAGAAAGTGGATCATTTAAATAGATGAACTGAGCATGGGGAATTGTTCTTAACTTGCAGCCACGATTCCAATCACAAAGAAGCTGATGCATGCCAAATTCTACAAGGCCAAATATTTCTGGCTCTGATCCTATTTCCTGATCAGATGTGTATGTTATCTTTATTTTATTTTTTTTATAGATGCAAAGGTAAATTCAGTTTAGTAATAAATCACTTACAGTTGGATAGCTGGAGACCAGCCAGTAGCCTGCATAAACAGAACATAGTTTTTGCCCCACTAATTTGTCAAAACTAGTCCAGAGAAAAGGCCATAATCTTGACAAATATCAAATCAAATCAAATCAATTTTATTTGTATAGCCCAAAGTCAAAAAGTACATTTGCCTCGGAGGGCTTTACAATCTGTACAGGGAGTGACCCCCTCTGTCCTTAGACCCTCGGTTCGAGTGAGGAAAAACTTGCCCACAAAAAACCTTTAACAGGGAATAAATGTGGAAGAAACCTCAGGAAGAGCCACAGAGGAGGGATCCCTCTCCCAGGACGGACAGATGTGCAATGGATGTCATGTGTACAGGACAAATCAACACAAACATACTGTACAATTACAATGACTGACAAAATGACAATGAATCACAATGAATGATAAAGTGACCACAGTAGCAGATATGGTAGCAATAATGACAGTAATAATATGCGTAGTGGACGTCGTGCAGGATCACAGCAGCAGCCACGATCCACGAGAACCTGATGGACGACAGAGCACAGAAACTCCGGAGAAGTTTGGTTAGTAACATGCATTAATGAGACATGTCCACAGAGAGAGAGAGAGAGAGAGAGAGAGAGAGAGAGAGAGAGAGAGAGAGAGAGATAGAGAGAGAGAGAGAGAGAGAGAGAGAGAGAGAGAGAGAGAGAGAGAGATTAGAGAGAGAGAGAGAGAGAGAGAGAGAGAGAGAGAGAGAGAGAGAGAGAGAGAGAGAGAGAGAGAGAAAGAGAGTTTTCGGTAAGGGAGATGTGACTACATCTTCAACCTATACCGTGCCTGGCTAGGCATAACCCTGGGGGGATGGGGAGTCTAATCCTATGGCAGCATAACTAAGGGACGACCTGAGCCAGCCCTAACTATAAGCTTTTTTTGAAGAGGAAAGTCTTAAGTCTATTCTTAAAAGTGTTGACCGTGTCTGCTTCCCTAACCCAGATTGGTAGTTTGTTCCACGGAAGAGGAGCCTGATGGCTGAAAGCTCTGGCTCCCAATCTACTTTTGGAGACTATAGGAACCACAAGGAACCCAGCGTCCTGAGAGCGCAGTGTTCTAGAGGGGTAGTAAGGTACTATGAGCTCTTTTAGATATGATGGTGCCTGACCATGAAGACATTTGTAAGTAAGGAGGAGAATTTTAAATTCTATTCTAGATTTAATAGGTAGCCAATGCAAGGAAGCCAAAATGGGAGAGATGTGATCTCTGATCTTGGTTCCTGTCAGAACACGTGCAGCAACATTCTGAATTAACTGCAAAGCCCTAAGAGACTTATTAGAGCAGCCTGATAACAAAGAGTTACAATAGTCCAGCCTTGAAGTAACAAATGCGTGGACTAGTTTTTCTGCATCTGCTTGAGAAACAGTGCGTCTGATTTTAGCGATGTTACGTAAGTGGAAGAATGCAGTCCTCGAAATTTGTTTTATATGAACATTAAAGAACAAATCCTGATCAAAAACAACTCCAAGATTCTTTACAGTGGAGCTGGAGGCCAGGGTGATCCCATCTAAGGTAACTAAGTCTCTGTTTCTGAGGTGTTTGGGTCCAATTACAAGAACTTCAGTTTTGTCTCAATTTAACATCAGAAAATTATAGGTCATCCAATTTTTTATATCCTTAAGGCATGCTTGGAGTTTAGTTAACTGATTGGTTGCATCAGGCTTGATCGATAAATATAATTTGGTGTCGTCAGCATAACAATGAAAATTGATCGAGTGATTCCTAATAATGTTCCCTAAAGGAAGCATATATAAACTAAATAAAAGTGGTCCTAGTACAGAACCTTGTGGGACTCCATGACAAACTTTGGTATGCATGGAGGATTCATCATTGACGTGAACGAACTGAGAACGATCTAAGAAATACGATTTAAACCAGCTTAGGGCGGTTCCTTTGATGCCAATTTGATCTTCCAGTCTCTGTAAAAGAATTTGATGGTCAATGGTGTCCAATGCAGCACTAAGATCTAACAGGACAAGTACAGAGGTGAGTCCTTTGTCTGATGTCTTCAGGAGGTTATTTGTAACTTTGACTAATGCGGTCTCTGTGCTATGATGCATTCTAAATCCTCACTGAAATTCCTCAAATAAACTAAAATATGGGCATAAGTGCAGACCACAACAACATTTAAAAACAAAAATCAATGAAACTGTTGAAACTTTTTTTATGGAAATTTTCTACTTTGGCAGCAAACACTGGTAATGCAAGAGAGTTTCACAAGACTCAATCCAGGCCCCCTTCTCCCCCTTGACAGTGTCATAAACACATCTTCTATCATTTGCTGTTGGCATTTACTCATTTTTACATCTGATACCTTCAGATTTTTTTTTACCTTGAAGGTATCTCAGAGCAGATGTGTAGGTGCCACCTAAAGCTCAACCGGACAGACTGAGAACTGACAGTTATTTCACGGGAGGGACACCCTTGAGAATGAGGTACACTCATTGACAATACTGTGCTGGAATTAACTCTGACAGTGGGAATCCTCGTTGTGACCCTGGGCATTGATTTCTTTCTCGTCAGTGTCAAATATCGCGGCACTTGCAGAGGAAACCTAGATGTTCTACAGCTCCTTTCTCACTGGACCTCCTGCTTTAATTTTTATAAAGTGGCAGTTCATAAAAAAAGTAATCTCATGGCACTCTTAGTCTGTAGACTGTACTCTATAATGTCATTTACAAAGACCCAACAATTCCACCAGGTGCAAATGTTGCCCCTCTGAATAAGGGAGAAATAATTGCAAGAATGACAGTGTGTATTTTCCTGTGTGAGTACTTTACCCAGACAAAACCTTCTATTAAAACTAGAAGGTCAGGGAGGTTTACACCCTGATTCACAAGGTCTTTGCTTCTCGTGACTTAGATATGGAGGGGTAAGAGCATTCACAAATTTCTGTCTAAACTCGTTATGTCTTGCGTCACATCCCATGCACTAGAATTCCATTAGTATACAGGCCTCCTGTCTGTCTGATTTAAAGGCCTCAACAGAGTCAGATTGTCTGATGTCAGCAGGAAGAATATACCAAAGTTAAACACTCATCTTTTTGCCTTAACTTTTGAATTGTTAAGTCTCTCTAAATAATATTTTAAAGAGTACGTTCTAGACCTGCTCTATATGGAAAGTGTCACAAGATACTTTTTGTATGATTTGGCATTATATATATAAAATTAAATTAAAATGTCATTTTCAATTTGCCTATCCTTTGAAACCTTAGGCCTTAACCCTAATGTATAATGTATCTTTTATACATTTTATACATTTTCCCATGTGCCTGTGCCCATCGCAAAACTTATTATAAGCATTGCGTCCACTTACACCTAACCCTACAAGAACAATGTCAAATTCGTTGTATCTGAGACTGCTGAAGAGAAGTCAACAAATAAACTGTAAACCTTCTAAACCACTGTATTTCTCTAACCTTGTTTTCATCTGAGAAGCCTGATTTGCTCTTCCTCTCCTGGATCAGGATCTCCAGAAGATACAGTCTCTCTCCTCCATGTTTTTGTCTTTCCTACTGTATAAATGTGTGTGTGTGTGTGTGTGTGTGTGTGTGTGTGTGTGTGTGTGTGTGTGTGTGTGTGTGTGTGTGTGTGTGTGTGTGTGTGTGTGTGTGTGTGGTGTGTATACATGTATATACATATATACACTACTTATTGTGTCAGGTTATGAAGCCTCTTGAGGCAATATAGTGGCAATATAATGATTGGACTTGCTACATACAAGATTAAAATACAATACAATACAGATTAAGGTGTTGGCCTACTACAAATTGAACTGCTCCTTCATAAGCCCAAGGGATGGCCTAACCTAACACCCCTCTGTCTCTGGATGATTAGTGGGTTTGTCTCTCTGAAAACTCATTTTGAGCAAGGCTCTTCTCATATTAGCATATCATATACTAGCATTTACTTATGCCTCCCTCTGTGTGGGCTGCATTTCAGATGCACTGATTGCAAGTCCTTTTGGACAAAAGTCAATTGGAATTATATAGTTATATGTGTTCTAATCAAGAATTGCACAGTGGTGGAGAGAAGTGCTTTTATGTGCTGCTTTGTCTGAGATATGGATGACCTTGCTGCTTTTGGTTGCATTACCATATAGCATGCAAAGTGTAAACCCCTGTATTAAATGATGTTAATCAAGCTAGCTATACTTGGAATTATATTCATTATTAGGCAATTCTGTAATGTCTAGTTTTTACGTCAGTGCCAATGCTGGAAATATGACTTTATGTCACAAAGTAAAGTAAGGCTGTGTGCGGGAGTCTGTGTTTGCTTTTAAACACCATAACCAGTATATTTCCTGAACCTCCACTAAGCGATTTATTTGTCTAACCTTGAACATTCTGTGGTTTCCAGGAGCAGCTCTCACAGGAAGGTTAAAAACTTTGTGCCTGAGCTTGATCTGGCATTTTACACAATTGTCTAACAATTCATTAGTGCATCGTTTTAATGAAATTTAACCATTGTTGCATTTTAAATTTAATGAAATTAAGTGAACATATGATGGTACCAAAACACAGAGTACACAATATGAATGTCCTATTTTTTTATTATACAAATAACTGCAGTACTAAACTAAAATGATTGCCCTGTGAAACTGTAATAGGGTATGTTTCAGATGGAATTTTCCAGTGCACATACACACTGGTGGCACAGTGGCAGTGGAGTGATGCAACTGAAGCCACAGAAAAATAAACAAAATAGACAAAAATGAATCTTTCTTCTTTCCCACCTCCAATGGGAGGTCAGAGGTTTGGGGTGTCTTTAGAACCAATCCGATGAGCTGCTTGGAATTCAGTTTGTTTCTTCTTGGAAGTTCAGTAGGACAGTTGCTTGCCAACAAAGAGACTTTAACCCCTGGCTGAGAGGCAGTCTTTCTAACCAATTAGACCACCCTGCCTCCCAGCCTCTGAAACTGCTCTTAGATCTCATGGACTGTGCTCCCCTCTGCGGGTTGCTTTAATGGCTGCCATCCAAGTCACCCCATGGTCTACAGAGAGCTGCTGAGTGTTCTGACATCTACTTAATAGAGAACTTCATCATCCTTCAAAGCATTTTCCTTCCCTCTAATATCTAATAAAACTGGCAAGGACAAAAGACTCTCCCTAAAATGATTTGATTGAAAGATAGAGAATGTATACTTTCTAGAGCTTCACAGGTTTCCTGCAAATGAATGATGCTGTAATTACTGTAATTAGGAAATTACAGATCTAAGGATGGTGATGAAATACCCGGTGTAAAAGCTATTTATGTCTGTCAGCAGTTGAAAGTGACGGAGGAAGATTGCAAACATATTTCTCTAGCAATAACTCTGCACTGAACTGCACTGAACTTCTGAGTTGAGCGTTTTATGAAGTGATATTGTTTTGTGGCACTTGCTGGTAAAAAATGAAAAATGAACACAGCTTTTTGTGTCACCTGACCAGCTTTTGTGTCACCTGACCTGGCCTAATCATGTATACCTGCTCCAAATTGTCATGATTGAAAGCAGCACTGAGAGTCATCAAGAGGCATCCATTCCATCCACTCACACTGACACTCACATTCACATCTACAGTCAATTTAGAATCACCAGTGAACATGCTGGGACTAAGACTGTTGGGGGAAACCTGGATCGAACCCAGGCAGACACAAGGAGAACCTGCAACCTCCCTGGGCTTACAGCCATACCACCCTAAATGCACATATTAGCCATTTGGAGAGAAACAAACAATATCAATCACAGGTGATGGATTGTGGTATTTCAGATGTGCTCACTTTTGGCCTCCAAGTCAAATTTAGATAATCAATGAACTGCTGACTTTTCTCTAAACTAATTGTTAACTGCTCATGTTTTTCCTTGCTGACCTTGCTGTTGCAATGTCACCATGTTTCTACATGACACTTCATAAGCTGCACCCCTCTTAGTTACTGTTGCTATGCCTGTCAAGCTTTCCATTGTCACATGGCAAATATGCAGTTTACAATTTTGATAGCCAATTTAGCAAGAACATTGTGAGTCATTTTTTATGATATTTATGATGGCTCTTTTCAGACAGTGACAAACAAAAGCAGTTTCTTAGTCAGCAGTGTTCAAGCTAATGTTCAACTTGATTCAAGTTGGTAAAAGCCATTGCTCACTCACTTTTTAAAGTGATTTTGGTGGCGGGGTTGCTGAATTGTAAACTTCCCGATGTTCAGTACTAATGCAGGAAGTATGGGTGTGGAGGTCAGGGTGGTGGATGGATGTGTTGCACACTCAACCTTCAGGTTTCCAATTTGCAGTTTGCAGAAGGTTTGTGGTATTTCAACAGACGTGTCTCCCTCCTAGAAATAGTTTTAATTTTATGAATTTCAGTTTATATTTCGCTGTTAAATAACTAGCCTTTGATATCTCAAAGACATGGATGTTAAAAACTCAACTTCAAATAGGTCACCAGGGAGACCGCTTAATTAGCTTAACGAACTAAACCCTGAGATGAGACTGAAGGCAGAATGATACCTGAGGAAGTAATGACAGAAGATTATGACAATATTTTCACAGCTGGGTGTTGAGAGACAGATATGGAAATGAGGAGAAAGAAAGAAAAAACAATGAATGCCACCTACTCAAGTTGGAGCAGGAGGACTGTTGGGTTAGTAACTCAGAGCATTGCCAATGGATGATCCTGTCATGCATAACAGCTGTGAGGGGTAAAGCAAACCATTTGCAAACGTTCTAATTCCCCCTCTGCTAGGAGCCACGCTGAGAAAAAGACAAAGCATGAAAGTGGGATTGGTGGGAAAGCAAAACTTCATCACCATTTATTTCCATAAGTTCAGCTTCATTATTATCTAAGTTTAAATGACAACCATAAACAAATGTGTGACAAAAAAGGTCCATCATTTTGGTCTCATTTGCATGCTGATATTTTACTCATATTCCACTGGGAAGAGCTCAGTGTTTTGTTTGTTTGTTTGTTTGTTTTCGAGCTCACCCCTGCAGTACAGGTCTTTAGGAAGAACTGATTCATTTTTATCAAATTTGGTGCAGATCAAATATATAATTTTTTGGGAAGATCACCCCAAACATAACATTTAAAAAATCCAATTTCAAGCAGTAAACCTTCATGTTTGATATGTGCCTTCTATGTGCCTACATGTTTATAGTCCTGTTAAGGTTGGACATTTTATATATCAGTCAGTCAGTCAGTGAGTCAGTCAACATACTGCAATATAGCATCTCAACAACTGGATGGATTTCCAGTGCACTGGTCCAGAAAGCCCAATTCATAGCTTTGAATTCATGTCCACATGATGAATTGTAACAACTCTCATGATCTCCTGACCTTTTTTTAGAACGTTTAGAACAATATGACAAAAAACCTGCAGACGTTCCAATCAGCCTCTTGTTTGCAGCATGGCACAGCTGCCAATGCGGCTAATGAAAGAACCCCCATGTTGAGTGAACAAAAACACTACAGACATTTTTTTCTATCTTATGGAAATGTAAACAGAATTCACAGCATGCACCCTGAATGGAAAGCACATTCATAATTTACATTATTATTAATATTATTATTATAGCCTAATACAAGAGTTGAGCCATATCTCTGCAAAGCTTTCTCCAATCATTGTCTAAATGACTCAGTGTAAAGACAAATCCTCACTGTAGCTGTATGCATAGCACACAGCTTGGTACATCATTTTATTTGGCTCACAGAATTGCTGCTTGCATTTTAATTTCAAGGATTTCAAATAATTAGACACAATAAAAAGATTCATAACTCATGATCAACTTACAAGCTTTATTCTGAGTTCATCCACACTGTGTTTTTCCCATGCACAGACGGTAAGAAGAGAACACCTGAGAAGACAAATTATAAACCATTACATTACTTGTGATTTTGAACCCTGCTGTATAAGGCCTCATTTGAAAGAGGGATAATATGAGTATGAACAGATATGTTCAGTTTACGACACATACAAGCAACAACTTCTGGTACAGTATGTGTGTATCATACCAACATGCATGGCCACACCACTTAAAGTGCAGCAACTTATAAAGAAGATTTAACATTTGGTTCATACAGCTGAACTGACCTTAGGTCAGCTGTGAGACAATTAAAGGGCCCTGGCTTCGTTAAGATTCCAACTCTAGAGTTGGTAAGCAGAGTTTAGAAGTCTGAAAGTGTCCGTGGTTGGGAGATGAGCTAATGAGCTAAAAGTTTGGCAGTCTTCCCTGTTGACTGCACCAATTACACTTACCTAGCTCAGGATGCTGTGTACATCCAGCAGCACATCACTATTCACAGGTGTTTAACATTCACTGCCTATTCTCTAGGTTTCCATTATTGCTTCCACTGCTCCAAGCAGTATGAATACATGTAAAGTGGATTCTGCAGGTCGACAAACACATACTTGCCCAGCAAGAGCTTTACCTCAGTTATGCATCAGCATCTGTGTGATTGGCTATTGAACAGCTGTAACAGAGCCAGTGGACATAAAGCTGGAGCTAGTTCACTCTATTCACAGCCAGCGACCATTACTGTGCGCTGTGCTTCACTTGAACCACAGCCAAAGGGTACTAAAGTGTGGTTCTTTTGGACCAGGGCCTGGTCCGACCACAGGACAGCACTGGCTCTTAGAAATAAAGTCTGTTCAAATAAACACACTGAGATTGTATCTTTAGAGTTAAGATTGTATCTTTCTATTAAGACATTGTGGTAAGCAGCCTCAAGATATTGATGCTAAAAGTGTTTTTCGAAATGAAAAATGGAGCGATAAGTTATCCAATAATTCAATTAATTTAAAACTGATTTGATGAAAAAAAAATCATGATATGAAGAAAAGGGCCATGTTTCATTGTTTTACCCATCATCATTCACAACACAAAATTGCCATTTTTAGAAAAGTAGCCTCAAGAGTGAGAAACACAAAGTAGCCCCATCAAAAAAAAGGCTGAAAATGAATTAATAATGGAGGTGATGAAATGCACATGAAATGAAAAATAGTGTGATAAACTGACAATTGATTTGATAAACTTGATTGAAACCTAGCCCACTCCTGTATGTCAAACACATGGATGACATAAGACAGCTACAGTTGCTTTGCATTCAATTTAACTGACCATTTCAGTGTTGAGTAATGGGAAATGTTAATTCTGAAGGAAATGAGTGATCCTGAGCAGCAGCAGCAGTGGCCCGGGCAGTAGGACTACACCAGCCAAAGAGGTGGTGTGTCTATTGAAAAAGCTACAGCTAACGGAAGATTCATCAAAAGAGCCTGAGAAATGTTTTGCTGTAGTTTGAACTCTGAAGATATCACCATGAATTACAGTGAGCTTTTCAACAAATAGAACAATGAAGCCATAAAGAGCAACCACATTAAGCCTTCAACAGTGCATCACTATACTATAATCCATAGATGGATTCTTGGCCTACTGAGGCCGAGACCTCTGGGAGGTCAGTGAGGCTGGCTCCCTCTTTGTTTGCTGAGCCATTGACTTGAGGGATGGTCACACAGTTTTCTTTGCTATCTTGTTTGATTTTTGGTTCCAATATTAGTTGAGGGGGACATATCATTTTATCAAATGTCAGAATTAATTAGATTTCTTAAAACCATCTTTAAAAACTTTACATGACACAATCAAAGTCCCAACCTGTCGGAGCTGGAGTTCTGAGTGGAAGCCATCTTGTGGTGGTTCTTAAAGAGGACGTGCGCCTAAACAATCTTCCTTATATGTGGTGCATGAGAAGGCTGGTTCTCAGATTTGATTGGCTACTGAATGTGTGATAAAATGACAGGATAAATAATCGGTTCATCTTGAATGTAACACAGTTTTGTTCACATGTTGGAGAATGAAATGAGACCTTGTTGTTAAGCAAATAATGAAAATAATGTTTATATCTTGTTAACTTGTCAACTCTCCATTCTAAAGCCTCAAGCTGATAGGCCTGCTTGAATTGGAGAGGCAGGCTGTTGTATATGTGAGGGGAATGAGAGATGGACTGTTTAGTTTCTCATGTGAAGAGCAGCAGCTAAACTCTTGGAGCTGTGTAAAGAGGGCCTATTTTCTCATAATCCAGCAATACAAAAGACAGACAAAATCCTATAGACATAAGGAGGTTACAGAGGTAAGCCTGGGATTTTTATTGAAAACTGTTTTTTTAAAGAATCATTTGTGACAGACATGCATGACTGAGTTATTGTTCTCTGTCTAACACACCTTGGATTTGTTTGCTTTTGATTCTGGCACATTTTCTCATTACAGTTACAACAAAGTGAAAACTGTACATACAAAATCAAATTAAATCTTGTCTTGTCATTCACCATGTGATGAAAAATCCCTGCTAAAACCTCAATTCAATGGTTGAGAGAACATGAATGATTTTCACATCTTCACATCAGAGATAAGCAGACAGCCAAGCGCTTCAGTCAGCATGTGATGTCAGTGCAGAATGAGCGTTAGGTACATTTGTGAGTACTACTGAGCTGAAGGCTCTGCAGCATTATTCAATAAAGAATGGTTCAGAGCACATTCACCATCCTCTGTTTGTCACAGAAGTGGAGATACACTCCTTTCAGCTTCTGCATCAGTGACACTTGAATTATACTGAGCACAAATGCAAAATAACAAAGCTCTCTTCCAGGTGTCTTTATGAAAATGGCATAAAAAGGGGGAAAAAAACATCTATTACTGCTTCTGTTATAGTAAGACTGTCCAAATGTTAGTGAAATATTTCAGAAACTTTCCTTTAAAAACTGACACATCTGAGAGAATCATGTTTGACCTAACACAACATCTCAATCCCATATATACACCAAACTCCCACACACACTGTTACACTTACAAGCATCATCTCAGCCCCTACACGTCTTAAACATCCTTTATAATCTCCCATGACGATATATGTGACAGAGAGTATGTAAGACAACTGTAAAACAGAGCGACAGAATGAAATGCATTATTATTATTAGTAGTAGTATTATTTCTTATAAGATACTAAGCAGCACTGCTTATTGTATATATTTTTGCTCATACTGTATATCCACACTTCTGCTCTGATGCCAAACTGTGTTTCATTGTCTTAGTAAGTTGCCTTCAAAATATTAGTGTACAATATCCATAACAGACTCAAATAATCATGGCAATGGTAATGATTAGAGTATTTATAGTGCCAGTTTATGGAAGAAACGTATGAAACCCTGAAAAGACAAAGCTGTCGGCTGATTTGTGTTCTGGGACTAGAAGTTGTTCAGTAGGTGACTGCGTGTTTGTGAGAAAATAGAAGGCAACAAAGCAAAGAAGAGAGGCTACTGTTCTTGTCTCTGACCTTGATGAATGACATTGTGCTTTTTGATCTTTGATGCCGTGTCCAGTCAAATAGAATTCAGAACTATTCAAGAGGGTCCAATGACATAAAAAAGAAAGTCAATCAGTTTGTACACACCGCTGCTTACAGTAAGCTGGAGCTTCATATTCTCCTGTATCAGCGAGTGTAGAGAGAAATACCACAGAGCTCCTTTCTCTCCACATTTATTTAGATTAGTTTTACCTGTGACTGATTGATGCCAAGTCTTAGCCCCGAACTAATTCCAGGTTTTAAAAAGTGTCTGTGAATAGAAGCCTCCAGTGAGAATAAACAAATAAATAAATAAATAAATAAAATGCCCCTGATCTGGAGATCAATACTCACAAAAACTCAACAAAGCATGTTATTTAGGCGTGCTGAGGGAAAGGAAAAGTAACGAAGGTTGGAAACAGACATGAGACAATTCATTATGTATTCAATTAGTAATGTTACTTTCCACTGCTAAATCGTTGCTTTCAGTGATCAGATTTTATTTTCTGCCATAGTAAGGTAAAAAACAGGCTATTGATTTATTTGTTTTCCTCCCATATGCAACAATAGCCGCTACACTCGGCTAGCTTTAAAAACACAGGATTAGCAAGAAAACACTCCCAGAAGCCTCCGGGGTTATAACACATCAATGGAGTCAGCACTCAGTCACTTTCAAACTTCTGACAATTGGACCAGGGAACATTTGAACATAAAAGCCCCACAATGTTCATGTTACTTTGAAATAGAGCCTGGCTTTATTAGATGGTGGCATGTCGAGGACCTAATTTATCTTCATTATAGCTAATTGCTTTCATCACCTGCTTATGAAGTCCCAGTGCAGCAGTAAATAATTGGAAAGGACTTTAAATTGTCCCTCAGTGCAAAATCCTCTCTATCCTCATGTGTTTCTGCTAATTTAATGGAACCAGGGCAATTTGTTGTGTGAGATGTGTGAGGTGTGTGGGGTTGACAAGACACAATTTTACAGCTGCATCATATTTGTGTCTGCACAGTTGTTGTTTAATTTCTTCATCATATTTGTCAGTGGGGGGCAGTTTCAGCCTGTGGATACTGTCTCTGTAATTGCAATGTTTAGAGTGAGCTGTTCAGTGTCAACATCAACAGTAACCAGCATGAAACTCCGAAATTATGTGAATGAATTAAAAGATTTCAAAAGTTAAAGTTCTTACCACCACCTTACAGAACAACCACCACTACTGAAGACAGCCTATACTGTAGATGGACAGATGATCCATATTTGCATTTCCATTTCAGTTTTAGGCAACTAAAGGATAGTAAACAGATTTGTAACTTTGAATACTAAATAAATATGCAGCTCTCTATGTTGAGAGTTATGAGTCATTGTAATCTTTTCTCCTCTCTTATGCTGTACAATGATTCCTTCATTGTACAGTTCCTATTCCCCTCTGTGTCATCTCTGTTCTGTCTGTGTGAGTCACTGGACATGTATTTCAATTTCCACCCACCTGCCAATTCATCGCTACCCTGCCACCAATCATGTCGTCATCTGACAAGCCTCTAAGAACCAGTTCGATTACTTAGTGGTAACTGATGATATGGCCAAAATTCATCTGCCACGTCCAGCCCAGTATCATCATCCTCTCCACTTCCAGCACATATCTGGACACCCCACAGATTCTGCAACTCCACTGTGACAGGCTCGCTGCCACGGTGGGTTCTCTGCACAGACCAGTCCGAGACCAAAGCTCACTTATAACGAATTCTTTTATTGGAATACGACACAGTGTTATGCTGCAGCCGTTTGCAGGCGTCTTGCTGCCGTCTGCCGCGTGCTTGTCGTTTCGTCCTGCTTCCTCTTCTCGTCCAGCACGCTACTGTTTTGGGAAAAGAGGGCGAGAGTGATTAGCCAGTTGGGCACCGGTGTGCCAATCACTCTCACCTGGCGCTGCTCTTCTGAGCCCTCCCCACACCTCTCTCCTGCAGCTGATGCACCACGCCCCCGTCCACATGCCTCCACCGCCCGACTTAGGCCGGGGAGCCGTCCGGCCAGCCGTGGAGCCACTGGAGGGGAGCGTGGTCCGAGCAGAGGGTGAATGGGCGCCCCAGCAGGTAGTACCGCAGAGCACCGACCGCCCACCGGATGGCCAGGCACTCCCTCTCCACCGTGCTGTACCTGGCCTCTCTCTCAGATAGGTTGCGGCTGATGTACAGCACTGGGCGGTCGACGCCCCGCACCTGCTGGGACAGAACGGCCCCCAGCCCTCTGCCCGACGCATCAGTCTGCAGGACAAAAGGGAGAGAGAAGTTAGGTGTGTGGAGAAGGGGCTCCCCACAGAGGGCCTGCTTTACCCTCTCAAGCGACACCTGGCACTGCTCCGTCCACTGGACCGGATCTGAGGCACCCTTTTATGAAGGTAGATTAGTGCCATATATCTGAAGAAGAGCAGACTATGATTTGCACTTGTGAAACCCGTAATTCGCAACTTGTGAACGCGCATCTCAGAGTTTGTAAGTGTAACCTCTTGCCACCTCTTGGACAAGAGTGGTAAAACAGGCACTCCTGGTCTCTGCGCGCAAATCGTTTCCTTCAAATCCATCCGAGAGAATCGTGCCAAAATTCACGTGAGAAGGATGACGCAACTAAGCGAGCAAATAGGAACCTGCGCATGCAAATCATGTTGTGCAGCTTTGCAGATCTGAAGTTACAAGTGCAAATTCGAAGATGCGCTTTCACAAGTTGTGAAATATGCTTGCAGTTTGCTTTTTGCAGATGTGTGGATCTGAAGTTACACTTACAAACTCTGAGATGCGCGTTGACAAGTTGCGAATTACGGGTTTTACAAGTGCAAATCATAGTCTGCTCTTCTTCAGATATATGGCACTAATCTACCTTCATACCCTTTCGGGTGAGGTCGGTTAAGGGGCTGGTCAGCTCTGCAAAGTTGGGGATAAATCGCCGGTAATAGCCGGCCAGCCCCAAAAACCGCCGCACCTCTTTTTTTGTCTTGGGCCTTGGGCAGGCTGCTATAGCGTACCTGCCCGCCGCCCAAGTGGTACCCCAGATACCGTACCTCCCTCCGTCCAACTGCACACTTCTTCAGGTTGGCCGTGAGCCCCGCCTGCCTCAGTGACTCAAGCACCGCGGCCACCTGCTGCACATGCTCCGCCCAGGTGTTGCTGTGGATGATGACGTCATCCAGGTAGGCGGCAGCAAATGCAGCATGCGGCCGCAGCACCCGGTCCATGAGGCGCTGAAATGTGGCTGGGGCCCCAAACAACCCGAACAGAAGTGTGACAATTGGTACAAACCGTACGGAGTGGAGAAGGCCGTTTTCTCCTTGGACCCTGGAGACAGGGGAATCTGCCAGTAGCCCTTGGTCAAATCCAGCGTCGTGAAAAAGCGAGCAGTGCCCAGGCCATCCAGGAGTTCGTCGACCCGGGGCATCGGATAGGCATCAAACTGTGAAACATCATTCACCTTGCGATAGTCCACACAGAACCGGATAGACCCATCTTTCTTGACTACAAGAACGATGGGGCTACACCAGGCACTGTGGGACTCTTCTATTACACCCATCTTCAACATGGCTTCCAATTCGGCCTGAATCACTTTTCTCTTATGCTCAGGTAGCCGATAGGGCCGTGAACGCACTGTCACGCCCGGGTGAGTCTCAACATGGTGTTGAATAAGGCTTGTGCGGCCTGGTAGGGGGGAGAACACATCAGCGTAACGCTGCTGCAACTTGGCAATGTCTGCTCTCTGGGACGGTGAGAGATGGTTTTCACAAACAAGCTAGGCAGGATCGGCCGATTTTGGTATCTCCGGCCCCAACTCATCTCTCTCTGCAATTGCCGTCACCAGGGAGACAGACTCAGCCTCTCTCCAAGCTTTAAGGAGGTTGAGGTGATAAATCTGTGTCGCCCCTCCCCTGTCAGATCGCACAAGCTCATAGTCAACGTCACCCACTCGTCGTGTGACCACAAAGGGTCCTTGCCACTTGGCGAGTAATTTGGAGTTGGAAGATGGGAGCAATACAAGCACTTTATCTCCCGGTGAAAATTGTCTTAACTTAGATCCTCTGTTGTACAGCTGCTGCTGGCGTTCCTGGGCCCGGAGCAAATTCTCGCGTGATAACTGCCCTAGTGTGTGGAGTTTTGCTCTCAGGTCCAGGACGTACTGAACTTCGTTCTTACTTGGGCTCGGACCTTCTTCCCAGCTTTCCTTAACCAGGTCCAAAACCCTGCGTGGTTTCCTGCCAAACAGCAGCTCGAAGGGAGAAAATCCCGTGGAGGCCTGGGGTACCTCGCGCACTGCAAACAACAGAGGATGTAGCCATTTATCCCAATTACGACTATCATCGTGCACAAACTTACGGATCATGGACTTCAAAGTCTTATTCAGGCGCTCAACAAGGCCATCAGTTTGAGGATGGTAAATACTGGTTCGAATAGACTTGATGCCCAATAATCCGTACAGTTCTCTCAGTGTTCGTGACATAAATTGGGTGTCTTGGTCAGTCAGGATCTCTTTCGGGATCCCAATTAGGGAGATAACTTGAAACAGTGCCTGCGCCACACTTTTTGTAGAGATGGTGCGCAGCGGCACTGCCTCTGGATATCGCGTTGCATAATCCACAAGGACTAACACAAAGCAATATCCACGTGCGCTCCGGTGAAATGGCCCCATGAGGTCCATCCCAATGCGTTCGAATGGGACCTCAATCAGCGGTAATGGGCGCAACGGCGCTCTCGGGATGGCCGGTTGGTTAACTAACTGGCATTCGGGACAAGACGCACACCAGCAGCGCACGTCTGCCCGAATGCCTGGCCAATAGAATCGAGCCATTATCCGGTTCAGTGTTTTGTCATATCCCATGTGACCAGCCATAGGGTTATAATGAGCCGCCTGGAAAATCATTTCCCGATGGCTTTTTGGGACCAACAACTGGGTTGTCACGTCATCTGCTTGAGTGTCACGACTCACTCTATACAATCTGTCCCTGCGCAATGAAAAGTGTGGATAAGTTAGCGCTGCGTCAGGGCGCACCATGTGACCATCAATTTGTATCACTTGGTCAAAGGCAAAGCGTAGAGTATCGTCACGAGACTGCTCGAGTGGAAAATCTTCCATGGAGTCAAATACAGGTTCCACTAACCTATCAAACCCAGGCCAATCTGTGCCCAAGATCAGAGGATGCTCCAGGCGGGAACTAACCGCAGCCTTTACACTATGCTTTTTGCCCTTGTAACGAATTTCCACTGGCACCACAGGATATCTGTGAATATCCCCATGCACACACCTGATATCCACCCATCCTGCCTCTAACAATGCCTCTCCTGGACCGGGGGAGGGGGCCGGAGGACCGACAACCCGGATCACCTGCCCGACCTCCATCAGCGGACACTCGCGGCGGAAGTGTCCGGGCTGCCCGCACCTCCAACACTCCTGCCCTGCCGCCTGAGGGACCCTCTGTGGGCTAAGAGCAGCGCCCGTAGCGGCTGGACCCTGTGGCGGAAGAGAGAGAGAGGGGATCTTATTACGAGGAGCAGGGGAGGGGCGGGTGTGTGGTGCGGGGGAGCCGGGTGCTGGCGCCGGTCTCCTGCGAGGTGCCGGGCTGGGACGGTCGGAGGGCGCTGGCCGCGCCTCTGATGCCTGGCCCCGGGGGTGGACGGCCAGATGGTCCTCCGCGAGGGCGACGGTGGCTGCCAGGTCGTCGGGGCGGTGACAGCGCACCCACTCGAGGGTGCCAGCCGGCAGCCCCTCCACAAACTGTTCCAGCACGACTTCCTCCATCAGCTGTCCCTCGCCCGTGGTCTCCCCCGGTTGCAGCTATCTGTACGCCGCGTCCCTCAGCTGCTGGGCATAGGTGAACGGGCGGTCGGCGGGCCCCAGCTTGGTCTCCCGAAACCTCCGGCAGTGGTCCTCGGCCGAGTGTCCCAGTCGGTCCAGGACAGCCCTCCTAACGGACTGGTACTGCCCCTGCGCACGTTTTTTTTTTTTCGTTTGTTTTTTTGTCTTCTTCAAATCTTCTGATTCAAGCATCACGAGGAAACCAAAATATGAATTAACATAATATTTGGTTTACTGAGGTGTGTGCCAGTAGCGGTTTTAGGTACGGGCGGACAGGGCAGCCGCCCGGGGCGCCATTTCGTGGGGGGCGCCATGAGCGCCCGACATTAACCTCGCGGGGGGGGGCAGCTTCGTCCCCCCCAGTTTCTCAAACCTATCTGCCCCGCGAGGAGGCAGGCAGGTCGAGCGCCGCTGTCTGCGCGTCTCCGGATAGCAGTGGAAGCAGCCGCACGGCCCACTCTGCTTCCGGCCAGCCGCACACCAACGCTGTGGCCTCGAACATCTCGAGGTATGACTGGGCATCATCGTTCCCGGTCATCCTATGCAGGATCATGCCGGAGAGCAAGGGACCCAGTGACGCTGCCCCCGCCCGGGCCAACATCGCCTCCAGGAGCTGCGTCTGCCTCTCAGCCTGCTGCTGCAGCGCC
The DNA here is from genome assembly GCA_004119915.2 of Collichthys lucidus. Classification (NCBI taxonomy): domain Eukaryota; kingdom Metazoa; phylum Chordata; class Actinopteri; family Sciaenidae; genus Collichthys; species Collichthys lucidus. Next base: position 28,817,948 of record CM014099.1, on the reverse strand, counting down.
GCGGGCTGTTGTCTGCTGGCCACCGCCTGGTCCCGGCTCATCGCGGCGACCTCTGCCACCATCTGGGCCAGCGCCGTTACTGGCTGCACCTGCTGTGGCTCTGACATTGTCTCTGTGCTGTATACGTTGGGTGCCAAAATGTGACAGGCTCGCTGCCACGGTGGGTTCTCTGCACAGACCAGTCCGAGACCAAAGCTCACTTATAACGAATTATTTTATTGGAATACGACACAGTGTTATGCTGCAGGCGTCTTGCTGCCGTCTGCCGCGTGCTTGTCGTTTCGTCCCGCTTCCTCTTCTCGTCCAGCACGCTACTGTGTTGGGAAAAGAGGGCGAGAGTGATTAGCCAGTTGGGCACCGGTGTGCCAATCACTCTTACCTGGCGCTGCTCTCCTGAGCCCTCCCCACACCTCTCTCCTGCAGCTGATGGACCACGCCCCCGTCCACATCCACCTATTTTAAATAACTGTTTTAACTGATTCTGATCTCCTGGCTTTTGTTGCATATTGGATCCGCAACTGTTTATTAGAACAGCAGCTACACTGTAGTTGCTATTCTTCTATTCTATTCTATATTCAAAAATGTTTTCAAAATACAGCTGAAGGCAATGTTCCCTTTTGGATCCAAACTCCTGGAAATGATGGAATTCGCTAAAGTCAGATGCATCGTGTCTCAAGCGGATGCAGAAAAACTAGTCCACACATTTGTTACTTCAAGGCTGGACTATTGTAACTCTTTGTTATCAGGCTGCTCTAATAAGTCTCTTAGGACTTTGCAGCTAATTCAGAATGCTGCTGCACGTGTCCTGACAGGAACCAAGATCAGCGATCACATCTCTCCAAATTTGGCTTCCTTGCATTGGCTACCTATTAAATGTAGAATATAATTTAAAATTCTCCTCCTTACTTACAAAGCTCTTCATGGTAAGGCACCATCATATCTAAAAGAGCTCATAGTACCTTACTACCCCTCTAGAACACTGCGCTCTCGGGAGCCAGAGCTTTCAGCTATCTCTCTCTCTCTCCCTCTCCCTCTCCATCTGTGGACATGTCTCATTAATGCATGTTACTAACCAAACTTCCTCTGAGTTTCTGTGCTCTGTCGTCCAGCAGGTTTTCATGGATCGTGGCTGCTGCTGTGATCCTGCACAACGTCCACTACACATATTACTACTGTCATTATTGCTACTATATCTGCTACTGTGGTCATTTTATGATTCATTGTCATTTTGTCATTCATTGTAATTGTACAATATGTTTGTGTTGATTTGTTCTGTACACATGACATCTATTGCACGTCTGTCCGTCCTGGCAGAGGGATCCCTCCTCTGTGGCTTTTCCTGAGGATTCTTTTACCTTTTCTCCCTGTTAAGGGTTTTTCCTCACTCGAACCGAGGGTCTAAGGACAGAGGGTGTCACTCCCTGTACAGATTGTAAAGCCCTCTGAGGCAAATGTACTTTGTGACTTTGTGCTATACAAATAAAATCTGATTTGATTCAAATTTTATTCTGCATGATTCTGGATGCTCTTTCTTCTGTGGGAAAGTTCCAAGTGAAACCTAATCTCAGCCACAGAAGGTAATGCCAACATGGGATCTCTGTCAGGGGATACAGATCTTTGTTCTAATAAAAAAAAGAGAAAAATTTGGAAGCTACCCACTTAATTTGACACACACAACACTGGTTATAGCCAACCACAGCATGAGTGGGTGCTGTGGCTTTAGCCATACAATTAGCTATAGAAACAGTTAGCTGTAGCTGTGATTGTGCCTGACTGGCTACTTTTACAACACATAAGATAGGGCAGTGGTGGTTTGTGAAAAAGCTAAATACTGTGTGAAGGCAATTCTGAAATTTCTTTCAAAATACAATAAATATGTTGGAAAATAGCATAATGAGCATAAACCTTATTCTATGGAGGACTAAAAGTGCCAAAATTAAATACATAAATAAATGCACCATTAAATAATTGTGTCAGTAACAGAACCTCCCTGGGCAGATGTAACCACCCACCACAGGGTGTGCCGTGCTGCCAGTGTTTTTTTTTAAAATACCACAAAGCGCATTGTTTCATTGAGATACATTACATACTGAGACACTCAGAGAGAGCCAGAAAAAGACTTTACACAGTTCCATCTGTGTGGAAATCAGGTTGATGAAGTGCCACAAAACTTTAACCGGAGATGTGCCATCTGTCATAAATGTAGCTATGTTCTGTTTTGGGTTCTGACCTGTGTCTACCCTTCAGTCAGGTATAGCCAGCCACATTAGTGGGTATGCAAATTGCCCTGTGGTTGCAGCCACTGGCTATGAGTGCAGTTTGCTTAGCCATGCCAATAAAAGGTGTGCAAAGTTCCAGATGATCACAGCAACCTAGAATTCCCTCAACATACATATCGAGTCAAACTTGGACACTCTGATTGCCAAACCCTGACCTTTTGATTCTGAAAAACAATTTCTGACACAGCCTCAATCATTAAATCATTTGAGCATGAAATACTTTAACCCTGTAAAGTTCAAAGCTGGTTATTAATAGTTTGGACTTTTTTCTCTGAGTACAGAAACAGTGTTGATCTTGGATTCCTGTCAGGTACAATAGTTTCTCAAACTGGCAAGAAAAAAGAGTAGAAAAAAGTCTCCAAACGTCCATAAAAGCATTCCTGCAGCAATATCTATATGTCTGACTGCAGCTCTGCCCTGGGTCAGAACTTTTCTCTATATGATGTAACACCCAGCAAGCGCTGTCTGTATGCCTGTGGGCCATCATCAATGCTGTGATCAAACACAACTCAGTCTTGGTTCACTGTCTGAACATACTCACTTTGAGAAGTATTACAAAGACGCACAGGAGTCAAGGTTATCCTTAACTAGATGAATGAATGGCCACAGGGTAGCAGTTTCCAGCAACAGTGAAAGCAGGTGTAGGAATGAAGCGAGGCCTGATGCTGGGGACACACAGGAGGCGAGAACACCACTAAGTGCTGTGATTTGTCACACAAGCAGTATCTTGGATTCTTACGTCAGAAGTGCTTTTGCTCTTCTGTTATTTTCTGATCACATCGTACATATCGCTGATTTTTATGAATTTGTGTTCCTGGATGAGTGTTGTGTTGCTTTGCCTGCAAAATGAAGTTAAAAGGATCATCACCATCACTGTGTGGTTCTCTCCTGCCTCTCTGAGTGTCTGTACTTACAACATGTGGAATAATTACCTCATTTAAAAAACGCTTAATGTTTCACAAACAGCAGTGAAACTGTTTTTAATAAATATAGTCGATGGGCAGATTTTGATATTTCATCATGTGGGTGTAAAAAAAAAGTACAGGAATTGAAATTCCAGGAGAACAGCAGAGAGAGGAGCAGGAAAATCATGGGGGTTGGCAAACATGCAATGAATAGTTCATCATTTATGAGTATCTGGTGATCTCTAACACACACAACAAAATGCAACACTTTTGTTTCACTTCAAGTTGAAGGAAAACAAGCTAGACCTCCTCTATAGACACAAAAGGTTTATCTCTCTTAAATTCTGTTTATAAAATGAGCACTTCTCCTTTACCTATCCATTTGATAATCCATCTACCTGACAGATGTGACATATCGACATGCTGATTTGGTGTAGTTAGGAGGCACCAATTGTCTCACATAGCACGACAAATCTTCTTTGCATAGAGTTGATCAGGTTATTGATTGTGGTCCGTGGACCGTGGACCACTTCATTTCAGTGTGAAGTGTGTACAGTGCAAAGTTGCTGGATATTAGCATGAATATTGGAATTGAAACATGCTGTCACAGACGCTGATCCAGAGCATCCCAAACATACTCTATGGTGAATCTGCAGACCATGCAAGAACTGAGGTTTCAGCTTCCAGGAATTATGTACAGATCTCAACACAAGGCTGTCTAATTTCATGTTGCAACATGAGGTAATGGTGGTGGACGAGTGACACGATTCAGCCTCTAGATCTCATCACTGTATCTCTCAAAATGTCCACAGTGCCATAAACACTGCTGCCATCTGCCCAGTATACTGTAAACTGAGATTCATTTGTAAAAAGAATGCAAAGCTAAAGGACGTGGGACTACGCGTGTGAATCCTTGACATCCTGACAGGCAGACACCGGGTGGTGAGGGTGAGCAGACACACCCCAGGGCTGAAAATAATATATGGTGCTCCACCTTGCCTACAGGATATCAGAGGCTTGAAGAATCATTAAGGATGGTAAATGGACTGAACCTATTATCTCACCTTTACCCATTCATAGACATATTCATATGCTGACAGCATTGGTTGCTGTGTTAGTTGCTACTCATCAGAAAGACATTCACACACTGATAGAACAGCTTTTAGGAGCAAAGGTTCAGTATCTTTCCCAGGGACACTTTGACATGCAGAGCCGGAGTTTAAACCAACAATCGCCTCATTAGTGGACGACCCGCTCTACCTCCTGAGCCACAGCTGCCCCCAACCACCTGGATAACAGCCTTTTCTCCCTGCTGCAATCTGTAAGAAGGTTCCGGATACACCAGGCCAGAACCAGAAGACTCAAAAGAACTCAGACTACTAGCATCCCTTTGGCTAGGTGCAAACAAACCTACTTGGTTAAGGTTAGGGACATTAAAGAATGGATTTGTTTAACCTTTGTTGCAAAGTAGAAAATAAACTGCAGTGGACTGATGGAGTGATAGCTGCACACTTTGCCAGCATCAGTGATGGGCATTGCTCAGATGTGGCCAGGAGTGTGCCCCATTGTCCTGTAACCACATCCAACAGTGATGTTACAGTTTGCTGACACACCAAGGAGTACATCTTTACATTACTGCAGCAAAGTGTACCATTAAATCACTGAGGGTCAGCTAAGGCATGAGTTACAGGCGGTGGTAACTATATTTAATCTCTTTCAAGGACAGTTACGTGCTCCCCAGCTGAAAACCTTCTTACAGAACAAGTTGAACTGAATAAGTAATAGCCTTACTATCCTTGTTTTCCTGCATATAAACAGGAAAAATCAAAGGAAACAGAGTGTTTGCCTGTGACACTGTAACAGTTGTTTATGTAATGTACTTATTTGCATAATGTAAATACATATAGGTAGTCGTAACATCATTCAGACCTGTGTACTGACAGCAGAGTAATGGCAGTGTGGATCAGCTGCTTCCTCTCCAGCTGTGCTGGACCAAAGTACTTGTGCTTTTACAGGTGTAGCACCTCTGTCGGGTAGGAGGAGTTGAACCTAGATTTGGACAGCACCAGCTCTGGACCTGAATTCCACACACAGACTCTCAGTATTCACAGTACATGTACACTTTCTGTATGGTTTGTTATTTTCAACATTTTAAGTTTTTAAAAATCTTTCTCTTCTCAAAAATTTTAATCATCTGAATTTTAATCATCCAGTGAGTCCTGTTCTTGAACCCAGAGTCAGTATTTCTCTTAAATATGGACTTAAAAGACCTTGTTAACATGCTAATCCGTCTCTCTGGAATACACCAAAGTGCTAGTAAGAGCTCCACACAAAGCATTAAAACACTTTCCATGTTTGATCCATGTTTGGTTAAACTCTCCTGATGACCTCTGGTCAAATTTCAATGTTTCAAATTATGATATCAAAGCACTATTGAAGTGTTGTTCTGCTGTGTCTTTGATGCTGCCTCCTATAACTGGCTGTGCTGGCAGGCTGAGCATGTGGGAGAATTTTGCCTTCAGGGCTTTCTGCCTCTCTTTTCTCTGAAAACCTAACCAAGTAGCTTTGCTGCCATGTGCAAAGGCTGAAGCTGCTTTGCTTTAGCAGGTCTAGCATCTGCTTGCTTATTTCTAACATTCACAAACAGGAGGGGAAGTTTGTTTAACACGGAAGTGTTTTAAGGTATTTAAGACAATTCTGTTAATTGTCTAGATGGCTGTTGGCAAGCAGAGTCGGCGAGAGCTGATTTGTATGCCTTCTGTTTCAGTTATGTTAACATGACAGATGCAAACTGAGTTCTGAATCAAAAGGCTGCATCTTCTACAAATACAGAGTCTGATGGAACAAATTCACCAGCAACCCAGAGGGTGATTCAAAGGGCTTTTTAAATATCATCTCACAGAATGCAAGAATGTTCTCACAAGGACTCCTCAACCGGTTCCTCATGTAGTTAGCCATAATGGCTCAACGTCGCTACTCACCTGCCCATGTAGGGCAAATTCATGCAAGTGGATTGCAGCCAATTATACACCATGCAGTGTGCATCACTTGTCTGCCCTGTCACCAAGTTTGATTGGCAAGTTATTGCAGCGCAAACACACTTAAAAGTATTTGCAGCACAGTGCTCTTGTTTTGCATCATAGTGGTCCGATATCTGGTCCCATGGTGGACTAAAGTAGCATATATGACATGTTTAGGCTACATTTTAGTCAAAGAATTATAAATGCAAGAACAATATTTCACATTTCATATATTACCGTATTTTCTGCACTATAAGGCGCACCTAAAAACCTTCAATTTTCTCAAAAGCCAACAGTGTGCCTTATAATCCGCCACCATCTTCACCTCCTGCTATCTGCTTGCCTGCCCTGCATCCACCATCTTCGGACAGTCCAGACTCTGTGCCGCCTCCATCTCCGTTCCCACCACTGCATCACCTTAGCCATTCCCTCCACCTCATATCGTAATAAATCCCCTTCTCTCACTAACCGTTGTCCGAGCCTGCATTCTGGGTCAGTTCCTGTGCAATGACATTTAATCTGTGTCTATAATAACCAGATATATACATACATATAATACACACACACACACACACACACACACACACACACACACACACACACACATATATATATATTAGGGCTGTCAATCGATTAAAAAAATTAACGAATTAATCCCAAAAAAATCTGTAATTAATCGCGATTAATTTATCAATAAATTCCATCAATGTGAATATAAAAACGATTAATCAAAATCAGTTAAATGTAAACATTAGTGCTCTTTATTCAGAAACCCTCACATCTACATTTTAGGATCTGGTTATTATAGACACAGATTAAATGTTATTTAATCTGTGTCTATAATAACCAGATATATACATACATATAATACACACACACACACACACACACACACACACACACACACACACATATATATATTAGGGCTGTCAATCGATTAAAAAAATTAACGAATTAATCCCAAAAAAATCTGTAATTAATCGCGATTAATTTATCAATAAATTCCATCAATGTGAATATAAAAACGATTAATCAAAATCAGTTAAATGTAAACATTAGTGCTCTTTATTCAGAAACCCTCACATCTACATTTCAGAATCTGGTTATTATAGACACAGATTAAATGTTAAAATATAAATATTTTAATATTTATCATCACAGTAACAGTGTTACACACATTAGTAGCTGTAAACACTCAGCATTAGAAAAATACATACGTTGGTTTGGTGCTTACATAAGGAGTAAACATTTATAATCATCACTTTAAAAGTTACATACGTTGTTTTTGGTGCCTGTTTGTTTTCCAGATATATTAGTGTGTGTGTGAATCGGTGTATAAGAGACATCAACTTAAAGAACAGCTCTGCCGCATCGAGAGCTGAATCGTACGTCGACGTCGCCGCCATTTTGGATGTGGCAAAGTAGAGCGCAACCATTTTCCTTGTATTAGTTTACGGGCAGATCTGCCACATCCAATATGGCGGGCGCGTTAACGTATCGCAGCAACGGACCAACCTGTTCAATAAGGGTATATATGTCTGTGTATATATGTCTATGTATATATGTCTTAGGAAGTAACAGCGGTAAGAACGGTAAAGAGGAATTCCAGTCCAACACCATTTGTGTCGCGAAAATACTACGTCACTGACATTACCTTGGGAAAAAGAATAAAACAGCTGTTTATTTATTTTGGGACAGAGTTTTCAGAACGCTGGTTTGTATTATATTAAAAATTATTAATTAATCTATTAATTGACTACTGTAGCTTCTATTCTATGCGCCTTATACAGTGCGCCCTATATATGAAACAGTTTTAAAATAGGCCATTCATTCAAGGTGCCTTATACTCCGATGCGGAAAATACAGTAAATCTGAAAGAGAACATACTCTAATGTGATTATAACTATTAGTAACCATGCTCTTTCATTTCTATCTGTGTATGTTTATTTTGACTGTGTTTTGTCACACTTGTTAGCATGTGTAGCTGTTTTCTCTCCTACGATGCTGGTTGTTACAGAATGCAAACTTTGACCTTTTACATCGGTAGGTTTTGTTTTACAGTTTCATTGTGTCATGGTGAATATCAGGTATTCTACTGCCTGTGCCTTCCGTGTGCATGTGATGTTCTGTTGCTTCACCGGGTATAATCACACAATTATGGGAACTGTGCAAAGTTCAATATCATATCTCTGTAATTTTCCTCTAAGTCAACATCTGTGTTCACTTGCTCCGGCTGGTTACAGATAATGTATGTATGAGTCCATCCGGCTTGACACATCGAGCTCACAAACCTCAGATCAAACTGTCAAACTAAGCAGCACTGATCAAATATGACGATTCTATGAAGATTCTGTTGCTGTGTTGTTTTTCAGGAATGTATTGTTACACAATGACATTTACTGTTTAGCTGTAATACAATAATGTTTATGAGGAGGCAGAACATGCTGTCAAAACCAAGCGCAGCCCAACTCTCAGTATGCCATCCACCTGTTCAACACTCTTGTCCAAACATGGTCACTTCTGAGATAAGATGCCAACATGTATAATTCCAGACTCAAGGTTTTTAAATATTTGTCTATTACTTGCGATAAGCTAATGCAAGCATGACTTCAGAGCTCTGCCAGAACGCCAACCAAGTTGTTTTATGGCTAAATCTAACCAAAGCTTAACCATTGTAGTAGTATATCAACACACTAAGATTAATCTTTTTGCAACATTAATTTGAAATATGCTGACAAATGCTGTCCTGCTGATAGGGGTAAAAAACATTATTATACCATTATTATATGGCTGCAATATGGACCAGACTCACTGACAGAAACTATACTTTTCCAGCCTATATAAAGCCATCTGTATTATGTGGATTAATTAGCAGGGTAAGCACATTTTCCACTTACTAAGTCTGCTACATTGGCAGTTCTCCACACTCAATCAGATGCAATTTTATTCAAGCTTTAGGCCACATTCAGTTAAAATGGAGGCAACCTATTGTACTCGTTAAGAATTAAACTCCAAATCACCAGAGATATCTTTTGTTTCAGCATACTCACTGTAATAATTCAAGCATTACACCCCCAAACACCCACCACAGCAACCAAAAATCTATGCTTGTATGCGTGAATGGCTTTAGTACTATTAATTAAGGCTATGAATAACTTACAGTTCGGGGGAACCTGTATGTCCTGCCGGAACGTTCGCAGCTGGCTACTCGATGGACGCCTGATTCATCGAGGCATGCGGAAACTGCTGGCAGCCGTGCATAGCCCTATAAAGCTGCCGGCAATGATTGAAGCTCTGAGTGAAGCTGTCGGAAACCTGAATGGGGCCGTGATCTAGAACAGGGATAACATCGCAGTGCTGGGACGCAAAGTGGACGACATCACCGAGTTGGTGGACCGGAACATGGTCAACATTACAGGATCGATGGAAAACATCAAGAATAACCAGGACATGGGTTACATCATGGAGAAGCTGACAGCTTTGCAAAGACAAATGGATCGTTTTGGAGACCAAGCTGGCTAAGTGTGCCTGTAGCAGAAAACTAAGCTACGGGGCCCCAAGACCAACAAATTCCAATCTTATCTTGACCTCCCCACACCTGCAGAGCCTGGCCAAGGTCTCTGCTGGAATAACAACTCCCCCGGATGATCACTTCAGCGAGACGCTCTTTGCCCTACTTCCCCATCTCCCACTGACACTTGTTGACTGTTCTGCCATGGCCTGATCAAGGCTGTCTCCATAGCAACTGCCATCCCATCGCCATAACATCTGCACACTGAGGCTCCATGATTACAGACAGGGCGGGACAAGTCTGCAGGCCTACGCACACACACACAGACTTACAGATATGCTTTCATTGCCCTACCCCCCCATCCACCCGCCTTCACCGCTTGTTCCCGCCGGCCTGACAAGGCGGATCCGGCGTGTTCAGCGCCTCTTGGCTGCAGGACCCGGATGGCTGCGTGTCTGGGCTGGACTATTTCAACTACCCTTCCCATACCCCCTGGTGGCAGTGTTGTGTTTTCATGTTGTAGAGTGTATTGTATATGTGCTAGAACTGCTGAGGTGTTTTTGTCCTGCTCCCAGAGTGTACTCCTACAGGAGCACAGACTGGGGGTTGTTCTTTTTCTCTCCTCCCCTCTCCCAATGTTGTATCCCTTTTATTTCTTTTCCCTACCTTTTTTTGGCTACCACACACTGTCCTGTCCTCCCCCCATTGTCTTTACATGTATTGTTTGTATGGACAGACTGGTCTGCAATTTCGTTGTACTGTACTTGTACTGTTACAATGACAAATAAAGCCCCTATCGTATCGTATCGTATCGTATCGTGTCGTCGTAATAAAAATTTTAATAGATGTAATATACAGTTACTTTTGTCATTGAAACTATCTAAAATGGATGGACTCCTGGAATGGAAATGGAAACCTGTAACTTTTTCTGTTGCTAAAAATAACGTTCTACGATTATCCCAAACTCCCCTGGGACCGCCACTCTTCAGCAGATAAGCAGCATTAGAATATAACTCAGAGAGATTAAGTCTCCAGCTCCCTCTGGTTAGATGCTATCATGGGATGTATACAAGGCAGAGAGGAAAACACACCTTAAAGTAGACAACCAGGCAGACACTTACAGTTCAGTGATTTAATGATACAAAGACTTATAGTCAAAGGAAACAAGACCAATCAGATGTAGCCAAGAATCCATAGGTCAATAGGAATGGGGCAGGTAAAACATATAAAAAGGAAGGAAGAGATCAAAAAGGCAAAGGTTTTCTTTGGAGATCTTCTGATTTCAGTTGTAAATTTGGTAGAAAAATGATCATGTTTGTATCTTTACCAATTCAGAGCTTGTGTTTTCGGAACCTCCTTTGTGATTGTCATGTCCCACTTCTGCTTTTAAATAATTTGATTTACAAACGGCACAAAAACACATCACTCATCATCAGAAGCCTCAGATTCGTCTTCATTTCCAGAGCTACTGTCATCCAAACCCTTAAGTAAATAAAATGTTTGCTCTGCAATAACCTAACACCCAGGTGCTGCACCATCACGTCACTCTGACAGTGAGCTAATATGAACACTCTTCATTGTGTCTGTACAGTATTTATTCTTACCATATAGTGAGACAACAGTGGCATCAATATTACAGCAGCGTTCACAATAATATCTTTGTCTGGGAATGATTTGCTCAACATGCAGCGGACGCAGAAGGTTTTATTTTTTATATTTTAGAGTTATTGGTTTTTAAAGAGTTTGGCAAAGGACAGGTTTTTGCAGGACGGCTCTTTGACTGTACTTTTTGCATCTAAAATAAAATGACTATACAGATCAAACATTTCATTAGAAATCCATGACTTCAGTGCAGGGCCGTATTAAGCCAATGTGGTGCCCCTGGGCCCCACCTATTGCCCCCCCCCCCCCTCAATTTCAAATGTGTATCAATTCAAATAGCCAAAATCATTAAGTGTTAGTGTACATCAACTCAGCAGACAAGCCAAAAACACAAACAATACATTCCCATTATCGTGGGAGAAAGTTTGACATAGAAGAAAAGTAACTTTTTAATCCAAAAAAAATTATGTTAATTAATTAATAATTAAAATATCAGTAATTTAACTTTTCCTTGTCTCTGACATGAGTTTTCAGTCTCCCCTCATGGAGGATTTGCGTCTCCACAAGCAGCTTGGCACACAACATGATCATGAGGTCGTTATACAAATATTTTTGTCCGACCTTGTTGCTTAATCTCCGCTAATTAGTTTGGAAACGTGATTATCAGTCCCGCTCGGTGCGCCCTGCCCTGCTCACCCCGGCTCTATGAGACGCACATCGGGATGGTGTGCGAGGCTCTCAGCCTTTATGTCTCTCGGAGGGAAACAGGAGCCGCAGTTTAACCCTCAAATGTGAATTTAAACAACTTAAATCGGATTAGGCTGCAAACAAAGAGTGCGCAAAACGCAGGAAATACCCAAAATATATGACAAGCGAATTTGTTTTATGACTCGGGGTCAGAATCGTTTTTTAAAGTATCGACGCATCGGTTTCAGTCAGCTCATTTAAATAATTAATATCAGTGGGTACCGTACTTGTGGACTGACCCAACTGACAGATTGGGGAAAGGGGGGAAGAATGGTCATGTAATCTCGATTTGTTTAATATTATCATTATTATTGTTTTTGTTATTATGAAATTAGTGTTCATGGTGAGTTATATATGGCTATTTGTCATTTTCAAGTGAATAACACAAACATACAAATTAACGAAAATTATTTTTAAAGTTTGTCTCATGTGGTGCCCCCCCAAGTGGTCGTGAATGGTTGGTGCCCCTGGGCACTGTGCCGCAGGCCCATATGGTTAATCCGGCCTTGCTTCAGTGCAGGCCTGATCTGTGGTCCATTTAAGTCATACAGTGTGATATACTGTACAGACTATCCTAGCTCCAAGCCCTGAGAGGGCAGAAAGCAACGTGCTAATTCATTAGCCTCCCTGTATTTTCGCACTAGCAACACTTCCAGCAAAGTGGCTTTAATGAAGCACTAAATGTTCCTCTCAGGACTCCAGACAGTGATGTATGTAGTGAGTGGGGAACAGCTGATCATTCTTGAGCTTATACTTTTGTGGCAAACTTTTTTTGTTTGTTTTTATTCTCAGTGAGCAGTTCCCGAGCCCCACTGTGTGTGTCACTAATGTGTGTGAGTGTGACATCTGTTTTCAGCTGAATCAGAGGTGAGTATGTTGTCGGGCCAGCATTAGTTAGGGCTTTGGCTTGCAATATAGTGTTACTCTGAGGTAAACCTGTGAGGATTAGAAAGCACTGGTCACCTCTGAGAAATAAGTTCAGTCATATCCAATGGATAAGGACATCAGACATATATACTGTGTGTGTGTGTGTGTGTGTGTGTGTACTGTACAGTATGTACTAGGTATCTAAGGAGGGCTAGAGATGATGGAGAGACGGACCCACACCTTCTTTCTAAGTGACTGACTGGCTGCTCCGATGATGGCTTGATGTTCATTTGTGTAATCTTTAAACAAAACCCAAAACACATTTTGTGTGCTGGGGTGTGTGGGGCAGATTGCGATGAATATATTTTTCTGAGCATTATGAATTAAATCATTTTGGTGAAATACAATTTGAGAAAGAGTAGTGCATAATAATTTTCATGCCAGTAATTATAGGAAAAGTATTTTTGGTCCAGTGTGCATCACATGATGGATGCTATTGCTGTCATTGGATGGTCTGGCTGTAATCTATGTCAGTTTTATGTCAAGTGATACACTGTCATTGACAGTGTATCAGTGCTCTGAAATGATACAATTGGTCCCAGTGTCACTTTCTTAAAACAAGACAGTAGAGTTGCACGATACCCACGGTACAACACTGTGCCAAATTGTAACGGTTCCTACTATACTAGAAATTCTACACAACGGTACTACCGTGGATTACTATACTACCGGTGTCAGTTTCCACTACATAGCGGCCGCCTCTGCTCTTCTCTAGGCTTCTCACTGCATGCTACTCTCTTGTAAACAAACCAACATGGCAACTACTGCGAAAAACTACACAGCTGCTGCCTGGCTTACAGTCACCATGGCAGAAGCACCGGGCCCGAGCGGCGAGTCCTCCGCGGCGTTGTCGTTAGGGCTCCACTAATTTTGCTCAAAAAAACAACTTCATCATTTCAAACTTGTTTCAGTCTAATTCTTACTTCACCAGTATTAGTTTTATCGTGCACCAAACAACATTATGAGTAATTAATACGTATTTATAACTTGTACAAATACATTACAGTTCACCAAAACAATAATAATAAAAAAAGGCTGCAGTATCGCGATAATACCCGGAACCGTGATACTTTGTCTGGTACTGTATAGTATCATAGTTACTCATTTTGGTATCAAGACAACTCTACAAGACAGGCTAGACTTTATAGCCTTTTAGGTTTTACAGGTTGTGGTCATCTCTAGGTCATGAGCCATTAAGTTCCTGTAGTGAGAAATAGCTCAGGGATCAATGAGGTGAATTTAGTCATGGATCAGAGCTGTCTTGTCGTTTACCACCATCATTTGTCACGTATCTTCACAAACTGTATGTTGCAGAACTCATGTTGTGGATCCAAGTTGACAGAAAACCGGTTGTTTATGCACATTTTTCATCAGTGTTTTGTCATCCCATTTTTTTCATCAGTATGCTGATGAATGGAGATGATCAGTGAGTCCAAGGCGAATGATGCAGCGTATGAATTTCCTGCATGGATGTGACAGTAGAATAATGTGAAAGCCATCAGAGTAATGAGGTGACACTGAGACCTAACCAGCACTCATCTGTCTCTATTTGTCTGTTTTGTCCTCTGCAGCCACCGACCACTGCCTTTCATTTCACTTCCTGAGATTTTACTGAGCCACAAACAAGAGCAAGGTCATCCAATCATGAGGTAATAAATATGACAGATTCTGGTTCTGCTGGTGACTTCTACCCAGCGTCCTGTTTATCATCACTGATAATGGGACTTTTCTAATTAAACATTCAGATGAGAAAAACTGTATGAAATGTCTACTGACACTAGTGGCAGTTGAGAAATGTTTGATGGTCATTCAAGACTTATGGTAATTGGACTGTACTTTTAGAGTACATATCTCATTTACTCATTCACAAAAATTCACACACCAATGGTGCAGACTTCGAGAGCAATTTGGGGTTCAACATCTTGCCCAAGGATACTTCGACATGCAGACTGAAGGAGCTGGGGATCGAACTGAGCCACAGCCGCTCTTACATCAAAACCCCACCATGTCCGTCGGCGGCGCGTTGCGTATTCGGTCCTCCACCAAGAGCATTTCAGAGGCAAGCGTTTACCCACCAGGCTTTGTTTACTTGCTCAGATTTGGCCATTTTCATGCTTCTACATGTGTACATATGCTATGTAGTTAATTAGTTTCGCTCTTGTCTGTTTTTATGAAGGACGGTTTGCATGCTGTATTTTATTTTGAAAATCCACCAGATTCTCTATGCGTAGCTGAGAATAGAGACGCTTCTGGGACACGTCTGAAACGGACCACGGCAGAGCTGGTGGGGTTTGATACATTGACTAGAATGGCCGCATATTATTGCAAAGACGTGGATGGGCTCGGTGGGGTTTGGGTGTTATCCTCATGTGGGACTGATCCACAGAGACTTGCAGGAAGTCACAGTGGATGGATGTGTCAACAAAGCATCAGACTTTATTGGTGGTAACTTCAATTTGTTTCATGTTGCTTTTAACCATGACCACAGTCTCTCCCCAAGGTCTCATTTGTACTTTGTTATCTGAAGTGCGTCACACCTGCATAAATTCCAGAAGCAATCTATTACACTAATGCAATATTTGTTATGCTCATCACAAATTTGATTACAATCCCTCTTTGTATGGTCTACATGCAAATCTTGAATTTCTCCTAGCAGGTTTAATGAAGTGTATATAAAATATGAAATAAGACTATTCCAGTCTAGAGGGTGGTGGTACTGTAATACACCTGAAGCTATTTGTTAACAACAACAACAACAACAGAAGAACAATGACTGCACTTTAAAATTGGACAACAACAAACAACTGTTGGCTGTCACAGAAATGTGGACATCATGCTCTCTTTCATCTGCACAGATCAAAAAGTTGCTGATAAGGGATCAGATAAATGCTACAAATCGCTGAAGATCACTTTGTTCTTGCTGACGTGACTCAAGACTCCTGGCTAATTTTACCTTCACTGTGTTATCATCAGGGGACACACCATGGTAATGGGCACTTCCACTGAGTTCTTACTGACACAGTTAGACTTGTGAGGAATAAAGCTGACATGTTTCGAAATAGATGCATTTACATCTTTTGAACTTCAGGCTGGACTGTGTTTCAAACGCATTTCACATTTCAATCTAGCTCTAATGCTTCTTGGATGCATTTGCTGTCTTGTTATTAGATTGCTGTCCAATCTAACCAAAATGCACAAGGTGGTTTAGTGCTATTGCACTGCCACTTCACATACATATTTCATGCCTATATTAAATTGTTTTTGTTCCTAAAGTTACAGTCAAGTAAATGTTTTTGTAAATGTAATTTATCCAGCAGTTTTGGAAGACCATGATGAATGATGTCCTGTTGATAAGAGCTCATGTTTTGTCAAGCCAACTACATGTGTATATTAAATTTAAATATTAGATTAGAAGAAATGGGCATTTGGCCTGATGGATATGGCGGTGTGAGGTTAGATAATAATAATAATTATTATTATTATTATTATTATAAATAATATAATAAAAATAATAATACATTTTAAATTTAAATGCCCCATTGTAGATACCCAAAGACTAAGCCAAACAATAAAAGCAATTTTAAAAAGGTGAGTTTTTGTCAGTGACTTGAAGGTGGGTAAGTCGGTCAGACGGATGTGTTTGGGGAGAGACTTCCAGAGGGAGAGGGCAGCTATGAAGAAGGCTCTGTCACTCCACGTTTGGTGCATGGTTTTGGGTGGTGTTGGATGTAGTTTGGATGACCTGTAGTCATGGGGGTTTGTATCAGATGAATGGTGGCTGCAGGATGAATTGTGGTGGTAGGCGGGGGTCTGGTTATGGAGGGCTTTGTGTCTGAGTAGAAGGACTGTTGGTGTAACCATGGAAATGGAGACCATGATGACAAACAAACTCTAAAAACTCTAGACAAAAAGCCAATGCATTTCCATCACTGTAGGGTACTGGAAAAATACAATTTACTGAGCTTTGAGAATTTTAGATTATTTTCAAATTTGTGCCTTGTTTATAAAATTTTAAATGGTTGGCCCCTCCTCCACTACATGATTTTGTGTATACTCGCTCAGTAAGCTCTGTTAGATCCTCCAGAATATCCTCTGTACCAGATCGCACCATACCATTTCGTCGCTCTGCATTTGGGCAATTAGCCTTCTCTGTGAAAGCCACAACTCAGTGGAATGACCTACCTGATATAAAGAGCTGCATTTCCAGCAGTGCATTTAAAACCAAATTAAAAAGTCTGCTAAAGGATACTCAGCTCTGTAGCCACTAACATTGTGGGTGTATGTTATGTGCTATTGTGTGTAACTTTGTATTTTGTATTATGTGTCCTGTGTGCTTTTTGCTTTGTACTGTTTGTTATTGTGCTGTAATATGTTAATTGTGTCTGCAGAAGGGACTGTAGATGAAAAGTAGCTAGCTCTGGTGCAGTACATCAAATGTAATCATTTATGTTTAATACTGTACATGGTCCCATTATATGAATGAATTAAAAAAAAAAGATTTTACTAAGGGCATTCATAGCATGTAGGATGAAGAGGAGAGGACCAAGCACTGAACCCTGCGGGACGCCTGTGGAGAACGGTGGCCTAATTAATGCTATTAGTAGCACCTGCATTTGCCTTACTATATCATATCAGAACAGCTGCTGTTAAATAGGTTCATAGACAGGTAAGTCATTATGGGCCTACCACTTGGTCCTTTTGGTGTCTGATGTGGATGTGGGGGTTTCGGTGGCATCTCCTCCTCACAGCTCTGGCTCACTTCCTCCTCAGAGGCAGAAGTTTCTGTGTCACTATCAACCCTTAATGAAACCAAAATCTTAATCTGTCAAAATCACCTTTTGTTACAGTGTGACAATGGCAACACTTTTCAATGAACTGTGCATGTAGTTTACTGCCTCTGTATGCTCCGACCTGGTGGTGGTAGACTGGGTCCTTGTATCTGATCACACTGACTTGCCTGGCTAGTTCAAGGTTGGGAGCTGCCAAGGCTGCTGATATCTAGACTGAAGCCTGGTTACACCTTAAGATTGTGTTAGGCCAAATCGTGAACTATTTGTCCCCATTTTTGTGTTGTAGCTTCAAATCAATTACCAGCCTAGCTCCTATAAATTTAAACTGGATCATGTAGGCTGGTCAGCGCCAAAGTAACTTGGTTATGATTTAGACCTTCACTAAAGCAAACAAGCTCCATGGACATTGAGATCATCTCTGGGCATTCATTACAGTTTATTTTGTGCTGTAGAATGAAATTCTTGCAACTGAATTAATTTAAAGATAATTCTGAATAGTTTAAAACAAAAACTCATCAGGAGACCACTTAAAAAAACTCACTTCAGAGTTTATTAATATTGTTTATTTTGCCTTTTTCGTTTGCATTTCCAAAATTGCGCTGCTTTCCAAGAGATGTGCAGTGAGCTGTCAATCAACTTGTGTGGCACCTGGGGTGTCTAATTAAGTTCCAGAGGTGGCCAGTACTACCCCCGGCCACCCCTCTAGCTCTGCCCATGTTTAAAAAAGCCTTCCTGGTGACATTTCTGACAGCGAGAGCACACAGCATAGCATACAGCAGAGAAAAATAAAACAGCGATATATATTTTAACTTTCCTACTGATACTGACATATAAATGCACGTAAGCATTGCAGATACACACATGAATGTCACAGGCAAACAAGGCTCATATGCCTTAAATATGTTATTGCTGTGACATCACTCAAGTCCATGCATAAACATAAAAACACGTAACAACAGTCAGAAGAAGTGTGATATAGAAAGTGACACACTGGATTTACATCAGTCCCTTCACTTTCTATTTTTTGCATGGCACACACAATTATTGTGAGGTAAACCATGAAGAGACACGAGATTAACAAGGGATGCAAGAACAACCTCAGGCTGCACTGTCAACAAATATACTGTACACCAAGACAAACAAGCACACCATATGTGCACATATGAATGTTTACCACTTTAATTTATGGGACATCCTATAAACATATTGCATTATATGTTGAAAGCTGCTCCATCTGCTCGTTATATTGGCTACTTTCTTTTTCATTAGAGAAAAACTATTATTACTCTTTACTACTTCCTCTCACATGATTTTAAAATAAAATGTATTTCTCTTCTCAGTTATTTCCCCTGGCCTCTTGTCAGGCTAGTGACGAGCTGACTGTGTTAATCATGTGGTTCAGCTTAGCAAAAGTAATGAGCAAAATATTGATCTCCTCTATATTTCCAATCATGCTCTTTAAACTGGGGTTGAAGAATCCAAGGCTTCCTTTATACAAATGAATCCTGGCATTTTCTGCCATGATTAGTGAATATACACCTGATATGATGAGAGAGACATGGGGTCTGACATGCAATAAAGGCCTCAACCAGAATTAAACTGTGGACCCTGCAATTACATGCTCAGTGCCTTAAATCCCTTGGAAACCAGGACGTGCCACACTGGACTGACGGGGAAAAACATTTGGCGCTGAATATAATCCTGGCAGCAATTATATTTCCTTAAGATTGCATTTGGCAAAATAAATAGGTAGTCTACGAACATCATTTCTGGGAGATGGGATTGCTGTATAAGGTCACCTCCGGGTGTATTATGGCTGATCATAGTTATTTAGTAGCAACACAAACATGCTTTTCTCTGGTTTCATGTTAAGTTAAATGAGAATTCCAGTTCGTTATGACTTATTTTCTATAGCTTAATAATAACATTGTATGCATGGACCGCGGAATGCATCATAATTTCAAGTCATGCGGAGGGCGTGCAGGGGCATATGCATTGAAACAGACAATATTATTGATGTATTAAATAACGTTGCGGAGCACTTTTTTTTTTATTCCGACGCCACACAGTCACATCTACAGTACTCACATGATAAACACTTACACATGCTTACTCAAAATTAACCCCTCTGATCCCACTAACATTTACACACAACAGGCCAAGCCTATTTACACATAAACGCACAAAAAAAATCGGATATTGACTTATGTCTCTTCATTTTCGCAGGTGCATTAATGCAGCCAGCAATGCACGCTAATATCAAATCAAAATGCAGCTATGGGGGGGTGTTTAGCTCAGTTGGTAGAGCAGCCGCCCCATGTGTTCCTGTCACTCTTCAACTGTCTCTATCAGAAATAAAGCTTGAAAAGGCCAAAAAAAAAAAAAAATCCAGCAGTCAGTGAGAGTTTTTTTTTTTTTTTATCAGCAGCAGTTGGTGAGAGTGAGTGAAGGTGTGTGATGACTAGTATTGTTTGGCTCATGAAAACACAGCTACAACTTAGGCTTTTATTCATATAAAATAGTTTGTCAGAGTACAAAAGTTATCCGGGCCGTAAAAACCTCGCTTAGAACAAACTCACATGTTGTGCTGTACCTTTTTTAAGGAAAGCCGCCACGTCAGAGCTGCTCTGTCTGCATCCATGTGAATTAAGACATCCATTATCTGTGGGATAACAAATTCATTCTGTGCACATAGTTTTCATCTAATTGAGATGAGGATGATTATTATTATAACACAAACTGCAACATCATAAGCTATGTGACATTTACTTAATGCCACACACAATTTCATTTCACCACTTATTCAGTCCACTGTTCTGTGAGCTGCTAAATGAAAGATGAAAAATAGGAATAAATAATGGATACATTTAGACAGCTATGACATTTAAATGTTTCAAGTCTTAATAGTAGGTGTGCATGCCTAATCACACTGTCTGCTACAGCATTCAAACACTTACTGTTACTGACATTTTCATTATGATTTAAACATGGGCTACTATTTTTCTGTAACGTAGAATGTCATTCTGAATGGTAGATGAGACCGTAATTGAACCATGTAGTTGGTTGAGTTTGTTAAATGATTAAATCAGGGGGGTTTTGTCTCTAACTCTCTGCTCTGTGCTTTACATGGCAAATTCAGTATAATGTATATTTCCACAGCAGTAATTCCATCACTAAGCAAGAGTCATGTTCCACTCATTTTCTCTGTCAATGAAAGTCAACAGTTCCTGCAGATGTGTTATATTAAGTCTTCCAATGTGCCAGGGATTATAGTGCATAAATCACTGGAAGACTTTTAATAGTGACTTAACACTAATTAGTCTCACGATACCAGACTACCACTTCCCTCCTGCATGAAGGGCTACCCGAAAGACTTGGTTTTGCAATGCAGGCTCTATAAGTGTTTCCACCCAGTTCTAACAACAAAAGCTGGTAGATTGTCTTCAGTCTCTATTGAGCCAAGCGTTTAGAGATTGACTTTAGAGTCTAAACAGTAATCAACCCAACTCATTTTCCATAACCGCTTATCCTTATCAGGGTTGCAGGGGGCTAGAGCCAATCCCAGCTGACAGTAATCAACCTCTCCCTCTAAATTAGTATTTACTGCTGAATAAGAACAGTAATTCTGTTTAAAGAGAGACTGAGAGCAGCAAAGTGGTGCGATGACATGACTCTTCTGATAGAAATATAGCTGGAGAAATGTACATTATACTGAATTTACTTTTTTTTATTACTTGTAATTTTTTCTTGCGTATTTTCCACTTAAGCCATTATTTTTATGACATATTATAGTTATAATCTATATGCCAGTATGCAGTATGAGTGTATATATATATATATATATATATATATATATATATATATATATATATATATATATATATATATATATATATATATATAATGGCATGCCGTTCAGGAAATTAAACCTTTGAATATATTGAATGAAACCTTGAATATATTGAATGAAACTTTGAATATATGGAGTGAACTTTGAAAGTATTGAATGAAGTCTGAATATATTGAACGAAACCTTGAATATATGGAATGAAACTTTGAATATATTGAATGAAACTTGACTGACGTCAGACTGCACGGCATCTTGTGTAACGTGTCGCTGCTAAAGCTAAAAGTGAGTGACAACGAGTCAGTCCGCTCACAATCTTGTTGCAGCAATATTAAACTATGAGGACATCATTAACACTGCGTGTACGGGCCAAAATCCCCCTGATACCCCTGATCAATACCGTTTTTTTTTTTAATCGTGGCAGACATAAAACAGGCCAGGCAGCTGTTTATCAGGCCAACCTCAGCATGCCTTCAACCTCACAGGAGTGCCCCACAACACCCAGTGCAGACTCGGACTGGCAGTCTGTGCTACCGGGCAAAGATATGGGCCGAGATGGGCCGGTCCATCTCGTCCACATTTGGGGCGGTGGCCTCCGGTGCCTGCCCCCTCAAATGGATGCGTCCATGCAGCCGCTAGGATTATGTGAAACCGAAACAGGGATACAGTCTGTAAATAAACTTCATACTGTATGTTGCACGAATATTAAGTACAATAAATTATGGACGACAGAGGTTCTTACAAAGAGGAAAGGAGGAGCAGAGAAAATCCGAGTTAAGATGCGGAACAGGGTCGCACAGGTCGGGAGTCAAACCTCAGCCCCCACAGCGAGCCTTTGCATATGGAGCGGTTGCTTAAGATACTGAGCCAAACACCAGAAGGGTCCAGTGGCAGGCCGGTCCAGAATAAAAAATTCCAGGGCCGACCCTGACCCAGTCTACAATCTCCACCCATACACAAGGGTCCAAAACACTGTATGGTTAGCTTGATATAGTTTTCAGGTGATTTAATGAAGGTAAAACAGTGAATGGCCGTGCGTAATGGCACTGCTCTCTGACGCAACACTTCTCCGGGACTGGAGAAGCTGCTGCGGCTACAGGGATTTCATGAACTGAAAGAGAAGCTCATTGCCTCATTGTCTTTCGCTTTTACAGACTGTTACACAAGATGGCTGCAGGCACTGACGCTAGGTCTGACGTCAGTGTAGTTTCAATCGATATATTCAGATATATCCATATCAATTACCCGATCCTGACAGAACCCCACTGTCCCCCCAAACTTTTGTGTGGGAAATGTGAACCTATAATATCTGTGAATCTTCTGTCTTCCAGTTTTGAATTTGGGGGCTTAATAATAGTGGGTATATTAGATTCATCTCACTGAATATATTTTCAACGTAAGCCTTGCAAGTCTGCAAAAAATGTGAGTCCATTTATCTTTATCAAACAGTACACCCAAATCCCTTTCCCAAGCACCTTCCAGAGTTGCCTCAGTTTCCCACTCCACTGTAAGACAGAAACATTTTGTAATATTTGGATTCCCTGTGTCCTTCACCAAAACCCTTAATGATTTTTCTATGGGTTGTGGGACCTGGAGACATGACCCAAAAATCCATTTTTTTAAAGCATGTAGTTTGTCTCAACAACAAATTCAGAATTGAAAAAATCCTCACAATAAAATCTTTAAAACATATTTTTATTTAACCAAACACAAGTTAGGGTTCAACTTCATCATCCTTGCAATCCATTACTATTCAACCTGAATATAATTGGTTGACTGTTACGACCATGTGAAAGGGTATGAAAGAAGTAACATAAAACCATATTTTAAAGGTTATTAAACAAAAGTATTTTATTAAATGAAAGTTTCAGATTGTTACAACAAAAGGAGGTGAGGCAAAAGGGAACTAAAGGCGAGCAAGTGTGGTTAAACGAACAAAAAAATATAACAAAAGGAGAACTCTAAACAGAGCCTATATTATCTAACTAGAAAATCAAAACGAGAAAGAAAAACCTCACGAAGTCCAACTCTAAATAACAAAAACACATCCAAAATAGCACTCTTAATCTAATGGGTCTAACAGAAATAGTTTACGTGTAATCAGTAACTATTAACTAACTAAACCCTACCCAGTCCCAAACACAAAATCTCCAGTTACAAAATATAACCAAACAAGTATCCTCAGATACATAAGAACGAGGCGAGCTCACGAATATGGAAGATTTATCCTATCTTTATTCAAGAGCGCACATTTTCAGTTTGAGAGCATGATTTCTCCTTCTCGTGCTCAGATTTATTGTCCTCGTGCTCACATTTTATGCTCACACTCAAATCTAATGTGCTCACGCTCAAAACATGTCCTGTGCGCGCTTAGATCTAATGTGCTCGCGCTCAAAACATGTCCTGTGCGCTCAGATTTTTTCTGCTCGCGCTCAAAACATGTCCTCTGCGCTCTCAAATTTTTCTGCTCTCGCACAAAACAGCACGTCCTCTCAGGTTGAAGTGTCTGAAGGATCTCCCGCCCTGCGCTTAAATTATTAAGCACGCAGGACATGTTTTGAGCGTGAGCACATTAGATTTGAGTGTGAGCATAAAAGGTGAGCACGAGGACAATAAATCTGAGCACGAGAAGGAGAAATCATGCTCTCAAACTGAAAATGTGCGCTCTTGAATAAAGATAGGATAATTCTTCGATACACGAACACACAATACGAGTGAAGCCGCCACGTTGCTCGGGCGGCTGTGGTTTAAATGCCGGTGATGCTGCTGCGGGGGTGCTCTCATTGGCGGCGCGGAAATGATGCTGCACCCTGCACAGCTGACGACCATGTTATCCCCGCCTGCACCAGTTTGGGGCCAACCAGGGACCGGCAACCGCACACCTGCATTTACCTATGGGAAAAAACTGCACACCCACATATGAGTGTACAAAGGCTCAGTCCTTGCTGCAGAAGTCCAGGGATCAAATCCAACCTGTGGCTCTTTCCCACATATCATTCCCCATCTCTCTCTTCACACATTCCTGTCACTCTTCAACTGTCTATCACAAAAGAATCTTTTTTTTCTTAAAGAAGTTTTAGTGGACAAGTGATGAGAACACAGATTCCACTCTCTGGGGGCAATGCCCAGTGTGCAAGGTGTCTCAGACTAAACGCATGATCAATAAAATGTGTTAAGAGCCCTAATAAAGTTGAATCAAATCGAAACTGATCTAATCTAAATAGCTTGTACTTATAGAGGAAGAGAATGAGCGAGAGGCCCACATACTATTGATTGAATGTCTAATAATATTTGCAGAGCATTGGTTATGAGTAAACTCCTGACCTTCATGTATCAGAAAAGTAATTTCTTTGTCAAGCAAAAATCCTACAAACAATCTTGACATTTAGTCAGTGCTTCCTCTCATGTATCAAGAATAATGGAGTCACCTGGAAAGATTGAGATTTAGGATTGGCACAAGTAATTTTCATAATTTATCACCAGAATTAAAATATTTATATCTCATTATAAACAGAATACTTCAGTTTGATAAAATACAGTTTATTATATTCATATTTGAAACATGTTAGCACTCTGAAACCACTTATGTTAAATCCTTTCAGGTGTGTCACAGCCTTAAGGTTGTGCCTTACCGGATGACTAACCCTCTTAGCACAGCCTTGCAAGACTCTTGGGCCACCCCCTAAGAAGGCACTGAGGACTAATTATGCTCCTTACAAGAAAAAAATCTGATTTTTTTCCTTAAATTTGTCCTTGTACAGAAGGCATGTTAAATATCATTTGGACATTTGTGTCCTTTCAGGAATAGAGCATCTCCTAAATGAATACTCTGTGATCTGAAAATAAAATAGTTCCAGTTGAACAAAAAAAACTATTAATTGCAGAAGAGATAAGAGTATAGAGCTAGGTCAACCCCATCCCACTGTACCCTTCCCATTCCAAGTGTAAGAAACTGAAAATGGTTGTTCAACCTGACAGACTGTGAAAAAGGACTTTTTTATTCTCAGGTGATTATAATAAAAACAAAGTTATGAATATTATATTCCATTTCTGTCATAATTTGTAAATAGAGCCCTCTAAATCTGACATACAAGACCTTTTAATTGCATATAATTTACATAGTGTGGCGGTGCAAGCCTGTGATCACACAGCTTTTAAAAATGTATTAAATTGCCTGACAACGCCATATTGTGAATTTCACCCAGAGATTTCTTTCAGTGGACAGATTGCAGATAGAAAGCACTCCGTTTTGCAAGGGACAACAGAGACCGTGGTTAAAGGTTATATTTTATTACAATTTTATTACACACACATATATATATATATATATACACACACACACACACACACACATATATATATATACACACACACACATATGTGTGTGTGTGTGTGTGTGTGTGTGTGTGTGTGTGTGTGTTTGTTTCCCAGATATATTAGTGTGTGTGGGGGTGGGTGTATAAGAGGCATTAATTTAAAGAACTTTGTAGAAAGGAGCTTTATGAAGTTCAGTCCATTTCCTTGTATTAGTTTACGGGCAGATCTGCCCGATCCAATATGGCGTCGTCGTCAACGTACGATTCAGTGCTAAATGCGGCGTCTATGTATATATGTCTATGAGCCTACATACCACACTGAAGGGGAAGTAATGTAAGTAATGTACACGTTAGTGCTCTTTATTCAGAAAACCCTTATGTCACGTCTACATTTCAGGATCTGGTTATTATAGACACAGATTAAATGTTAAATATAAATATTTCAATATTTATCATCACAGTAACAGTGTTACACACATTAGTATCTGTAAACACTCAGCATTAGAAAAATACATACGTTGGTTTGGTGCTTACATAAGGAGTAAACATTTATAATCATCACTTTAAAAGTTACATAAGTTGTTTTTGGTGCCTTTTCGTTTCCCAGATATATTAGTGTGTGTGTGGGTGGGTGTATAAGAGGCATTAACTTAAAGAACTTTGTAGAAAGGAGCTTTATGAAGTTCAGTCCATTTCCTTGTATTAGTTTACGGGCAGATCCGTCCGATCCAATATGGCGTCGTCGTCAACGTACGATTCAGCGCTAAATGCGGCGTCTATGTATATATGTCTATGAGCCTACTTACCACACTGAAGAGGAAGTGGTGGGCGTCAGGACGTGACGCAACCCGGGCCTCAGCCAGGCAAGAGGGGGACAGGTGCGTTCTGCCCGCCTTTATACGGCTGTCTCCCCTTGTGATTGGCCGAGGCTGCGCCACCGGTGAATATGCCCAGGACCAATGAGTCCGTCCTACTACAATAGCAAAGACTTGGCCCACACTATTTAACTACATAATGTTTCTGATCCATCTGAGGATAAAGTGTCCTGAAGAAGCAACATCATATTGCTTCAGTGTCAGAAACGATATAACATTACACTCTTGACTTGTTGCCCAAGACCTGGAATTAAATATGAGTTTGTAAACATAACAGTAAGACCAGCACATAATTCATTTCAGTTTTTTATATATATCTCCAAATCAGTTATCCCGTGTTATCATATGACACTTTCCATATAGAGCAGGTCTCTAGGGGCAGCTAGCTGCTAGAGGCTTCCAGTGTTGCCTTCATCTCCTTATCACCTTTTTCTAGCCACTCAACTCTTTTCTCACATCAGACATCTGCAAAATCAGCAAAGACATCTTTCCTTCAATGCAAGCAGAAGTATTTCCACAAGCTCTATTTGTCAGCTGCTTTGACATTCTAATTTACTAAGTGTTATCTGTTTGTGTAAAGTGATGTCATGTACTTGCCCAGGCAGCACATTTTCACCAGTTATGTCACGTGAGTCCCCATTATACTAATTTTTAGACAACAGGTATGCATTGATGAAGGTTTAGTTCATATTTAAAGATCAGAAGGTCAGAATACAAGCAAGGCTCTTGCTAACTGTAAAATGACAAAAAAATGTAAATAGAGATGTGTGTTTTAAACAATTTTCAATACAGTTAAAGTAAACTAGAAAATTCCCGCAGAAATTTTGAAAGTGACGAGTGGGCTGTTGCCGGGGTTCTGTATTTAAAAAGCACACCTCAAACAGTAATTTTTAACATGTATATTTAGACACATTTATAACAGAGACAGCTTCAACAGTGTTATCAGTGGGTGTGTGTGTGTGTCTGTGTTGCTGTGTGTGTGCGTGTGTGTGTGTGTGTGTGTGTGTGTGTGTGTGTAACCCTTCTGAAGCAGAAAAGTATTAGTAATGATAATAATAACTTTAACTAATGGCCAGAATAAGAAACAGAAGATTTAAATTCGACTACGGAGCCCAGGTGTAACCAACTGATGCACAAGAACGACACGACACTGTGGCTCTTTTTGTTAATGAGAACAATGCTCCCTTATTTTAATATGAAGCTGGGGAGAATAATAAAACACATGAAATACATACAACCGCCTTACCTGGGTAGGTATAGAAAATAACAAACAAAATAAAAGGTTTTCGCAGCTGCGTGTGGTTTTTCTTATTGTTCTGTTCACTTCACTATATGTGCACCCTTTAGGTGTCAGTCCAGCCACACGGTTGTGTGGGTGTGTGTGTATGTGTAAAAGTGAGCAAAAGGATTCAATTCACGGTGTACGTCTAAGATCCTCCAGGGTCCGGCTCGCCATCAACGTCTCTCGCTGGCTCCGTCCTCCAGACAGGCTCTATCCAAATCCAAGGGTTCCTAAAAAACCTGACCTACAATAAGTAGGATCAGAACATATTTCTTCAATTTCTCAGATCTTAAATTATGAATTATTGTACATAAATCACTTTAAATTGTCTCTATATTATGTAGAGGATAAGTGCTTTAACTAACTTGTATTGCAAAATAAGATCACAATTTCTCAGTAGCAAAAGGTGAATAATTCAAAATATATTATGATACCAAATGATTATTTTTCGAACAGTACCATAACCTATATATATATGCTATTAACATAGCAATTAACATATTAATTATCACAAATAACCAAAATGTAAACTCTTGTAATGTTCACAGTAAGAAACCATAACTTAATGTGCTTAAAATAAACAAATATGTTCACAGTCACACACACATGGCACATCATAACTCAAGTAAAAGCTAGACAAAATTGTTACATTAGAGCTTGGTGTGACTGGCAGTGCTGATTAGCCCCGGAGCTAGCGCTCCGATGTTAGCATTGAGCTAGTGGTTAGCTCACAGAGTTAGCCGTTTAGCTTGTAGAATTAGCGTTTTGGCATTTAGCATTAGCACAGCAGGACGATCTCTCACCGCTGCGATTCTCCACCCGAGCGAATCCTCCAGCTGCACTCCTGCAGATCGTGGTCGTCCGGGGAGATTCCTCCTTTGGTTTTGTCCGAGTTTTTAACCACTTTTTTTTCCCAGTTTATCCACTTTTATGTTTTCTCCGCCCTGACATTAAGACCGTGTCCAGAACATGCTTCCTCTTGCTCCTTCTAGAGGCTTCGGCGAAAAGTGAACCTGCGTCAGGTGGGATTACAGACTGCGTCTGCCCCTCCGACTGTATGACAGACCGGGACCACAACTCATCCCTTTCAAATTAACGTTCCCCTAGTTTTTCTACAAGAATAACCACAAATAGTCTTTTCTTCATGAATTTGACAGTCTTTTAACTCACATATTCTCTCTCTCTTTTAGATCTAAAATATACCTTTTTAATACACATGTTTTGTATCTGGGTTACATGTGTGTCTATGTTACAGTGTGTGTGTGTGTGTGTGTGTGTGTGTGTGTGTGTATAATAATAATGCCATGAAACACGCAGAAGATCAATAGTTGCTTTCTAGCAGCTATTGTATGTGTCTGTGTCTGCTGGCCCCTCCCCCCTCTCCTCTTGAAGCAGACGAAGGTTGCCAAGCAACCAGGACCAACTGTAACCAGCAGAGCAGTTACTGCAGTTATGTCACTTAGAAATTGAGAGAAAATGCTGAGACCTCCTCTCGAACAGGAAGGATTTCTGACCAGAACCGTATCTCCAATCATTGAACCGACTTAACCACAAGCAACATGAGACCTTCCTGATCGTTTTACATATTTGTTTGGTGTCGATAAATAAAGAAATGTGTCCTTAAGGGCAAGAGAGAGAAAGGTTACTTCTGCTTTGCTCTATAAAATGTCCAGCCGTTTTAACATGGCAGTCTATGGGGCCGTGGATGGGTGTTGGTGGCGCAGCTTTGTGTGTTACGCCAAAACTATAAGGCTGACAGCTTTGGCAGGCGAATGTGAGTGAGACGACAAATTTTCCTACGTTTATATGTATAAATCGCGTCTGTAGTGGTACATTTGAGGCCACGGCAGTCAAATACGTTTTATTTTCTCACTGATTTTTCTCCCTGCTCCTCACTCTAGCTGATGATGTCATCCACTCTAGCAAAAACATTCCGCCACATACACACCCATTATAAACCCAGAAATTTGACTAAAAACCTGCTCAACTTTGAGCCTTGATAGTTTAAAAACGGTAAAAGCTGTCGATGAGTGTAGTGAATCCGTGAAGAGAAGGCAAGCATACCTCCGTTTAAAAGTTTAAATTAAGTCTCTCGGTGGAAGTATGCCAGAGCAGTTCATTGTTGAAAATGTCTGTTGAAATTTACTTCGCCCCATTCATTCCCTATGGGATTTTTTTCTCAGTTTTTAGCGAATAAATTCGCGAAAAACTCGTGAATCTCTTAGAAAAGTAATAGCACTCGATTCGGGATCAAGACGCACGTTTTGATATATCATTTGTTGGGGTCCTCGCACCGCTGCGGGCCGCATTAATGTTCGAAAAAGGGCGGAAAATGAATAATAATGCCTACGGCACTCGTCAACTACTCCCAGAGCTCTGTGAGTAGTTGACGAGTGTCGTAGGCACTCGTCACTAATAAAGGCCACTTCCAAGGGTTATGATTAATTAATAATTAATGCAAAACATGTAAATACCCAATACTGTATCCGTTTATAATAAGTTCAATTTCCTTCTTAAGTTCTTCTATACACCTTTCACTGATTATAAGTTGTTTAACTTGTTAACTTTTCTCTGAGCCAAAGAAATAAAAAAGATTCACTCCTGCACTTCACAGCACATATGGGCACCAGCAGCCTGTTTTCTTTTGAGCCAAAATCGACTGTTAGTCGGAATTCCACTGAGGGAGATATCCATCCTAGTTAGAGAAAGATACAAGGTGCTATAGGAGGCTTTATGAGTTTCCTGTCCAAAGCAGGGTGCCATTACTCAAGCCATGTCAGTGCTGATCTCAGCCTCGGCACTGCTGCCCCCACTGAATGAGGAGCCAAATAAAAGGAAAACACACAGATTCTCTCCCCTGCTGATCAGGCTGTTGTGTGGGCGCTGCTAAGTGAAAAGTTATTTAGGGGCCAATTGCCAGCTGGTGTATTGATGGAAGGATTTGCCCTTGGATTTCACTTTGTGAAAGTACTGGCAGAAAACATAAAAATTTTAATAGAAAAAAAGTTTAATCCTTCCTTTTACTATCACCATGATCTACAATTATGTGTGTTGGTTTCTGTATTTGAATATCTTAAGACCATAAAGTTCTGCTGTTTCAAGACCAAAAAAAAAGAGGAGGAAAATATGGAGAAAAAACGGTTAAGCTAATATGTAATAGCCAATTAAAGGAGTAATAATGATAACAAATGGCAATAAAATCCTAACTCTACCTCCAGCGATCAGTTTAATGACCAATTAAAATGTAATCTTTAAGAACAGCTGAATTGATACTGAGATAAATTACTTTATAAATCTGTCCAAAATGATATTCTCTTCCCCCCTCTTTAACTTTCTGGTTATCACATCATCAAAGACATGACTATTATTAAAGAACACCTATTTTCTGGTCCTTGGCTGTAATCGTCTGTTTTTATATATGTAAATCATTCTATGAAATGGGTACACCTCAGAAACAGTAGCGAAGAAAGTCTTATTACAAAGTCCTCAGTCCTTATATTTGAACATTTATAATTCAATGACAAGATGACAAACTTTTTGCTGATGAAAGTGTGTAAGATGATCTGATAGGGTCAAAAACTCTTTAAAAAAACAGCCTCTACGTGGACTAGGTACTCAGAAAGAGTTCTGTGTATAATTTTTTTTCTTTCATTTTAATTTCTACCTGCCTAGCAGGCAGAATGCAATGGATCAAGTTTTCCATCCACAGTTGACAAAAACGATTTTCTGAAGAACTTACATTATTAGTGGTGTAAATGTGATTGGTCTGAAATCATTAAGTTCCCTATTGGTATTCTTTTACCAAGGATTTCCAGATTCCAGGAATTTGATTGCAGACATCTGAAAGATATGGTGGAGGACATCACAGAGCTGGTCAGCACATTGTGCGCTCACAAATAAGATCTAGACCAGGGGTCCGTTTCACAAAGCAGGTTTATTGAAAACTCAGAGTCTGTTAACCCTGGAATCACGGAAACTCAGAGTTTTCCGTTTCACAAAGGAGGGTCAGTCAAACCCAAGAGAGAGGGTTAACTCTAACCTGTTTCACAAAGTGAGGTAACTTAATCTCAAGCTCAGTTGCCATAGTAACAGACTCTGTGAATCTAACCTGGTTGGGACCAGGTTTTCCTGAAGAAACCCTGAGTTTCTTAATTTGATTTCCTCATTCCTGCGCTGTCAGAACGTCCTCTAGTTCCAGAAGGCAACAGTTGGTGTCAACTTTTTGAACATGGCGTGTCTATTTGATCACGATCCTGTGGACGAAGGTGCAGCAATCCTGCGCAGGGAATTACATATCTGTCGGCAGAGAGTACTCAGACCACGCATAGATTTTTCAGCCCTCCCGGACAATTTTCTTTTTGAGCGGTACCGTTTTACTTCAGTCTATAATTTACATACACAACCTCATCCGTCCGCACATTTCAAACATCACGAGTCGCAGTCATGTGCTCACATTGCAGCAGATTTTGTGTGTGGCGCTGCGTTTTTTTGCCAATGGCAGTTTTTTGTATAACATCGGAGATGCTGAGCACTTGAGTAAGGCAACTGTATGCAGGGCCATCAGAAGAGTCTGCCTCGCCCTGAAAAGACTTTTACCTATATTTGTTGTCTTTCCTGGACACAAACCTGTCAGGGCCATTAAGGAAGAGTTCCACAGGATCGCAGGTGAAGGATGTAGAGATCTGTTGAATTCCTTTAATATCAGGCTGTATTATGACATTGTGCTGCCACCTTAGACTTGAATTAGTAATTTTTATTATTTTTATTTGTTTTAGGATTTCCCAATGTGATTGGCTGCATAGATGGTACGCACATTCCCATCACGGCTCCCTCACATAATGAGGCTGATTATGTGAATAGGAAGTCCATTCACAGCATTAATGTGCAGGTACATGTAGACTAAGAAGTTTCACTGTGTTAAGCACTTCCTCATAATTTAACTAATATCTGTCATTATCTGCACTGTCAAGATCATATGTGATACTGCACACATAATCTCCAATGTGGAGGCCAAGTGGCCTGGGTCTGTTCATGACTCAAGGATATACGGCGAGTCAAACCTGAGTGCCAGGCTGCAG
This sequence comes from Collichthys lucidus, assembly GCA_004119915.2. Lineage (NCBI taxonomy): Eukaryota > Metazoa > Chordata > Actinopteri > Sciaenidae > Collichthys > Collichthys lucidus. The sequence continues at coordinate 28,784,769 of CM014099.1, read as the reverse complement.
CACGGTGAGAAACCTGAAGATTTGCAGTAAAATTCTCTTGTCTCCCCCCTTTACAACACCCCATGCATCCTCTCTACATTACAGGAGAGTTTGACGGCCTTCTGCTGGGTGACAGGGGTTACCCCTGCCAACCAAGGCTGCTGACCCCTTACCCGGACCCTGAGCCAGGCCCCCAACAAAACTTCAACCGTGCTCACAGCAGGACGAGAGCCCGGGTGGAGATGACCATAGGCCTGCTGAAAGCCCGTTTCCAGTGCCTACGTCACCTCAGGGTGACCCCTGAGAGGGCCTGCAATATTATTGTGGCATGTGTTGTTCTTCAAAATATCGCCACTATTAGAGGAGAGCAACACCCCGCCCTACAGATTGATGACCCCGATAAAGACCCCGTCCACCGGCCAGCTATGCAGGATGGCCGAGCGGTCAGAGACACGATTTGTACTAATCACTTTTGAGTTTAAAGCACCACCACAAATAAAAACATGAGGCACATTTCAGTTGGTCTTCTTTATTTCCTACAAATACAAAAGCTAGTTAAGTTAATGTTCCAATAGTTAACATTGACATAATTGACATGTGACCATGCACCCACCTTTAATTTATGTTCCAGTATTTGGATTTCCAAATCTGCTTTTCTAATCTGGCGGTCGAGGTATAGCATTTCTTTATCGGTCTTCTGGATTTTTTTTAGTAGGTGAATTTTATAAATTTCTTTTACTGGTAACTGGGAATACATAAAGAGGACATAAAATTAACCTGTTGCACATGAATTCCACACAATAAATCTCTGGAGTTTCATGAACAGCTGTCTCACTGTGTCAATCTCTGCAGTTGAGGTCAGGGGAGTCTCCTGCTGCTGCCCAGCCACACTCTGAGCAAAGGATGAGAATGTGTTAATACTTCAGTGTCACTCTGTACTCCACCACAGTGGTCAGAAGTGTCAATGGGAAGAGAAATCTTGGTAACATAAAGACTCTACCTCAATAGGCCTTCCAGGATCCTCCTCTGTGAAGGCAGCAGACATTGTTTCCTCCTCATTGTCTTCGTCCTGGATGAGTGATATTTTTTACTATACTTAAACTACCATTCAGCAAAATCTTCGGAGTGTTGCCTACTTACAGTTGCAGGGTCTGCTGTGGCGTGAGAGGGCTCCACCAGGCAGATGGCACCATCAGAATCTGTTGAGATAAAACGAAAGACATGACAGGGAAAGAAATATTTGTGTGAATAGGCACCCAAAAGAGGAGTATATAGGCAGAGAAATATTACATTTTATGTAGGCACTTGTGTCTTGAGGTGGGGGCTCAGAGGATGAGTTCGCACCAGGGATTCCCTCTGCCACTGGCCTTCCCACATTCTGGCTCAGGGCCAGCTCCTCTGCCTCCGTTAGAGGTGGGGCTGCTGGGCCACCACCTGTTTGGCTTTATATGTCTGTGGAGCTCATGTTTAACTCCAGGTTAAACTACTCTGAGTTGATTAAATTAACTCAAATCAGCTGTTGTGAAACCAAAAACTCAGAGTTTCCTATCTCAGAGTAGATCAACTCAGAGTTCAGGATTTGACTCAGAGTTTGTTGAACCTGCTTTGTGAAACTGACCCCAGGAGTCCTTCTGCTGTTTACATGTTTCAAAAGATCCCAGACACAATTCTGGCTGATATCACAATCTGACGAAAGATACTCTCGAAGGACAGAGATATTTTGAGAAAAGTTATGTTTTTCAAAGCAGGTGTTATTGTTACAACTATTTGGGAGATCGGCATCATTAATTCCATCAATTTACAAAAGATGCCTGTCAGTCTGACTCTTTCCTTGTGTGGTTGAGGACAGAGATATAATTCCTCTCCAAAGTGCTACTGTATGTTTGTTCTACCTTATCTTTGTGTATTGTGTAAATCACTTTCCTTACCTCATACCTTACTTCTCTGTTCATTTTCCTTTTCCTGGCTGTTACCTGTATAGAACATGCTTTTCTTCTTGTCTCAGTTCTTTGGTCACCCACAGTTTGGTATTAGTAGACTGAAATAGTTTTACTGGGAATGTTGGTGTCAACACAGGAATGTAGGAAGAGACTGTTTGTGCCAATTCATAGTAGTTGCACAGGTGACAGACTGTTCATATGTTTTCAGTGCTTTTTGTACCTGGCAGTGATTAACCTCCCCAATCCGCTGTAATGCTGAAGAGATACTCGCCCATAGATGAATGGAAACTAAGGTGAAGAAGAGCTGGGGGAACTCCCTCAACAGGCAGAAGGGCTGTAGTGAATAGATAGCAACTCCAGGTCGGGTGTACAAATTTTCTCCCGTACCACAACAGTGTTGCAGTACCTCTCATTAATATAGAAACACAAAGTGGCTCCAGTGGATTTGTTTGTTATGATCGGTGATTGGTCCATTTGAAATCGTTTATCTGTATGTAACCTATGTAACCTGGAGTGTAACCCAGTAAATTAGACAGTTAGATAACTACTGTACGCTGGTTCGACTTAAGGAGCGAGGGAAGACTAATGTACAATGATAAACACAAATATTTATTTACACAATAACAAAAAGTGAAATCCATTCAGATTCAAAACGCCCTGAATAACCAATAAAAAAACACAAACCAACCAACACAAATAAAGTGTCTTTCCCAGCTTATAGCTGTTCTGATATCAAAGTTCAGTAAAGTTCAGTCCACATTCATGCATAGCAGAATACAAAGTTACCAATCAATTTCTGTTCAGATTATATTTCTTGTATCTCTCCTACTCAAATGCAACCTTTAAACAACTGTACTATGAGATATAAAAATGAGGGAAAACCCTGTAAGTATACATGTCATAAGCCCTAGCGGACAATTTACACTCATCAACCTTGAACATGGCGTCCAAAAAATGGCTACAGATTACAGTCGTCATGTCAACACTTCCATTTACAACTTAACTCAGCATACTAACTCACTGAAAAATCTTTGCAACATTTACGGTCAATCTCCGATTGTTTTTTGTTGTACATAAGAACATTCAATATTAGCATTCATAATGACTGAAAATGTGCTTATCAATTAGCATATTAGCACGTAGCATAAAACCAGAAAACTCACCGAAGTCCTCGGTAAAGAAAACAAATCACAGCAATTTCTCTGGTTGCAGCCAACCCAACTGTAATTTTCATGGGGTTACATGCAGGGACGGATTGGCAATCTGGCATACCGGGCATTTGCCCGGTGGGCCGACGTGCTATTTGGGCCGATAAATCCTGATTTTTTTAAATTTTATTATTATTATTTTTTTAATATTGGTCTGACCGGCCCACAACGAGTAGATCACGCAGCCCAAACACACTGTTAAACAACCACTCTGTACGCTTTGGTCCCGCCTACAGGCACAAAAAAAAAAGGCTGTGCGAGACTCTTTCCTTACCACCGGCCCTTACACGCTGACTGACAGGGGACCGGCCCAATCACATCATGAAACACCTCCCCCCTTTGGCTTGATGCGCCGGTGTGTTTATTGATGGGCGAAACGCTATCAGATAAAGATGCAGAGAAAACGTAAAGGTGGCGCAGAAAAACTCTGTGATTAAAAGAAACTTGCTCTTCAGGCAGATGCTGCGAAGTGTGTTAAAATCACTGACATGTTTGCCACAGCAGGGCTTCATCAACTCCCATCGCTGATGACAGTGGTGCCGGTGGCAGTGGCACTCAACATGTTGTTGAACCTGCGGTAAGCTGGACTACTGTCAGAACATGTATGAAATGCAACGAGTAGGATAAAGCCACCCAACCCCGTAATGGGTATGATAAAACATACTGTGGCGTCCGGCCGGACGCGTCACGAATAACGAGGCGTTATTTAGCAAACTGGCTTTTATTGCCAACAGTCTGGTTACAGAACTTGGTTATTGTATGCCATAACCACGCAAAGAACACATAACAGGTCCCACTCTGCAGCCTCACTCGTGCCGTCTCTCCACACACGCTCACATACACGCGCTCTCCCTCACCTGCTCCCCCGCCCCCTTGCTCTCATACAAGTGCATTTATGGACCATGGGAAACCACAGAACTCACATTGTAACACACAACACATTACTGCAGGGTCGCTACAATACATTGTAGGCTACACTGGCTGGAAGAGAAAATAAGCCTAGCTCAGTAGCCTACTTTTTATGTCTTTTATTCTAAATAAAAAATAGTCTTTAATGTGAGAAAACGTGTTCACCATTCACCAACAATAACAATAAGTCTAATTTCTTATTAGACTATTATTGTCTGTGGGGTGAGTACTAGGCTGGCCTATTGGCTACGTTGCTTTTTTGTCCTGCAGATATAGCAGTTCTTTATCTAGCCTAGATGGTAGGGACAATGTTAGCTACATAACTGATAGAAAATCTCACTTTTAAAATTATATCATTTTGTCTATGTTATGTGAATGCAGCTGCAGGTATCTGTACATTCCAGTATTTCTACCCTAGGCATATTTAAAGCCACCACTCACCAAAAATGTGAGTGAAAAGTGAAGAGTCAGCACTCTCATTTTCTTTGTTCATCTAGTAGTCCTCGGGTAAGCTCTTATTTAGGCCTGGGGGAAAAAATGGGCTGTTTTATGTAGCTAGATGGCTAAAGACAATGTAAGTTAGCCTACAAAGAAAGAAAATAGCACTTTTTAAAATGACATAATTTTGTTCATTGCTAGTGTTATGTCAATGCAGCTGTGTGTTTGTTTATATAAATATATTATAAACAGGCTGTATTTCAGTCAGTCATTGTAAATGTACAATATGTTTATGTTAATTGTCCTGTACACATGACATCCATTGCACGTCTGTCTGTCCTGGGAGAGGGATCCCTCCTCTGTGGCTCTTCCTGAGGTTTCTTCCACATTTTTTCCTGTTAAAGTTTTTTGTGGGCAAGTTTTTCCTCACTCGAACCGATGGTCTAAGGACAGAGGGTGTCACTCCCTGTACAGATTGTAAAGCCTCAATGGAAAATGGACTTTGTGACTTTGGGCTATACAAATAAAATTGATTTAATATGATTTGATTATTTATGTCCTGTTGAGCTAGGTTGTTTTAAAGACTTGCACAGTTGCACTGAAAAAACTGAAAAAGTGTGTTATCAAATGTTGTGGGCCAGTCTGGTCCAAAATGCCAGGGCCGATTTTTTGTCCCAGTCCGTCCCTGGTTACATGTAGTTTCTGTTGTGTTCTGTCTCCCAACCACGTATCGACGATCTTGACCACGATCACGGTCAAGGTATCTTTATTATCCCAATTTGTTGTGCAGCAGCAGAACATCACAAACATAACCAGTAAATGATACAATACATACCTGCTACAAAACAGCTTGACATAGAAGCTAAAACAAAGACATTTTTATATTAATTTGTCCTGCATTTTGGTAGTCCAAATCTGTGGCCTGATGGTAAAAAGACTGATAATATATGCAAAGACAGTCTCTGTGAGTTCGTCAGTGTCCTTACATTCATTTTAGTCCCAGTCAGCGGTAGCAGTCCTGTAGACACTTGATTGAGTCCTCCAACCAAACGGAACCATCCTTCGTTCCGGCTTGTTTCTCTTTAGTGCCAGTTTGTATGACGGAACCATATAAACAGTACTGTGATCTGACATGCTGAATAGAGTTCTGCTGTTGGATTTGTAAGCTCATTTGACAGATCCATAACAAAGATCCAGACTGATAAAATTTAAACAGGGACTTCCCTGGTTTACACTTAAAATCGCCCATGATGAAGTTTGGTGCTTCTGGTGAAATCCCCTGAAGTCGCTGCATGGTCTTCACAATAGTTAGTTGCTAAATCAGCGTTAATCTTCAGGTCAATATAAAAATATATGTGTGACTCCCCATGGCAGATAGAATGTGCGTAAGGATACAAACAATAGTTCTGTTTTTCTGACGATCACAGTATTACACCATTTCTTGTTTACATAAAGACACAAGCCTCCACCAAGTGATTTGCCTGAGTCTCTGTTAAGACGGACAGGTTCACCAAAGCTGTCTAACTCAAGATCAGAAACTGGATCCTGTCCTTTGAGCCACGTCTCTGTTAAGGGAAGGAGACAAGCATTTTAACATTCTGAGAGGAACTTTACTTTTGCCTGAAGCTCGTCCACTTTGTTATTAATGGATTGGATGTTGGCGAGGATAATTGTAGACAAGTGATATTCGACAATGGCCTTGTCGCTTCAGTCTTTGGTGTGTGCCACCGCGTCTTCCCCTTTTCCTCATTCCTGTCCTGGATGCTTAGCTTTGGTTCACTGTGCCAACCAGATGTTCTCTAGTGGAAGAGCCGCCAGGGGGCTCGACGCCTGCATTGGAGTTGCGCAAGAACAGGAGAAACTCATGGGTGTATTGGAGAGACGACCACAAGTTTGCATAGGAGCGTAAAAAGGATAAGACAACCCGTCAAACTGCGGTGCATCACTGTTATGACTGAGACACGCAGATGCTGCTAAAAGTAATTTTACCATTAAATTTGGGCAGACATATTAAAAATTCCTGTGATGAACTGGTTACTTCTCCAGGGGGTACCCCGCCTCTCGCCCAGTGTCAGCTAGGAAAGGATCCATCTCTGTCTCTGCTGCATGCAATCAGAACAACCTCCACATTACAACTAGGGCTGCACGATATGGCCTGTAACCAATATCTCGATATTTTCAAGCTATATCGCGATACACGATATATATCTCGATATTTTTGTTGTTGTTGTTTTGTATTGTTTATTTCTAATAAATAATGTCATTATTGCCTTGATAGCATTGTAATTGCTCAGAATCAATGTAGAGCAGTAGATTTACACTTGCTGTGAGACACACCTCTTTTATAGCATTTTATCCCGTGTCGTATTTTTTATGAATTTTTAATATATTTCATAATGTACATATGGCAATTGAAGCAGTGCAGGATCATATTTGGCTTATGAGACACACTTTTTAAATGAAATTTTAACCATTCTTCATATTTTATAAATAAACGTTTAATGCATTTAACACCCAAGTCTTATTTTGAAAACCGGAAGTGTCCACACGCTGCAGTAAGCTAGCGCTGACTTTTACGGTTTTCTCAAAGTATTTGACATAAAGTCGGCAATAAGGGTGCACGTGAAAATATTGGAGCAGCTGACGTGACCACGCGAAAACGAGAGACGTGACCGCAGCTGTTTTTCTTCGGGACCAAGTCGTCCGTCTCCATCTTTGATTAACTCGCTCTTCACTTCTCTCCTCACTTGATACAGAAAGTACGCATGCGCGCAGGGGATGTTTCTGGGTGGGCGGGGCAGTGTGCTGTGAGCAGCAGGAGTGAGTGACAGGCGAAACTCCGGAGAACTAAATGCAGACGGCTTAAAACATTTACATGACAAGTACTCGATGGTCGCGATATAGTCATTTCATACATCTCACGGGGAACAAACCGCGATATATCGAGTATATTCGATATATCGCCCACCCCTAATTACAACCTCTATCAATTATATAAAACGGTATACTTCGTGTGTCCTAATTGGGCATGGTCTCACCCCAATCTCCAATCCTTGTTTGAAAGTGTGATGAACACGATGAACGAGAGCAGACTGTGTTGTACCAGAGAAGGTTCAAAAAGTTCTTTAAAGTTCTAGTTAAAGTTTAAGTTCAGTTATTATAGATCATCTGTAGTGAAACAAACCTATGATTTAGCACCAACAGAGAGACTAGAAATCTGTGCTGCTGCTGAGACAGAGACTGGTCTACAACTATGACCAAAAGCAATTACCGTATGTTCATCAAAATGAATAGGGTGTAACCTTTTATGACCACACCTCAATCTTGTATCTTTACAATCATGTGTTCAGACTCACCTTACGATTCATTTTATGATGAAGCTTTTTTGAGAGAAGTCACAACAGGTTGCAAACAACTCTCCAGGTAAGCCAAACGCTCTTCAAACACTTCAACACTGTAACTTTTATACCATAAAATAACAGATTTAAAATCATTTCCATGCATTGACCTGTAATCAGGTAAATGGTGCCTCTGTTTGTACCCTGCATGCCTGTTCTTGCACTATGTAACTTTGTGCTCTGGGTAGAAAGTACATAACGCTTTACAGCAGGGGTCTTTTTCAGCCCAAGGACCCCTTGGACAAGAGACAAACAGAACAGGGCCTATAATAACTTTTATATTTACTTTATTCACCTTATTATTAACCTATTAATATACTAGGTTATTATCCTATATGTGTTTATGATTGATAAAAAGAAAGTTCATACATAATGGAATAATATATATATATATTTTTTCTTTTTTTGCCAAAAGTAGCTTGTTATTGCATATTAATGCTTGCAGTTCTTACTTAACATCATTTTTGTTATATATTTTTTTTAATTTCACAACTTATTTTGGTTATTTTGTCAATTATTACTATAAAAGTTACGACCACCTGCAGTACCATAGACATAGCTAATGTCGAAGAGACCAAGACTAAGAAGAGAAAAGAAATGAGATAGGAGAGGGTGAGTAGTGTTGTTTTAAAGAGAAAACAAAGAAGAAAGAACTACTCTACATTGTAATTGTGTGCAAACAGTTTTCTTGTCCAATGAGGGGTCTTTAGCAATGTTTCAGGTGCACACACTTTCAGTTTAACCTTCATTTAGAAAATCTGGATTGATTAGTCTGTTTACAACCTGTCTGATCGCCCTGGTTTCTCACCACATTTGAGTTACATAATTATACTGTAATTATGCAGTATGCATGTGGTGCTGAAATGCTGAATCTTATGCATTTTGTCATTTCTATAGCAGATGTCAAGTGGCGTAACTTGTAACATGTTTCACAAATTGCAAATGGGGAATATACTTGGCTACAGCTCAAATTATGTAGTTGAATCTATCTTCAGTGTTCAGCTGACTGACAACTTGATGGGAGAGCAGCCAATAATATCACATTTCTGTGCTGCTAGTATGCCCAGTACACTGCTCCAACCGAGTCCCACCACCAGTCACACTTCCACTGCAGCCATCGCATCTTGAGAAATAGCAAAAACATTTGCATGTGGGAAAGACAAAACTGATTAGGGTTGGCCCGATTGATAAATAGGAGCGCATGCACACTACTGCATGGCAACTAATGTATTAACAGTGCGTGCACCTCCCATTTATTGATCCTGTTTTTACTATAAAACTAGTTGTTTTGAGGTTTTAAAAAATATTTAGAAGGTATTAAAATTAACTTAAGGATTCCTGCATTAACCCTGATAATAGGAGTAAAGCAGCATCGCACAGAACCTGACCAATGACACCTCAGGCACAGGTGCTTTTACGGTGCTTTTCTGAGTGATTTCAGTGACAGGATAATAGTCCTCATGTAGAGAATGTCACCTCTCACTTCTCTCCAGTGTTCAGACAGTCACCATTATCACAATGTCCATCTACTTTCATGGCAGCACTGTTCCTTGTTATGGCTCTGATTTAATTAGAGCTGCCTCTCAAAGCTGTTTCCCTGCTGGCCTGCAGGCTTGAATCAGTGTACATGACATATATTTGGCCACGCGTGGTGAGTTTGGTGAGATTCGTTAGCAGCATGTGACAGTATAAGAAGGCTGGGTTTTCTGGCTGATTTCACAGGTCATTCACCTCCATTATTCATCATCACAGAGCAGTGCTGTTGTTACTTGCTTCAGCTGAAAAATAGATAATATGATGCTGTCTGTTTCTCCAGTCATGTAGAGTTTTGATCATATCCCGTGATCATGCTGTCATATCTGACAGCAAGATCCAGTGTGGTGTATGATGTTTTTCCATGTCTTAATTAACAGCTAGGTTGTCCTGAAAATCATGAGATGTTTTAACGGGCTGGTGCTGCTAGTACTGCAGCTGCTGACATAAATAAAATACTTTATCCCCAAAAGTTAATGTAAACTGTAAATATAGACATATTAGTACATTTAACCCCCACAAACCTGGCTCTCCTTTACATGTTTAAAAAGCTTTGTTTTAAGGTTCTCAATGTAACGTTCAGAAAACCTTTGTTAATAATGACACCTTTGGCAGTCCAAAGGCATGAGCAAGCATCACCCTGGACATCAGCTAAATAGTCAAATAATCTGACTGAGATGTTCCTTTATCTTGATTAGACCACTGGCTTCATGACACTAACCAGCTTGCCGTTTGTAAATCAGCACTTTAGAAAAAAGGAGGCAAAGACACACCTCTGTCTACATCAGTGGAGCTGAGGAGGAGCAGGTGAACAGTTTGAGGTATCTGGGAATCAGTAATATAGAGACGCTGTCAGAAATCTCAGAAACGGTTTTAGTTCCTGAGATTTAATATTTACTGCTTATTGTCAACAAAAGTGGCAGGATTTCTGGAAGCTTTTAGGTGGATGGACTGAGACATGTTGGAACGAGACTGTAAAGGTTAATTTGCTAATTTGTATATGTGGCCTAGTGTTAGGCAGGTGTAAAACGGTAAGAATCTGGCTTAATGGAGACTACAGACTTGTTAATCCTAGGTCAGTAAGAGGATCTGGGTGAATGATTAGAATGAATTCTGATTCATACACCACTACTTTGAAAAATCCTGTACCACGTTCTTGTCAACTTTTACAGGAGTGGAAGAGTGATTGGAAACATTATGAATTGGCGAGGTTTTTGCTCAGTCCAGGACAGGAGGACTCTGCAGCAGGTGATTAAAACCACACAGAACATCACTGGTACCATCTGAGCATCAGTGATATTGGTGATCTGAGGTGTCTGTGCAGAGCCCAAAGGATATTAAAAAACAATACTTACACCAGCAACAGTCTGTTCACTCTGCTGCTGTCTGGCAAACAGTACAGAAGTATCTGCTGCCGTACCAGCAGACTACAGAGCAGCTTCTGTCCTCGGGCTGATAAACTCATCATTTGAGTCTAATAGAACATAATGCTCCCTTCTTATTTCACATGTACTTCTTCACTGAGTAAAAAGCTAAATATGGCTCATAGGTGTCTCATACACGTGTTTATGAAGAAATCTATAAACAATTCATATTTAATAAATGGGAATCCAGTTTAGATAGATATAGATGTATTACCTATAATTATAATCAGGGACGGACTGGCAATCTGGCATACCGTGCATTTGCCCGGTGGGCTGACGTGCTATTTGGGCCGATAAATCCTGATTTTATTTTATTTTTTTAATATTGGTCTGACCGGCCCATAACAAGTAGATCACGCAGCCCAAACACACTGTTGAACAACCAATGTGTACGCTTTGGTCCCGCCTACAGGCACAAAAAAAAAAAAGGCTGTGCAAGACTTTGTTTCCTTACCACTGGCCCTTACACGCTGACTGACAGGGGACCGGCCCAATCACATCATGAAACACCTCCCCCCTTTGGCTTGATGCGCCGGTGTGCAGTTTATTGATGGGTGAAACGCTATCAGATAAAGATGGAGAGAAAACGTAAAGGTGGCGCAGAAAAACGCGATAAGAAGAAACTTGCTCTTCGGGCAGATGCTGTGAAGTGTGTTAAAATCACTGATATGTTTGCCACAGCAGGGCTTCATCAGCTCCCATCGCTGATGACAGTGGTGCTGGTGGCAGTGGCACTCAACATGTTGTTGAACCTGCGGTAAGCTGGACTACTGTCAGAACATGTATGAAATGCAATGAGTAGGATAAAGCCACCCAACCCCTTAATGAGTATGATAAAATGTCAATCAAATAATTCTGTGTATCGCCCTATGGCCAAGTTGGTTCGTTTAATGCAGGTGAAATGAGCATTAGTGTTATTTTTACTGTAAGACATTGTAGGCTACACTGGCTGGATTAGAAAATAAGCCGAGCTCAGTACATATCTGTACATTCCAGTAATTGTAGCCTAGGCATATTTAAAGCCACCACCACTCACCAAAAATGTAAGTGAAAAGTGAAGAGTCAGCACTCTCAGTTTCTTTGTTCAACTAGTAGCCCTCGGGTAAGCTCCTATTAAGGCCTGGGAAAAAAATGGGCTGTTTTATGTAGCTGGGTGGCTAAAGACAATGTAGGTTAACCTACAAATAAAGAAAACAGCACTTTTGATAAATGACATAATTTTGTTCTTTGCTAGCGTTATGTCAATGCGGCTGTGTGTTTGTTTATATAAATATATTATAAACAGGCTGTATTTATGTCCTGTTGAGCTAGGTTGTTTTAAAGACTTGCAGAGTTGCACTGAAAAAACTGAAAAGGTGTGTTATCAAATGTTGTGGGCCGGTCTGGTCCAAAATGCCAGGGCCGATTTTTTTTGTCCCAGTCCGCCCCTGATTATAATGGTCTGGAGATTAACAGGGGCAGGAGCTTTTGTCAGCTTCTACTGGGCAAGGAGGCAGGAGACAACCTGAAAATCAGTTGAAGGAACTACAGTCTCCAAAGAGCTGGATCTCGTTTGTTTGGCTTCTGTTAGCAGGTCACTGTTTTCCCTCTGGAGGAATCGAAACAAAAGGCTAACGGAAAGAAATCTGTTCACACATCTGTAGAGAACCGGGACAGGAAGCCACGAGCACGAGCAGGAATCTCTCACCATCACAGCGTCAGATGACCCCTGTGTTAGCAGAGAGAAGGTACAACACAGGGAGAAAGCAGAGGAAGAGATCAAGGAGTATTTTATATATATATATATATTTTTTTTAAGCTACAAAGAGGAAACTTTACCTCAGGACAGAAATGCTTTTATTTGACACTGGAAGAAAATCAGCAAAAGAAGAGTTTTCTCCTGCAGTCCTCTCTAAGAAGAGAGAAATTGCAGTGGGAGAAACCCTCCTGCTGAGTGTGCTGACCCAATAAGAATCTTAGTTGCAGTGTTACACTTTTCTTGTGGCAGCTCTTCAGGGCGTTTAGAGGAAATTCACTGTTAGCAGGTTATATAAATTTATCATTCACTCTTTATCGGACATCGTCCTTTATCTGTCTACTGCTCTGTCAGTATGTAAACTTTCTCTGAATGGGCGAATTGAAGAAAATCAATGTTCAGAGAGCGGAGAGGCTGAGGTTCAGCCTGAACAACCCTGTGCGAAGACAAAGGCGGCGAGGAGGTGATGAAAGTGAACAGAAATGTACTCTGCTGCTCATCACAAACTTTACAACACACACACACACACACACACACACACACACACACACACACACACACACACACACACACACACACACACACACACACACACACACACACACACAGCATCAGATAGCTGTGCCTTTGCTGTGGGACCGATAGTTCCTGTAATGGAAGTCAGTGCAGGAAATTACAACCAGCAGTGCTCTGATTTTGAGCATCAACAACCCTTCTTTTTAAATTCTCTCATCTACGCTGCTAAATATTTATCTTAAAGGTTCCCTCTAATTCTGCTGTGCAGCTGTTTTTTAATGAGTGGGTGCCTGTTTTTTTTGTCTTTTGCATAGGAATGAAAACAAACATTCCTGCCAATCGTTTTAGATTATTCTGTTATAAGACCAGGGTTGGACCCCAAAGCAGAGACAGAATAAGTGAAGGAGTTTAACCAAAAGTCTCTTTAATGTTGCAAAGTCCACAAAATGAAAATCCAACAAGTTGATAGGGACTGCAATGGGCCAAAAAAGAAAGCGACCTTCTCAGGTGGAAAACCTCAGCCAAGGATTCTTCTCTCGGGAGAACAAAGGAACCAGACATGCGGTTGGAGCTCATGGGAAATAATACTCTGGCACAGGAAGTCTGGGAAAGCCGGGCCTAAAAGGAAGAGGGAAGAAGCTGATAGGCTGATAGGTGAGTCTGTAGGCAGGAAAAGGGAGGAGCCAATCACACCTCTGCACCTGCAAGAGAACAGGGAGGAGGGGGGGAGAAACAAAGAGCACCAAAAGGGAAAAAAACAGCACAAAACAGACAGAACCAAACCATGACATATTCCAATGGGATGTCAGCAACACACCAGTAACACGGGCCAACAGAGAAGAAGGTCAACATGGTTGCAACCATGCAGGTTTCCAAATGTTTCCAAAAAAAAAGACCTGCTTCTGTTTCTAAGAAAACCTTTCTTAAAAACCTGAAAACTAAAAAAGAAAGGATTTGGTCTCAGATGTGGGCTGGACAATCTATGCATACATTATATAACACATTATACAAGTAGCATTGTGCTTTGCAGCTAAAGACAAGTGCCATGATAGCTGAATGGTTACTGCATGCCAAATAACTGCAATGTTGCTAGTTTGATTGCAGTCAGCAACCTTTGTTACTGGTCATGCCCATGTTTTCTGTCTTTCCCTGCACTCTCAGTCTGTTTAATAAAGATGAAACTGCCATAAATTCAGGAAAAAGAAATGGCAAGATATTGTATTATGACTTCACTCTCACCAATCTGACCTGCAATTCGACCAGGCTATGTACAGCCAAAACAAGCTCCATCAATCGAAAAGTAGGCCTGTAGATAACCTGAAAGGTTAAACCCAAGGCAAAACAGTTCAACAATACTTGGTGCTGCTGTCAGTGCACCAGGAGTGCTGTGAGTGCATCTAAACCAGTGTTACTCAAAGTGTGGTCCGCGGACCACTAGTGGTCCGCGAGCGACCTCAAGTGGTCCGTGAGAGGATCTCTTAAAATATTCGAATTTCCCACACAAGTTTGTGGAGTCCTACCTAGGGATACTCGATATATCGCGGCTTGTTCTACATGAGATGTATGAAATGACTATATCGCGACCATCGAGTACTTGTCACGTAAATGTTTTAAGCCGTCGGCATTTATTTCTCCGGGGATTCGCCTGTCACTCACTCCTGCTGCTCACAGCACGCAGCACACTGCCCCGCCCACCCAGAAACATCCCCTGCGCGCATGCGTACTTTCTGTATCAAGTGAGTAGAGGTGAAGCCCAGAGGTGAGGTAATTGAAGATGGAGACGGACGACTTGGTTCTGAAGAAAAACAGCTGCGGTCACGCCGTCTCTCGTTTTCGCGTGGTCACGTCAGCTGCTCCAATATTTTTTAAGTGCGCCCTTATTGCCGACTTTATGGCAAACACTTTTAAAAAACTGGAAAGTCAGCGCTAGCTTACTGCAGCGTGTGGACACTTTCGGTTTTCAAAATAAAACGTGGGTGTTAAATGTATTAAACGTTTATTTATAAAATATGAAGAATGGTTAAAATTTGATTTAAAAAAGTGTCTCATATGCCAAGTATGATTCTGCACTGCTTCAATGCTCATATGTACATTATGAAATATATTAAAAATTCATAAAAATATGACAAGTGTTAAAATGCTATAAAAAAGAGTGTGTGTCGTATAGCAGGTGTAGCTCGACTGTTCTACACTGATTTTGAGCCAATAGGTCACAGGACCTGGAAGCTATTGAGCTTTAAAGCTCATATTTACATCATGAAATGTATTAAAAATTCATAAAAAATATGACAAGTGTTAAAATGCTATAAAAGAGGTGTGTCTCACAGCAAGTGTAAATCTACTGTTCTACGTTGATTCTGAGCAATTACAATGCTATCATGGAAATAATGACAATATTTATTAGAAATAAACAATACAAAACAACAACAAAAATATCGAAATATATATCGTGTATCGCGATATAGCTTAAAAATATCGAGATATTGGTTACAGGCCATATCAGCCCTAGTCCTACCTAACATTATTTGAATTGTAAAGCGAATTTGTTCTCTGAACAAAAATGCAGACAAATATTTTTTTTAAATATGTATAATGGATATATGAAGATAAATCTGAATTAGCAGTGCCCAAATTGTTGCCTAAGCAACCACGGCGTCTCCTATAGACAAAATCATTCCGCTGTCACGTCAGTAAGTAAGGAAAAGAAAGCAAGGAAAAGAGCAGCAAAAGCTGTGAACTTTAACTAAAACAAGGCACGGAGAGGATGGGAAACAATGATGGATAGGTGGCTGAAGACGGGGTCAGGTGGTCCCTGAAATTTTTTTTTTTGACAAAGTGGTCCTTGGTCTGAAAAAGTTTGAGAAACACTGATCTAAACCAAAGCAGGATTATGAAAACTCAGGGGACAAGGCACAGATCATTCAAAGTGAGCGTTGGAAGAATTCTTTGAGGCTCATTCTGAAGTTGATAAAAGCAGCCGGGGGACATCAGAGGGAAACCCAGAAAATATGTCCAGTGAAATAGTTGGTGGTGTGTGACCTAATGCCATTATGTGTTATGTACTTTTCGTGGGTGATCGTACCCAGAGCCCAAAGTTATAGTTTATGGTAGAAAAGTTGTTGCTTTAAAATTTTCAGGGTGGGACAGAAAGAAAATAGAAACATAACAACACATGTCTGCAAACTGTTAAGCTGTACCTTATATATTATTGTGGTACGGTATCAGGTACGTTGCATGAGAGCAGTAGAGTGTGCTTTCTTTGTCACTTGATAATTATTTTTTTATGAAAGCATTATTGTTTTTATTATTAATCATTATTCTACTCCTCAAATGTATTCCCCAGTTTTCCATGTTACAGGCCCTCACATTGTGTTAACTTCATTCCATTCATCTGTACTCCTCTTCACATGGTGACTCACTCCTGGCCTGTTCCTGACTTCAGGGCAGATGTTTTGCCTTCCAGGCATTTCATTTTGACAGCAGAACCCATTTTACGAGGCATTCATTGTCTTTAATTGCACCCATAATAGCCCAGTCCCTACGTGGTAAAAATAAAACCAGTCAGAGCTGAAAGTGCATCTGCTTTCCGCACTGTGTTTGACGGAAAACATTCGACAGAGCTGAGCTGAGCCGTGTGCACAAACCAGATGAAGGTATCCTAATCAAATGTGACCTTCTCCTGCTTCATTCACCCATGTTAATAACGGCTTTCACTGCTCCGTCCAAGGTGCTCTCTCTCCCACTCTCTCTCCCTCTCTCTCGCTCTCTCTTTTATCTGTAACTCCATGAGGCCTCACGTTCTCTTTAAATCTCCTCAAATAATGAACAAAACTGAAATTATAATAAAATGAAAACTAAATCAAGCAACATTGGGGTAGCAGTCATTTAACTTTAACTCACGAATATGTATATGATGATAGTCATGACAGTGTCTCAAATACTTCAGTGGGTCAAACTTCTTAGAGATGAGAACAAAGCAAATAAACTAAAAACATGCGGATGTGTGTCATCTATAGGGCTGCAAGATTCCATAAATTTTAACTGGAAACAAAATGGAAACTTTCTATGGGAATGAACAGGAATTTATGGGAATTAACAGAAATAAAGCAGGCATTTACAAAATTGAAGGTTGGCCCTTAACAGGGAACTTAACTTTAGTTGTGGACAACCATATTTCATGCAGGTCCACTTGAATATCTGCTGTTCCTCAGTCACATGTACATAGCACACTGCTTATTGCAGGGTTATTGAGGCCACGCCCCCTACCTGCACAGGTGATTTCTGTACCTGGACCACACTTTAGAGCCCAGAGCACACAGATAATAATTCAAACTTGATAAAGTTCTACTTGCAAATAAATCTGTTGAAATGTTTTTAATTGTTTTATTTTGCATGTCTGCTTATGACAAAACAAAATGTTTAGATTTATGTATGGATATGATACACTTTGTTTAAATTAGCCCCAGTTTACAGTTAATACACATACATTTCCATAATTCCCATGAAGTTTCTAATTTTGAATATTTCCCAAATTCCGCAGCGTAACTTTGCATGGAACATTTCTGGAATGTTTCTGGAAATTTAGTTGAAACTTCCGTCCATTTGCAACCCCAGTCATCTATGATGTGACGTTGTTGATTGTAGGCTATGTAGTGAAACAACAGCTCTGTTTCCACTCATTCACTTAGATTTACAGAGAAAAAAAGTTATTTTTATTTCATCATTATTTTTTTTTTCTTGATGTCAGCAGCTGTGTTGCAGTCAATGGAAGCAAAGGCAGTCCAGCTTCATAAAACCATTGTCTGCTCCAATACAACACGCCAACATGAGGCTCCTTGACTGAACAGGTTATTATCCAGAATTTATAGACCACATTAGGCCACAAGGGTAGTTTGTTAATCCTCCACCTTGTTTAATAGCATACCTATGCTGGTTCATTTCAACATGTAATTATTAAGTGTCTATATGTGTGTGTCTTGACTACAATCATAACTGCAGGTATGGTAACAACCTGTATATGGTTTCAAGAGCACAAACAAAAGAATCTCTAGTTAAATATTCACACATTGTAAAATACAAAGAGCAATCATTTGAAATCAAATGTGTTCTAAAAGGCTTCAGGCCTTTTTGTCTGACCTTCATCAAACTTTCATTGTTTGTGTTCAGAAGAGCGTTTCATGTGGAGCCCGTCTGTTGACGTGTGGAAAAAAAAAAAAATCTGTGGCCACGAATTAATTACGTGTGGGAACGAGATCCTACTCCGTGGCAACGACTTGCTTAATGCGTGGGAATGAGATGATTATTAGGTGGCCATGAATTAATAAGGCGTGGTTATTTTGCATGACCACAAGAAATGTTAGTCATTGCATCAGTGACACTGTTCATTCTAAATGGATGCTGAGAGTATAAAATATGATATTTTAGGTTAAACAGTCCATCTGTATATGAAGCATTTAATTGGTTGTTTCTTCAAAAGCTCCAACATTATGCAATGCTAATAATAAAACAATAATATAACACTTATAGGACCATTTGCATAAAGACTCTGTTTTTCTTTTAATGCTTTGAATTTTTGCATTTTTAATTAAGTGAATGCAGATCATTAACATGCTTTGCCCTTGTGTTCTCTGTCTCACTGTGAAAGGTAGTTTTCATTGTGCCAGATGTAAAAATTCAAGGACAGTTTAGATGTCAGCCTCTCCAGTGATTACACGCTTACAAGTTGCCAAGATGTCAAGGATACCAAAACGTATCCTACCAATGACGTGTCCACTGCCTTCACTGGTCACTTTTAAGCAGCCCCTCAAAGAATCCCCAGCTTGTGTTAACAACATCTGAAGTGTCCCTGAAAACACAGAGGAGCAGCATTATTAAACCCACCTCTGAGATAGACTGCTATAAAATATAGAAGATAATAGAGCTACAAAGGCATCTCAAGTTTGCAGTGAAAATCTAATATCCTCTTCAGCAAAACAAGAGGACAGTCGCCGATAAATGAGGATGCTTTTCTGTATTGATTAACCCTGCGTAATAAGAAAACAAGGATAACCCTGCAGCTCATGAATTTATTCTTCATAACATTCAAAGCTGCAGTCTCATCTGTAGTGCCTTCAGGAGAGACACAGATCTCAGTCCAGCCCTGGACTCGTGTACTTATTCTTCATAGTGTGAGCAGTGAGCAGCCAGAGATGGCAGCTGTACACACATACACACACACACACACACACACACACACACACACACACACACACACACACACACACACACACACACACACAACTCCTTAACACATTCATTTGATTTGTTTGTAGGTAACAATCTCCTGTCTAATGAATGCTAATTTCTTCACTCAGTAAACCATCTGTTGTTGTGCCTAAGTTATTGCTGCTAGATTTATTTTCCCTTTATGTATTTCAGTACTTTAACCATTTGGGCTTATTTGTTGTTAATGCTGTTTGTTGTTGTTAATGTTTTATTATATAATGATGTTTTATTCCATGTTTTACCATATACATACAAGGTTTTACAATGAAACATGAGTGTTTCACTGTATAATTGTTGACTTTTCAAATATTAATTTATTCTGTAAATCCCCTCAAAATGTCTAAGGTTTTACTATGAAATATGACACCATGTTTATCAAATGAAGATGTGTATCCTGATGGTGGTGCTACAGATAGTCAGTTTTAATATCATTTCAAATTAAATGGTACATGTATGTGCACTTTAAACAACAAGCACATTGCATTCACAAAAGGGAAAAAATGGATGCCATATCTTCTAATTATTACTTCTATATCTTAAGAAAGGATGTCATAATTGTGAGATCCATATCTAATAATTATGAGGCAGTGATTATCCATTATGGCTATGTGAGAAAATGATTTGATCTTTTTTTATTTCTTCTTCTGGCAAATATTAATGTGACTGAGTAATGTGGATGACATTATGATGGATTCTGTTTGTGGACTTCCTCTGCTCTAACCTCATCCAAGTCTCTGTGCCACCCTCCACCTGTTAGTGAGGAGGCAGGGGTGGAGGTGAGGAAAATCAAGTCCAGCACCCACACTAACAGATAAATAAAGATGCTAAAATGGTTCTTCAAAATGATGCCATAGAAGATGCATCTTCTAAAATGACTCATTGTAGAACCAGAGAGCCTTTTCAGGAACCATTTAAGAACTATTATTTTCCTGAGTGCAGGCACCCCTCAGGGATCTGTGCTCTCCCCACTGCTCGTCTGCCCTGAAACCACCAATAAAACTCCTAATCTTTGCATCATTGTTCGTTCATTGGCCTCATCCAGAACAGTGATGATGCAGATGAATGATTTACAGTAAACTAATCATTGCTTGTTTTTTCAATCAATCACTCAAAAGTTACATGAAAATGTAAAATTAAAAGTAGATGTAAGGTATCCTAAACCTGCCGCTCATATCACCCTTGGGTGCCACAGCCCCTCCGTTTGGAAACCCCTGCCACAGAGTGAATTTAAAAATCTCTGAATGCTTAGCACCTGACAGATGTTATTACAGATGTTCCTGGCTGGTCTCCTTCAGCAGGCCGCAGTGGTTGGTCTGAATAAGGAGGTCATGGCTGTTTATGTATGCTCCACAGGCATTGTGGGCCAGCAGTGTGACCTAAGAGAGCCACTGAAGTGAAGCCAACGTGTCAGACAGCTGCTGCCAGTGATCCACCGAGACCTGATCTAAAAGTCTGATATAAACCGGCACTCTGCAGGTCTCAGACACCCGCCATTACAAATTTATGCCCTCACAACCTCCCACTTGCTGCATGGTGTAAAAAGTCAGAAATAAACACTCAGATGTTCAATCAAAGTGTCTATTGAAGTTGTGTGAAAGTTATGTTAGCTATGATAATTGCTGCAGTAAGAAGACGGGGCACAGAATCAGGACTTGTCTTTCCTTGGCATTAGAAGTAGGATAGATTTGAGGCTGTTTATTCAAGACAAACACTTCTTCAGTGAAAGAGACATTTGTATCTGCTTCTACATAAAGAAAGTGTGTCAGGTAGAATCTGTTAACACATCGAACTTCATCTTCATCTATCTAATGAGAGTTACGTAGGAACAAAGTGTTGTGGCTGCTGCAGAAACAGAATGTCCTGAATTAACTGATGGACCAGAGATGTATCACCATGGAGACGAGCCTCTTTCATGTCATGAGTCACTCAAAGTAAATTGAAAAATTGCCATTGGAGCTGTGTGTGTGAGTGTGTGTGTGTGTGCGTGTGTGTGTGTCACTGGCAAGTAATGGATTCAACTTAAAGAATAGAAGAGAAAGTGTTTTTTTATGCAGAGACAGAGACCGCTCTGCTGACTGATGTTTCCAGCTGTTCATTTCTTTAACTGATCCTTAGTGTCAGTTACACTGAGGATGTCAGTTACCAGTTAGTTACAGTTGTAAATAGAAGAAGAAATTTAAGAGCAAAACATTCATCCAGAATTTAAAAAGACAAGCAGACAAACAACAACAATCCTGAATATATTGTTACTAGAAAGTTTTTAATATTATGAGATAAATCATATTAAAGGGAGTCTTTAATATTATTGTAAAACAATATTATAAACCACGATGTTGCAAAGATAAACAGGAATTAAGAGAAAATTATAAAATGAAATTGATGCAAGATCAAGTCATATTATTACAAAGAATTTAGTAATTAATTTGGTGGGTGACATGGTGGTAACACTGTTGCCTCACAGCAAGAAGGTTTCTGGGTTGAACCTCGGCTGTGGAGTTTACATGTTCCCCCTGTGTCTGCGTTGGTTCTCTCTGCTTCCTCCCACAGTCCAAAAACATGTACTTAACAGGTTAACTGGTGACTGTAAATTGTCCGTAGGTGCGAATATGAGTGTGAATGGTTGTTTATCTCTATGTGCCCTGTGATATACTGGCGACTTCAACAAAAAATGAATTTTCCTGCAGGCTGGTGCTTCTCTTTGATAATATATAACATGATAATAACTGTCCGTAGGGGAAAGCGAAGAACAGACTCTTGTTTGACCTGTGTGACATTCCTGCCGATGGTTAACAGAACCACACGTATCAGATTTCAGTTGGAAAACACATAGAGTCATTTAAATGACCTAGATATGGCCTGTGGATCAAAAATATTAGGATGCACTACTTAGGGCTGGTAACATTCCCCAGAAATTGAATTCGAATATTAGTCTTAAAAAATGGTCAGAATATCGAATATATTCGAATATTCTTAATTAATTAATTAATTATTTTCCTCCCGCGGAGAATAGGACTTGAAACAGTAGTGTAACAGTACCCCGTTATATCCAACAGAGGGCGTTGCACTGCCAAATGTCAAGAAAAACGACCAGTGGTAGTCAAACGCTGATTTATTTTCAGTCTTCAAACTAAATCCAAGCGTCATGTTCAACATGTTACATTTAGTGTAACTTCAGTGCAATTTATGCAAAACTGTACACTCTTACTAAGACAGCTTAATTATAGCCTAGTTAAACCAGAACAGTTGAATTGGCCCAGCTAACAGTTACAGAAATGAATATTAGCCTGCAAAACATAAACGAACATTAAGTAGGCCAGCAGCCAATTGTAAACAGTCAATGAAGTAGCCTATTTGACAGACTACTGTTCATTTGTGCAAATTGCAAAACAAACTATTGCAGAACAGAACCTTTCACAGTTAGCCTATTAGGCTGGCGTGTAATAGCCTATGCCGACAGTTGCCTACTAAATAAAATAATGTTGTTGTTTTTTACCAATGTCATTTTTCACAAGTTAAATAAAATAAAAAAATCAACCACAACTTAAAGAAACAAGCAGGCCACAAATCAACTCAAAATACTTGGCTAAGCCTACATATTGTTGGCCAAAAATACCAGACGGTCTACGTGATCAGCAGCGAGTGCTGAGCGTTTTTTGTTGACAATATTGCCGGCTGACGAAAAGACGCGCTCTGATCTCACAGATGTGCCGGGTACCGTGAGGTATTTTTTTTGCCACCTGTGCGATGTACGGGTATCTCGCGCTGCCTGTACTTTTCCACCACAGAAGAGGGTCTGCGTCCGGAGGCAGCTGTGGCTCTCTTTCGTACTGGACCAGCTCCCCATGCAGATCGTAGGCAGCAGCTCTTGTCTGCTGCTGGTAGACTTGGGAAAATAGATCACCCATTGCCGAAAGGGAACTTTTGCGGGGGGCTTCGAGTGGGGCGGATCACTGGTGTCTAGCCTGCTCTTCATTTAGGTGGGGAGCGGGATGGGGTGCTTCCTTGTTGTGTCACGTGACTGCTGATAGCTAGCCTACAGGTCAGTAAGGGACGCACCATGGGACACAACGGAGGAGAATCAATGCGCGCGCTGCCCTGAGCAAATAGTAAATATTCGAATATTCATTTTTACGTTCGAATATACATATTTTTATCATATTCGAATAATATTCGAAATTCGAATATTAGTTTACCAGTCCTAGCACTACTACAAGCAGCAAAGGCCATGTGGTTTGTACCTCAGAGGCAGGAGTTCACAGCTTAAGTCATCCATGGTACCCTTGTGTCCATGTGGTTTTGGAAAAACTGTACTGCTAGAAGCTCATATAGCTCTGAGGCCCATGGGCAGCAGCCCAACTAGCCTAGTTCAGGAATCATGATCGTCTGGAAATAGGAAAGCTGTAAATCTGATATGGTATGAGGGTCACTGCTGCTTCTGGTCCTGTCTGCACTGAGGGTGCTGCACATGACACTCTCAAATCACAGCTTCAGCAGGTCAAACTTCTTCTTGGTGAGCAGATAAATGTGCGAAGTACGTGCAATATGCAAATCAAACCTGTGAATGTCATCAACAGTCATTTGATAACTTGACAACTATTCTGTCCATACGCTTCTGTTTTTTTGCTCCAGTCACAAAGCTCCTTCTCTAACTCACTTGATGTCAGCATCTTCAGATATATCTTCAGTTACACTGCAGCCAATAGCAGTCTGGCTTTATTAAGCTGTCGTTTGCTACAATACAACACTACCATTTGAGTAAAGCATCAAAATCAAGCAGCCCACATGAGGCTCATTGACTGGGCAGGTTATTATCCAGGATCTATAGACCACATTAGGCCACAAGGGTGGTTAGTTCATCCTCTATCTTGTTGGCATACCTATGCTGGTCCATTTCAACATGTAATTATCAAGTGTCAGACTAGATGTTTGTGTCTCAGTACAATCATAACTGCAGGTATGGTAACAATTTGTAGATGCTGTAAGCAAACACATTTTCTTCATGAAAAATTAAAAAAACAATGAGGTTCACTGATAGAAATTTCTGTCTCCATTATTCACTATGGGAACAGCTGTTAGGTGTCCATTGTATGTCTGTGTTGCCACATGGACAGAAAATATTGCACTCCCTCTCTGTGCACTTCATTCCACTGCATGCAGCAAAACTCAATACTACATTAAATCCACTAACTGATAACGGACAAGAATTCTCCAAACTTGTACATGTGATAATAGCAGTCCTTATTAAAAGTTTGGGCATCATTACATCCACAGGGGATGGTTCAGTTTTTTTAGGTACCAATTTGGCGTTAAACAACAAGCACAGACTCTGGTAAATCCCTTAGTGTGGACTCCATCCACTTGGAAAATGTACCTTTCTTCTTTCATCTTAACCTGCAGCTTAAAGTAAAAGGAAAAGCTTAAGTTCCGTATTTTTTCAATCCATAAGTTGTTTCTGTTGACTGGTGGAGATTAACTTAATTACAAAACATGATCCCTTATCATATCGAACCAGAGGAGACTCACACAACTGAGCCTCAAGATGTGTATGTGCTGGAAAAATTGTTTATGTCTGGATTAGAACACTCCCACAGCTGAAGTTCACTTTATTTGGTCTGGACCAAGAAGAAAATGTGTCCATTATTACAGTTTAGTTCTAGTGCAGGGACTTTTTACAAAAAGGAACCAGCTTTAAAAATGAAGTTACACACACGGTCACAGGCGACTGCCATCCTGCATCATCACTGGATCAGGTCTGATTATCTTCAAGTCTGTTTTGGGCGAGGTCTTAAAGGTCGAGTGTGTCAGATTCTATTTTTAGAATATGGCAGGAGTAAAATATAGAATGCATAACTCTGTTGTCATTAGTGTATTCTCACTCGTTATGTTTTTGTTACCTTAGACGAGCCTATTCATGCTTGGAATGGAAGGGTGGGTGGAGGGGTTTGCAATCTGCAACTGCACGGCTAGATGGCGCTAAATCCTACATACTGATTTT
The DNA here is from genome assembly GCA_004119915.2 of Collichthys lucidus. Lineage (NCBI taxonomy): Eukaryota > Metazoa > Chordata > Actinopteri > Sciaenidae > Collichthys > Collichthys lucidus. Next base: position 28,759,430 of record CM014099.1, on the reverse strand, counting down.
TTAATATTGTCTTTAGGGTCTCTTTTTGAAATGAATAAATACATTTAAGAAAATAAAACATTCATGCATGTCAGAAGTGTCTTTCAGTCTGTCAAACTGTTTATTAACTGTATTTTTACAGTAAATTAGGTATCAACCAAATGCTCTGTAGATACAGAGCAGCAGACTTTAGCAGGGAGCGTTAACCCATTTGTGCCCAAATTTTTTTCAGAGTTGTAAGGCATATCATTTTATCAGTTGAGTCCTTTTGAGTCATGTTATGTATTTATTTTTTCCATTTTGTACTTTGTTTTGAAAAAAATAGCATTTTTATGACTGGCAACAATTGTTGCCAGTAGTCACACAGCTTGTCACTAGGTCAAATGTCACCTAATAATATTAATAGAGAAATAATAATAATATAATAATAACAAAATAATAATATAGTCATAATAAATAACAAAAAGGTGGGGCCTCAGGTTCCCCTGTATAAAATTCAAATATACATATTTCTTCCCATACATTCCATCATGTTCTACTCAGTGTGGTACTTCTTGAAGCACTCCACATGTAGTGGCATATCTCACAGGGTTCCCACACCTTCTTCATGAACAAATTCATTATTTCATATGGTGGTAGATTGACTGTTTTGATTTTTAACTAATTGTGAATTGGCTTGTATTCTCAGCTTGTGAGCGGTGTATTGTGTAACTACCATAGCTCAATAACAGTGACCAACAGGTGTCGATAGTAGTCTACTGTTATTTCTCAGCAGAACACCAAGCGAGTATGATAACTGAGTTCTGCATGTAAAGGCATCGGATCAAGCGTGTAGCCGCTTAGGAAACATTTTTTCTCTTGGTTTTCTCTTGGTTTATTGAGATAGACATCACACAAATTTCAAGCATTTTCAAGCACTTCACAAAAAATTCAAGCATTTTCACAACCTTGGAAACACTGAATTGAAATCCAAGCATTTTCAAGGAATTCAAGCACCCGTGGGAACCCTGATGACACTTTCCACAGGCAAATGATGTGCGTCCGCCACAGTTCTTGCATCGCTTGTACCTGCTACCTTGTCCATGGTCCGCTTTTGTTTTTTCCACCTCTTTGCCTCAGTTTCGGTGAACTCCCTCTCCATGTTTGACCCCACAGTAACCACGCTGTTGTCATTCCACCTTACAATCAGCTTCTCTGCCTCAACCAGATACTCAGCATCTCCTATACACACAGGCCTTGAATACCTTTGAATTTATTTAGGAAGAATATTCTAAGAGGACTAAAATGAGCCATTGTACACCATTCTACAATTTTAAATAAGTAAATTAGGAGCAATCCTGCAGACAGTGTTTTCCTTTTGTTAGTGACATGCTATGTGCCCACTGGCAACTTTTGTTGCCACTCACAGAAATAAGCCCATAAACAAAAAAATATTTATCCTAGGTACAATTTTTTGGGGGAGGGTTACTCTCGAGACTTGAATGATTAAATAATTATAAATATGTTTGGGGGGAAAATCATGACAAAATGACCTCTTTACAGGACGATTTGCATCCGCCATGTCTTCAGCCGGAAAGAGCAGGAAGCAGATGATGTCATGTGATAGGAAGCACTTGGAAATGATTTTTTTTAAATCAAAACTTTTGTCTAAGTTGTCTACTAGCATATAAGTGGAAAAACTTGCATTAGTACCTTTGAGATTTTTTATTGTGAGTCAAAAATAACAGTGATACACTTTGGCAACAATTGTTGCCAATGGGGCAAAATGGGTTAAACAATCCTGTGATCTTTTCATGAGAAAAATGTCCAGGTACTGTTTGTCCAATATGTTCTTTGTTGAGCAGAAACATTATAACACCTGAACTGTCACATTTTTTTGTGTGACACAGCCCAGCGTGTCAGGTTGCCCTCTGAGTTTGTCAAACCTAGACTCAAAGGAGGACTCAGATGCAGAGATTTCACCAATAGGATGGGACTTTATTTAGGAAGATTCCACACTAAGTGACACAAAAGACTATGAAAATTACTCTAAAGAAACTATTCTAGAATAAACTCTACAAAACCAAAAACCACTCCGAAGAGGGAAAAACGTTAAAGCAAAGAGGAAAAAGGTAACAAATCACTCCACAGGGGAGGACAAAAAGCTAACCGCTATCTAACTGAACAGAAATCAATCACCTAATTCTATGAAATTTACAACACAAAAATCATTCACGTGAAGGGAAAAACATCAACACTCGTTACGTAGTTAAGCAAGGATGAGCAAGGACTGTGGGAATGACGGGCTGGGGTGAACGAAAGAAGACACTCTGGCACAAGACAAAGGGAGACACAGACAATATATACACAGGGTAATGGGGAACAGGTGGAAACAATCAGGGTGGGGAAGACAATCAGACCGGTGACACATAAGGAAGGGCAAGTGACCTGAAACGAGAGGACAGTTGTCTTTAAAAATAAAACAGGAAATGACAAGACAAGACAAAAACCCAGCTTGACCTCACCGCGTGACAGAGTTAAAGCAACATTACATAGAAATTTGCAATTTAGCACCCCCAGTTTCAGCTGTGGTAAATATGGACAGCTGTACTTGTGTATTTATTCTGAATACATTACTTAAAAAAACGACAACTTTGCTAACAGCCAAACATCAACACGGTCAACAACACAAGACATAGCAGCAGCTAATATTACTGACTAGTCCAACAGCAGTCAGCCCAGCCCGGTGTCACCAATGACTAAAAGTCAGTCCCAGATTTAGTCTTGTCCGCTCTTTCTCCATCAACGTCCTCTTCAGTCTCTTCTCCTCTGTCATTATGTCCACAGAGGCTGCTGAGCACTGGTCACGTTGCCCACTTGCCCATCCCCAGTTCTGGCATGATGCTTGTTATAAAAATTAGGATTACACTGCTATTCAGATATTTTAAATTATACGATGTGTCTGTGTGTTCCTATTTATTACATGTCTTGACGGCACTTTCCTTTATTGCTGTTTTACTGAGACTGGCAGGGTAAGGTAAAGTTCAGGTTAATGTGTAAATAGAGGGATTCCAGAACAGAACAAGGGTTTGAGACAGGTCAGAGAGGTGACATTTAGATTGGGGATATGCTGAATACTGATTAAGAGAAAAGAAAAATGTTTAGGTGCAAATTGTCTGTTAACAATTTGCAGAGGTTTAAGAAAGCCCATTATCAATTGTATAAAAACCAACTAGTAGAGCTCCTCAGAGAGCCTTTTTCTCTGTAACCCCTTTAGTGTGTTGCCCTGTGAAACGCTCCTTCTTGTACAAGAACAATAAATTCAACTTAAACTTTGATACTTTGGGCCAATCCCATTTCATCCCTTCGACTTACCCCTTACCCCTACCCCTCCCTTTTGCGCGTTCCCGTGAAGGGGTAGGGCTATCGCAATTCTCCTTAACACGAAGGCGTAGGGGTAGGGGATTGGCTTAGAACCCCTCCAAAGTGAGCGGTTGAGGCAGGCTGACTCCGAAAGGAGAGCTACGAAACATTTCCCATAACACAACGCGGCATTGTCAACGACAACACAACCGAATTTAATGGCGGCGACATCTTTACGTCATAAGTAGCGGCGCAAACTGCTGACGTATGCGAGTGTTGGAGGGGTGTCCCATTTCGTAGGGATTGCTTTTCAGCCCTACCCCTCGCCCCTCCTATTGACGGGGCAAGGGGTAGGGCTAAGGGGTAGGCGTAGGGGTAGAAAATAGAAATGGGATTGGCCCTTTGAATCCGGTCCTCCTTATTTAAGGGGTTTTCTTTAAATTTCCTGTAACAATGCTGACTGCCTGTTAGCATTCCACAGCACTCTACTCCTCCAGGTGGTCCAAACCGCCTGTGGTACAAACACTAACACTCCCCTGGAGCTCTGAGCTCACAGTCCAGGCAGCCCGGCTTAAAGACTGAGCTAACATTAGCTAACAGCAGCTACAGCTGTCAGCAGTTTACTTCACTGTCCATCAGGAAACTTTGTAACTCACAGAGAGTTGAGGCAGAGCAGCCGGAGGACATCAGAGGGAAAAACATTTTCTCCATAAAATATGATGCTTGTGATATGTTACTGTTATTTTGTGTCAGAAAAGTCACACAGTGTTGCTTTAAACACTCCTCCACACCCCCTCACACACACACATTTTTCAAAGGCTCCCAGAGCAGTAATGTGTTGCAAACTAATTCCTCTATTTACCTTCTTTTTTTTTTGTTTACCACCATCAAACACAAGAACAACACTACCACCTCTCCACAGGATGTCTCATTGTCAGGCCTAATTCCGAATGTTGAAATATTGATGAGTACTGAAAGGTAACACAACTACAGAGTTGTAATTTAAAATGGACACATGGCTACAAAGCCACTGGTTTGGTATTATAGGTGCTGACAGCTAACATCTGTGTTTATCAGACACTCCACAGTGTTGAGCTGATCCCTCTGTCTTGGCTTGTTAATAAAAGGCAGCAGCATCTTTTCAGAACAGGGAGATGAGAGACCTGTGGGACAAAACAAGGCTGCAAAGTCCAGAGGCAGAAAACAATAACATGACTAATCCTGTAGGAGACAACCCACACCACTGTTACATACCCTGTCTCTGTCACACACACACACACACACACACACACACACACACACACACACACACACACACACACACACACACACACACAGACACACACACACACACACACATACACACACCTACACAGCAAACAAACATGAGCTATTTCTTTCCCTTGAGACAATCCTGCTCCACAGCCAAACAGCGAATGCTATTTACTGTATACAGCATGTGTTTGCAGTGGATACAGAGAACTTCTTTCAACATGTTCGATATAGCACACCTACACACTGACCCCAGTGGGTTGATCTGGTATGTGTGTGTAGAGCATTGCTGCATATAGTGTTATTTTAAAAAGACAGTAATGAAGATCAACACTGACAGAACAGAGATTGCAAATGAATGTGACCTTCGGCATGTTAAAGGGTCAGTTCACCCAAATTAGAGGAAAGCAAATCTCATTTTGTCAACAAACCCATGAAGCCATATTAATATTGTCCTAACACACTGTTCTGTGTTCTGATTGGTCAAGAACATGCTCTAATCAACACGACAGCAGACTGTGCTCAAAACTAAAAAATATTGCTGCTCATGATAACATTATAAGTAGAGGTGCAAAAAAAAAACTCTCAGCTACAATAAAAATATTATAATATACTGTATATATATATTGTATAACCCACACAGGCTGTTATATGTAAAAGGCTGAATATTTCACTTTGGATTTGATTACATTGATCTTTTTTCAATACATTTTGACTTTAGGACTTTACACGATCTATAGACCACTTTAACGTTTCTTAAAGTCATTTCATGACACTTTCCATACAGAGAGGCACATGCACCATTTGAAGTCCCCTCAGCAGTCTAGTCCTGGCAGTATAACTAAGGAAAGTCTCAAATCTACTCTTAAAGGTGTTGACCGTGTCAGCCTCCTGATCCCAGAATGGTAGTTTGTTCCACAGAAGAAGAGCCTCATAGCTGAAAACTCTGGCTCCCAATCTATATTTGGAGACTATAGAAACCACAAGGAACCCAGCATCCTGAGAGCACAGTGTTCTAGAGGGGTAGTAAGGTATTATGAGCTTTTATAAAATAAAAAATAAAAACAAATTCCCATAACAGCAGCAGTTGCTGTGCCACTACTAGCTGCCACTGCCACAAATTGAGCGAGCCCTTTCTCCTGCTTTTACTGCACAATTGATGGCCGCTCCAAAACTGAACACCATCCCTTAAATCTGGAACTGGAATAATCTCGTTCCTATGCATTAAACAAGTCGTGCCCATGGAATAGGATCTCGTTCCCACGTGTTATTAATTCATGGCCACAGAATATTATTTTTTTTCCACCCATGTCACCAGACTTTTGGAGACTATAGGAACCACAGGGAATCCTGCATTCTGAGAGTGCTGTGTTCTAGAGGGCTAGACAAGACAAATATGGCTGTGCAGATTTTGAGCTTTAAAACGGCTCTTCAGAAACCTACAAGTGACATCACGCATGTACTGTCCATTCTTTTTACTGTTAGTGTTGTTTCCCAGTTATTAGTCAGATCCCATGTACTGTATTTCAATGGAAATGAAGATAATGTAAACAACAACAAAAATATTACACTTAACCTTATTATTGGCACAATAGTGATGCCGTCAGGTCAGGTCTGTAAGCTGCATATGTATGCTTAATTGTCACAGTGGAACGAACCATTTAATTGTTTTTATTTCATGTAATGAAGGAAACCAGTATATGTTCAAAACAGAAAAGAAATCAACATGGCAATCACCGATTGGATGTTTGATTGTGACATCAGCTGCATTTTAGGTGGCATCCAGTCAGGGTGCATGCTGTGGAGGGAGGAGGAGGGCCAGCATAACAATGCACCTCCTGTCAAAACAGGAAAAGTTTTAATCAAAGTGTTGGCAACAGTTGCAATAACTGGGGTGAGAGAACAGTTTGTCTCTATAAAATAGTCCAAAAGGGGTTTTCCAAACATCATTTGTCTGGCTGTCAAAAAGTGAACCTCGGTTCATTCTGTGTCAGACTTCCTCACTTACCCCAAATAAATGAGAAAATAAAAAACCTTAGAGTAGAGTCAGTGGAACTAGTTAGCTGAATAGCCTCTCGGTGAGATTGGCAGGAGGTTTATTACTAATCTGACTTGGCATTAGAGAGGCTGTCTCCCTCATCAGTATGAGGATATTAAAATGATTAAACTGAACAGGCTGAGAGCGCAAGACCTGACAAGTGTTTGGCCAAACAAGTGCACTCAACACTTTCGACAATTTCATGAATGGAAATCTCAAAACTGTGTCGTATTCATCACCCTTGTGGCTGTCAGTCAACAGACACTGAATGAGGAGACGAGCTGTGATTGAGAGCTATTTTATTCTGTTTAGTCTGTTCAAATAGTTTCTGTCTGGTTGGATAATTACAACTGATGGAGGAAACTTTTCTAAGGGTTGCTTGCATGAAACTAGATTTATTCTTGGCGTACGTCCTCATGCTGACCATGGTGCTGCTATCAGCCTGAACATTGTGCTCAGAATTCAGTTTCTGCTCTATACTAAGTGTGTACTGTTTACAGTGAACTTCACTGATTCACTTCTTATTTAGTTTCTAGTCTGACCAGTTGTAGATACTAATAACCAACATCTACACATCTGCAGCTACAAAACCTTTGACAGTGAAATCACAAGTTCAGGACTCACCTGAGCCCTCTATCAAGAAGGAACATCTTAGGCCTACTCTGTTGATGGTGTCTGCCTCTTTGTTTCACAGAAGAGGAGCCTGATAGCTGAAAATTCTGGCTCCGAATCTACTTTTGGAAACTATAGGAACCACAAGGAACCCAGCGTCCTGAGAGCGCAGTGTTCTAGAGGGGTAGTAAGGTACTATGAACTTTAAGCATCCTGTAAATACAGTGCAACTGCAGATCCTAGGAGACTAATTGGAGCAGCCTAATAACAATAAATTGCAATATTACATTACATTGCATTTAGCAGACGCTTTTATCCAAAGCGACTTACAGGGGAGGACATAAGCTGAAAGAGGTGTAAAGGAGCACAGAGTAGTTGTTAGTTTTGTTAGTTTTGTTAGGCAGGGAAGCATTCTTGAAAGAGAAAGGTTTTTACAAGTTTTTTAAAGGTAGAAAGAGATGTTGCAGTTCTTGTAGCCGTTGGTAGGTCATTCCACCATTTGGGGACAACCACAGAGAAGAGTTTAGAGTGACCCAGTGATGTTCACAAGTCATTTTTTCCAAGTCCAAGTCAAGTCTCAAGTCTCTGTAGTCAAGTCCAAGTCAAGTCCAAGTCTTTGACGGCAATGCCAAGTCAAGTCTGAAGTCAAGTCTCAAGTCTTTTGTCCCAAGTCAAGTCTCAAGTCTTTGACGGCAATGCCAAGTCAAGTCTCAAGTCTTTTGTCCCAAATCAAGTCTCAAATGACCGAAATAAACGTTATCATTATGGTACCATGTAAGGAAAGCACTATATAAATGCAGTCCATTTACAATAACCTATTAATTATTATTATTAATTATTATTATTATTATATCAAAATGTAATATCAAAATGGGTCAGAGCATGTTCACTTAGCATCATATCACTTGGGGACTAGAATGTGGACACTTCCATTTATTTAATGCTATGATCTGTCTGTGTCGCTTTGTCAGTGCCTAACACAGTTACTTTTTCCACATTAATGAAATCTGCTAAAGCTCAGCTTCCCAGGGATATCAAACATTTGAAGAAGGTCAAAGTATGTGTGAACAGGAGCCTTGTTAAGAGGTAGGCTACTGTGCAATTCCAAACGAAACCTTAAAATAGTAGGCACACATAATTATTCTAATGTGAAGAAACATCCTGAAAGCTTTGTTCAAACAAAGTTTTTTAAATGGTTATTGTTAGTTAGCATTTGATATTGATTAGTGTATTTTTTTTTTTTTAATTTAACCAACCATGGCCAACCAAAGCCAACAAGATGACTCCTCAGCTCCTTGAACTTGAACAGCAGCAAATAAAGAGGCTACTGTAGTGTGTCTAAATTGAACCTACAACAAAAAATCTTTGGCAACAAATATGACCATGTCCTGGTAGTAATATGCTTAAATTCAGCGGGTTGTCTCGTCTGATCTGAGGTCGTAGTCGAAAGGGGCTTCTCCGGAGAGAAGAGCGTGGCTCTCGTCCCCCCGAGGAGGAGGAGGAGGAGGACGGAGAGGCTCACTTTCACCCGTGGGTCAGGGAGCTGGGGAGACCGGCCGGCCGCACGACCCGCCGCCCACCCGAAGAACCCTCTCCTCTCCCCGCCGGGGCCGGCGCACGCGGGGCACGGTCAGCGCGGAGACGCGGGCGTCCACCTGCAGCCGCGACCGACATCGTGCGGGCCAACGACTGGGGCCAGCCCCGCTCCCTTTCCCCGACCCCACGGACCCACACACATTGCACAATGCTGTTCGTCTATTACCAGTCTGTGTGAACTCTTTATATCCGAATGAAATGACAAATGGCACAGGTCGAGACGAACCCGCTGTTGCCATTATCTACCATCGGTCGACTGACGTCTGTTCCTTCGCTGCTGCACGCATGGGTAGTGAGTGAATGGAGGGAAATATTCAGGCTGCCTCCGGTTTTCATTGTCAAATATGACCTTGCTACTTATAATGAAATTAAAAAATATTCACAAGTCACACACGAGTCACAACAGACAAGTCCAAGTCAAGTCTCGAGTCATTGGGAGCAAGTCTTAGTCAAGTCGGAAGTCTTTGTTTGCGCGACGTAAGTCCGACTCGAGTCCAAGTCGCTAACTCGAGTCCCCATCACTGGAGTGACCTCGCTTTGCAAGAGGCGATGGTACAACTAGATGATTTGAATGAGCGGAGCGTAACGCCCTGGCAATAGTTCAGTGCAGAACAATGTAGTAACAAATGCATGGACTAGTTTTTCTGCATCCGCTTGAGACAGAATGCGTCTGATTTTTGCGATGTTACGTAAGTGAAAAATGGCACTTAAAGGACAAATCCCGATCAAAGATAACTCCACCTTCTTTACAGTTGAGCTGGGGGCCAGGGTGATACCATAAAGAGTAACTATGTCTTTAGAAAGAGCAAAAACAAAGCAATGTGTATCATGCGTTTAGTTTGGAGGACTTAAAGATGACACTGTACTACTTACACCACAAGACATTACCATCCAGACAGTAGTCTTGTTTGTGATACACACCTGGTCTGGAAAAGGAAGTAATCATGTAGCAAAGTGGACAAAGGTGGTGTGTAATTTAAGGGTGGATCATCTTTTTTATTAAACTTAATCTCAATCTCCTTGATGTCAACCAGTCTTAACCTTAAAATTAGCCTTGATGGCTACCTTACCCACAAAGCAACTTGCTTACAGTTTAGTCAGAGGTTCAGCCATGCATTGATGGAGTTCCTCTTTAACTCAATTGTCACTGTATTTGAAGTATGCAGTCACCCCGGGTAATGTTTTAATAACCACCTCACCTTCTCCAAGCCTCTTTACACAAATCAGCATTTTGTGGATTCCCTGGTTCTTCATCACAATGTATCTTCATTTCTTATTTACACCTCTCATAAATATGCAGACTGTTTATGCCACAGGCTTGACAAAGTGCCTCTTCTGTAGCTGGGCTATCCTTGTTTATCTCAGACTCACTATATGTGAATTCCGCTGATTGTTGATCTGAGGATACAGCTTTGTTGGAAAGCTTTACACACTGTATCATCTGTAACGCTTCCAGGAGAGAATCAAGATCACCTATGTCCAGGTCAAAGTCTGAGACCGAGCACTACACATTTACACTTAGCTCTGAGTTCCACTGGGCCCAACGCTGTTTTCGTTAATTCTCCACGCTCCATCATATCCCACTAGGAAGAAGAGTTCATTTGCACAGATATGGTAACTTTTTATTAGTTTATGTGCTTTTACCATGAAATCTAGAGGTTATGTTTAAATGAACTAATGTCTTTCATTAACACACACCAAGAAAAGCAAAGTTATGGTAGAAGTGTTGGTCCATTTTATTACACGAGAACACATTTTATCAGTCAATCATAGCAGAGTCTGAACATGTAGATAGCTGTTATGCCCAGATGTTAATATACAGTATGTGCCTGTGAAACATTTACCACCACACTAATACAATGAATGAACACACGAATGTTTCTTTGTAGTAGCAATATCCAGCTTACTTGGGAGAAAACCACAGACCACAGACCAGGGACTTTCATCAGCAGAAAGCAGATCCAATAAAACCTGTTCACCCTGTGTTGTATAGATTACCTTGAGTAACTGGAGAACAGAATTTAACGTGTAATGTTTTGACATGAAGTTTTATTCAATTCAAGGCAGAATCTCTAAACCACAGGTGAGCTACCACGAGCAGCCCTGAGAATCATGTAGGAAGTGAAACCTTATAGTTCGGCAAATATACATCCTTATGCTGCACAGCTCTATAGAGACCTCGGCATTTTCTCTATTGACACAGAATGCTATTATTCAGGAAAAGTCAGCCGAGTAGGAGAACAGATAGTCCAAGTAAAAAAACATGTAAAAGACCAAGTCCAAGTCCTTGAGACCTGACTAACAAAATCTGAAACCAAGACTCAACAGAACCAAACCAAACAACCGAACAACAAATAGATGCAAGAAAGACTTATTGCAGCTGAGGCACCGTGTCCACCTTTTACTGTTGCTGGATTTTCCAAATGCAGTCCACTGAGCAGCCAGGGAGGGTTGTTATGACAACACGCCAGTTATTGTATCCTTTAGAGAAAGGTCACGGTGTGAATTTCTCTCAGCAGAACAGCACACAGTTTTCTCATTCACTTCACTGTCATGCTAAATGTGATGTACGCAGGCTAAATGCAATACCAGGACAGCATTAGCATGTGGCAGCCAGCTCTGTCTGCTTACCTTTGAAGTCTGTGTGGATCTGAATCTGAACCCTGCCTCTGCTTTAACAAGGCACTTTGTAACATCAAGACATTTAATTATGTGCATAATATAACATTAATATTGAATGTCTGCTGGAAGCATGTGTGTCAAATTAGCTTCTTCTTCTGGAATGCTTTCAGAGCTGCTCGAGCTTCAGTCCTGTGTACTGTAAGTCAAATACAGTGTGACACTCAGACAGTGTCACATGCTATAAACAGTGAGGGGCAGGGACTGAGAGATGTTATGTGGTTCTCCTGCTGTCAGATGCACTTACAGGCAGCTCACAGCTCCTCATCTGTCATCCTGATACTCCCCCGGTGGTCCTCACTGCAGAGCCTCAGCTAGGCCTCAGAGCTGTAAGTAAGCACACAGTAAATGGCCAGACTGCAGCGGAAGTCCCAAGTGGCCCTCTGGAAATGAACCGAGTGGCCACCTGTCAGATGGACTCAGACTAGACTGGTTGTACTGTACTGTGCTGGCCTGGATGGCCACCTATGGCAGCACCTATCGACTGGAAATACAGACAGTTCTATCCTAGAGTGAAGCAATCTGATAACAACAATGACAACAATAGTAATAATAATTCTTTTTTTTTTTTAAGATAATTTTTTTGGCCAGGAAGCAGGGGAATGACACGCAGTAAATGGCCGTCCGATGCGGGATTCAAACCGGGGCCAGCTGCAGTGAGGACTGTAGCCACCACGCACGAGGCGGCCGCTTAACCTACTACACTACCAATCGCCCCAGTAATTCTAACTCATTTTCAAAAAGATTATCTGAGAGGAATGCCCGATTCCCTCTGGAGTAACCATACCATCGGTGATGTAGTGTTGACAGGATAATATAATTGTGTATCATCTGCATAGAAATTAAAAGATCTATTACATCTGTCTTTTATGTCTACAAAAAGAGGAAAGAATAGGACACTGCAAATAAAATGTAGCTATCAAGTTCTACAGAAAAAAAGAAAGGGACATGACTTCAACCACTCAAAAGCCAAACCACTTACCAGCGAATCAATATTTATTCAGATTGTATCATCTATACTAGTAGTTCCCGGTTTGCAAGGCCTTTGTGATTTTAAGAACTTTAAGGGGTTTTAAGGTGAAAACCACATTAAACCAATATCTTTCATTCATATGTGTGAAGGAAAGTGATTCGATTGTTGTTTTTGAAGTTTAGATGATGGCTCAAATATTTGGTAGAATAAGGGTACGATAAAAACCTGCAGTTAAAACAACCAATGAGCTAAATGATAAGAGAAGAATGAATCTGTCCAAACAGAAGCATATTGAGTATGTATGACTAAAAAATACACAATACAGACAGAGAATCGTATAAAATGTCCCTAAAAATAGTATAATAATATACCCCTTTGTTCCGGTGTCGTCAGTTTTGGGCACCACTAATACAGTAAATCTTGTTTGGCCATACAGTTTCTCGAATGTCCCAAGAAAACCATATATTTTCATATTCTATAAAGGTGACAGCAATGTATTGAAATAAAAAGGTGTTATCTGGTTTAGTGGGTTGTGTGAATTACAGGATATGGCTTAATGATGTAGTTTTTATCATTATATTAAATTAGAAAATCAAAATGGCTCTTGGCATTTCATAGACATCGATCACGGAATGGAAACTGGCAGTATTGCCAACAGTCTGTGTGTTGTTGTCTCTCAGCAGTTCATGTGTTCAGACCTGCTCTTGGCTCACTGTGTTTCTGTATACAGTACGTCCACAGGGCTGCATGCCCAGAGCACAGAGCTGCAGTCCACACAAGGTTTGGCTCTGCAGCGACAGACTTTAGTGGAGCAGGTGATTTATCCCACCTGTCAGCAGAGCAGATGCTCCAGTAGGGTATTCCAGTGTTTCAGCTCCAGCAGATGCCTCCTTTCATATGTGGTGACTCACAGACAAAAGCCAGAGGACTCAATGACAATTATATCTACTGCAATCAATACTGGCTCCCAACAGGAAATAGCTCTAATGTGTTCCACCTAGTTTTACGGCTCTGATTACACTTGAGTGTATTTTAAGCACAAACTTGGTATGTGCTTTATTCATGTTATATATGGGATTTCTAATTAAACAGCAGTTTGTCAGGAATATGGACCACGTCACAGACGAATCACTGAATCATAGTTGCACCAGCCTGTGAATATTCAAACTGCTTCTCATTCATTCAGCCAGTTGAAGCCTGCATGACTGATGGATTCTAGAACACATTTCCTGTTTTGGAGTGAGCTCTGGATGGCTCAGGTGTTATCTTGCTCTGGGCTGATGACAGATGAACAGAAAGAAGTAATCTGCATTTTTCTGACATGGAAATCGATTTTGGAACTGCGCCACAATGCCTGATTGTCAATTTATGCTCAGGCTAAGATTAAACCTAACAACATATTACCCATTCTTTTTAAAAGCCCCAGCAAGTTCCCAACACAGCTGGTAAAGAGGAGCAAAAAGTGCATTTATTGAAGACGAGGTGGATTAGTCGACATCTGTGCTTTGATTATTTGTGGTATGGTAATGAACACACAGCAGTGTTGCTCACTGGTGTATTTTTATAATACTTATAATAGTTTTTGGACAACAATAATGCTCTAAGGCACAGAGAGAAAGATATTTTAGGCTTTGATACATTCACTGTTGATTTGGGGTTTTCATGAAATTTGTTGACCTAAATATAGAGTATTGAGAGCTTTATTCTTTCATTATTAGTGGTACAATGTTAAAAAAGGTTGCAGTCCTTGTCTGGATCTGCCTCCATTAGTCTTTGGCCCAGTGTGAGCTGCCAGATCAAGAGTGTTCACTGAAAGGACAAGCTTTCACCATTATGCAGTAAAACACGGGTCATTTCCCCTCAAATCTGTGTGCACTTTGCAATGAGAGGAAGTCAGATTCTAACACAGCAGCATACTGGGCAGAGAGTGGCACACATCTGACAATCTTGGTTTAAAGTGGGGAAAATGAGAATTGTTCTTCCTCCACAGATTGTGTTTGGAGCAGACATGCTATGGTCAGAACACTCTCATAGATCATCTTCTAGTGTATCTTCTGGTCTAATGTGTCCCACAATATGTTGGCTCTTTCCCACATGATACTGAACCTTGTTCATCTGGAGGTTTAACGGCTATTCAACTGGGAAAACAACACATCCTCACTCCCAAATATGGGGGTCAGAAAAAGCAGCTTGGTCAGAGCTACAGCACCCAAAAGCAACTACAGTGGTCCCTCGTTTATCGCGGGGGATACGTTCTAAAAAATAACCCGCAATAAACAAAATCCGCAAAGTAAGTTTTACAATTACAACATTTCCAACCTAGAAAACAGGAAAGAATGATGACACATGGCTGAATTATTCATCGTAGCACACGCTGATGATGGAAATCTTTGGGGTAAACCAAGGTTGTACACTCCCACCTACAGTCAAAAAACTGCGACAGCTTGTTAATTATTTTGGTTTACAAACTATGCAAAGAACATTTATTCACTCAAATGTGATCTAGCATTTGTGGATATCACATATACTTTGGTGCTTTGGCCAAGTTTGCATGGTTAACATTAGGGATGTAACGATACACTCAACTCACAACTCGATTCGAGTCACGATTTTTTGTTCACGATACGATTTTTTCCCGATTTTTTTTTTAAATCAAAATGAGCTACAGACAAATTATGCCCAAATAAAATTATCTTTTTATTTGTAGTAAAAAATTCTTTCTTTACAGAAACTCTCAAACAGTTTGTGTTCTTGTTAGGGCTGCCAGCAAGCAGCTGATCTGACCATTACCTTACAGCTTGAAGTATGAGCTAACTGAAAATAAAAACAATAAGGATGATAGCTCGTTAACCCTTTGATGAGAGTCCACGGCTCCGGGAAACGGCGAGGTCCGGGCGCTGTAAACACAGAGCCGGTTGCGGCCCACCGCCTCGGAGGCAATGCGCCCGGCGGGGGCCAGCCAGCGCCGGGGAGAGCCCCAAGAGGGGATCCTCCCGCGCGGTGCGGCCGTCCCTGACCCGAGTTAATCCCCCGGGCAGACTGTGTGAAAGTTGCGGAGAAGTTGAGGTGATTGGTTAAAATTGCAACACAGCCCTGAATTCACGGGGATTCACTGAAGTTGCGTTGAAGTTGCAAATTGCAACATCGTGAATTCCTGGAGGGTCTGGGTGTGTGTGTGTGTGTGTGTGTGTGTGTGTGTGTGTGTGTGTGTGTGTGTGTGTGTGCGCGACACAGAAAGGCAGACGCGGCAGTGAGAGCTGCAGCCACAACGTAACCTATTTCTAATAAAAAAAATGACGAAAAAGAACATATCGTACTTCTCTCGCATTCGCCAAGAATCGCGATTCATTTTTTCTGTCAACCGATGCGAGTCGTCACGCATTTGTACCGATTTTAATCGTGTCACGATGTATCGTTATCCCTAGTTAACATTGAAATGTTAACTAGGGATAACATTGAAATGTTAACTAGGGAAGAAATGTTAATGAAACTTTAGTTAGGTTTATCCACCAAAGCTATTCAGTAAATTATTAGAAGTTATGTTACAAACATGGCCTACCTCAAATACAGCAGTCTGGGTGAAACACAGTGCTAGCAGGGTGTCATCTATAGGGGGCCGTGAGGGACATTATTCAGAAATACCTCTCACACACACTACTGAAATATTACGCTCTTACACACACTAGTGAAACGCTCTCACACACACTACTGAGACACTCTCACACACACTACTGAAATATTACGCCCTTACACACACTAGTGAAACGCTCTCACACACACTACTGAGACACTCACACACTACTGAAATATTACGCTCTTACACACACTAGTGAAACGCTCTCACACACTCTACTGAGACACTCTCACACACACTACTGAAATATTACGCTCCTACACACACTAGTGAAACACTCTCACACACACTAGTGAAACGCTCTCACACACTCTAGTGAAACACTCTCACACACACTAGTGAAATGCTCTCACACACTCTACTGAGACACTCTCACACACACTACTGAAATATTACACTCTTACACACAGTAGTGAAACATTCTCACAAACTCTAGTGAAACACTCTCACACACACTAGTGAAATGCTCTCACACACTCTACTGAGACACTCTCACACACACTACTGAAATATTACACTCTTACACACAGTAGTGAAACACTCTCACACACTCTAGTGAAACACTCTCACACACACTAGTGAAATGCTCTCACACACTCTACTGAGACACTCTTACACACATTAGTGAAACGCTCTCACACACTACAGAGACTCTGCTCACACTATTGAGATTTCAGTATAACAGGAAGGCGTTTCAGTGTCACAGGAAGGTGGCTCAAAACAGGAAGTTTGGATTCTGCAGACACAAATGGTGCTACATGCTACGTGGTGGAGAATCTCTGGAGGGAACGCTGTGAAAAGAGTAAAGTGACGGTGGTTGTAATGAAATTTTATCTATTCATCTCTGTTTTTTATTTTTTTGTGCAAACTTCACTTCATGAAGTGAAAGGAAATGAAGAGGATGTGATACTTTTATTTACAAGCGTATTTCAATGTATTGAATCACTTCAGAGAAATGGGCCAAACAATTATGAGGAGGAAAGTCTCTATAGAGCCCTTAATGACCAGACAAGAACTTTATCTGTCCTGCATGCGGCTGTGTCCAGATATGATCCATGGAACAGGGACGTATATGAAATACTGGGATCACTGCACAGGTGTTTTTGCAATTTGCTTCATGAACACAAGGCCAGGCAGAGGTCTGCTGATGCAAATTGGTTACCCCCAATAACCTTCACTGGTCACCCTGGTCGTCCGAGATACACCATCATCAGTCAACAGATTTCTCACTGTGTGTCCATTGGCATGACATGGCAGAGAATTGCATCCTGCTTTGGGATAAGTAGAAGAACTCTGTACAGACACAGACAACTACTGGAAGTTGAACCACCAAGATATGCAGTTATGTCAAATCAAGAACTGGATAGTCTCATGACTGTAATATTACAGAATACCCCAAATGCTGGAGAAACTTACTTACTTACTGTACTTGGAAGCCTAAGATCACGTGATATAAGGATCCAGCGTTGGCGGGTCAGAGAAAGCCTGTATCGAGTGGATCCCATGGGGCGATCACTTAGACGTCGTCATGCTATAAGGCAGAGGGTCTACAATGTTCGGTCCCCCAATCAATTATGGTAAGCTTACAGTTAAAGACTTGTTGAAATCATTAACCTGTTAAGCCCTGAGCACTTTCTGAGAACGCCTAAAAACATACTCACAGTAAATGAGGAATTACTCCACTTTACTAAAGGTTATATGCATGTTCTTGGTGTCCTTAGAGACTTCAGGGAATGTGTTCCAAGTGTCAGAAGTGTTCTATTAGTTATTATGCCTTGGTTGCACTTAGATAGACAACCATTTTGTGATGATTAGAGAGTAAACTTTGATCGAAAATTGAAAAAAAAAAAAAGGTTTCAATGGTAGTTACTAGCGCTCTTTCATATGCAAATGAGTCTCGGCCCACCGGTGGGCCGGCTCGGGCTTAACAGGTTAAATAAATAAATAATGGTAATAATAATTCTGGTCTCCCAACAGGCATTTCGATGGAAACCACAAGCTCGTCAGGTGGCGTCTGGTCATGCATGGCTGTGTTGATGGCTTCAGCCGCACTATTATATACCTGCAGTGCTCATCTAATAACAGAGCCTCAAGTGTGTTATCTTTATTTTTAGAAGGTGTTGACAACTTTGGTTTGCCTGCAAGGGTCAGATGTGATCATGGCATGGAAAATATACTTGTTGCACGTTTTATGTTGGAAAGAAGGGGACTGAACAGCGTAATTACAGGTGTTTCAGTCCATAACCAGAGAATTGAAAGACTGTGGGCTGAACTCAATAGAGTTGTTTGCAGACATTTCGTCAACATTTTTAACTTTATGGAGAAAGAAGGTCTTCTTGATTCATTGAATGAACTTCATATTTTTTGTCTGCATTATGTTTATTTGCCAAGAATTCAGCAGGCAGTGACTGAATTTATTAACCAATGGAACAACTACGGCCTCTCCACACAAGGGGGCCAGACACCGCTTTAGTTGTGGCATTCGGGTGTCATTAACAACATTGGAACTGAGCCAGTTATAAATGACATCATTCATTTGGACACAGACTATAACATCAATGAGCACGAGCCTTTGCCGCATCTTCAAACAAAAAACAACATCACAATTCCAGATATTGACATAACAATCAATGAGACCACAAGTAATAGGATTCAACAAGTGAATCCAATGGAAAATGATGGGAACTATGGTATTAATGTGTTTTCCTCACTCCTGCACATGTTTCAGTAAGGAGGCTATGTTAATGTGTTTTTTCTGAACTGTTATGTACAAACCTTTGTAACACCAATGAGCAATGTGTAAAACAATGATAGTTAGAGTTAACCATAAAAGACACAAACAGGGTATTCAAGCTCTGCCAAACCCATATGTGTTCCCAAGGGCAAAGTCAAACTTCTCCTTAAAGAGCTGGTATGACACATGGAGTGGCAACTTGATACAGTTAATGCATGTGTTGGCCATTGGGAACAGTGGTGTAAAAGAGAAATCGTCATCTCCTTTATGAATGAACTCATCAGACGGACTTGGGGAAAAGCCAATAGGAGGGACCACGGATGCTCCAGTGGCGAAGGCCAATATCTTCTGTAGTTTAGATGGTCCTTCTTCTAAAAACAGAACAGAATCAACCAATTATGAAGTCATCATGCTTCACTGTACCAAACCTATAAGTAACAATTTCTAATAGCCTATTATGCTAGGTGTTTTGATTTTTCTAATGAGAATGTTTAAGATCTTTATAGTTAGAGGCCTAAATTGTATTGTACATACACACATACATGCATCCATACACATGCAAATAAACATTTACCTATTCGCCTTCCCTCTAAAGTCAATTACCTTCTGCAACTTGTAGATAGTCTCTCCAAAAGAAAATCACCACTTCCTCGGCAACTCTCTTGTTGCTTCCTTCTGATGACAGATGAATGGTGAAAAGATCATCTAACTGGTCAGCAGTCAGCGCACTTGGCTCATAGCAGAACAGGGGGCGGCAGCTGTCTGGATATTTTTGGATTTTCTCCAGAAACCCGAGAGTTTTCAGTCCTTCACAGAATCTGTAAAAACGAAGAAACAGACAACAAACAAGTGTATTTGTTGAATTCATTCAGACTTTTTCTCACTAAACCTAGACATTGTCATTTTGTTACAAGAACATGGTCTGTGGTCTGATTAAACTGACTGTGATCCAACACTGAGTACCTTTGGAAAAGGACCTTGAACCCTGTGGATGACCTGAAACATCACAATGTCTTGTACCAGCAGATCCCTGTCTGTGATTGACTGAAGAGGCCTCAGACATCCTGCATTGGCCAAGTAGTCAAGCAGAGGTGCCTTTGCCTTCTCAAGGTCCTCAATGGATGTGCTTTCAGATACCTGGCACCACAAGGAGCAGCATATTGGCTTGAAGCTAGTTATTAGTAAACAACTTATTGGCAGCCCTTTAGTGAAAACATCAGTAATACTAAATGAACAGTATATGCCACATAGACTCAGATCTCAAATCTACTTTTATCAGGTAGTCTTCATAAATGGAGTGACTGTGCATAAGGAAAATAGTGAGAGGCGACCAAGACAACTATGCATACTAATTAAAAGATTTCAGATATTAGAAGTCTATATCACTGATTTTCTATTGTTCTCTAATAGTTCATTACAGTGCAGACTTTCACTATGACACTGTAATGCATGTGGTTTAAACATGTTGAGAAAAAAACTTTTTTATGACCAAATTTATTTGATTAAATTGTGGCAGAATTCAAACTTCAATGTAGAATACAAGAATTACATTGAGCATGACATGGGGCCTCACTAGAGTGAATCTGCAGTTCCTGTCTTGGTGGGGGAAAAAAGAGTGGCAACTCACCTTTTTGACTTTTTCCAAGAGATCTGCATCAGCTATGTCTTCTGGGACTGGATTTGCTGGAACATCAATCAGTAAAGAAAATAGCACCAGGGAGATGAAGTTTGATGGTGGACCACCATGTACCAAACTTATGGCGATGGCTCTGCCTGCTATATAGTACCAATCCTCTCGTAGAGCTGCAAAACAACAGAAATGTATTGAAAACAAAATGTAATCATGCAAAAAAAACAAGCAAATCCACACAGGCTATTTCTAACTTAAATCATAAATCATTCCAAATCGGATGAAGTTGCATTTAAATGTTGAAATGAGGGCTTCATTATTATTATTATTATTATTATTATTATTATTATTATTATTATTATTATTACTACTATAAATTACAGAGAAGATTAGTACCGGTACTGTAGAGAGCCAAGTTTTTGCTGTTTTCTTTTCCCTCAAACATGGGGGACTTTGCAATGCTTCTATTAGGAGCCGTAGGAATTCCCTTCTTGGACCTCCTAAATCAACTCCTTCCTCATTTTCCCACATGTCGTCAGAGAATTTCACCGACATCATCAGGTGGGGCTCATAGGACAATCTCTTGAATCCCCGAACAGCTCCCTTCCAGATGGCAGATCTATTTATGTTAAATCTGCACCGCTGATTCATGTTGATTTTGCTGGCCAGTTCCAGCAGTATCTCCTTAACCGGAACATTTTCCACACTATGAAAAAATAATAAAAAAAAAATATGATGACCACAAACAAATGCACATAATATTTGCCAATATGTATTTGGTGAAAAGATTTCTTGTAACCAAGCAATTCATTTAAAATCAATTTCTCCTACAGTAAAGTAATACAGCTAATCAGTGTGTAATTTTTCCAATGCCAATATCATGAAATGCCTAGACAGTCTATCAATGATCAGATGGTCCTTATCATCCATTTTTCTCAAATCTGTGTGCAATACTCACATGTGACTCTCCATACTGGCAATAATTGCCTGCTTTAATCCTTCATCTTCAGAACTATCATCAGGAATGGTTGAAACGAGTGTTAAATAAGAAGAATAGTTGTCCTTATTTGGACAGCTTGATCCATCCTGTCTTGTAAGGCAGAATACATCTCGGCTACTTATGTCTCTTGTACTGGTTGTGCCAGGACCACCATCAGGACCACTGAGGCCAGGAATACCATCACTTGCTGCAGAGCACTTTCCATCAGGTCCACTTGTGTCAGGATTCCAGTCATTTATTTCCTCACTGTTGGGGCTGGTGCAAACACAATCTTCATCATCATTGCTAATGCAAACACTTGCTCTTGTAGTCATTCGGCATGTTGAATGGATACTATTGGATGAAAGTTGGGTATCGTCATCACTGTCATCCTGAAATAGAAAGGAAGACATACATACATATATGGTCTATAGATGTGTGTGCGCGTGCGTGTGCATGCATACTTACCAACAGCATCCTTGATGGTTTCACATAAAGAGCTTTAGTTTTATACACCTTATGTATAAGCACTCCATTCATGCTGTACAAAGAGCAAATAATTACCTACAGCAGTCTGATGCTATTTGAGGAATTGTACCAGGCCTATAGCTAACTAATGCTGCCTTTGTCAAAGTGTACTGACGTACATTAGAGGCTAGCCAGTGATTTAATGTGTAAGATAGACTGAGGCGTTGTCCTGACTGTCTTTTTCATTGTGTGCTGTTGGACCTGTGAACTGACAATGGATGCAGTGCCCCACAGAAAGGAGAGACCCTTTTTGGACTTTAGGTAGCACTAGAAACTGAAGGTTTTGCAATGTATAGTCATCTTCTGCATATATTGTGCATGTAAAATTACAGTCTACTGTATGCACTTATTCAGGCCAAATATTAAATGCCCATTAGTGAGCAAGAGTATCAATCAATCAATAAAGCTGTTCGTCCCTCAATGACTTTGCGTTGCCATCAGCCTGTACAAATGCTTCACAATTAAACAAGTAACTAGACAGACTAAAATCAGCCTGTGTGGTTGGGCCTTAGTACTTGAAACTACCCTGAACTGTTACCGTTATCGTGACTATTATTTTGTGCCATGCAGCACGTATTTTAGCAGCATGTCTGGTGTTTTTGACACCATGCCGAAACAGATGTGATGAAAGACGTTTTCTGCTCTGTCATTAGGTAGTGCAAAAGTGAGAGAGACTAGTTGGACTTGCTATTTTGGTTTCTTACTCAAAGCTTTTTGGAAACCCCCCAGTTTAATCCTGCTGTAGAAAATATGGACAGCATTACACATGTATTTGTTTTGAATACATTATTTATGATCAAAAACTAGCGAGTCAATAACTTTGCTAACAGCCAAACATCAAGCAAGATCAACAATATAAGAAATAACATTACTTACTACTAAGTGGTAACAGTAAGAAGCCCACCTGGAGGACATCAGAGGGACTTCCAAACTTCCAAAAAAAAAGGATCCAGTTTCACCAAAATCAGTGAAATAGTTGTAATAAAAAATAGAGTAATATACTTCTCCCGACCTGGAGCCCAAAGATACATAGTGTGAGAACAGACGTGTGAATGACAGAGCCACCATTCACCTGAGAGGCCAACTCTGGTCATTGGCAGCTCCATAGTCCGAAACGTGAAGTTAGCGACACCGGGGGCCATAGTTAAATGCATTCCGGGGGCCAGAGTGGGCGACATCGAATCTTTTTTGAAACTGCTGGCTAAAGATAAGCATAAATACAGTAAGATTGTTATTCACGTCGGCGGTAATGACACCCGGTTACGCCAATCGGAGGTGACTAAAATTAATGTTTCATCGGTGTGTGAATACGCCAAAACGATGTCGGACTCCTTAGTTTTCTCTGGTACCCTCCCCAATGTGACCAGTGATGACATGTTTAGCCGCATGTCATCATTTTACCGCTGGCTGTCGAGGTGGTGTCCAGCAAACGATGTGGGCTTCATAGACAATTGGACACCTTTCTGGGGAAAACCTGGTCTGATTAGGAGAGACGGCATCCATCCAACTTTGGATGGAGCAGCTCTCATATCTAGAAATATGGCCAAGTTTATTAGCTGACCAAAACCATGTCGACATACCAGAGTTGATACCAGGAAGGAGAGCTGCAGTCTTACACGCTTCTCTGCACCTTCATTGGAGCAGTTGCCCACCCAGTCCTTTAGTATAGAGACTGTGTCTGTCTCCCGTCCACCTATATTATTTAAAGATAAAACAAACAGAAGAGGAGTTCATCATAAAAACTTAATAAAAATTAAATCTCCAACAGTCCAAAATAAGAGAATTAAATGTGGACTCTTGAATATCAGGTCTTTGTCATCTAAAGCTGTCTTAGTCAATTAATTAATATCTGATTATGATATTGATTTGTTCTGTCTCACTGAAACCTGGCTGCAGGAGAATGAATATGTTAGCTTAAATGAATCCACTCCTCCGAGTCATTATAATACTCATGTTCCTCGAGGTGCTGGAGTTGGAGCTATATTTGACTCAAGTCTAATAATAAATCCTAAACCTAAGCTAAATTATAATTTATTTGAAAGTCTTGTTCTTAGCCTCACTCACCCAACCTGGAAAACATCGCAGCCAATTCTATTTGTTACAGTATATTAAGCTCCTGGTCCTTATTCTGAATTTTTATCTGAATTTGCAGAATTTGCATCAGGCTTGATCCTTAAGACAGATAAAGTAATTATTGTAGGTGATTTTAACATTCATGTGGACAACCACAATGATAGTCTTAGTCTTAGTCTCTTTCATATGTCTCTTTCATATGGCATTGAAATTGATAATCTAATAGTCTTTCCACAGAATCCTCTTCTGTCTGACCATTTTTTAATAACCTTTGAGTTCATACTATTGGACTATAAGCCTTTGTGTAGAAACTTCTACAGCAGATGTTTATCTGATAGTGCTGTAGCCAAATTTAAGGAAATGATTCCTTCAGTACTGAATTCAATGCCATGTCTAACTGTAACAGAGGACTTGTCTGCTTCCTTTAGCCCCTCACAAATAGATCATCTTGTTGATAGTATTACAGGCTCACTACGGACAACTCTAGACTCTATTGCACCTCTGAAAAAGAAGACAATTAAACAAAGAAGGCTAGCACCATGGTATAGCCAGCAGACTCGTAAATTAAAGCAAGAGGCACGTAAATCTGAACGCAAATGGCGTGCCACTAAACAGGAAGAATCTCATCTAGTCCGTAATGCCAGAGCAGCCTATTACTCTTCTCTAATTGAGGAGAATAAGAACAACCTCAGGTTTCTCTTCAGCACTGTAGCCAGGCTAACAGAGAATCACAGCTCTACTGAACCATCTATTCCTTTAGGTCTAAGTAGCAATGATTTCATGAGCTTCTTTAATGATAAGATTATAACTATTAGAGACAAAATCCATCACCTCTTACCCTCAACAGGCATTGATCTGCATTCTGATACAGCAAGTTTGGAAACAGCTGTAAAACCTGATATGTATTTAGACAGTCATCAAATAACTTTAATCATTTCTGCAGCTAAGCCGTCAACCTGTCTCTTAGACTCCATCCCAACCAGGCTGCTCAAGGATGTTTTACCTGTAGTTAGTAATTCGTTATTGGATACGATTAATCTGTCTTTATTATCAGGATATGTACCACAGTCCTTTAAGGTAGCTGTAATTAAACCTCTTCTTAAAAAGCCCACTCTAGACCCAGAGATCTTAGCCAACTATAGACCGATTTTAAAACTTCCCTTTCTGTCTAAGATACTTGAGAAAGCTGTAGCTAATCAACTGTGTGACTTTCTCCATAACAATAGTCTATGTAAGGATTTTCAGTCAGGATTTAGAGTGCATCATAGCACAGAGACCGCATTAGTCAAAGTTACAAATGACCTCCTAATGGCATCAGACAAAGGACTCATCTCTGTACTTGTCCTGTTAGATCTTAGTGCTGCATTTGACAACATTGACCGTTAAATTATTTTACAGAGACTGGAAGATCAAATTGGCATCAAAGGAACCGCCCTAAGCTGGTTTAAATCGTATTTCTTAGACCGATCTCAGTTTGTTCACGTCAATGATGAATCCTCCATGCATACCAAAGTTTGTCATGGAGTCCCACAAGGTTCTTTACTTGGACCACTTCTATTCAGTTTACATATGCTTCCTTTAGAGAATATTATGTTATGCTGACAACACCCAATTATATTTATCGATCAAGCCTGATGCAACCAATAAATTAACTAAACTCCAAGCATGCCCCCCCCCTTTCTTTATGTTAAATTCAGACAAAACTGAAGTTCTTGTAATTGGACCCAAACACCTCAGAAACTTTCTTTCTAGAGACTTAGTTACTTTTGATGGGATCACCCTGGCCTCCAGCTCCACTGTAAAGAATCTTGAAGTTGTTTTTGATCAGGATTTGTCCTTTAACGTCCATATAAAACAAATTGCATTCTTTCACTTACGTAACATCGCTAAAATCAGACGCATTGTCTCTCAAGCGGATGCAAAAAAACTAGTCCACACATTTGTTACTTCTAGGCTGGACTATTGTAACTCTTTGTTATCAGGCTGCTCTAATAGTCTCTTAGGACTTTGCAGTTAATTCAGAATGCTGCTGCACGTGTTCTGACAGGAACCAAGATCAGAGATCACATCTCTCCCATTTTGGCTTCCTTGTATTGGCTACCTATTAAATCTAGAATAGAATTTAAAATTCTTCTCTTTACTTACAAAGCTCTTCATGGTCAGGCACCATCTTATCTAAAAGAGCTCATAATACCTTACTACCCCTCTAGAACACTGCACTCTCAGGATGCTGGGTTCCTTGTGGTTCCTATAGTTTCCAAAAGTAGATTGGGAGCCAGAGCTTTCAGCTATCAGGCTCCTCTTCTGTGGAACAAACTACCATCCAAACTACCCCCCCCCCCCCCCCCCCCCCCCATCTCTCTCTCTCTCCATCTCTCTCTCTCTCTCTCTCTCTCTCTCTCTCTCTCTCTCTCTCTATCTGTGGACATGTCTCATTAATGCATGTTACTAATGAAACTTCTCCGGAGTTTCTGTGCTCTGTCGTCCAGCAGGTTCTCATGGATCGTGGCTGCTGCTGTGCTCTGTCTAAGGACAGAGGGTGTCACTCCCTGTACAGATTGTAAAGCCCTCTGAGGCAAATGTACTTTGTGAATTCGGGCTATACAAATTAAATTGATTTGATTTGATTACAAGTCAGTCTGGGATCAACATAATTAAAATGTGTTATATTATTCTATAAAAGTTACACAATGTGCCTTTAAGAGAAAGTTTTCTGTATTTACTTGCAGCACAAAATGTGAAACAAGTGAGTCTGAATAGCCTAAGACTTTGAGAGAGCCGTAGTAATTGCATGTGCCTTTTGTAAATGATGGTCATGTCGAAACCAGTGTTCAAGGCACAGGGCCTACAGGAAATACACAATGACATGAAAAAACAGAATTGTGCTTTCTTGATGGACCCATTTAGTGTTTTCTCATCACAGGAGTTTGCAGTACAAGACGGAACAAAGCTTTATTTTAACAAATGGCTCCGGCATGGGCAGGCTATTGTACACCTGAATATCTCCTCCTCCCCTGTCATTTGCATGACAGCCCACATTCCTCTTGTGCCAAACTTAAGGCCAAAAAGGAGGGAGACTCTCCCAGTGGGGGAGCTCAACTGGTTGTTGCACCTGAAATGACAGATGGTATCATAGTGGAAAGCCATCTATCTTGGGCTGCTGATCAATACGTGTAATAAGAGCGATAACACCTCACAGGTTTCCCCGTGCTGGGAGCAGCTTCTGATCAATGGCTCTTCAGTACGTTACAGTATGTAATGGTTTTTGTCTAAACAGGACTGCTGTTTGCGTGGGAGACGCAGTTATTGCAGAGCTGCAGCACTGATATAGGCTTGAGAGGAGCTCACCTTACAATCCTGGTTGAATGGCACTGAACGTAACCACCTCTTCTCTTCAGTGTTGAGCGATTAGTTGGAAAAATGGAGTAGAAAGCTCTCTCTCAGCCTGAGTGATTGAGTGACAGCTCGTATTGATTCCATGATAGCTGTAAACTCAGAGGCTTGAGGTGCATCAACACTTTCTGACAGATCGAAGATCTGACAAATCGAGGTTTCAAACCAATCAGCAGGGGGTTTTTTTTGTAGAAAGATAGCTATGGACTGCATGGAGAGCTTACAGCTTCAAATGTATACCACTCATTATCTACACACATATATATATATTTAGCCCTGCAATATAGCTAGAAGGGATGATGTTTCAACCAGAAACCTCAAACACTCTGTTAGATTGGGAAAATTCCTCCAGTCGACCATCTGATTGACACATTTTATACATTAACAACATTTAAAAACGAGCAGAATCAGGAATCAATCCCAGTGGCTGGTCTGAGCCATCCTCCTCATGGATTAACTGCCCAGGAGCATGTGTTCCATGAGGCCAGTCATTTGTCAGAGCTCTGACTGAGGAAGAAAAGACTATTTTAAGTGTTCAATTGAAGGTCAGACGATGCAAAGGTCTCTCTGTGGAAGCCAATAGCTCTTCATACAGCATTTCATGCGCCTTGGGTAAATCAGATAGCTATTCACGGAAACGTTGTTTGAATCTTCAAACACTGGGGCTTAGAAATCTTCATATTTTCCTCTGACAATTACCACATTTTTCAAGGGATTGCAGAGTAAAATGAATATAAAATATGAGGCACTAAATATGAAATGGAAATAAATAGAATGAGTACAATTAATTTTCTGTCTTTATTGTCGTGCATGAGGAGAAAAAATAAGAACCTGGACATTGATGAAGCTGGATTTTAATGTTTCTAATGTATTGTTCAAACATTCTTATAGCATGTTCTTCAACTGATACTCTCCTCTTCTTCACCTCAACTTCATCTTGCAATGACTGTTGCACTCCTCATCTCGTCTCCTCTCATGTATTGTTTATTAAAGATACAATCATCATGTGCCAACTAAAATCTAGCTAAAACTCTTATTTTTTAATTAGATGATAATAAATATATTTTATAAAATGACTAATTGTGGTGTTGGTGCCACCAATCCCTGGTACTCTGACAGACTGAAATAAGATGAAAAGAGATACTGAAAAAGGGTGAAAATGTATCTTACTTCATGACCATTAACACACACTGTTGTATATCTTGACTCAAATCTACATATACCATCCTAATGCCACAATCTTAAAATAAATAAAAAGTGTGACCAGCTGTTTTGTTTTTTACTGAGCCTTTTTAAAAACTAGATTTTTGTGTAATGTTTTATAGATGTATGTCTTCAGTAGAAATCAATTGGCTTGGAGCTGAGAGCGACAGACAGGAAGTCAGAAAATACTAAGAGAACGAGAGAACATGTTGCTGAATGAGGTCTTTTCATTGGATTTGTTCACAATGAGAAATCAGCCAGCTCT
Source organism: Collichthys lucidus (assembly GCA_004119915.2). NCBI lineage: Eukaryota > Metazoa > Chordata > Actinopteri > Sciaenidae > Collichthys > Collichthys lucidus. Next base: position 28,730,500 of record CM014099.1, on the reverse strand, counting down.
CTGATGTCAGAGTCTGTCACCTTTTGAAGGCCACACTTTGAAAACGTGCAACATTGAGATATCACTGACAAAACATGAAAGGTACATTGAGACCTGGATTACGTAAGGTATGCTAGCAAGGCTGATGTCTCTGCAGGAGGGGTTTATAATGTGGTGAAAAGATTGAAAATGATGGCTGCCAGAGAAAGAGAAAACATGAAAAGCTGTATGCACTGCATTACTGCAAAGTACTGGTAAAACCAGTTCATTGTGTTAAATAACGTACAACAACAGTGATTTTCATGTTATCCTCATACACTAATACTGAAGATAATGCACATTTGTGGTTCCTAATTAATGCATTGAGTTTAGGGAGCCTCTGTATTGAGCAACCATAATGCCATGGGCTACGGGCTACGGGATGTCCATCTTCCACATTAATCCTATAAGCTTACAAAGCTTGTAAGCTTATTTTAATTCAAATTCCAATCCTGCATCTGCTCTTCATCTCCACTCATCCATTTAACAGGTACAGCCCTCTCACTGCCTGTCCGTCCAATGCTTTGTTCTTCTTCCTTTCATCTGTTTCTCCTCCTGCTTAGGACCACATTTTCCTGCCTTTATTTATTCCGATCACACACAGCAGGTGGATGAGTCATACCACAATGACCTTTTCACTAGATAATGGTCAATAAGAGGCAGAGGTTGTGGAGCTCTGCTCCCTGCAGTCAGGCTTTGGTCAAGACGACAGCTTGATAAGCGGCTGTCTGCAAACAAATGACCATGAGCGAAAGACATGTCACGTTCTTCTCTCTGGGATGCAGCGTTTACATATGTGTGAGTGCCTTGACTTGAGGGCTTCCATTATTAAATAAACCAGCCACGGAGAATGTGTTCTTTATGTGTCCTTGTTCCACCACCGTAGATCATCCCTGTGGAATATCTCGTAAACTCCTTCTGCACCCTGTGCTGCTCAGATGATGAAGAGGAAGGAGTAATGTGGGCTGAGTCTTGGATCAAGTGTTGAGGACAGGTATTTGTGGCCAATTTTAATGAAATGTGAATTCCATTGAATTTTGTCCAGCCTCTCTCCTTTTTTTCTTCTTAGCTTCCTTCACCAATGTCCTCTTCTCCTCTGTCATTATTATTATGTCCATAGATGCTGCTGAGCCCAGTTTACATACCCAGCACCAATTCTGCAACGACAGCAGCTGCTACATACAGAAAGAAAAATCTAAATTCTCAACTTCCAAATCAACCAAAATAAATCAAGTAAATTAGTCAAACTCAAATCTCAAACTCAGCACACCTATATAAAACCACTGACACAGACACCCATAGAGCATAGTGCACTATATAAAAATGTATTTGGAGTCATTGCGTGTCCGATACCTGTCAACAGAACATAGGGGATGATGAATCAGTTGATGATGTTGATGAACGCCAGTGCCAATACTACTTACCTTTGGTTGAGTCTGATTTTGATTATTCCTCTTCGCTGTGTCCGCACTTCTCAGGTTTAGATTAATGGCAGCTTTCAGTCAAGGCCAGTATGTGTGTGTTTGTGTGTGTGCAACCCTGTCTGCCCTGAAATTACGTTTGTACATTACTGGATTGTTTTCATGATTACGTTGTAGCGACAAACATAATCACTGCCTGGATTATGTTGAGAGACGTTTGTGACTGAAACGCTACATTTATGTAACATGCTTGAGTCACAAGATGTAGGGTGATGATGGCACAGAAAGTGCAACACTGACAGCAACGTCCAGGGGTTTGGTTAGGTTTAGTTAAGTAAGCAGAGTGTGACACAGCAACACAAAACATCTGTATGTGTGTAGGAGAGGGGCGCTGTGACTAGCCTATCACAGAACGCAGACACAGTCAGCTACCCAATAAAGATTTTCATTCAATCCCAGCACAGATGTTGACTCGTATTACTATACTGGGACTCTGCAAAAGTGCTTCATCTTTACTGGATACTCGACTTAACTCTAATAACAGAGCCACAACCATTCAGCCTTGTTTCTGTTCTCTTTGTGTCCCTTGATCTGTCCAGTTCACTTTGTTCCACTCCTCCATAGACCAGTGCAGATGGTTTTTACACCACTGAACTCTCAAATGTGTGTTTATCTTTGTAATGAGAGCTTTATGCCTGCAGCCTGACTATCACATGATCTTTATGTGATTGTTGACGGACTGTTCTCACTGACAGCCTAATCACTAATCTAATCTACACTGACATTCTCAGTCACCTGGGAAAGAGTTGCTCTTCAGTTTTTCCTCACATATCGCATGAGCTGTTGACTATGATGCCTAACCCTCTTTCCTGATGTCTTTCCCACAGATCTGAACGCAGATTTAGTCACTATAGTCACTGTTCCCCAACAATGAACCCTGTTCACCCATGGCTCAGAGGCAGAGTGGGTCATCCACTGATCAGAAGATCGGTGGTTCCAGTCGTGTGTGTCCTTGGGCAAGATACTGAACCCCTGAAAGCTGTGTAAATGTGTATGAATGCTTAGCCCCTCAAACTGATGAGCTGTTGGCACCTTGGCATGGCAGCCAATGCCATCAGTGTATGAATGTGTCTGAATGGGTGGGGGATGGGGAGATATGTTGTGTAAAAGCGCATTGAGTGGTCGGTCTATTTACCATCTTTTAAACTTTTTTTTTAAACTCACATAAATATTTTTCGTTTCACACTTTTACACATTTCACACAGCATGATGGAATGTTAATTGCTTAATTGTACCATGCAGTGTACCTGTGTGGAAGCATCTGTTATGTTTCTCCACTCATTTATTCATGTTGTTCTTTTAATTTGTCTCCTGTCTGTATAATTCACATTTTATACAAAACTGTGGTATTGTTATCTGAGCTGAACTCAATGACAGAGTAACTTATCACGAGATTCAAGAGACCACATCAGCTGTTCCAGATACACAACAATCCACTATGTCATTCTTATGTTCGGGGATCATGGGTAACAAGCTGTGTAAAGATTTATGGCACAGTTTATCGTCACATACATCATAATCAGTCTTTCCTGGCAGAACATTTGTTGTACACAAGAGTTGAGGGAGCAGAAAGCTGTGAATGTAGCCTGACACTATTATCAGGAGTGTTAATGAGGTGGAGAGGGTGTGCTCAATGATGGTCTCCAACATTCCTCCACAGCAAGTCAGAAGAGTAGAGGCAGGGAGTGGAGAATCACCTGTGAGTACAGACTTGTGGAATATAAGTCCATTCTTCAACCATGATTTTCTATCAGTATGTCCAGTCCTGTGCAGTGGTCGCCAGTCAGTATAAGAAATACGATTTTTGTATTTTTTGTATTTTTATTCATTATGAAGAACAATGGCTGCATCTACCGCTTTTCTCTAAAGCACTTACCTGCCTCTCATTCACCCATTCACACACACACACACACACACACACACACACACACACACACACACACACACACACACACACACACACACACACACACACACACACTTTAGAGATCATTAGCAGAGAGCAATACTGGCCTGACCATTCAGAACAATTTGGGTTTAGTGTCTTGCGTTTGACAAGTGGACAGAGCTACAGTAGGTTTTGGACCACCATCCCCATGATCAGAGGGTGCTCTACCTTTAGAGGCATTCAAAGGCAGTTTAAAGCATTGATGCTGCTGCAAAAATTCATGTTGTTGGAACTTACTTATTTTCTTTAATGATGCTGTACTTGATGTACTTTTTATTTAAGAGTTCTCCTGTATGATGATCAGACAATACATCATTCCAATATGAGGAGGGTTATGGAATCAGAAGGTGGAGTTGGGCATCATTTGGGTAATGGTCAATTCAATCAGCTCCTCCCATCACCAATCATTGTGTGTGTACTGATTTTACACTGTTTCTTAATGGGTGGCCACATCACCAACAGATGCATTAACATCAACAAGCCTCAGGGATGACAACTCTTTCCATCCTTCTTTGCCTTTTTTATAGCACCTTAGGCCTCTTTTTGCATATGACGTATCATTATTTTTTTGAAAACCCACATACAACTCTGGAAATGGACTATTTATTAGAGTTGAAATCCAATGATCTGTCCAAACAACACATTTCACAAGCCAATAATTTAGTGTTTTTTTTTTTTTTTGGGTCAAATCTTCTCATTAATTCATCGAATTAAGATCTGATGAATGGTAAATGTACTTACATTTCACCTTTCTAGTATTCCAACCACCCAAAGCTTATTTACACTATATATCTTATTCACTGGCGCAGCCTTCAGAGCAAGACATGCAAACTGGAGGAGCTAGGGATCGAACCACTGATCATCTGATTAGTGAACGACCCGCTCTACCTCACAGCCACCCCATAAGAACAAATTAAGCTGAGATAAACAGAGGAATGAATGGGGGCGGCCTCACAGCAAGAAGGTCCAGGTGTAGAGTCTGCCAGCCAACTGGGGCATCACATTGTAGAATTTGCATACACCCAGCTGCATCTGTGTGGCTTCAATCTCCTCCAAAGACCATTTGGGTCTAAGGATTTATAGTCACAGGTATTTCCAATCACATAATCAAGGCTCCATTACATTAACTGCAGTAGAGCCTTTCCATTGAGTCAACAGCCAAGAGATGGACCGTACCCGTGTCAGCATGTCACGGCCCTGCAAAGGATACACCGTTATAGATAATGGATGGATGATGAATAAGATGATGATAACAGCAAAAGTACCTCTAAAAGTTCTCCCTCAATATAATAATAAAAATAAATATAATAACATTTTTGTGCAAGTAGATTACATACAAGTCAATACAAAGAGATAGCTTATCAACCTGTGCGCAGCAGTGAAATATACAGAGATTGGACAAAAGGTAAGTAGGGAAATATGGATAATAAGTGCCTGTTCTTTGATTCCATCTACTGATTATACTTTACAAAGAAAGAAAGCAGATAGACCTGATTACTTGGTCAACCATGGTTGTTGTCTTATGGACTGAACTGAACTGAAAGGATGAATTCAGACTTTAAAAACAAAAAAAAAACAAATAACAAAACAAAAACATGATTGTCGAAGTACAGAATCAGGAGGAGTAATGCAGATTCCATCCTGGTCGTCGAACAACGGACCAGCTCTTCACTATTTATCTTATTCTGATATATAATGAGCAGTTGGTCCCTTGCATGGCAGCCAATGCCATCAGTGTAGGAATGTGTGTGAATGGGTGAATGAAATATGTAGTGTAAAAGAGCTTTGAGTAGTCAGAAAACTAGAAAGGAGATATATAAGTACAGTCCATTTATCATTTGTATCTGCGTTCTCATTACCCTACCCTATACTCCCTTAGTCCAAGTCCACAAGCACATGTAAGGCAAGCCAAGGCAAGGCAAGTTTATTTGTATAGCACAATTCGTACACAGGGCAATTCATAGTGCTTTACAGAGGCAAGAAAAAACATTGGACATTAAGACAAGCAATAGAAATAAAACTAGAAATTTTTAAAAGAGATTTTGAGTGTGTCTGACTCTGGACCTGTCGCTCCCATGCATTATTATTGACACTGCTCAGCAAATTCAGTATTAATACAACAAGCTGTGTCATCATTGCCTTTTTAATGGGCTCTTATTTTGAAAAACTTGTCCTGTGTGTGTGTGTGCGTGCATATGTGTTTGTTCTGTCTGTGTGTGGTGTGTCCACCCTGTCTGTCTGTCTGTGTGTGTGTCTGTCTGTCTCTCTAGTCTTGATAGTCATTGATTGCATACAGAGACTTCAATAAAGTTAGTCAAAGCCCTTCCGTGTCTGTATGAAACGCTCTGGGTTGTCCATTGACTCCAGTATAATCCGTTTGCGCTGGTAAGAGACGCTCAGAGCAGAGCTCCAGCCGTCCATTCACTCCAATAATAACCCGACCACAGCGATACATAACGCTGCAAGCTACAATCTGATTGGACAACCAAGGACCCTCTGCCCGGAACTGTTTTTCTCACTATGTTAAAGATTTCTTTTATTGAAATCATCAACGTTTCTCAGCACAAACACGCCAAAGTGTCACTGATAATTCAACAATAAAATAGCTTCATGTTGTGGCCCTCGGTATGTTTTTTTCTCCTTCTAGCCTGAGAAATAAACTTTTATTCCTATGTTTTGGATAGTGGAAAGGCCTACATTACCCAGAATGCTCGACCAATGACGATTTGCGAGCTACAATCTGACTGGACAACCGAGGACCCTCTGCCCGGAAGTGTTTTTCTTGTGTTGTTAAAGATTTCTTTTAATAATATCATCAACGTTTCTCAGCACAAACACGCCAAAGTGTCACTGATAATTCAACAATAAAATAGCTTCATGTTGTGGCCCTCGGTATGTTTTTTTTCTCCTTCTAGTCTGAGAAATAAACTTTAATAATTTAATAATATCTATATATATATATATTTAATAATATCATCAACGTTTTTCAGCACAAACACTGTGTGTGTGTCACCATTGATATTATGACTGATAAAATAAAAAGTTAATGACTTCTCTGTTTAATGTGCTTTTTATAATGTCTGTTTTTAGACAGAGCTAATCAACAGACCTTTTGAGAAAGAAAAACGAAATTTCCTGCTGAAATTTCCTCATACAGACGTGGAAGGGTACCTTTTACGTCTGTATCAGACGCCAAGGGGCGTGACAAAGCGTCAGTATTTTACGTGTTGGGAATGAGAACGGGTTGGTCAAAGGCAGGCTTGAGGTTGCCAAGCAACCAGGGTGAGCTGCAGGTCAAGTCATTAAAAAAGCACACCTCAAATAGTTCTTTCATGTTTGACTATTTTCATGTTTATTTAGACACAGGAGCAGCTAGAGCTAGCATTAGCATGTTAGCATTAACATGTAGGCAATTAACATGTATTTAATTCTTAGTGGCTAATGCTAATTAACATTAGCATGTTAACATTAGCATGTTAGCGCTGATGCGCTAGCAATAAGCATGTTAACATTAGCATGTTGACGCTGATGCGCTGACGCGTTAGCAATTAACATTAGCATGTTAGCATTAGCATGTTAACAATTAATATGTTAGCATTAGCATGTTAACAATTACTATGTAAGCGCTGATGCGCTGACATGCTAGAAATTAACATTAGCATGTTAGCATGTTAAAATTAACATTTTAGCAGTGATGCGCTGCCGTGCTAGCAATTAACATTAGCATGTTAGCATTAACATGTTAATATAAGCATATTAGCGTTGATGCGCTAGCAATTAACTAGCATATATTCTTAGTGGCTAGCACTGACGTGCTAGCAGTTACCATTAGCATGTTAACATTAGCATGTTAACAAGTAGCATGTATTTAATATTTAGTCGCTAATGTTAATTTCTCATCTAATTAACATGAATAATTAACATTAGTAGTTGACGAGTGTCATACTTATCACTTAATAATGCGCTGTGCTGTCTCTGTCTTCAGGCAGGCTTGAGGTTGCCAAGCAACCAGGATTAACTTTAATCAGCAGAGCAGTTACGGCACCTGTTACAATGCCAGTTGGGAATGCTGACAGAGACAGAGAGAAAATGCTGAGACTACCCCTTGAAGAGGCAGGATCTCTGGCCAAACCGTATTTCCAATCATTGAACCGGTTTAACATTGAGCATGCTGAGCCCTTCCTGATCGTCTACATTTTTGTTTTGTGTCGATAAATGAAGAAATGTGCCCTTTACAGCAATTCAGAGAAGCGTTACTTCTGCTTTCCTCCAGAAATTTTCCTGCCTTTTTAACGTGGCAGTCTATGAGGCTGTGGATGGGGGTTGTTGCCGCATCTTTGCGTCTCTCGCCAAAACTATAAATGTGACAGCTTTAGCAGGCGGTTATGAGTGAGACGTTCTACGTTTCTAGCTATAAATGATTTCTGTAGCTTGACATTTGAGGCCACATTCGCAGTTTACAAATTTATTTTTCGATGACTTTTTCTCTCCCTTTCCACTCTAGCGATGACATTACTCACTCTAGCTCTCGAAAATTCTTGCAATTCATTCCATTCATTTTTTGGCGAATTTTTGACAAAACCGAAACTCTTAGAAAAGTCATAGCCATCGCGTAGACTAAAGGTCCTATGATGGTAAATGGACTGTACTTATATAGCTCCTTTCCAGTTTTCCGACCACTCAAAGCTCTTTTACACTACATATCTCATTCACCTATTCACACACTTTCATACACTGATGGCATTGGCTGCCATGCAAGGTGCCAACTGCTCATCAGTTTAAGGAGTAGTCAGTGAGGCCCTGACTGGAAACGCCCCTAAGCAGTCTGTGTGAAAACCAGCTGCAATGCCTCATTTGTCCACAGGGAGGAGCAGTGATGTTCCGCTCTCACCGTAGACTGTCTAAACTAACACACATCTGAACAGATACGCTGGGGTGAGCGGGTGAGCCAATCAGCTGATCAGCACATCAGTTGATGGGGAAAAAGTTGCGATAAGATAACACTGAGGTAGCGCTGCTGCCGCTCGTATCTGCAACTCTATGTCACGCACAACAACATGCCAATATAAACATTTTATTAAAGAAAACTCCGCTCGTAACGTCCATTTTTAAGTATATGTAAGTATATGACAGCTGAAGAGAGGCAGGAAGGAGGGGGCAGAGAGACGGGAATGACACACAGTAAAGGGCCGTCTGATGCGGGATTGGAACCGGAGCCAGCTGCAGCGAGGACTGTAGCCTGTACACACGGGCGCCTGCACAACCCACCACACTACTGGCCATAGGCTAAATATGTCAAGTATGTTTGGTTTTAATAAAACCGAAAACCATCAAAAATATATTTGGGGGGGGGGCGCTAGAGAGCCCGAGCAAGATGGCAGCATAGCGTGAAGGCTCTTCACAACTTCGCACAAAAACCACCATGACTTAACTTGAACCTGACCAACTACCTCAGACGGGCTATGCAAAAACCATCAGCAGCAAAGGAGTGCGACATTTTCTTAAGAGCTCGCACGACAGGCTCACGAAGCGCAAAGAAAACACCGCCGGTCAACGCCGCTGAAGCTAACGACATGGCTGTTGTAGCCGAGGTGCTAAAGGAGCTAAAATCACTCCGCTCTGAGTTCGGTTTAAAGCTGAACGGAATTAATAACCGACTGGGAGACCTGGCAAACTCCATTTCAGTGCTGGAGAACAACATGGGTGAAGTTAGACACGAGGTAACGGCTAATGAAAAACGTATCGAAGAGGCGGAGGCCCGTATAGCCGCTACGGAGGAAATGCTAGACAAGACGGAGACCGCACTGGCGGCGGCAGCAAAGCGGCTTGCTTACCTGGAAGAGAAGACAGTGGATTTGGAGAATCGTGGGAGACGGAAAAACATCCGGCTGTTCGGAATTAAAGAGGGAGCCGAGGGTAAGCGTCCTCTCCTGGACTTCATACATGACATGCTGCCCCAGTGGCTGGACACCGGACCCGACAGAGAGTTTAAACTGGAAAGAGCCCACCGCACTCTGGCTCCAGCACCACCCGACCGCGACAGAGCCGTCCTCATCCGTTTTCTCAGCTTTCAAGACAGAGAGTTCGTCTTGCGCTCCACGAGAAACCGGGTCATCACACACGACGGATCAAAACTCGGGTTTGCCCAGGATCTCTCAGCCGAAACGATGCGCCAGAGACGGGAGTTCAACGGAGCTAAGAAGCTATTCGTCAATATGGGAAACTTCAGAGGATTTCATCTCCAGCCGTGCAAACTGAGGGTGCTGCACAACGGAAAGATTCATCTGTTGTCCTCCCCTCAAGACGCTGTGGATTTCCACCGCAAAATTACGGCCGGCTGAGACACATATGGCCAGGTTCGGATTGTTTTTTCTATTAAAGGAGAGAGGTGAGTGCAACAACCTCTGTGCATAAACTTTCTCAGGCTCGGCTGCTACATAAGTTAATCTGTTCTACAATAATGTGAGGCATGAACAATGACTGACAGGTATCGGTCATAACTGAACTGATATGGAAACATTTTATTTTTCAATGAACATATGTCTGACTGTCACTTTGCTTTGGATATGTTTATAAGTAGTGAAGGTGGGGCACGATTTAAGTTGACCCTTTTGGTAAATATAATTTAACATCAGTCAGCACTTGTTTAAGTGAGGCCCACTTTGCCATGCTTTTTATTATTGTTTATTTATTTTTCTACTTTATTCTTTTCCTTTTACCTGCACACCTAGGTTTTGTAGAGTGAAACACTTAGAAAAAGCCGAGCCCACTCTTTCTTTGGTGCCTGTTCTGCACAGAGACAGTCTTTCTGAACAAACTGTGCGTGGTTGATGATTAGTGGCTGTCTGTCGGACATGCTACAGGTATTGTTTGTTTTGATGGGGTTGCCTTGTCAGTTGGGGACTGGGCTAAGTTCACGGGGTGGGAGGGAGGGGGGGGTAGAGGGGGGCCCCCTATACTCTACCTTTGTCTTTTTTTCTTTTATTAGTCTGTTAACTTCTTTTTATCTGTTTTGTTTTTCAAACACCATGGTCATACTTACTCAATATAGTATGCAAGCCACAGTATGTCTGACAAGCTTAACATAATAACGTTTAATGTCAGGGGCCTCGGCCACCCAATTAAGCGGAAAAGAGTTCTTACATTTTTGAAAAGGGAAAAAGCAGCTATCGCCTTCCTACAGGAAACTCACCTGTCCAACGAAGAACACAAAAAGCTAAAAAGAGACTGGGTCCGGCAGGTCTACTTCTCCAGCTTCACTAGTAATAAAAGAGGAACAGCAATACTCATTCACAAACACTTGCCCTTCATATTTAAGGAACAACATATTGACTGTGAGGGTAGGCATGTGCTAATCAAGGGGACGCTATATGGACAAGAAATAACACTGCTTAACATATATGCACCTAATGAAGATTGCCCCACATTTATGATGGATATCATCACCTTATTTAATCAATACAATACGGACTTTGGAATAGTTTCTGGGGATTTCAATTGCTGTATGGATAGTAACCTGGACAGGACCTCACCTGTACTGTCTAATCCCAAAGCGTCTAGGACGTTGAGGCTGGCCTCGACTGATGTAGGTCTTGTCGACGTCTGGAGGGAACTTAATCCTGCATTGAAAGACTACACTTTCTACTCAGCTAGATACAAATCATATTCTCGATTAGACTTATTTTTCATGCCGCAGGAACATCTTTCATCTGTAATATCTTGTAAAATAGGGCCCATTCTTATATCCGATCACTCACCGGTCTATCTCCAGCTATCCCTCTCGCAACAAACACGCCAAACTAAACGTTGGAGATTCAACTCCTCACTCCTCACAGATATTGAAGCCTGTAACAACATTAGGCAATGGTTGGAACATTACAGACAGGACAATGCAGCCTCTCCTGTTACCCCAGCAGTGATGTGGGACGCAGCTAAAGCAGTAATCAGGGGTCAGCTGATATCCTACACATCGGCAAAGAAGAAATCTATTCTCAAACATACAGAACAACTTAAAAAGGAGCTAATTAATATTGAACAGACTCATAAACAATTCCCTTCAGAGGAAAACCTTATTCAAACTGAGCACATTAAAAAACTTATGTTCTTCACTAGGCAACAATTTCATGAATATGGTAATAAACCCAGCAGACTTCTAGCTCTAGACTTCTAACGTGCGGATAGTACAATAAAATGCGTACGGAACGCGTCAGGCCAATTGAAATATGATACACATTCAATAAAATCTTCATTTCTCGACTTTTATACACAGCTTTACACATCGGAAAACCCCGTAGATACGAATATCCATACGTTCTTGGAAAAGGTGTCGTTACCCTCTATCTCAGACATTGATAAGGAAAGACTGAGTGCCCCATGCACCTCAGAGGAGGTTCTACAAGCGATTAAGTCTATGCCTTCCGGAAAAACTCCGGGTCTGGACGGGTATTCTGTGGAATTCTACAAGGCTTTCTGGCCACAAATATTGCTCGTAGATTGGAGGGCTTACTGCCCCAGATAATTAACCCTGACCAATCCGGCTTCGTCAAAGCACGCTATGCATCAGATAACGTCCGTCGGCTATTGAATATAATTGACCATTCGGCCCTACACAACAAAGCAGCTCTGCTACTATCGATTGATGCAGAGAAAGCGTTCGATAGGGTCGAGTGGTCGTATCTGTTTGCCGTTTTGGAAAAGTTCAATTTTGGTGAAAAGTGCATCGGATGGATAAGAGCTATGTACAACAATCCGCGGGCTCAAATATGTATAAATGGCGCCCTCACTGATAGATTCAGTTTGTCCAGAGGCTGTCGACAGGGTTGCCCGTTGTCCCCATTTTTGTTTAATCTAGCGATAGAACCACTCGCCGAGGCCATACGGGCTAGTGAAGGAATCAACGGTATTAACATTGGGAAAACAGAAAACAAAATTTCATTATATGCCGATGACGTAATTTTATATTTATATTATATTTATATTATATTTATATTTATATTTGGAAGAATTTCGGGTTATAAAATCAACCTGACAAAATCCAACGCCTTACTAATGAATTCACCTATCTCCGATAAACTTAAGACCATCTCGCCATTCGCCTGGTCTCAAGACGGCTTTGAGTATCTAGGGGTCAGTGTGTCCTCGAAACTTAAAGATCTGTACAACACAAATTACATCCCATTACTTAGAAAGATTAAGGAAGAATTAGAACACTGGAAAATGCTCCCCATTTCGTTTCTTGGACGCATTAATGTAATTAAAATGAACGTGTTGCCACGTCTTGGATATTTATTTCAGTCCCTGCCCTGCTATCTAGATAGTGGGTTCTTTAAATCCATAAACAAGGTGCTCACCTCTTTCATCTGGAAGAGCTCTTCACCTAGAATAGCCTTCAAAACTTTGACCAAGTCTAGAGAGAAAGGGGGGCTGGGATTGCCAGATTTACAGATGTACTATTGGGCCGCACAGACAAAAGACCTAATTAGCTGGCTGCAAAAACGAAACACTGCCCACTGGATTGACATAGAAGAAGAACTCTGTTTCTCAATCCCCATAGCCTCGCTACCGTACATTAACAATATAAATGCACTACATCAGGTAACAGGGACATATGTAGTCTACAACACTCTTCGGGCTTGGCAGGATGTTAAGAAGTTCTGTGGTACCTCAGACAAAATTTCAGGGCTTGCTCCTTTATCTTCCAACCCAGACTTACCGCCATCAATTGGGAAATGTTTGCTTGCGAAGTGAAAAGAGAAGGGTTTATACCAGTTCCGGCAGTTGTTTACAAAAGGAACACTTAAATCCTTTGCAGACATAAGATCAGAATTTGTGTGGGGTCAATAATGCATGTTTTCTGGGAATGTGGAAAATTAAGGCATTTCTGGAAGGCTGTACATGACCTTACCGTACGGTGGTGGGAACACCACTAGACAGCTCACCAACACGCTACCTGTTTGGTACGGAACTGGACATAACACTGGACCCCACACACACGAAGAGGATCAGTATAATATCCTATATAGCGAAGAAATGCATCCTACTCAAGTGGAATCAGCAAAGACCACCAACATTCGACTTGTTTAAACAAATCTTGAACGACACCTTAAGACTGGAGCAACGTACTTACACCCTCAAAGATAAGGGGGAGGCCTTTCTGGAAATATGGGAACCGTTTATGGACCTCTGACATTTGCCGAGTAGGACATGCTTTGATTCCATACATAAGAGACATTTGAACTGTGACCATGGATAATTTTGCTGCTTTCTAAATGATTATTATTATTTATTTATTCTATTTTATCTTATTTTACTTATGTCTTGATTTCATTTTGTTTTGGTGTGTCTAATTTGCCGATTTTGTTTTTCTGTCTTCACCTTGCCCTCATGTTCCTTTGTTGGGTTTTGTATGTGTATAAAATGTTAAAAACAAATAAAAAAATAATTGAAAAAAATATATATATTTAGGCATTCCATTAAAGACTGTATTCACAAGGAGGCTAGGCCAGGCACAAAACAGGAGCTTGTCGAGGATGTACAGACATTTTGGCAACCGAGAGTCACCGTGGACTTGTGCAAGACTTATCTCTGAACTTTCAAAAGCTGTGCGGTGTACTGTTATAATGGAGGGGGGCATAGTGGAAAATAAACAGTGGTGTCCATGTAGAATAAAATCATAACATATATACTGCAAAATTTATTAAAACCAAACATACTTGACTTATTTCAAACATATTCTTTCCATTTCCGCTTTATGCCATTTAGCCTATGGAATGGACAAAAATGAAAATGAGTCATTCATGTTTATGAGCACACTCAAATCACAAGGCTACTGTATACAGTACTCAAACCAGCTGCATTCTCCGCTCTGTGATCTGTGTGACACTGGGAGACCAAAAAGCCCATCAAGTGCAAACAATGAAAATGCTAATGAGGGGTTTGTATGGTTTACCTGGCCTAAAGCGTGCACTACAGTATATATCTGCATAACAAAGGGCTTCCAAAACGCTTGTCTCTGCAGCTCTATGTCATGCACAACAACAACGAGCCCTTCCCTCCAAATAAACTGACATGTTGGATATAAACACCTTAAATTTAATTTCAATTCGTGAACACGCTCAAATCATACGGCTACTGTACTCAAACCAGCTGCATTTTCCGCCCTGTGATCTGTGACACTGGGAGACCTAAAAGCCCATTACTGTAAGCGCAAACAAAAGATTGAGCAACGAGAATGCTAATGAGGTGTGTAAGCTACGTCATCTCCACGTAGAACAACTTTAAAGAACTCTGTGAGAAAAGCGCCATCTCCTGGTCATACCCTGTAATTACATGAATGGAGTTACAGTAAAAAATAGACACGCCCAGGAGAAGGAGGGGGGTCTCTCCATTCACGGAACTTAGCAGTCAGCTGCCATTCAGCTGGCGTTCAGCTTGAACGGGAAGTTTTAAGTTGCTACTACTGTATCAGAGCATCCTCATTTGTTTATTGAGCATAATTTGTTTATTGACATCAAAAGATGGCAACATCTGTTTACTTTGCATTTGGTGGGAACCATTACAAATTTGAGTAGATGCATGTAACTTGCCTCTGGCTTGTTAATACAGCTATGCTACCTCTGCGCAGGTAAAAAGCAAAATGCTTTAATAACTGCATTTAACACATACTGTATACACAAAAAAGGGAAGAAATGAAATGAAATGAGATGTGCTGTAGTAGTCTGATTACTGTGAACCCTATTTAGGTTAGTAATCAGATGTCTATCCTTTCTTCCAACATTCAGCTAGTACAGTCATTTACATATTTCCATGTCAGGGTTTTTATCATGCTAACACACACAACACTATGATGGTTCACGTGGAAATTAAGTTTCAACAGGAGGAATTGTGGATGAGATCTGTGAAGATTCACAATTTTTCAAGTCTGGCTCCAAACAATAGTCAGGTGGCTACATGTAAAATAAAATATTTTTTAATCTTCTTTGAGTAGACGCATGTAACATGTGTATCTATGGCCTGAAAAGTGTATTTACACTGAAAAACTTTTGAAAGGGCATCACAGCAAGAAAAGCCAGTTTCAGTGTTTTTATAAGCTCCTGACTGTTTTAATATCAACTTAAAATATTGCAAGGACATACAGGCGTTTTGGCAAACGAGAGTCACCTGGGACTTTTGCAAGACTTATCTCTGAACTTTCAAAAGCTGTGTGGTGCATTATTATAATGGAGGGGAGCATAGTGGAAAATAAGCAGTGGTGTCAATGTAGAATAAAATCATAACATATATATACTGCAAAATTTTTTAAAACCAGAAATACTTGACTTATTTCATACATATTCTTTCCATTTACGCTTTATGGCATTTAGCCTATGGAATAGACAAAAATGAAAAGGAGTCATTCATGAAAAAAGTGTTGATATTCCATTTACAAATCCTTTTCCTGTCATGAGCAGGGAATAAGGGAGTGTGTAATGGGTTTCTTATGTGCATGTAAATACAACTGGTAGGGCGGTGTACTGTTATAATGGAGGGGGGCATAGTGGAAAATAAACAGTGGTGTCCATGTAGAATAAAATCATAACATAGATACTGCAAAATTTATTAAAACCAAACATACTTGACTTATTTCAAACATATTCTTTCCATTTCCGCTTTATGCCATTTAGCCTATGGAATGGACAAAAATGAAAATGAGTCATTCATGTTTATGAGCACACTCAAATCACAAGGCTACTGTATACAGTACTCAAACCAGCTGCATTCTCCGCTCTGTGATCTGTGTGACACTGGGAGACCAAAAAGCCCATCAAGTGCAAACAATGAAAATGCTAATGAGGGGTTTGTATGGTTTACCTGGCCTAAAGCGTGCACTACAGTATATATCTGCATAACAAAGGGCTTCCAAAACGCTTGTCTCTGCAGCTCTATGTCATGCACAACAACAACGAGCCCTTCCCTCCAAATAAACTGACATGTTGGATATAAACACCTTAAATTTAATTTCAATTCGTGAACACGCTCAAATCATACGGCTACTGTACTCAAACCAGCTGCATTTTCCGCCCTGTGATCTGTGACACTGGGAGACCTAAAAGCCCATTACTGTAAGCGCAAACAAAAGATTGAGCAACGAGAATGCTAATGAGGTGTGTAAGCTACGTCATCTCCACGTAGAACAACTTTAAAGAACTCTGTGAGAAAAGCGCCATCTCCTGGTCATACCCTGTAATTACATGAATGGAGTTACAGTAAAAAATAGACACGCCCAGGAGAAGGAGGGGGGTCTCTCCATTCACGGAACTTAGCAGTCAGCTGCCATTCAGCTGGCGTTCAGCTTGAACGGGAAGTTTTAAATTGCTACTACTGTATCAGAGCATCCTCATTTGTTTATTGAGCATAATTTGTTTATTGACATCAAAAGATGGCAACATCTGTTTACTTTGCATTTGGTGGGAACCATTACAAATTTGAGTAGATGCATGTAACTTGCCTCTGGCTTGTTAATACAGCTATGCTACCTCTGCGCAGGTAAAAAGCAAAATGCTTTAATAACTGCATTTAACACATACTGTATACACAAAAAAGGGAAGAAATGAAATGAAATGAGATGTGCTGTAGTAGTCTGATTACTGTGAACCCTATTTAGGTTAGTAATCAGATGTCTATCCTTTCTTCCAACATTCAGCTAGTACAGTCATTTACATATTTCCATGTCAGGGTTTTTATCATGCTAACACACACAACACTATGATGGTTCACGTGGAAATTAAGTTTCAACAGGAGGAATTGTGGATGAGATCTGTGAAGATTCACAATTTTTCAAGTCTGGCTCCAAACAATAGTCAGGTGGCTACATGTAAAATAAAATATTTTTTAATCTTCTTTGAGTAGACGCATGTAACATGTGTATCTATGGCCTGAAAAGTGTATTTACACTGAAAAACTTTTGAAAGGGCATCACAGCAAGAAAAGCCAGTTTCAGTGTTTTTATAAGCTCCTGACTGTTTTAATATCAACTTAAAATATTGCAAGGACATACAGGCGTTTTGGCAAACGAGAGTCACCTGGGACTTTTGCAAGACTTATCTCTGAACTTTCAAAAGCTGTGTGGTGCATTATTATAATGGAGGGGGGCATAGTGGAAAATAAGCAGTGGTGTCAATGTAGAATAAAATCATAACATATATATACTGCAAAATTTTTTAAAACCAGAAATACTTGACTTATTTCATACATATTCTTTCCATTTACGCTTTATGGCATTTAGCCTATGGAATAGACAAAAATGAAAAGGAGTCATTCATGAAAAAAGTGTTGATATTCCATTTACAAATCCTTTTCCTGTCATGAGCAGGGAATAAGGGAGTGTGTAATGGGTTTCTTATGTGCATGTAAATACAACTGGTAGGGACCATAAATCTAAATGTCATCATCTCCATTCAAACTCAAAAGTAATATGAACATAAAAATATTTTATAACACATTAAATGTACGCTGGAGAATGCAGTGAGAGAGTGTTAGTTTGTGTGTGTGTGTGTGTGTGTGTGTGTGTGTGTGTGTGTGTGTGTGTGTGTGTGTGTGTGTGTGTGTGTGTGTGTGTGTGTGTGTGTGTACGTGTGTGTGTGTGTGCGTTTGGATTTAACAAGAAAAAGGCTTTGATGAATCCTCTAATTGAACAGAGCTGCTCAGTTAGCATCTAGGTAAAGTGTTGGTTATGCAAATATGTCTTCTGAGTGTTTTTCACTTTTCATCACTGTGAGGAGGAAACAACTCGCTCATTATTTACTGAGCCATTTCAGTTAAGAAAGATAGCCACTCTCTCTCACACTCTCTCACACAGTCTTCGTAAATTTTCACTCTCAATATTAGTAGAGGAGGACATCTCGAAGAACATGACATAATGTACTAAAAGTGGAGAGACTCTAAATAAAAGTCTGTCTATTTTTCCAGCACACCTCCCTGTCTGCATGATGTTTTCTTGTCCTCACGTTGAATCATGTTACCTTCGTCCTCACCTTACAACAATTACATCTTTGGCTGTATTCACAAACTTGCATCCTATGTCTGGTGTGGAGGTAGAAGTGGGGCGGCTTGACGAGGTCAGGCTTGCTTAGACAATTTGACTTTTTATGGAGCAGTGTATCAAAGAGTGATTATGTTTGACATATAATAATGTTTATAATAGTGTTTAATTTGATTGCCTTCTGGTAGAACACGATGCATGGTGGCCAGTAGATTTAATGTGTGGGAGGAATTCAGACGGTTAAGTTATAAAAGTCAGCAGTCATTGTGTGAGGTGGCCTTATTGATTTATCCAGCAGAAATATTTGGCACTGAGAGAGTAATCATGCAGAAATACAATGTATTTTCCTCCACACAGACATTATCACCTCTCTCTGTCCGGCGGTACAGCCAGCAAACTAATGTATTGATTACATTATGGATCATTGTAATGGATAGTCTCTCAGGAGCACTGCATCATCAGCAGACAAATGGCAATGCTTAAAAGTAATGATCAGTAACATTTTGACACTATTTAAATAAACATGTTATTTTATGTTTCCACTTGATTCATGGATCCTGATTTCACCCGATGATGAGAGCACCCCACACCCTGAACACAGCTTATGACCAGGACTCAGTGTTTACTGTGTGTTCCTCTGTGTTGGTTTGTGCTGACTGCTTGTGACTTGAAGACGTTTGATGTACTGACAGTCCATCCACAGAAGGTAGTCCCACTGGGAGGCTGGTGGAGGTCCCGGTGGAGTTACGGCATCAGTATGTTTCTAACATAGTCTTTGTCAGTATCAGAAACCTCCTTTCTGATAGCAGAATCATGGGCAGAATCCAAAACAAGGCGCTCCAAAAGTGTGTGCTGTTATTTCTATGTTTTATAAAAGGGAATTCACACATTACAACAGCAGACAGGAAGGCCAGGACATACTAATATAAGTCTATGTTAATAAAATAACTAAAACTAACATAAGACAGACAATACGTTATAAACATTTTAATTTGATCTATATAGCGCAATTTCATAACAGAATATAGAGCAGGTCTAGATGGTACTCATTATTCGTTCATTATTAGTAATGTACACTATCAATACTTTACAGTGATTTAATACATTGATTAAATGTTACAAAATTGAATTATTAAATAAAAACCAAATAATTGAATATAATAGAATTACAATGCAGTAAACACATTAGGGTTAGAGACAATAGAGATTATCAATAAACCTTTATTTTTAATTCTTCCATATTAAAAAAATGTTACCATTGAAATCCTAAAGAGATCATTTTATTTATTTGATTTTATATATCCACCATTTAAATAGCATTTACTTTAAATGATGTCTTCATTGTGAAATGAGGTGACTCCTGAGGTAAAACAGAAGCATTGAAGTCAAAAACTCTCATTTGTACTAAGGAAACAGGCGGCAGCAGAAACCCTGCTGCTGCTGCTGCTTCACAGGGATGAGGAGTGTGATGTAAGTCAGCATCCAAACAAGACTTGATCCAGCCTAAAGCTCTGTGAGCAGCAGATAAAGATTCTGGGGTTTCTGGATGCTCAGACGTAAAGCTTTCTGCCTCACAACACCTCTCCCCCATGCATTAAAGAGATAAATTAGAGGTTTAGAAGAAGCTTGATTGGATACTCTTCAGATAGCTGTGTGCTGCATTTTGAAGCTAATCCTCCTCTGAAACAACCACAGACACATCGATGAGTGTTCAGTGGGAAAGAAAAACCTCAGTTAATCAATAGTGATCTGTGTTTTTCATCTTACTCTAGATTGTGGTCGATGACTGTAAATCACAGCCACCCGGGCAAGTGTATTGATATTTGGATTGGATTCAGTTCCTGTGTTCTGTCTTCATCACTGCATTAACGGCATGATCAGTTACCCTTCATTTGGTTGCTTAATTGTGTACCGATCTGTTAATAAGTGGAAATCAGATCATCATTTTTGGACAGAAATGGTCGCTTGAGTTGAATATGAATGGTCGTTTCAAATATGCACCGTGGTCCAAGCTATTTAAATCACTTCAATTACATAAAAATACTCTTGCTCGTGAAATGGATACACAAAGATGATGACCACCTCCTCTAAACAACTGCAGCACATTAACATTATCTGCTATGCTTTTATGGTTTGGACACTTAGCGGATGACTGATAACATTTGTGCTATGTTACAATCAAAATACAATTTAGTGTTGATCAAAAGTGTCGTCCATGATGTAGGTGCATAATAAAATGTAGCGTGGATACCGTATATATGACCCCAACAATCCTTTTTAGAACCCTCTTTTCAGCTTTTTTATGCTAAAACATTGTGACACAAATAAAGGGCATAAAAGACAGAAAGCATTAAACAGTTGCAGCCGTAGGAATAAGATTAGTGTGTGGTGTCTGTGTTTGGAAGGTGAAGCGTGTGAGGCAAAGAGCACTGCTTGAGTGGCAGAGAGAGAGAGAACAGAATATAGTGTTAATGTTATTATGATATGAAAAATATTTTCATGTGTGTTTCAAGTTTCAAAATAAAAGGATAATAAAATAATAATATAATTAGGAGTGATGTCAGACCAGAGAGGTGATCATCAGACACCCCCAACCTGGCACCCCAGCTGTGCTAGTCACTGAATCTGAACTGAATCTGCCATTAGCAGCCAACAGAACCAGGCTCAACAGCCGGACCGGACCAAGTTCAAGCACAACTTCTCAGACCAAGAGTTAAACCAGCGAGGTGATTTACAGACTTTCCCAATGGAAGGATTCCTAAGTAGCGAACTGCTAACCGTTGTTAGTTTGGTCAGCTGTGCAGCTAACAGAAGTGACTCAGCTTCTGCCAGACTGGTCACCGCTGGATTCAGAGGTTGTGTTCAGGTCCCAGGTCTGACTATGTTTGCTGGGAGGTACACGCTGACACTAGCTCTATGCAATGCATATTCCTCTGTATCGCTGTTTTTACAGGAAACACATAGTAATAAAGAAGCAAAGAGCACTCTGTGTTTCTGTGTCCTGGTGTGAAGGTCAGGTGTTCTACCAATTAACCCAGATCAGGGCTCCATACACATCATCATCATCATGTATTATTGGTCTTGTTTTATTTGAATCTATAATTTCAATTTATTAATTTTTTTTCAAAACTTTATTTATTGTATTTTGGTCGTTTTCAATAAACAATACATGATGAACACAACAAACAATAACAAACCTTCCAATCCCTTCCCACCCTCTCTTAACCAACAGTTCTCTCGGAGGAAAAAAGGTAATTAAGTCCATAAGAAAAGAAAAATAAATAGATAATAATAATAATAATACTCATAATTAAAAATACATAAAATACATTAAAAAAAAAAAAATTAAAAAGTACAATAGTATAGAGTTAAATTAAAAGAACAGTTTTAAGGTAGAGTTATAAAACGTGGTCACCATCCCTTTTCTCTCCCCCAATTCGTAACCTTAGTTCTCTAGCTGTGGTACAACATTCAGGCCATTTTGCAGGGGTATTGGTAACTTATCTGTTCCCAGGCATTTGTATATTCATGTTATTCATAAAAATAAGAAAAGGTGTCCATATCTCATAAAAATCCTCAACTTTGCCTCTTACTATGTAAGTCAATTTTTCTAGTGCCAGACTGCAAGACATCTCCTTAACCCACTGTCTAGAATCAGGTCTCTGAGTATCCTTCCAGGTCAAAGCAATTACACGTTTGGCTTGCAGCAAACAAAAATTGATTAGCTTGCGTTTCTTCATATTCACTGGAAAATCTTCAGGGTATATGTGTAATAAACACAGTTTAGCTGCGATGGGGACCACACAATCCGTCAATTTAGAAATCAGCTCCAGAACCTCTTTCCAGAATACCTGGAGTTTTCGGCATTCCCACATACAGTGGTAGAGAGTGCCAATTTCTTCAGTGCATTTAGTACATAGATCAGGGATCTCAGGATTAAAATGATGCAGTTTAACCGGAGTAATATAAGTCCTGAGCAACCACTTATATTGTAATAATTTAAATCTGGTATTTATAGTTTGGGTTTGGGCAAAAAGACATGCCTTCTCCCAGTCCTCTACAGAGATGTTTGCCTGAAGATCATTCTTCCATGCAGCCAAATATGCAATCGAGTTCTCTTTGGAGCCTGCTAATAGTATATCATAAAACTTTGATAACTGTCCTCTGTCATATAAATGGTTTACCGTGAATTTTTCGAGAGTGGACAGTGTAGGTTCTGAGGTAGTTTTAATTTGGGAATATATAAAACTTCTAATTTGCAGGTACTTAAAAAAGTGCTTTCTGGGAAGGTCATGTTTATCTATTAATTGTTGGAATGACATTAGTGTCCCTTCACTATATAAGTCTTTTATCTTGCTTAGTCCTTTTTCTGTCCAATATTTGAATCCCATATCGCATCTCC
Organism: Collichthys lucidus; assembly: GCA_004119915.2. Taxonomy (NCBI): domain Eukaryota; kingdom Metazoa; phylum Chordata; class Actinopteri; family Sciaenidae; genus Collichthys; species Collichthys lucidus. The sequence goes on along the minus strand of CM014099.1, from coordinate 28,707,632 downwards.
CTGCTCTGAAGTTTTCATTTCCCCAAATAGGTGTGAAACCTGAGAGTTTAGGAATTTCATTTAAAAATTTATGGGCCTCGTGCCAGATTGATACAGTATTTTTTAGGAATGGATTATGTGCATGTTTTGTAAGTATTTTGGTTGGTGCAGAGTAAAGGTACAGGTGCAGTGGCAATTCTAATGTGTTCCCCTCTATCTCTAACCAAGCTGGGACCTCTGTATCGAGAAAGTAATACATGGCCGCACGAAGTTGGGCTGCCCAATAATAAAGTTTCATATGGGGCAGTCTCAGTCCCCCACGTTCATATGGGAGGTGTAAAAGGGAGAGTCGCAGTCTAGGACGCCTATTATTCCATATAAAGCAGGTGAAGCTTTTCTTAAGTGTGGAGAAAAAAGCGGTGGGCAGAGGGAGTGGGATAGACTGAAAAAGATATAAAAATTTGGGCAGGATAGACATCTTAATGATATTAATGCGTCCTATCATAGAAATGGGCATTGAACTCCATTTTTCCAGAGATTCTCCCACTTCTTTCAACAGAGGGTAGAGAGATATACTTCACACTTGTCATCAAACTCAAAGTGACAGTTTTATTGCCCCTAAGCCCCGCCCCCTGACAGCTGTCGCTGTACCGGAAGGAAGTCCCCCCTAGCCCCTCCCCTTCCGGGAGGGAGCTCCTCCTCTAAGTCCCCGCCCCCTGGCAGCTGTCCCTGTACCGGAAGGAAGTCCCCCCTAGCCCCTCCCCTTCCGGGAGGGAGCTCCTCCTCTAAGTCCCCGCCCCCTGACAGCTGTCCCCCCTAGCCCCTCCCCTTCCGGGAGGGAGCTCCCCCTCTAAGTCCCCGCCCCCTGACAGCTGTCCCTGTACTGGAAGGAAGCCGTAGGTGTGAATAACCCACCCCGCTGGGGGTCAATAACAAACACACACACACACACACACACACACACACACACACACACACACACACACACATACACACCGCTGACCCGTGGTGACCTTCCTGTGTCTTGTGGGAAAACAGAGGTGAGGCATGTTATGACATGTTTCACGCCTTTCTGCGACCTGCTGTTGTCTGCTGCGTCAGTTAGGATAACAAAGAGAAACAACCAGAGGGAGAAAGGAGGTGTGGAAATCACTGTACGATTCCTATAAAGCGACTGCGTGCAGCTCAAAAACCATCTTGCTGAAAAACGAAGACACTCATCATCATCATGCCGCTGAAAAGATCTAGTCCCGTCAGAGACAGCAACGAAGACATGCAGAATGCAGGGCAGAATGCACAGCGGAATGGCGTCGCCGCATCCATGATATGCGAGACCCCGGTTACAATTTTTCAGGCATCAAATTCGACTGTTGATGCTCCGAAGAAGAGCGTAGTCTATCTATGCAGACTGCAAGCACCCGCGTGCGAATCTCTGCGTGAGGAGTGGTCTCTGGAGCCGTACGGAGTGCAAGGCTATTGGGGGTATGTGTTCAAGTACTCGACGGGTGAACTCTGGCTGTATCAGAGGAGTGAGGGTGAGACAGCGGGGCCTCTGTCTGCTGTGGGAATGCTGAGTTCCAACGACTGGGCAGTGCTGAGACTGGTGATGTCAAATCGCTCTGCCCTACTCACCCAGTCCGAGGACCCCGAGGATCAGGAAGGCGCTGTAACCGCTAAACAGCCCAGATTGGAGGCCGAGACTGAGACTACTTTCAACGCGGTCTGGCAATCAAGATCCTGCCCCTCCGGTCGCTGGTTCTTACGTGGCACTCTCAGGCCTTCTGGAGAGACAGGATCTGCGGAGCGCTTCCTCTTGGAGTGTTTTAATTCAGAGTGTGGTGTATTCCAGACCCTGATAGATCTGCCGGGAGCTGCGTGGAGGGACAAGATGGCTGAAATTGGAGAAAAAATTACATCTCTGTTTGCCTGCTGCCGGAAATGGAATGACATTCTGGCGGTAAAAAAAAATCTGTCCTTCTGAAACCACGCCTTCCCTCATCCGGGCGATGCATAAAAAGGAGACACATCTCACGGACTGGTTCATTCCTGACTGAAAGACATGGAAAATTTCAACCGACGCTACAACCAGAGACGGGTCACCACCGCATGGACCCCCCTGCCTCAGGAGCCTGCACCCTGGTGTGAAGTTTCTGCTCAGGCCTCCGCGACCCTCCCATCCCCTTCTCCGGACCATGTGCAGAGCTTGGCCTCTGCACCTCCGATCCTCGACGACCACACTGCCGCAGACATGGAGGTGGACACGGAGTCTCCGTGTCCCCCTACGCCACCCTCTTCACCCGCTACACCGTCTCCTGTAGACGAGATCGACGGGGTGCTGTCATCATCCTTCTTCACCGGTGTAAAGGCAGCCGTCATGCATCTGCTCAACATCACTGTTCAAAAGTATCGAACCAAGCAGTGCTATGGTTGTCAGACCAACCACCCTAGCCAGAGACATCATCCGTGTCTGGACCCTGTGGATGATGAGTACTACCGGATCAACTTTCAGGGGATAACGAAGATGCTTTTCACTCACCCTCACTTCATTCCCTCCGTCCAGCGCCTCCTGACCGCACGCAACATCCGAGAGGACGACGGGAGAGTCAGAACCGTGGCGCTGACCATATTACATGAGCTCAGATCCGCGAGAAACATGCTGGATTACATCAACAGCGTGTACGACGAGCTGATTGACCGGAACATAGTCGGAATAAGAGAACTGACACTGTTGAAAGAAGAGTTATTTTGAGTATTTTTTTTTTTAAATGGGTAATTATTGTAGAAAACTTGTAACCTATGTAGAAGGGAGGATGACCATCGGGGTTGTCTCCTTTTATGTAAATAATAATATGTAACAGTATTACGCTTTGTGTGTGTGTGTGCGTGTGTTTTATCCTTTATGTATCTTAACCATTGTTGTATCCTATTACAATACAATCATTAAAAGAGATAAAGAAGCGATCCGAAGTGGTGTGTTTTTCATTAAACCCTGAGAGTTTGGTGCAGGCAGAATGGCGGTGAGACGGATCATGAAAAGAGTGTATTACAACCCGGCGCACCCGGCTAGTTTTGGAGGTGTAGACAGACTGCATAGGGGTGTGCAGGATGAAATGGGGAAGAGAGTCAGTGTGGAAAATGTTAAAGATTTTTTACAAGAGCAAGATACCTACACTCTGCATAAACCAGCCAGAATACATTTCACCAGAAACAGAGTTTTTGTCCCTAGGCCTTTAAATCAATTTCAAGCAGATCTCTGTGACATGCAGGCCTTGGTGGAACACAACGACGGGTTTAAATATTTACTAACGGTCATAGATGTATTTTCAAAAAAAGCATACGTGCGTGTTTTAAAGAGAAAAAACGCAGACGAGGTGGTGAAGGCCTTTGTTTCAATCTTCAAAGACAGTCAGATCCCTGAAAAGTTACAAACGGATGCCGGTAAGGAGTTTTTCAACAAGAGTTTTGACGCTCTGATGAAGAAGCATGACATTGTACACTTTGCTACAGCGAGTGATCTGAAGGCCTCTGTTATTGAGAGGTTTAACCGTACGTTAAAAACTAGAATGTGGAGATATTTTACGGCTAACAACACAAGGCGATACCTCGACGTTTTACAGGATTTGGTGAAAAGCTACAATCACAGCTTTCATAAAAGTATAAAAATGGCGCCTATGCAGGTGACCTCCGAGAATGCCTCTCAAGTGTTTCAAAATCTGTACGGTACGTTTCCTACGCGACACCGTCAGGCGGTGCAGATGAAATTTAAAAAGGGTGATCTTGTCAGATTATCCAAGGTCAGAGGTGCGTTTGATAAAAAATATGAACAGAGTTTTACGGACGAAGTGTTTACGGTGGAGGGCTGCATTCCTCGTACACCCCCTGTGTACAAACTCCGAGATTATGACGGCGAGCCTATCGAGGGCTCCTTTTACGAGGCAGAGTTGCAAAAAGTAAAAATGCCTAAAGACAGGACGTATCACGTTGAAGAAATATTGAAACGACGTACCGTCAAGGGTGAAAAACAGGTTTTTGTGCGCTGGAAAAACTGGCCTGATAAATTCAATAGCTGGGTCAAGGCCTCGGATCTGAAAAATATATAAAAGCCGCGCTCAACGACGCGGACCGATCATACCGTCGGATATGGCGACAGACGTAGGATTTTACGTCACCTTACCTTCCAACGCTAGTAAAGACGTGTTTAAAAATAACACCAGCTCAAATTACACGGTAGACTTAGCCAAGGCTATCGAGCTGAACGGAGAATGGGAGGTGGGTCTGTGCGAAATCATTTATCCTCACACGTGGTATACTTTACCTCGGGAGAACGCTTATATCGAGCTTATGAAAAACCCGGATGAATCTGTAATTCCAGCGGGGAAAGAAGAAAAATATGATGGTACACAGCCTGGAACGCTCATCATTCAAACGTTCGGTCGGGGAGGATATTATGAGAAACCGAGAGACCTCCTGGAACAAATTGTACCGAAACTCAAAAAATATGACCCCGCAGCCGATGCTGTTTACAACGACGTGACCAAGTGCATTGATTTCAGAGGCACCGATCAGTATAAAATCCGAGCGCAAGCCCCCTTGGCCTACATGTTGGGTCTTAAACCGGGTGAGTGGTGGAACCTCTCTCCCCGTCCGGCTACCTATCCGTGCGATCTCAAAAGAGGTATTTATAACCTCTTTATTTACACAGACATCATTCAGTATCAACCGATCGGTGACAGCTATTCACCGCTGCTGAGCGTGGTGAATGTTAAAGGTGGTTTCGGAGACGTGGTGAGTCTCAGGTACAATACGGTGCATTACGTGCGCGTGTCTAAAAGTTACATTAAAACTATTCATATCGAGGTTAAAACGGATCGCAACCGTTGTGTGGACTTTGTCTACGGGAAGGTTATTTTGAAACTTCACTTTAAACCAGCCGCGACTCAGCATCCTGTATTAAAATAAATAAAAAACATGGCCCATGTGCGTCTGAGAGAAGATCCTCATCGCTTCATAAACTATTATGAAAGTCAAGTGGGAGGTGCTTTACCCGGTTTTTACGGAGCACCGGTCATGTACGGTCGTGGTATAGGCTCCATCTTCTCGAGATTGTTTCGTTTTGTCTCTCCTCTAGTGAAAAGAGGCTTTGCCCTCGCCAAGCCACACCTTAAATCGGCCGCTAGCAACATCGCCTCTGATGTGATAAAAACTGCGGTGGGGAGTATGACCAACCTACAGAATCAGGAGGGGTCTGGAGGGATTATGGTTTTATCGCGTAGACAAAGGAGGAGGCCGCCGGGGGATCGTGTTTTTTCGCTCCCTAATAAACGCGCGAGTCACAAAAGGAAAAAATCAGTAGGGAGAAGCAAGCCGAAGGGGAGGAAGTCTGCCAGAAGCAGCGACATCTTTTAGACCTAATTAATACAACAAGAAGACGGAAATTTAAAAAAAAGCAATATGGCTCTTTTACACCAAAAATCACCCGAGTGCACACTGGCGGAGCTGGATTTATTTTCAGCCCCCATGACGCAGCTGTCTATCGAAGATAAGGTCTACACTGAAATTCTTCCTCTATCGGCCATCACCGACGGGGGCCACATTGAGTTCTTTATTCCCGGAGATGGTGAAAAGTATTTGGATTTGAACGACACCTTGCTGCATCTCCGCGTGAAAATCACCAACGCAGACGGTACAGACCTGGCGAATGACGCCGCTGTGGGCCTGATCAACTACCCTCTGAATACAATTTTCAGTCAGTGCGACGTTATTCTGGGGGATAGATTAATTTCACAATCTAGTGCTACGCATCCGTACAGAGCCATGATTGAAACCCTACTCAATTACTCTGAAGATACGCTCAAGAGTCAATTCAGCGCGGGTCTTTTTTACAAAGACACGGCCGGAGCAGTGAACTCTATTGTGACCAACAACGGTCCTAATCGCGGGCTTAACTCACGAGCAGCCTTCTCAGCCAATTCCCGGGAAGTACACCTGTTTGGTCCCCTCCATGGGGATGTATTTTTCTGTGAGAGACTCCTTCTGAATTCGGTGGATATGAGAATCAAGTTGACCAGAGCCAGTGACGCTTTTTGCCTGATGGGAGCTCGCGATTCTGCTTTCCGTCTGAGAATACTAGGCGCCTCGCTGTTTGTTAAAAAAGTGACAGTCTCCCCCGCTATACGTCTGGGTCACGCAGCCGCTCTGCAGAGGGGTAACGCGCTGTACCCCCTGTCACGCGTCAATGTAAAAACCTACTCCATACCCGCGAATTCCAGGATTTGTAACCAGGAGAACCTCTTTCTGGGTGCTATGCCCAAATACGTGGTGCTGGGTATGGTACACCATGAAGCTTTCACAGGACAAAGAGACCTGTCGCCTTTCAATTTTATCCACAACAGCGTAGAATATATGGCCCTCTGTAAGGACGGCAGACAGGTTCCGGCTAAGGCTTTCCAGCCCCAGTTTAATCAAGGCAGCTCGGTCAGAGAGTTTTACAACATGTTTATCGCCACAGGAAGACACCTGAAAGATCTACCTCTGAGCATCAGCCGTGACGAATTTAACCACGGATACTCTCTGTTTGTGTTTAATCTCAACCCGACTGATGACAGCGATGCTCTGTCCCCTGTTTCCAATGGGAATTTAAGATTGGAGATGAGATTCAGAGTAGCCTTACCACACACCACCACCCTGATCGTCTACGCCTGTTACGATTCCATTCTGGAAATTAACTCTAAAAGACAGGTGCTGGTGGATTATTATTAAAAAAAAACAAAACATGAATAATCATGAACTGGAAAACCTTTTGCATCGTCTCCTAGGAGATGAATTCTGCGGTGTGTGGGCTTCTGATCAGTTGCCGTTACTGACACGTTCCTTTGACACCCCAGTCTACTTTATAGTCAACACACACCCTGCAGACCAGCCCGGTGAGCACTGGCTCTCTCTGACTCTGGAAGAGGACGGCGTAGCCACCTTTTTTGACTCTTTTGGTTTTCCTCCGGACTTTACTCATTACCCCTCAACCATCTTACAGTTTTTGGAGCAGCGTTCTGATCGGATATTGTACCACGATCGTCAAGCTTCAACACACCCTGTCCACCGTATGCGGTCAACATTGCGTTTATTATCTCTGCCATAGGGCATGCGGAGTGTCCTTTGATCGACTGTTGTCTCTGTATGACGACGATGTGATAAAAAATGATCATACTGTATCACATTTTGTGGAGAAATATCAACGCTGTATTAGAAATCGAAGCTCCAGATGTTTTAACCACGGATCTTGTTCTTTGCAAATGTTTAATCAGTGTTACAACCTATGAATGACCTATTATTATGAAAAATAACTCTCTGTAGACAGAATGTGATCAATAAAGTCTTTATTGAGAAAAACAATTTTTGTACGTTTACATTCATTTAAAGAGAAAAGGGGATCCAGGGAGATTTATTCTTTTTACCCCGTCTACGACCACGTCCTTTTGGGGTTTCTATTGGAGTAATCCACTGCGGGGAGGGGGTTACCTTCCTTCTGGTCGCTCTTTTTGGGATTTCTGGAGGAGCTAATGTGTTTTCTTCTTCTTCTTCTTCTTCTTCTTCCGGAGTATTCCACTGTGGGGAGAGGGTTACCTTCCTTCTGGACACTCGTTTGATCGCTGGAGGAGCTAATGTGTTTTCTTCTTCTTCGTTATCTTGACCCTCTGGTCTGCTCCAGCGTGGGGACAGTATTATTTTCCGCTTTTCAAGACCGCCCCGGGTTTCATCCATTTTGAGGCGACGATATTGCTCGCGAGCTCGAGGGTTATTCACAGAGGATAAGGGAATGTTGAGGTCTGACAGAGTATTTAAGAAACTCATCCAGCCTCTAGGCGGCGTGGTCTGGGTTTTTTTATAAGGGAGGGAGATGTTTTTAAATAAATCAATCATATGAGACCCTTTCACGGTTTGTCCTTTATAAATAAATTCACCCTTTGAATTCCATCCAGCGTCGCTTCTGGATAATTTCTTCATAATGTACTCGGCATTCTTGCGGTCGCGCGGGGGAAGGCTTTTTATGACCTCGTTCAGTGTGTCATCCGAATCAAACCTCTCTGTGTCAGCAAGATGGCTAGGTGTAAAATCCGACGGCTCTTCTCTCGGGTCGTGTTGTAAAGTCAAAGTTACCCTACGCTCCTCTTTTTGACCTTGTTTCATCAGCTTGAGATATTTCTGCAGCAAGGCGTCGTATTTTTTAATTTTTTCATAAGAACTCAGCCCCGGCTCATTTAATACCTCTTTCATTCTTTGCGTCTAAATCATTTTCGGCCGTTTGTCTGATGGAGGATTCAGGTTGATTCAGGCGGTTTAACTGATGAGGTGCGACGAGAAACATTTTCTGCGACGTTTTCAGGGCCATGTCTTTTTATCTTCTATTAACAAGTCCTCCTATAAGATTACCGAGGATGGGTACCGCAGCTGAAAGCAGAGGCAAAATAAAGCCCCCCGACTGTTTCATCAAGGTTCGACGTTTCTGATTTAAACCCGTCTTTTTATCAGCAAGCAGTCTGATAACTTTTCGTCGGCTTTTCAGTTTTTTGTATTGAGGAGAAGACAGAGGAATGTTCCCTTTTAAAAGATTCAAAGCAATCTCACACAGAGCTTGCAGAAAGTCCGGGGAAGAGTGGGCAAGAATGTCTTTACGTTTACGAGGCGTGGCGTGGTACAGAGCTTTAAGTAAGGGTGCATTTCTTCTTATACGCGCCGACATGCTGCTCCTGCTGCTGATGACGATGACAGAGACTTACTTTGTTCTAGGAACATATACGGTCGGCCACTGTGGAGGCACTACACCCGTCCTCAGCCTGTACGGTTCTGGACAGGAAGGTGTGAGATCGACTAATAAATACCCGCGGGGGTCTTTGGTGGCGTCTTCGAAACTCTCTAAAAAGAAAGCTTTTTGAGATGGGAAGATCTGATGTGCCAATATATTCATCTGTAATTTGTCCCTGGGGTTTTTAAACAATACAAGATAATTACTGTTCAAACTCATGGTACGACTGTGTTTACCCCGATGAAATACATTCTGCGTCAACATAAACACACTCATATTTCTATGATGTCTGTACTGAGTAAAAATTTTGACCACTTCAGGATGGTCGGAGGCTTGAAAAATAACATCGTCCAAAATGATCAAATGGTTCTGATCAGGAGGAAACAGCTCTGGGTCATCAAAAGAATCAGGAAGTCCTTCAACAAACTTAATCTTTTTATTCGATTTCTGTAACTCGGCATACATTGGTTGAAAAGAAGTATAAATCCAAACAATATTTTCAGGTACAACATTTATTACATTTTCACACTTTTCAATAACGCTTTTTACAAAATAAGTTTTCCCACACCCACTCGGTCCCACAATCATGCATGAAAATGGTGCTACAAGTCTGGGATCAAACTCAACTTCCTCCATGCTAGGAAGGTGTGACATTTTTTTTTTCGGGTCTGTCTGATTTATTGCTCTCCTCCTGTTTCAATAGCCAAAAGGTAGAGTTGTGCCGTCGCTAAAGAGACGTCTCTTGTCATACACCACTCGAAACTTTTTCTGAAATGTGGAGTTTTTCAAGACGAAGTTCTTTTTATCACGTCTGATGGTGTGCTGCGGTGTCTCAATAACGCCCCCGCGAGAGCCCTCAAGGTAACCTTCCACCAACTCCCTGACACTGTCAAAGTTGACCTTGTCAGCGCACTCTCTCGTCTGAGTGATGCCTTTGACGCGCAGTACTACTTTTTTCCTGTGTTTAGTCTGGTAGGCAGTAGCTTTTGGGACCAGCGGCTGCAAATTCCTGAATGGTGTCACCGTCCAGCTCGTCGGTCAAATCCCCCAGATAGTTACCCAGTTTTAGAGGAGTTTGCCCTTCTTTCACCACATATATCAGACTGTCGGTATCCATGTACAGAACATTTTCCTCCACCTGCTCTAGATAGCCGTAGAGTTTAAGACGGGCATAAGCGGTAGTGAATGCAGCGATAAACACATTATTGGCTCTACCTGGAGGCACGACGCACTGCTTCTGATAATTCCACTGAATCATAGCGGTCTTGTCGTTCAGAAAATTAAAGTACTTCACTTTGTACTGACCAGAAAACATGAATTTGAGAAATTCATCAGGATCACTGACCAGGGTGGTCTGGGGCAGATTGCTTCTCTGCGCAAACTTTCCCCAGAAGCTGTTGAGGCATAATTTGGCCACCTGTCTCTTTGCGGGGTTTACCTCAATCTTGTCAGCCTCCAGCTGCACACCCTGATGCAGCTTATAGTCTCTGATGTACTTTTCCCGGCTTTCTTGATCAGTGGCCTCTGGCGGGTAGCCTGAAGCCTCCTGCTTACCTTTTAGGAAGGTATGCATGTAGCCGACAAAAATGGAGTCGCTACGTTGGTCAAAGTGCCACACTTCAATGATCTCGCCTACTCTGTAACCGAGTTCGAGAGCTTTAGTCACTTCAACGCTGACCCACACCCCCGTCAATGCTCTACCCCGCTCGTCATGACTACACGGACCCGTCTGATTGTTGATTTCAGCGCAGGTACGACAGAGGGTGAACACCAATTTCCCGTTAGATGTTTTGTAAGGTAACACAGGGAACCGCAGACCTCTAGGAGGGTGAATGGTGGCTTTGATAAACCCAAAGTAGTTTTGTGGGGCATCAAAGTCTTTGTGGATGATGGTGGGGTGACCTAGAGGGTAGGAGAAGCTACAGTTCACATACGGATACAAAGAAGTGACGTCTACGTAGTGCACAGTCTCGTTAGGCCCTGCTGTGTACCTCAGCCTCACAGCGCTTGTTCTGCCGCCAAAGAGAGCGTCGCGGGGGCACAGGGGTTCGGGAGGGAGGAAGCTTCTGAGAAAAGCTTTCACACCCACGTGCACATTTTTCATAGACAGCCATTCATGCTCCCACATCACAACCGTACGAACACCATGAACAGATTTCAAAGCATCAATTTTTTTCTCATTCGCCGCGAAAACCTCCTCAAATGGGATGCGCCTCAGAGGGCAAGTGTCAAGCGGGTTAAAACAAGACGGGCAACCGTGATAAAAGCACCCCAGAAACTCCCAGGCATGCGCAACACCGTCTATCTCGGCATAACCGTCGACAAAGTACGGCCCCACCTGCTTCTCCCCCATGTTTAACGCGTGCTGAATGAACACATTGTTGCTGCGCGCTACCCACTCCAACCACTGGATGGAGGCGTGAGAGTAGCTCTTGGTCTGGCGCCTGTAGTTGTCTGGTGAAGGTATGGCCAGGGTTTTAGGAGGAAGGAAATTTGTGAGAAAGACCTTCATGCATGCTGAGGCAATGGTGATGCATCCGAAAGGGTCTACACCCGTGTCAGCGAGGAACTGGTTTCTGAACATGATACAACCCTTGGCAAGAATGTCAACATCATTTTCGCAGTACCGCAGAGCTTCCTTCTTGAAGTCAAACACATCCTGACTCGCCTCTCTGTACCAGTCGTAAAACTCACGCTGCTGAGCAGGAGCCATGCGCTCCACACCGTAATCAGACGGCGGAGGGTAAGCTCCGATGTATTGCAGATGCCTCTCTGAACTGAAAATGTGAGGGAAATGCCCTTTGGTCTGGTCAGAGAAACCTAACGCTTTAGGCATAGCACTGAGACGCATGGTGAGGAAAGACAGCGAGTCGATGAATTTTAGATTGTAATCAGGGTCCTGGAAACAGAGAATTTTACTACCCTGCATGATGAGAGAAGGCTGTAGCCCCATCTCTATCATGGTGTTTATGACCAAATAGCTGTCAAAGCCTTTAGCGTTGTGAGCCACAAACACGCTGTCTCGGTACATGGGCCTCCTGAAATGCAGGAGAAAGTCCCTGACACAATTCAGACCGTAAGACGACCAGCGCACACCCTTCAACGTTTTGGTGCAGACAAGAAAAGGCTTGTGCACATCTTGCTGAACAACAAATGTTTCAAAGTCATAGAAAATCAGTTTCTGCGCATGAGTCGCAGTAGCAGGCAAAGGTTGCATGAAACAGTGGTGGTGATCAGTGGCGTCTGAGACTAATTTCTCTCCGCAGATGGTGCATTTAGGCCGCATGCATTTGTGATCTTTACTTTGAGACGCGTAATAATTATTTTTACATTTATTACATTTCTTGATGGTTTCGCATATACTACTGCTAGTGGTAGTACCGCTATTTGTTTTACGCGGTAGTCTTTCTCGAGGCTCCTTATGCCTAACAAGACACTGAGCCGTACGACACGTCCTGTTGCAATCGTTGCACACAACAGGTTTGAGCGCCTGCTTAGTGCATTCGGGGTCGTTGCAAACAGAGCAGTGACCTTTGCATTGATGTGCGTAGGGCTTCGTGTAGGTTTTGTAACAGTATTGACAGACGTATGGAGCACCGAGAAAGGCTTTCAGATTTTTTATGCCGTAATAATGGTTTTGGAATAAAAATAGAAACAGAGGATTAGATCTATCGGTGAAAGCCGTCTCAAAATGAGAGAGCGGCTGCCGATCAGGGTTTCTGTAAAAAATTACAATTTTGCGTTTTATAATTTGCTCAAATTTGCACACGTCGGTAAAGGTGACTGGGGTTTGATCGCTCAGACCGGCAAGGCTCTGCAGCCTTCTCCCTCGCTCCAAAGCCTGATTATCCGCGGCAAGAGGGTCGATCACATGAGCCAAGTTGACAGCAAAGCAGAGCTGATCATCCACGTTGTTTACTACGTACAGATGACGCTTTTTGATGCGTAATATCTCACAGTCCAGCGTTTTTTCCATCTTACGCTTCACACCACCTCTAGGATCATGCACAACCTGAACCACTAATTCCAACCTTGCATCTGACGCTATCTCAGCGTTAGATTGCACCAGCCGTTCCAGCAAACCCTCAAAAGCAGGCAGGATAGCATCGCCATCCTCATCCTCAACAGCCACAGAGACATGATTTTGAACATTCTCGCCAATCAATTCGAGCTGTATCACATCATTACGCCTAACCCGACCTCTGACCTCATCAGCCATTTCTCTGAGGATCAACATCACATCATCATAAAACTGTGCAAGATCTGGTATGTTTCTGGCAGGGGGAACGGCAAACACGCGTCTCAACTCCACATTGTTGAACCGCTCGCGGGACACGGTCGTCGTGTTGGACGAGTTGGAGGAGGTGGATGGTCTGGGGGGTGAATCAGGCTGACCGCTCACAATCCCGCCACCATGCTGGACATTTCTAGCGACTTCAGCTAAATTTGGTGTTGAACCCGAATAATTTGAGGTGTTTGGCAATTGGTTTTCATCTGACAGTGAGGAAGAGTTGGTGGAGGTGGATGGGGTGGAGGGAGGAGTCTTGTTAACCTGCAGGAGAGCCAGTTCTAAAGGCTGAAAATAATTCTCAGAATCGGTTGAAGACGGGTTTTGATTTAGATGCAAAAGAGCATCTTCTAAGGATTGAAAAAAGTTATCGACCACCGATGCTGTCGGATCATCTACGTTAGCAACGGCTACATCTACCGGAGGAGGTGGGGTGAGTTGGTTCAGTTGCTCAACCGCTTGCATTAAATCAGACAGATCCACAGACTCTAAAAACATTCGTTCATCCATTTTTTACTTAATTTCAGTTAACCGTCACACAGCTTAATATCACAGCCTTCTACAGAAAGACACCAAACAGTTTAAAAGCAGCTGTAAATGCGCCAACCTGTCCAGCTCGTCGAGGACGCCAAAGCCCGTAGGAGGCGTTGGGAGATCCGTTATGTTTGTGGCTCCGTCTTCGGCACCGGGTTGATTTTGATTAAACTCTGCTTCGGCACCGGGTTGATTTTGATTAGTCTGTATTCCTGTTTGGGTATCCTCTGCCTCTCTGGCTGCGGGTTCCTCTCGCCTCGGTTGCGCTTCGGTCTGCGTGCCGATGCTCCTTTGTTCTACAACTGCGACAAAAAAATAAAAGAATGTTATATTTACATTTCACACAACAGTTCTTTCAAAGCTCAGTTTATATTTTGAAAACATTTGCCTACCTTGCTGACTGACGCGGCGTTTTTTAGGCCTAGGCGGCTCCGTCACAGACCTCCCGAGAGGAGAAACCGAAGGCCCGGATTCTGTTTAAAATATCATAGAAATTCAATTTCTTTCTCTCTTTTTTTTCTTAGAAAGTACTTTTTTCCAGAAAGTTTTGTGACTCACCCGATGCTCCACTCGTGCTTCCGTCAGATTCTCTGGTTAGGGGCTCAACTGTAGGGTTTTCCCTACGACTTTGAGGTCTGGCTCGTCCTGATCCTAGACGATATGTGCGACGTTGTACAGGCGATCTAGCACTGTCTAGCAGCGACGCTCCATCTATAAGATCTATAGATGAAAGTTCGGGAGAAAATAAGAATGTTAAATCTTATCAATTTACTGAAAAAGGTAAAGAAAGTAAAGAGCAAATGTTAAACCCACCAAAATCCGTCTGCGTGAGCCTGATGTCCTCAAATTCAAGAGGAATCACTTGAAGAATGAAAAAGGATATTCATTGTTGAAAACAAACAACAACAAAAAATAGTAGTAAAATAAATTAAAAGATGTTAAAAAACTTACCGGGATAATTGGTAAATTCCTCGTCAGAAGGAATAGAAGTAGGCTGAACCACCGATGAAATGTTATTTTCTAAAAATACATTTAGTACTTTAGTTTACTTCTTCTGTTTTGTCTGTTTTCGTAGAATGCGAAATTTGAAGAAGTAGTTAAAGTTTTCCCATACCGCGCTCCATCATGTCCTCGTGTTTCAACTGACTCAGCCGTCTGACTCTCTGAGGGCTCTGAGCCACGCTTTTACTGTCTTTTCAGATCAACCAATTGGAGGGTTAGCCCCCGCCTTTTCAGATCAACCATTTGGGGGGTTAGCTCCCGCCTTTTCAGATCAACCATCTGAAGGGTTAGCCTCACACCTCAATGTCTGCATCAACTCTTTGATTACAGCAACAGCCGATGGTTTAGAAAGTTAAGTTTTGGGATCTGAAACATAGACTAAGGATGCAGAAGGACATTTTAAAGCCATCAACCGTCAATGGTTTAGAAAGTTAAGTTTTAGGAACCTGAAACATAGACTAGGGATGCAGAAGGACATTTTTAAAGCCACCAACCGTCAATGGTTTTGAAAGTTAAGTTCTGGGACCTGAAACATAGACTAAGGATGCAGAAGGACATTTTTAAGACTGTAGAGAGCGACAATGTGCCTTCTGCTGTTGTAATTTAGGAGATGAGTATACTGAAATAAAACAGAGAGGAAACACAGTAATTACATATACTAACACAGAGCGAATGATAAGAAATGCAGCACAGGAGCCTGTGAGAAAAGGAGGGGGAAAAAGACATCACATCTGAGGAGTTTGAGTCTGTTTGAGTCTTTGTTTGCTGCTTGATTTACTTTTTTTAGCCACTGATGTTGTACCCGTAGAAAAAAACTAGCTGAGCAGAGTTACTTATTCTTTTTTTTATTTAACAGAACAACAGAAAAAACATTTGATTCACTGTTCAATCTCTCTATCGTGGGGGAACAGGAGGTAGCAAAAACATGTGAAACTCGGCATACCAGACCTCATGTCTGTTTCCCCTCAAGACACAGGGGGGAGTTGCTGTGGGACACGAAGACATCAGACGGTAACAAAAAGGTGTGAAACCAGATTTTAATATGCTTTGTTCTCCTATAACCCAGCAGACACAAGCCATAGGAAGGGACACAAAGCCAGCAGGGGGTTGCAGAAAGGTGAGAAAGTTGTCGTACCAGACATCACCTCTGTTTACCCACAGGACAGCAAGATGGTTTTTGAGCTGCACGCAGTCGCTTTATAGGAATCGTACAGTGATTTCCACACCTCCTTTCTCCCTTTGGTTGTTTCTCTTTGTTATCCTAACTGACGCAGCAGACAACAGCAGGTCGCAGAAAGGCGTGAAACATGTCATAACATGCCTCACCTCTGTTTTCCCACAAGACACAGGAAGGTCACCACGGGTCAGCGGTGTGTATGTGTGTGTGTGTGTGTGTGTGTGTGTGTGTGTGTGTGTGTGTGTGTGTGTTTGTTATTGACCCCCAGCGGGGTGGGTTATTCACACCTACGGCTTCCTTCCAGTACAGGGACAGCTGTCAGGGGGCGGGGACTTAGAGGGGGAGCTCCCTCCCGGAAGGGGAGGGGCTAGGGGGGACAGCTGTCAGGGGGCGGGGACTTAGAGGAGGAGCTCCCTCCCGGAAGGGGAGGGGCTAGGGGGGACTTCCTTCCGGTACAGGGACAGCTGCCAGGGGGCGGGGACTTAGAGGAGGAGCTCCCTCCCGGAAGGGGAGGGGCTAGGGGGGACTTCCTTCCGGTACAGCGACAGCTGTCAGGGGGCGGGGCTTAGGGGCAATAAAACTGTCACTTTGAGTTTGATGACAAGTGTGAAGTATATCTCTCTGAGGGTCATAATTGATTGATATAATATTTTCAATGTCAGGGGTTATTTTAATTCCTAGGTATGTAAATCCTTCTGGGGCAGTAGCAAACTGTGTATGGCGCGGGGGGGATTCCCTTTCTTCTCTATTCAGTAATAATAAGGCACTTTTGGTGTTGTTGACTTTATAGCCAGAGAACTAGCCAAATTCCTTCAGAAGCTGGCAAAGCGCATTGATTGAGGTTCCCAGGTTTGTTAAAAACACGACAATATCGTCTGCGAATAGAGACAAACGATGCTCGGTCTTACCTATAGTCATACCTGTGATTTCAGCTGACTGACGAATAGACATGGCCAAAGGTTCAATGGCAAATAAGAACAATAGAGGGGACATGGGACAGCCCTGCCGTGTAGATCTATAAAGATTGAAGGGCTTTGAAAATTGGCTATTCGTTTTAATTTCTGCTAATGGTTCAGTGTACAATAATTGGATCCATTTGAGCCATGTTTCCCCTAAACCAAATCTTCTAAGTACATTAGAAAGGTATGTCCATTCAATCCTGTCAAATGCCTTTTCAGCATCCAGTGATAGGACTGCATGGTCCCTGGCATTTTTTTTCCCATATAAAATATTTAAAAGCCTGCGTGTGTTATGGAATGCCTGTCTGCCCTGTACAAACCCGTTTTGATCATTAGCAATCAGGTTGGGAATGATAGTTTCTATCCGCCTAGCCAGCGCCTTGCATAATATTTTGGCATCACAAGACATTAACGATATAGGACGGTACGATGTCCTTTCCAGAGGGGGTTTGCCTGGTTTTAACAGAAGGGAAATTGTTGCAGATCTTAAGGATAGAGGTAGTATTCCTTTTTCAAATGATTCATTAAACATCTCAAGGAGATGTGGTAACAATTTTCCTGAGAACTTCTTATATATTTCTATGGGTATGCCATCTGGCCCGGGAGCTTTTCCACTGCTCATATTCTTTAATGCATCCGATAATTCTACAATACTTAGATTTTTGTTAAGATTTGTCTTGGCCTCCTCAGTTAGCGTTGGGAATTGAAGCTGATCTAAAAATTCATTCTCTTTTTGTGAGCCCCCTGTATATTCAGATTTATATAGATCTTCATAATATTTTTTAAAGGCAGTATTTATTTCAACTGGATCTACTAGTTCTTTCCCATCCTCTAATATAATGGAGTTAATAGCTCTATCTGTTTGAATTTTTTTAATTCTCCATGCTAACAATTTTCCAGCTTTTTCTCCCTGATCATAATATGATTGTCTTAACCATAACAAATTTGATGCTATTTTATTTGTAGTTAATTCATTGTATTGGGCTTTCAGTTGGAGAAGTTCCTGCTGTTTACCTGGAGCATCGCTGTTATAAAGCTCCTGTTCTAAATTCCTTACTTTTTGTTCCAGGGTGCTTAGTTGTGCGTAATATACCTTGGATTTGTATTTTGTATAGCTTATTATCTCACCCCTTAAATATGCTTTGAAAGCCTCCCATTTTATTGAAGCGCTAGTTTGATTTGTGTTCAAAGAGAAGTATTCATCTATTTTCCCATCCAGAAATTTCACAAAATCAGGGTATTGGAGCCAACTAGATTGAAAGCGAAATCTGGGAGGTGAGGGGGCTATACTAGGCACTTGCATTAGTAAGGAGATCGGAGCGTGGTCGGATAACAGTATGCTATCATACCAGCATTTCTCAACTTTTGATAGTAGACCATTAGAGATTAAGAAGTAATCTATTCTGGAGTACGTTTTAAATGTATTTGAAAAACATGAATAGTCCTTTTTGTTAGGATTAAGATATCTCCAAATATCAGTCAGGTTCAAATCTACCATGAATTTTTTAATAATCTTTCTTGTTTGTTGATGGGAAGTGTCGATGCCAGTGGATCGATCCTGTGCTGGGTCTAGGACACAATTGAAATCACCGCCTATTATGTATTGGCCAGGGTAGGATGATAAAGAAAGAAAGAGGTTTTGGTAAAAGGAGGGATCATCCCCATTAGGAGCATATACACTTATCAAGTTGATCTGTGTAGACATTATAGTACCATTAAGTATGACATATCTCCCTGATGGGTCTTGTTATAAAAATTAGGGTTACACAGTTAGTTGGATGTTTTAACTTATACAATGTTTGTTCCTATTTATTATATGTCCTTAGGGCACTTCCCTTTATTGCTGTTTTCCTGAGACTGGCAGGGTAAGGTAAAGTTCAGGTTAATGTATAAATAGAGGGATTTGAGAACAAAATGAGGCCTAGGGACAGGTCAGAGAGGTGACATCAAGATTGGGGACATACTGGCTACTCATTAGGTAATATGTTGAAGAAAGCTGTTTAAATGCATAGTATGCAAATTGACTGTTAACAATTCACAGGGGTTGAGACAGCCCATCTTCAGGAAAATGTATAAGAACCAACTGTTAACGCTCCTCTGGGAGCCTTTTTCTCTGTAACCCCTTTAGGGGGTTGCACTGTGAAACGCTCCTTCTTGTACAAGAATAATAAATTCAACTTAAACTTTGATGCTTTGAATCCGATCCTCTTTATTTAAGGGTTTCTCTTTAAAAAATTCCCGTAACATCTGGCACCCAACGTGGGGCCCCAATATCTGTTCTCCTCTGGAAGCGACGGCACTGGAAAAAACCTGCAGGTATATTGACTGAAAACCGCCACAAGGTTTTTAAAAACCTTGTTTTGGCGTGATCCAGGACCAGCTGAGAGAGGAGGCAGTGACGGGGCCAACCACACAAAAAAGAAAAAAGGAGACGAACCCACAGGATTAGGAAACAAAAGAGTAAGTTGAATTTTGATTATTGGCCAGAGACCTCAGTTCATTTGGGAACTTGGGGGAGAGCCTCAGTTCATTTGGGAACTTGGGGGAGAGCCTCAGTTCATTTGGGAACTTGGGGGAAGAGAGCCTCAGTTCATTTGGGAACTTGGGGGAGAGCCTCAGTTCATTTGGGAACTTGGGGGAAGAGCCTCAGTCAGGGACTAGGGGGTAATGTCTTTGGAACGACAATTGGAAAACTTGATCCTTCAGGCCTGAGTAAACAAAAAAGACGTCAGAGAAGTCAGGGACTTCGTCAGTATAGTGTTGCTTGTAAGTTACATACTTAAGGTAATACTGGGATTCTAGGACTCCGGGGAGAAGAAAACAAAAAAGGAAAGCATGCTTTAGTGTTTTGTTCATATAAGCTAGATATTTAAGGTAAGACTGGAAACATTGAAACGAGGTCTTAAACTTAAATAATTAAAATTGAATTTAAATTATTAGTGGGGCGGTTGTGGCTTGGAGGTAGAGCGGGTCATCCACTAAGCAGAAAATTAGTGGTCCGATCCCTGGCTCCTCCAGTCTGCATTTCGAAGTGTCCTTGGGCAAGATACTGAACCCCAAATTGCTCCCGAAGGCTTTGCCATCGGTGTGTAAATGTGTATGAATGTTTAAAACTGATGAGCAAATGGCCAATGCCATCAGTGTGTGAATGGGTGAATGAGATATGTAATGTAAAGTGCTTTGAGTGGTCAGAAGACTAGAAAGGTGTTTTATATTTACAGTCCATTTACCATTTAAACCCCGCAAAAATAATAATAATAATAATAATAGAAATAATAATAATAATAATAATAAGAGAAGTAAAATAATCCTATCATTTGTAAAAAGATTAAGTTGAAAAAATAAAATAAATAAATAAAAACCCAAAATGGGTAATAGAGTTATAAAATAGTCGTAAAATAGAACGATATAGTGGTGATGCCAAACGTATGGAAAAGTTAAAATCCTGATAATGTTAAATATCTTCAGAGATAGCAGAAAAAGTATGATTTTGTAGGACGATTGGATGTGTAAGAAGGTGAAGAGTTGGTGAAAGCTATTAGTGAGAAGGAGAAAAGGTAAGTCAAGGAAAGTAGGACTGCTACAGGCCAAGTTGTGGCTGATAAAAGCTAGGGCCAGACAAGCCAGTATTCAGAGAAAGAAAATAGAAGGACAAGAGAAAGTTGCTAAAAGAGAAGAAAATGTATGTGAACAGAAAGAAGCTCAACAGAGCAGCGAAAAAACAAATAAACATATATCTTGTCTTGTTTTCTGGCCCGAGACCCTCAAGGTGATAACGAGTACGTGCCATATGGGCTCCGTTCGGATCCTCCGCCTTATCCCGCGCCTCAACCTCCTCCTGCACCACCAACTGCTCCGCCGCCTCCCGTCCACACACCACGAAAGGGAGAGATGCCTCCCCGTTGGCAATCTCCTCCAGAGACAAGATGCGGTACAGTATATACAAATGCATTTTTATGTTATGATGGTAACACTGGTGAACTTTTTCTTCGAGATAATCAAGGAAGAGGGAGAGGACGTGGAGGTGGTGAGAACAGAAGAATGGACAATGATGTGTGCTACAATTGTGGAAAATTTGGACACTATGCAAGAGACTGCAGAGCTCCAAAGAGGAGAGGAAGGAGGGGAGGATTGAGAGCGGGAGGAGGCGAAGGAGCGGAGCATGGCCCGGGCAGGACAGGAGAGAAAAGGATCGCACCGCATGACTAACTCCAGAAGCAGGTCATGCAGACACACACGCACACACACACACACACACACACATACACGCACACAGATAGAGATAAATGACATTACAGACACAAGCACAGCAACAGATGATGAGGCAGAGGTAGATGAGATTCTATCGTTACAAACAGCTGAGATTTAACTATCACAGGAAGGAGCTGAACCACAGACAAAAACAAACAAACAAATGATGTCTTTTTTGGGAATGACTAACTTCTGTAGAGCATGGATTGCAAATTATGCTGAAGTCACACATCCACTTCAAATGCTTATATATGATCAACCTATGGCAGCTAATGATGTGATCACATGGACTCCGGAGGGAGAACATGCGTTTGTGCAAGTAAAACAATTACTAGTAAGTTCAGGAGTTTTGGCACTCCCAGATTATAAGAAACCATTTATACAAATGTGTGATGCTAGAAGTGGATTTATGACCAGTGTGCTAACCCAACCTTTTGGAGGAAAACTTAGACCCGTAGCATATTACTCGTCTAAATTAGATCCAATAGCCAGAGCAATGCCGCAGTGTTTGCAAGCTGTACAGGCCGCAGCATTAGCAATACAGAGTTCAGCTACAATTGTCTTGTTTCATCCTTTAACATTAAAGGTGTCACATGCTGTAGACACTCTACTGACACAGTCAAAAATATCCTTCAAGTCTCCAGCTAGACATCTAACTTGCATGACTATCCTACTCTCTCAGCCTCATCTAACTATTGAAAGGTGTACAATTTTGAATCCAGCAACGTTACTACCAAACGAAACAGAAGGTGTTAAACATGATTGTGTAGCTGAAACCACAGAAAAAGTGTTGCCAAGAGCAGATTTAACTGATGTGGCATTACAAAATCCGGATGTAGTGATGTTTGTAGATGGATCATGTAAAAAGAACCCAGATGGGATAAACAGTGGTGGATATGCAGTGGTAACAATAGACAAAGTGTTAAAGTCTAGAGCACTTGCACCCCACCTCTCAGCTCAAGCAGCAGAACTGATTGCACTAACTGAAGCATGTAAATTAGGAGCAGGAAAAAGAATAACTGTCTATACTGATAGTGCATATGCTTTTAACACCCTACATGTTTTTGCACAACAGTGGAAAAATAGAGGTATGATTACATCGACAGGTAAATCGATTCTACATACAAATCTGATTTTAGCCTTATTAAAAGCTGCACAACTGCCACTTCAGATAGCAGTATGTAAGTGTGCAGCCCACACAACAGGTACAGATTTGGTTTCACAAGGAAATCGGAAAGCAGATGAGGAAGCAAAGATAGCTGCTGCTAGACAAGATTACCAAGACATATACATGGCTGAAGAGATCACACACATTGACCATGACATCTTAAAAGACATGCAACAAAGCTCACCTGAATCAGAAAAACGATCTTGGATGAACAGGGGGGCGACATTATCTGATAATGAGTTATGGAAATGACCAGAGGGCAAGTACATACTTCCAAAGAATGTATTTCGATTTGCAGCAGTATTGACGCATGGATTAACACATGCATCAACAGGGGGGATGTATGAGCTAATAAACAAAATATATACAGAATATGGATTCCAAAATTATGCAAAAAAAATTTTGTGCATCATGTCCAGTGTGTGGAAAGCAGAATGTCAAAGGCAGATTAAGACCAAGACCAGGTAAAATGCCTAATGCTCAGTATCCATTCCATACGATATGCATGGATTTCATGGAATTAAATAAATGTGAAAATAAGAAGTATTGTCTAGTGATCATAGACTTATACTCAAAATGGATTGAAGTTATTCCAACCACACGAAATGATGCAATAACAGTAGCTAAAGCTTTAGCAACACATATTGCACCAAGATTTGGATTTCCAGAAATCATATACAGTGATAATGGACCGCATTTCAGAAATGATGTAATTGCTAAATTGAGTGAACTGTTTTCCATTAAAATGAAATATCATTGTTCTTATCATCCACAATCAGCAGTACTAGTGGAAAGAGCGAATGGTACAATCAAGGCTAAACTTAGGAAAGCCATGGATGAGACAGGAAAAGGATGGGTAACCTGTTTGCCAGCAGTAATGCTGAGTCTTCACATACGACCTAATATTACAGGACTGTACCACTCTCAAGTATTTCTTTCCAGCTGTTCCCACTGAGATTATTCCACCATGGTTCACACCATACGAGGGGAATTACACCTGCCTGTTGAGAAAACAGGGAATAAGTGGAGGCCGAGACACAGGATCCCTGACAGGGTGTGGTACTATAATAACGGTAGGAGAAAATCCCTATGGGATCACTGATGAGTTGGTGACTACACACGACTATGCATGAGCAGATATATGGTGGTATTGTGGCGGACAGAGATTAAGACCTAGGTTGCCTAAACTCTGGTATGGTACCTGCGCTTTGATTCACTTAATGATGCCTACATACTTGCTTCCTATGAGTCCACAGTTTCCTAAACTAAATACAGAGGATATGCACAGGGTTAAACGTGATAAGTTGATACCCACCTCATTTGATTCTAGAGTTTATTTAGATTCAATTGGTGTTCCCAGAGGGGTCCCAAATGAGTTTAAAGCTAGAAACCAGGTGGCAGCAGGTTTTGAATCATTCTTTACCTGGTGGGTGACAATAAATAGAAATGTGGATTGGATAAATTACATCTATTATAACAAACAACGCTTTATTAATTATACTTGTGATGGATTTAGAGGAATCCACGAACAATTAGATAAAACTAGTTTAATGGCCTGGCAGAACAGATTAGCTTTAGATATGCTACTAGCTGAAAAAGGAGGTGTGTGTAAATTATTTGGAAATCTATGTTGTACCTTCATCCCAAATAACACAGCACCTGACGGCAGCATCACAAAGGCACTAGAAGGACTGACGTCATTGTCAGACGAGCTGGCAGACAACTCAGGTATAACAGATCCAATCACAAAATGGATGGAAAGCATATTTAGGAGATGGGGAAACATCCTAAAGGTACTGATAATGTCTGTAGGAATTGCAATTGCTGTCCTAATCACCTGTAGTATCCCATGTATGAGAGAATTGATACAAAGATTGATTACTACCACACTAACGAAACAACAATTGTTCTATCAGCCTGTCTCCACAGTTGATGAGTTCGAGAGGCATGAGTTGACTGAAGGACAAGGTGTGGGTAGATACGAGAATAAGAACGAGTATGAAGAATGGGTCCAGTTCAGCGAGTAGAGGAGGCAATCTACGCGCCCATGAGGGGAGAAACACCTACTGAAAATGACACACTATTTAGTTTTTGTTTCACAGCACAAAAGTGTTCTGATGTAATGTATGCTTAAGAGAAAAAGACTGATGGCAAATTGTATATACATTTAAGGTTTTTTTTTTTTCTCGTCTCAGGGACAGCACCCGTAGGCAGGGAAAGAAGGTCCGATGAGTCGATCAGCCTGTTTTTATTTATTTTTTATTAGATTCATAAATGTACCTATACATTTGCTGTTATTAGAATAAATATTTTCTGCATTGATATTTTACATCTATTTGAGTGATTAAGCATACTGAAGTTATTGTAATGGTTATTAATATAAATTATTGAGAATTTTCCTGTCTAGAAAGCAACAGTATGAAATAATATGAATGTTAAAGAACTGCCAGACAGGTTTTTCGTTCCCATATTATCTATGATTATTTGTACCAACCACTGAACACTGATTAATTTTTATTCTTGTGATTTTGTTTTGTACCTTTTTGAAATAGTACAAACAGGGGGGAAATGTTATAAAAATTAGGGTTACACAGTTAGTTGGATGTTTTAACTTATACAATGTTTGTTCCTATTTATTATATGTCCTTAGGGCACTTCCCTTTATTGCTGTTTTCCTGAGACTGGCAGGGTAAGGTAAAGTTCAGGTTAATGTATAAATAGAGGGATTTGAGAACAAAATGAGGCCTAGGGACAGGTCAGAGAGGTGACATCAAGATTGGGGACATACTGGCTACTCATTAGGTAATATGTTGAAGAAAGCTGTTTAAATGCATAGTATGCAAATTGACTGTTAACAATTCACAGGGGTTGAGACAGCCCATCTTCAGGAAAATGTATAAGAACCAACTGTTAACGCTCCTCTGGGAGCCTTTTTCTCTGTAACCCCTTTAGGGGGTTGCACTGTGAAACGCTCCTTCTTGTACAAGAATAATAAATTCAACTTAAACTTTGATGCTTTGAATCCGATCCTCTTTATTTAAGGGTTTCTCTTTAAAAAATTCCCGTAACAGGTCTATATATTTGTTTTTTAATTGAAAGGGGATAGATTTATGAATTAATATCATGACCCCCCTAGCATGGGAAGTAAAGGAAGCTGAGTGAACCTGCCCTGGCCACCTCCTCTCCACTCTGCTAATATCATTTTGTACCAAGTGAGTTTCCTGAAGAAAGATGATATTGGATTTGGTTTGCTTAATCCTACTTAGTACTTGTTTAAGTTTTACCAGTTTATTCAAACCTCTTGTATTCCAGCTAGAGATTTTTAATTCTGACCTGTTAATCACGGGGATGTACAATGACTTAACTTATAGGATGGACTCCGCACATAGCTGTCACTTGTTTTGTAAATGTGCCAAAGGATGGTATGACCTACATAATAAAAATGAAACGTAAAAGTAACACTCCGAGATCTTAACCCCTCCCAAGAACCCCTCCTGCACTTCCCCAAACGAAGCACACACAAGTAACCCAAATAGTTATAAACTCTGGTTATGTAGAACGTTAGATCCACACCATGAGGAGCAACGTGATACACATACTGAAACATAGTTTTAGCTAACTTACTTTGAAATCAACTCGGCTGAGCTCGATCTTCAGTGAATCAAAGGTTGGAAAAGAAAATAAGAAGCACACCGGCAACCTTAACGGTACCTCGTTATAATAATAACAGAAAAAAAAGTGTTCAGTATATATCCATTTCAGGTCTCAGGTCGTGGGGAGGCTCGTGGAGAAGTTTGTATTTTGCGGAGAAAGTCTTCTGCCTCCTTAACGGACTTGAAAATCAGACGCTCCGCGTTGTGAGTGACCACCAGGTGGGCTGGGTACAGCAGCCCGTAGCGGATATCCATAGCTCGAAAACGGGCCTTAACTCCGTCGAATTGCCGCTGACGCTGGCGGGTTTCAGCTGACAGGTCCGGGAAGAAGCTGACTCGTTGATTTCCGTACCGCACTTCCTTCTGCTTCCTGGCTGCTCTCAGTGTGTTTTCACGGTCTTTATAGTTCAGAAATTTCATGACGATCGGTCTAGGTGCTGAGGACCGGCCTGAGTTGACTTGGCCCACCCGGTGTGCTCGTTCAATGACTGGGGTGGAAGCGAGATCGTCACCAAAAACCAGTTTTCCAAAAAGCTGCACATATCTGAGCCCTCGGTTTTTTCAGGGAGTCCAATTAGTCTCAGGTTCGAGCGTCTCCCTCGGTCCTCCTGCTCCTGGATTTTATTCCTTAATATCTCCACTGTCCCCTCTAGCTGCCCGACTTTTTGTTGGAGGGTGGTCAAATCTTCCTCTGCCTGCGAGATTCTCTCCTCCGTTTCTCCAATTCTCCTTGAATGCGACAATACTTCTGCTTTAATCCCATTAATTGCATCCAGCATCTCCTCTTCCTTTAGTGAGCGAATAGCATCCAGTATAACACTGTTGGACGGCACGCTATCGTTAGCTTCGCCTTCATTATCGTTAGCCTTCTCCGTGGCGATATTAGCCGTGTTGTTTTGCGGCCCCTTAGTTGGTTGTTGTCCAAGTTTAGAATTTTTCGGTGGCATAGTGATACTACATACTTTCCCACACCCAAAACTGATAGTATTGTCCGAGCCTCAGTAGAGTTATCAGTATTTTTTCAGAAAGTTAGCAACGAGCCGAGTTACTGCGACTTGTCAGCTGCGCTCCATAACCGGAACTCCCAATTTCAATTTATTAACTTGATTACAGATTTTGATTGGGAGTCATCAGCCTGAAGGTTTGTGGAGACTCTGACAGAGAATTATCATGGATGTAACGTACTTAACACACTCTAAAAATCTCCGGGACGGGATCACGTGTGCACGTTAAGTTAACGGCCAACTTAGCTACATTTATCTAGTATAGCGACAAAGAATACATTTGAGGTATTAGTACTGTAGTATTTCTACTTTATATTACTTAATACTTCTCCACAACAACTCCATATTAAACAGTACAGATTTTACATATAAAACATATGTAAATTAAGATACAGTAAAACATAATAATGTCACTTATATAATATGGTGTATTATGAGTACTTTTATTAAGTAAAACATTTGAATACCTTGTCAACCTCTTAATTATTTATCCATCATAAATCAAGTGAGTAAATTATGACCTATAGTCTATTATTGTCAGCATCAAAAGAGAAGAAGTGTCAACTTAGTGCTATCTAAGGATAAAGACATTTTTGTAAATATTTGCATACTTTTTGTTGTTGCTGGAGTTTTTACATTTGATTTTTGACTTGAAGTAGCTGTTCAGTGTTGTACTAGCTTCTCCAGACTCAGGATTTCATTGGTTTCATTTTATTGGATTTTATTCAATAATAAATTAATTCATTAATATGAACTAGTTCCGTTTGGCT
This sequence comes from Collichthys lucidus, assembly GCA_004119915.2. Classification (NCBI taxonomy): domain Eukaryota; kingdom Metazoa; phylum Chordata; class Actinopteri; family Sciaenidae; genus Collichthys; species Collichthys lucidus. The sequence goes on along the minus strand of CM014099.1, from coordinate 28,680,047 downwards.
GATACAGCTGCCAGCAATCAATGGTTGCCCCCAAAAATCCTGTTTGGAGCATTTTTAATATTAACCATCAAATATTCAGCCAAGCCATAGTATACATGCTATTATATATTTGAAAATGTATGTAAGGAAATCTGCAGGATTTACTGAGAAGGCTGGGAGGTGTGGTCCTCACCCAAACAGACTTTGCGAATATTAGCTACCTAAGTTAACTATATACTGTCTGGTCTGAGTCTTGACTTGGTCCCAACCCCTCAGTCTTGGTCTTGTGTCAGTACACTCTGGTCTTGTTATAGTTTAGCTGGTCTTGACTACAAGAGTGCCTGCAGCTATGAGACACTTTTACTTGTGAAATGTAAAACTGAGACTCCATGCATTGATACGGTTTCATATTTATTATTTATTTACAGTTTGTACATTCCATCCACATTGGCATTGATTTAGAAAGCAAGAAACAAGTACAAATGCAGTATATACATACCAGTATACATATATTTATAAAATACAATAGATTTTTTTTCCACACAAGTATATTGCATTATTTTTAATTGAAGTTATGGTTAAGAAGCCTTTTTACGCAAGCTACACTTAGACTGTTTAGACAGAAAATATGCTGTGCATAAGCAGTGAATTTCTGTCATAGATAGGGAGTCAAGCCTACAGTAGCTACAATATTTAGATCCCCCATGTTAGAAAAATAGTCCCATGTTTGCGCAGAGTTCCCTACAGAAATGGGTTGCAATTACAGAAGGCTTGCATCAACAGCACAGGCATCAGAGAAACAAGCAAAAACACACAACAGTGATACCATGGTTATGTACAGAATTCTTTTTTCTTTTCTTTTTTGTATGTTTATGACAAATTATTATATGCCTGCCTAAAGTGATGCAATTATGATGGCTGTTCATCTCCCACCCTTAAATATTGAGTTAATAAATTATGTCTAAAACAACAACAACAGTGTATATATTTTGTATTGTTGGAGCCATTTATTCTCTATATTTTATAACGTTCAAATTCAAATCTTCAAATTAAACAGGTAAAGATGCCATCAAATATATTGTAATTGTAACTAATTAGTCATATATTTTTGTACTTTAGCTGCATTGTTGTAACACAACAGGACATATAAATATATACAGTAAATATATACACACTTATATACATCAGATTTTTGGAGCCAACATCATGCCAGGCTTGTCAGTGTAACAGGGGTTACATCAGTCAGCCCAAAATGAGAGCTGTGGTCTCATAAATGTAGTGCCGTCTGCCATTACAAATAATGTCATCCCAGGAGTTCAACCAGTCCTCCACTCCAATGCGTGGTGGTGGAACGATGGCAACACAGTCCTGTCCTGCCTGGCTTGTATCTCAGGCGGCCATAGCGTTATTTGGCTCCTGATCCATCCAATAAATGACATTCCACTTGATTGTGTCGCCATTGACCCAGAAGAAGGTGCCCTTCTTGACCATATCTTGCAATCCAATCCATGCTGAATGAAAATCTTTGGCTAGGATTCTGCTGTACATACTGAAAAGTCATGTTGGTCAAGAATGCCTGGTCTTCTTTATTCCAAACCATAGCCAGGTCACCCCCATAGTCAAGACACTCTATGCGAGCATTTTCCCACTTCTTTGGTTCGTGGGACAGGATGAAGCAGCGTGAAGTGTGCTCAGTCCATCCAGGCGGGCAGCGTGAACACTGCAGGCTGTCTCTGTTGCAGAATCTCCAAATGAAGCCCATTTTGTTCGAGAACAAGATTGAAAGCTAGTGTTCATTAGCTGCTTTCAGCTGCATGGAGTTTAGCTGTTCATTCAATAGCAGCTGGTGCAACTGTTTGCTCTCTGCGCCTTGGCGGGTGATAATTTAGAAACATGTTAAGCTTTTGGTTCTCCACATCCAGTTGTCTCTTTTCTTGAATCGTGTTCTCCAAGTGCAGGTTCAGCTGTGTATTTTCTTGGGAGGTCTTCTTCAAGAGCAGGTTCAGCTGTTTATTTTCTTGGGAGGTCTTCTTCAAGAGCAGGTTCAGCTGTTTATTTTCTTGCAATGTGTTCTTCAAGAGTAGGTTCAGTTGTGCATTTTCTTGAGACATATCCTTCAAGTTCAGATTCAGCTGTGTATTTTCTTCGGAGGCCTTATTTAAGAGCAGTACCTCAGCACAGGATCAGGATCTCGTCACGGTATCTCTGTGCATTCACAATGCCATCAATAAAATGCACCTGTGTTTGTTGTCCATAACATATGCCTGCCCATACCATAACCCCACCGCCACCATGGGCCACTCGATCCACAACATTTACATCAGAAAACCGTTCACCCAGGAACCTTTGATGTCTTATGCTGTAATATTTATTGACACTTGGCTAAGGAGAATTAGAGACACTCTCAAAGTTCATCAAAAGTGTCTGAGTCGGTTACACATTCTGCCCAACTCATCTTGGTGGATAGACTTTAAACCCAAAGATAACACCATAAATACTATACACCCAGAATTGTTATTGTCAGCATATTCTAGTCTGGAGACACAGATGTCTGTTTACGCACATTGGAACAGTCAACGGCAAGCTACCTATTATGACTAGGAAGGCAGAAATAGGTCTCTTTAACCCTGGCCACCACAGTGTTATAATAGACTGATAGAGTTCACTTAAAAACTTTTATTTATATCAGCAACACCCCCTCCACTGCCTGAAAGCGGGGTTGGTGAGGAAGGTAAAATTTGGTTGGATTCCTTCAATGAGAGGGCAAATCTAATTATTTATGTGTGATGGCATTGCGTTTCATTGATTAATTGACGTATCAATACCGATTGTGTAGGTTGGGTACGGAGACAGGGACCCCCCGGGAGGGGGCGGAGTTATAACAAGGTGTAGAAATTGTCCCTAAAATAAAAACTGCAGGTTTGGAAGAAACTTTTATTGTTTCCGAGCTGCTGATACACAGTCTACAAATTACAACAAAAATGGCTACACTGACCAGAACTCTAACTAAAACTCTGCTACTCTCTCTGAAATTTACAAACACTAAACTAGAAAGAAAAACGCTTCACAAAAAATGGGAAGGAATAAACTAATAAAATTTATCAAACAAAAACACTCACTCAACAATGAGGAGGAAACAGAACTATCTATATCTATGACCTAATCTCCTAAACTGGCTAGACACAAAAACGATCCCGGAGGATGAAAAACGTTAACAAAAGGAAAGAAACAATCAAACAGAAAACGGTCCAGTAGGACGAAAACAGGCTACAAAAATACCATCTACACTTGAACTTATGGCTATGAAACTTACGAAACTTACAGGCTTGGAGTCAATGAAAAGGCTTGGGTGCGACGACAGAAAGTACGAAGACACTTCGGCACGAGACAAGGGGAAACACAGACTATATATACACACATGAGGGAAATGGGGATCAGGTGGAAACAATCAGGGCGGGGAAGACAATCAGACCGGTGACACATGAGGAAGGGCAAGTGACCTGAAACGAGAGGAGAGTTATCTTTCAAAATAAAACAGGAAATGTCAAGACATAACAAAAACCCAGCTTGACCTCACCACGGTGTGACAAAAACATCCTTACAACAGTCTTTTAGCATGTCAAAGAGGAGATTCAAATCATTTAGTCGTTTTGTCTACGTTTCGCTTCAGTTTAACTACTAACAAACAAAAACTTTAGCTCCTGATTCATCACCTGCCTGTCTTGGACTCCCTCGGTGTCAGTCATGTCTGTCTCTGGGTTTCCTCTTCAACTTTACTCCTAAAGCAGCTAAGTTTTTTTTTCAGTTGTGGAAATTTATTATTTTTTAACATGATAACGGGTGATGTTCGCTCTCGGGTTACCAGGGCAACGGGCAGGCCCGGTTTTAGCTATGGGCAATGTGGGTGACCGCCCAGGGCGCAGTCTCCGTGAGGGCGCAAATGTAACCAGAACCGGCGCAGCCCTGATGGCAGATCTGTGTTCTTTGTTTTGCAGCCTCTCTAAAGTGGCTGCCTGCTCTCTGCTGCCTGCGCCAATAAGGACTCATTAATCTTCCTTACAGCCTTCATTAAAGCTGCCACCGCTACACTCCCTCTCTCACGTCTCCTACAACACTTTCACTTAACACAATATTATTACTGGTTTTGTGTACCTCGTGTACATTATCTCTTAGTTCTGTGCATGTGGTCTTATCCATATTTAGAACTCTGATCTTTGAGGAGGTTTTAGATCGTTTAGATGTCAAGAAATATATTTAATAATTCATTCATTCTGTAAAAAAACAAGTTCCAAAAAAGCTGAGTGAAAGAATCTTTTTTGGTATAATTCCTCCTCGCCTGCTGGGGCCTGACTCTCCATGAAAAAATGCTAAAAAAAAAAGTTTTCTTATATGTTTTATTCCCAGGGGAGGGATCCTCATTTTTTGGTGACCCCTGATCTTTCTGCCTGCAGCACCCACACACCAAAAATCTCAGGTACCTAATTTTAATAACTGCAAAGTTCAGACTAGAATAATAATGTTTATTCATAGTTTTGGGTATCGACTCTTTCCCATGTGCAAACACACACTGATTGTACTGTGTATGTATCCAAAGCCTGATATGTCTTCTTCCTCTGTATCATAGAGCTCCGTTGTTGTCCAAAAACTATTAAAACACATCAGTGAGTTACACTGTTGCACTGGGTGATATGTTCCTTCATTACTATGAACACAGTTTATTTTAACTCAGTCCCACAGACACTGACCTGCTGCTTCAAATGCTGACTGGAGCACCAAATGTGAATTGCTGAAAATAGTCCCTGATAGATGTTCTGTTTCCTCAAAAACTACCTTAAAATCAATAAAACAGGAAACCACAGAGAGAGCACTAGAGGAGAGATCTATAGCAGGCAGACCTACAAGAGATGTGTACTCAATAGACCAACATATAAATGACAGTCTGAACAATCAGGATGGTACAAATATAGACAGATTGTAAACACATATGAAGACTGGATCCAGAATGACAGTGAGAAACTGCAGGTGTTGCCATAGAGACAGGAGATGAGCCACAAGACCTTCTGTCCACCATGGAGACCTGGAAGAGGACAGACTACACAGACTCACAATCACAGAGAGGGGGAGAGACACAAGGACAACATGCACACAATGGAGAGAGAGCGAGAGAGAGAATGGATCTCCTGGAGGACACAGATCCAGATCCAAATGTCTGGAATGAGGCACTGACAGCCAAGAGAGAGAGACACACACATCCACAGACAGACACAACAGGTAAAACAATAAAGTTTACAGTATACTCACTGGCATGTTTGTCCTCCAACAGAGTCTGAAATCAGCAGGGAAGGGAATGATTCTCCCCTCGCTGGAAGGCTGACCACTTCAGCTGTTACAGGCTACAGTGTCTCTGTTGTTGTAGTACAATCATCAGTGGCAAGTTACTCTAAAAAAGTAACTAGTTACAGTTAACTAGTTACTTCTTCCAAAAAAGTAACTAACGTACATACTGAGTTACAAATTATAAAAGTAACTGGTTACTTTGGAAAGTAACTATTGCATTACTTTCAAGTAATTTTTTAAATGCTCAAATGTGTCAAAGAATTTGGACCCCACGCCTCTTTGACGGACTTAAAATACATGTGCGTGTTTAATTATTTATGATACATCTGAATATTATAATGAAATGGACACTTAAAACAATAAATCCACAGTACACAAATCTAAACTATTTTAAGGTTGCTGTGGGAAAGTGACAGTAGCATCCAATAAAATGTCATGGATTATTGTGACACCTGCCCAACTCCACCTCTGATTGGCTTACCATGGAATTTTACTCAATCTCAGCCAATTGTCACCAAATATGCGAGTGTCTCGTATCTTTGTAATTTTTGCCGGTCGGCATAGAGATCTAGTTGGTCTGATGAAAAACAGCTGCCTTCAATCATAGTAATGTGCCACATTCTTTATTTTTATAATGATGAAAAGAGTAATCAATTAGATTACTCGTTACTAACGCCGTTATTCCCTTTGCTAACAATCATTTACAATTGTTTAATTCCATGGATGACCACATAGTGACAATACACATTTCTCAACAAATCCATTAAAGGACCAAAACCAACAACGTATTTTTTGACTTTCCATCCCTGTCTGTTGCTCTCAGCTCCAAGCCCACCGATTCCCTATAAATATACAGTCCCAGTAATTTCCTCATTTTTATCGAATGTTACTCAAAGAAGAGGGCATGGTGTATTTGTTGGGGACTATTTCCAGTGGTGGATTAATCCACATTTGGTGCTTAAGTGAGTATTTGGGACAGCAGGATGGTGTAGTAAATAAACATACATGTGTGTGTGTTCATAGTAATGAAGGAACATGACACCCAGTACAACAGTGTGGCTTATTGATGTGTTTTTAATAGTTTTTGGACAAAACTGGAGCTCTATGGCACAGAGGAAGAAGACATATCAGCCTTTGATACACACACTAGCATGCCACAGTGTCACTTTGGATCTGCAAATGTGATTTCTTGAGAACAAGAAATGTTTAAAAGATTCTTACATTCATACCATAAGTCCAGGGTTTATTTCAGTGAGAGTATAACACAAGATGAAGCATTGGATTTGTTGCCATGGTTACCTGCATTTTAATAGATGTTGTGCAGTGCACCTCCAAAACATGTTTAAGGTGTGTTTAACAGACACCAGCCAACCAGAATCCAGCATCCATGGTGTAAACAGTATATATCTATCAGTGTTATATAGGAATGGCAAGGTAATTTAACCAGGGTTTGGCCGTGGTGTGTGGTGGTCCTGTGTGAAGGGCTCTGTCTTGGACAGGTCTCTTGCTTTGTGCTGTATGAAGAGGGAGCGCTGTGTTCAGTTGGAATGACAGGCTGAGTGAAAACAGTGGTTTTCTGGAGTGGCTTCGACTCAAGAGGGTCATCCCTCCAAGTCAAACACTACAGCTCTCTCACAGCGATGCCACCATCATACTGCAGAGCTTCTGAGCCCATTTCAGCTCACTCATTTGGTTTTACTCAAGTACTTACTCAGAATGTCTGAACAATTTCATTCCATTGTAACTTCGAATGGCAGCTTATGACGACATTTAAATAATAGCCTCTAACAAATTAAGGCTGATCACTAATAACGGTTAGCCATATTGAAATCACCTGTGCTGTCATAGCACATATTCAGCACAGTGTACATTCTTTTTTTCTAATCAAATCCCATTTTGATCAGAGTTAAGCTCAGTATCAGCTCACCGCCTCCAGCTGCCAGCCAGATATATCCATCCATTCATCGGACCAGCCAGCTAGTCTAGGTACATCTGTACTGTCAATAAAACCAAGACTTCCTGTTAATAATTCCATTTATCATTCTCTGGTAACTAAAGGCTCATTTTAAAATATCTAACAGCAATACTGTTTTCATTTTTATTTTCCTTTGCTGAAATTTTGTTTGTCATTAAGTTTCTAAATGAATCAATGAAACATTTCGTGCAGATGTTTCACAGTAAGATCCTCCAGTGGCCCAAATGCTTAATTGCTTTCACTGAATATAGTTTTAAGAACAGAAAAGGAGAAAGAAGAAGAGAATATGTCTCTGATAAAAGCCTATTTCAAATAAAGGCTTGCTTCTCTCTGTGGTTATGAATTTATAGTCATTTAACAGTTATTATTTGGCTTTCACTGAGACTTTAATATGAATAAACATTTAGATGTAATGTTCACCATTAATCAGTGCACTGCTTTGAAACAGAGGAATCTGGTGAAGCATTAACCTCCTGCTGGGGTTCTAGGAATGTATAGTAGGCTGAACACCTGCATACGTGCAGCTCTAATCTGTTGGCTGTTCATACATCAAATAAATGAATATGTTCTCTCGGGTTATTTTGCTGTAATGAAGAGAGTAACAAAAAAGGCACACAGAGCGTCCAGAAGGTATTCGGTTATCAGATCTTTGTTGTTGCAGCATCTTGTGTGCATGGTAATAATGTGTTTACTTAGCAAACCGCAGTGCCTTCATCAGCACAGCCTGCTTGCTGTGCCGAGCAGCAGTAGAGCACCAGACCTCAGTAGGTGATGATGATATGCAGTGAATGTGTGTCTGATTAGAATCACCTCGGGAACTCACAGCAATGCATCGATGTGGAAGTTCTCCATCTGCTCCAATTACTCAACATAAGCTTTGAGAATGGCTTGTAAGAGAGTCATCTATACTCTGAAACCTTTAGCACCTTCACAATGTGTGCACACTCACTGGTGAAACTCACTACTGTCACAACTTTTGACTGTACTTCAGTCTTTTATGAAGAGACATTGAATGCATTTCAAAGATGCTTTGGTGAGCCAGGTTTTAGTGCAGGGCCTACTTTACTGTTACATTGAATGGTAATGGACAAATACAAGCCAGAGACCAGAATCAGTTTAAACTGTTTGTTGAACCGAAGGAGAGTGCAGTGGCAGGTCGGGCTCTTGCAGTTAGGAGATCCAGAATGGTGGTGGCTAAAAGTCCAGGAGGCAGTTACAGAGACAAGGCCGAGCTGGATCTGACAGTAAGTTTGCAGTAGCGTTGTTACCATGAGTGAGACTGGAAGATCTGGCAGAGTCTCTGAGGCTGAGGTGGAGGTCTTTTGATTGGATGATGAGGAACAGATGGTGAGGAGGTGAAAAGAAAAACTGGAGGCCACGCCCAGCAACACACGCAACACAGAGAGACAGATTCGGGGAAGATGAACGGGAAAACGCTCGGAAGGGATGAGGCAGAAGTCTCAATCATGACATTTGCTCTTTGGCCAGATGTCCATTATCATGTGTTCATGTGTTGAAGTGCCTGTGGAGTTTTCTGCAGGTCTTTGTGTGAAATCAAATCACTACACTACAAGTCCAGGTGACACTAGTTTCCACTGCAAGACTATTGGAAATTCTCTCCAGTTTAAGATTCCTCTTCAATCATCAGGCTGAATTTAGAATAATTGAATTTGAATTCACATCAAATAAAATAGGTTTCATGGAGTCAGTATTACAGCAGGACTGGCCACATGTCAGAGTGACACTGATACATGATCAGGATATAAAAAAGGAATGAGAAATTACATTAAATAAACAAAGCAGTGTGCGTATAGTGGAGTGAGGCCCACAATTAAATGACAGGTTTGATGGTTCATTACAACTTGGACTTTATGTTTATAGCTCTGTGTGGTCATTGGTTCTGTCAGAACCATCTGACAAAACCTGCAACCCGAAATCAATCTTTACAAAATATGAGATACAATAAAAGTAGAGAAAGTAAGAATAAAAGAAATTCTGCTTAAAGCTGTTGTACATATTCAGCATGTCAGTCAGGTGGTAAGTGGCTTTTATCCTGAGACAGGAAAAATGTAGTGAAACATAACATTTGAAATAAAAAGATTGCTTTGGAGTTCAGAGTGACTCTTCCCTTCTCCCTTCAATGAATAACATTTACCATCCTGAGTTATCTGAATATGTTCGTGTCTGCCAAATTCATTTCAAAGATTATGTGGGGCTTGGGAGAAGAAATGTGAAGTGTGGTGTAGTTGTCATCATCAAGAGTTTGCTTAGTTCTGTCACGTTCTGCATTCTGCTAACATTGGGAGGAGGACCCAAATGCAGACAACACATACAAGGGGAGCAGGTATGATAAAAAGGAAATGTACTTGAGGCAATAGGAAGACTAAGTCAAACAAATCCAGAGGGCGGTGGTGAACAGGTAACAGGATCAGATCATGCTAGAAAACAAAAAAACAAAGGCATGAGAATAATCAACAATGTGGCAACTGTGTGGGAAAAGGGGCTGCTGTATGTACTATAGGGCTAAAACTCAAACTCAAGCAGGCGATAAAAAACAGGCAGAAAAACAGTTACTGTAGGGCAGGAATCTGAAATGAAAGGAAGCTGAGAAGAAGTGAAGAGGTGTGAAAGTCTGAGTGTAATGCAGAGAGTGTAGCCGAAGGACTGAGATACCCTCAGCTCCAGAACTATTAAGTGGGCCTCTTTTGAGTTTTTTTTGTTGTTGTTGGTGTTGTTTTTATAGCAAATTATTATCGACTGGTCCAGGTTTAAAAACCTTCACAGCAATCAAAGTAAATGTTACAGAAATTGAGTTTGGGTCTAAATGACTTTTTCAGGTTTTGATGGACTAACTAACTCAAAGTGTTTCAGTTCAATCTGTACACAAAGATCACATCAGAAACAAGCACGGTCAACAAAAGACAAACCCAAACACCAGAGTGTGAGGCCTGAGTCAGCAGCTGTGTGTGGTGGTGGTGGTGGGCCTGAAATAATGCCGTCCTCATTGTTTTCTCTGTGAGGGGAATGGGGTGAGGTCAAAGTGCTTCACTGAGATCTGCACAATTACAGTCAGCTGTGGGGGCAACTTCTAATGAGGCAGCGTTTCCTCTCAGGCACATCATCAGACAGCCTAAGTGGACGCCGGATTAGAGACACAAGAGAGGGAAGTAGAGCGAGGAGCCGCCCTTGTACAACTACAGAGAATAAATCATTCTGTGTGGTTGAGGATTTTGTTTGACCTTTGTAACCATTGACTGTCTGTCCACTAATGAAGAGAGCAATAATAATCCTGAAGATCTCTCTCTTCAAGCGCGCCTCTGTGTGAATGTCGCCGTAATCACGTCTGTGACTGTTATTGACTCAAGAATATCAAGGATGCCAAGGAGTCAATCATTTCATTAGTTCTATGTTGCTTGTAACGGGCTAAACCACTTCATCCATCGTCCCCAGCCGCAGAGGGCTGAGGATATTTGCGTTGTTGTGTTGCTGCAGTGTTTCAGGAGGTTTGAAGTTGTTTTTTGCAGTGAAAATACCACCACATTTGACAACAATATCCTTGTCATCTTTTCCTAGCTTTTCTTGCTGGTGTGCACACATGATGATTAAGATTACACTGGGGAACACAATTTTTGTTGAGTTAGGTCTGACAGCTGTTTTTTTAACTTATTTTTAAGTGTGGAATCCAAAACTGATCTCATTTCTGTTACAAGGTACGGACACAGGACTGAACTGCAGGACTCGGGAGGCAGATACAGGAGGTAACCAGTATTTAATCACAATCGAAGGTTCGGTACACGGGAGATCAGTAAGTTAAGGCAGGCAAACAATCCAAAGGAGTAAACCAAAAACAGGCAAAGGTCAAAACCGAAAAGCACACTAGGAAAACGCTGGAAAGTAGGACACATGGTACACTAACAATCTGGCACTGGGGAAGGGGAAACAAAGGGTTTAAATACACAGGTGATTAGGGCGTGACAAACATTAAGCAGGAAACTGAGTGGCTGGAAGTGACACTATCACATCAAGTTTTTGAACTTTCTTAAAAATATATGAAAAATAAAATACTGTACTTAACAGATATGTGCTAGTTTTTACTAAACAAAAGTAACAGTCTGTGCAATGTTTTTTTTGATCTCGCCAAACCATGGTGATGCCAATTGTCAACTTTTCACATGTTACATTGGTCAACATCCCTGAACTCTCAACACACTGCTTGCACACTCTGTGAGAGCTCATGGCTTGTCTTGTTTTACTTTAAAATATGCAAAATATGCTTGTTTGACAAATGCACTGATGTTTGCCCTCTGACTTGGAATGGTGAAACTAGCACAAATATAGCAGAGAAGTAGAAGGAGCAGAACAAAGGAAATATATACCTATGTAAATAAAACACTAAGATGGAATAGTGACAAGCTTTTCATTCCTACTATGCTATAGCTTTCTGTTTGCAGATATTGATAGTACTGACCTATTGGGAGCTGCACACACCTCTCACCGCACTGTCTTAATTGTGACTGAACCAACAAGTTGCCACGTAGCTGTCCGATATAGCGAGTCCAATCGTAATCAGCTGGCAAGTCTTACTACAGCTGAAAAAAACCGACTGCAATTTTGGAATCAGCATGCCAATTTCAGTTTTAATCAGCATTAAAATCGATGTTTTTTTTTTTTTTGTTCCCCAGTGTTATGATTGATTATATGATTATCACTGTAATATCATTGCTAGTAATGTGTGACTGTCAGTTTCAGCTGGGGATGCGGAACATGCCCCTCCCAGTTTTATTTAGGTTCCCTCAATAAAATCCAGTTGTGACTAAAAACAAGGTTCACAGTGTGCATGGTTTTGGTGCTTTCAAATTCAAGGATCTGTTCCTGGACTTCCTGGTTTGTATTTTTATGTCTCAGCAGTACCTAACACCCCACCAACACAGGACCTTGCTTCAACACATGGCTGATTTTGGTCTGAATGCTTCTGACTCTACTAATGGTCGATCAGAACACAACAGACTGTTTCTCATAAAAGTCTGTGTCAAATAAAGACCTGCTGCCCCCCTCAGTTCTTGGAAATACTGACCCTGTGTTGCACATTTGTTCATGTGTTTTTATTCTCATTAGTCAGTGTAGAAAATGTTGAGTTATTTTCACTTCAACTTGACTGCACATTTAGATTATATGCCAGTGAACGCACACAGCAGCAGTGTGCATTGTGCTGTTTGCAGTGTGAAAAGGTGCAGAGTGGTTTATTTTGGAGTATGCTCAATCCAGTCTGTATAAGAATGCATCTTTTTAATTAGCTATTCCTGTAAGGTGGGCAGAGTTATACATATTCTAACCTTGTAATGATATAACAACGTTTTGCATTGAAGTCAATTATATCAGCACGATATATTTACATATATTTACTGTATATTATGATGTTTAGGGACACTATAGTGTGAGCCAATTATTGTTTGTAGCTCTAAACTCTACATATTTTATCAGCTGTTGTAAACAGTGGAAGCGCTGTGCACACAAAAACACAATTCAACCCCTGTGGCATCTCTCATTCTCCCAAAACCCGCAGTCAGGAACCCTGTGGAACCTCTGTGTGAAGATCTTCCCTTTCAGGCAAAGACATTTCCTTGAACAGGAACAGTCCTGAGAGTAAAATCTCTCCGTCATTAATGCATTTCTGAAACACACCTTTTCTTCGAGCACCTCATGTGCCAAATCATTCACCACTCTCCGCCCCTCCCTCATCAACTATTCTGTCCACAGTACTTGCTTTGCTGCTCTGGCCTTCAGGCATTGCTTCTCCTGCATGATTTATTGTCCTCCCTGGCTGCTCTCAACACTCAGTTCCTCGTTCCTCCACTCCCCCTCTCCCCTCTGGTCTCTCCTGACGTGAGGAATGAGTAAACTTCCAGCACTGGGACATCATTGTACAGTTTGCTGAAATGATAAAGCAGCCCGCTGTTTACTCCACTGACATGAAGGATACAAACAACATCTCATATGAGTTTTGGGTTTGTTTTGTAATTAACTTGTCATTGCAACTTTTTTTCGGGATCCACTTCGAGAAAAACCTCATACCCCATAATGATTCAACATTCACAGCAGAGACAACTGAATATTCTCCATAAATTCAGAGAATCTCAGAGTTACCGGTGAGACTTAAGATTTAAAGTTAGACTTTGTGACGGCACAAAAGGAGGAGAAAATAGCATAATGTTCCCAGGGAAGGAAGACAAATTAATTAGAGGAGCACCAACCTAGTTCAATAGCTTGGCTTGCCAGCATGTTTTAATCACTAACAGTATAATTAGGAAGGGGCACAGTGAGGCATGTGAGGGTTCTCCAGTAATAAGGGACGAGAGCAACTCTGAATTTCAATTACAGAAAACACTCTGAAGATACGCCCTTGGATAAGGTCTTTGATGCTTCATAGAAGCATATATACCGTTTCTCTAGTACTGCCTGGTGAAAAGGCTTCACTTTACAATATCCTTTTTCCCAGATGATGGATCAATAATAGCTATGCTTGGTTAGCCAGTGAGACCTGCCCAGCAGGTATGAATGCTGCAACAGCAATCAACTGCCCAGTAATAAAGAAACCTAGTTCCACAACACCCTACTAACTCTGTAATTTAGGGTTATTATACACCTGATATTAATCATCCAAAATATATTAGGAAATATTAGATTCAATCCGGATTTGATATTGTCAAATGTTGATATTGTCAATAAGTTTTTGCACATCCTCCTGATGTTGGGTTTGAAATGAACGTGATTATGACATTTATTGCACAATTAATTCTGTGAACCAATCATTAAAATTTCATGTCAGTCATGTTTTTCCACCATTCCAACAGTCACTCTGATCTTCAATTCATTATGTTAGATGTGAACATATTCTGTTCTGTTTTTGTAAAAGGAGTCTGGTCTGGTGGCATTAGAAAGAGCAGATCAGTCCCCCCTCAGACAGAGCTGTCTGACTTAAACTGACATTGATGTTTTTGGTGGCTAAAGAATCTTTTTGGTGCGCCTTCATCCACAGCAGTACACTGCAGTACTTAGCTTCCTGTACTCATGAGAGAGGTGTCAATCAAAACTGTCAGTATGAAGAATGACCAGTGTATGCGTGATGTCACCCACAGGTTTCAGAAGAGCCATTCTAAAGCTCAAATGCTCGTCTTCTGCCTAATCTAAAAATCTGTAAAGATGTGGATCATTAGCAGACTTGAGGCGGGCTGAATGATACCTGGGTGCTCAAACAAGCCACCTGTAACAGCACCTACCTGTCAATTAAAGCGCCCATGCTGTTAATATAATCTGAACAGGTGAGTTCTATAAAACTTCACCCTCAGTACAGTTGTCATGGATAGAGAAATAAGCTTTATGTACCAGCTGTAAACATGTTTACTTCTGCTGTGAAGTTGGATATTTGAACATGGGGACATGTAAAGCCCTCTGAGGCAAATGTACTTTGTGACTTTGGGCTATACAAATAAAATTGATTTGATTTGATTTGATTCTTCTGTTGCCAGCCTCAAGTGGACGTTCGAGGAACTGCAGTTTTGCATTAGCTTCACTTCACAATTACAGAGGTTGCCTTGAGAAATGGTCTGAAGTGCAAAATGGGCTTGGTGTGAAGCAGGTTTTCTAATAGTAATGAACATTTAAAGAAAGAAGATAGTCTGATCCCAATTAGAGCATTAAATGTTTAGTGTAGGGTTAGAGGCTAATTCAGTTGGAATTTGTAACAGTTTCTTTGTCTAAACAGCTAGATTCATTTCCTGTTGTCCTTGGCTTATCACTGTGTGAGCTGATAATGTGATTTATTCTTTGTGTGCATTGTTTGAAACAATTTACTGTGAGTTCACTCTGTATGTTTGTTTTATGTGTCTTTAATGTTTTTGTGTGTACTTTGAAATACTGTATTGCTGCTGTTTGACCAAGGCTCTTGGTCCACGAAGGCTCAAGATTTTGTAATCTCAGTGAGACTAATATATGTTAAATAATAATAATAAAATCTTTGATTGAAGGTTAGCCCTGCCCTCTTGCTTATCCTCTTCATACATACAGACAGTATGATGGGGGTGTCAAAGGCAAGTTAAGGAGATGACCAGTTCATTAGGAATTATACACCAGACCAGTCAATGTGGCCAACAGTTGTCAGGATATCTTTCTCAGAACCAACGTGTTGGATCAATTGACTGTCTGAATTGCTGACCGACATCACTGAACTACTGATCAGTAAAGAGAAGGCTGATCCTGACTACATAAATGAAACCAAGGAGAGAGGAATGAACAGGATGGAGCTGCAGCACACACAGCAAAGCCAGCTTGAAGATATTTGGCATGAGAAGTCCTTCCTTGGCATCGTGCTGCATTCAACAAAGCAGTCTGGCAGAATGCAGGATTAATAACAATCCGGAGGAGTGGGTGGTGGGTCACAAAGGATTTCAGTGCTCAGCACTTACTATAAATGTTCTCTTTTTGTCTTAGAGAGACTAATCTTTCCATGGCACCATTTGTTCTTTGTGGTGCCAGAATTCAACTGAGTCACTCTGATAAGTGGACAGAGCTTCAGCCACAGGCTTGAACCAACATGGTCCATGTCACTAAAATGTCCACACTCACTTTAAACATGTGTGATGTTCTCTTCTGAAGTGGTTGTGGTTATTTAATGAAGTTTTAGACATTGTTATATATTGAAACCATATTTTAGAATATAAATGATATTTGATCACCTTCAAAAGAAATCCGAATAAAAGCTCTGTAACTGTTATATAAATATAACATGTTACAACAGAACTGCACAAGGATGTATTGAGTCGTGCATTTTCAGATTTCAACCAACTGAATACCCCTTGCCTCCTCCTCTAAGCACATAGGAGCAATTACACATGGCTGTGAAACTTGCAAAAGCACTTTCGTAGACGCATTTTGACTGTGTGCAAATGTCCACAGTGACTGAATTATGCAGTGCTTTCACTCACTACTAAATCACATTCAAACATTGTCACACATATATATTAGTCCAGACTGAAAAAAAACAGCTACCCTTCAAATGCATCCACTAAATAAAATATATTAAGTGGAATCAAGAGTTAGCCACATATCTTTCAAAATGAAAAGCGTAGTACAGACACTCACTCATGGGCCAGTGTGACTAATAGAGGCTCAGCTGTCATCTGTCTAATAATGACAGAACACAGAATTCCATCCAGCAAACAAACGACTGGGCCTGCTGAGTACAATTTACCTCAATAAGTTCTGAAGGATAAATATATAGAGAGCACTGTGACAACACCAACACAAAAACTCTGAGATAAATTTGTTGTTAGGAAGCTAAGCTGGTCTTCCACCCATATGCCGTTTTATTCCTGGCATGCATGTGAACACCAGGACAAAAATAAACCCACAGACACATTTATTAATTGGCTGTATCAGTGAAAGCGATGCTCCAAGCTTATTTAGATTTATCAGCTCTCAGTTTCAGTCACATATAAAAAACATGCATATTACATTTGCAGTGGATATATATGCTCTTTTCACCAAAGAGCTGTGTCTGATTTACGGTGATAATGGTGTGTTTGTGAAGGCATGAAGGGGGAAAAATGCAGGCATAAATAAAAGAAACAATATGCCTACAAGAGGGGGGCGCCTGAACATGGATAAAATGTAACTCAAGGAACCGTGTGCATTTGTTCAATTGTTTCTGATGACTTACAATCAGTAACATCATCATAATTCACCTGAATAAAAACACATTGCAAATGTAGCATTTAAATGAGACAGCAAGTGGCAGCAGCTGAGTAATTAACCACTTTAACATCCCCTGTGACAATCAATGAAGCTTTCACAGTGCTGTGTTTGGCATATTGACAGGAGATGGGAAGAATAAAGAACTCTGAATGTGTGTGTCAGGCTGTCAGGGACAGAAAGTGTACGAGAATATGCTAAAATACTTTTATACTAATGAAATATACTCACTGAGTACACATTACTGCATTGCATTTCACAAAGGAAGTTGTAATCCAAGATGATGATGTTATACGACATATAACACTGTCAATAAACACCTTACCTCAGGCTACAAAAATATAATGTCAGTGTATACAGACTAAAGTAGCAATATCACAACATCTACTGGTGTGGACCAAATGCCAGAGAACTGAGCACAACCAATAATAACTCAAGTCTGTTGATGGACATCCACAGCCAGAACTCAGACAATAGGCCTTTTTCAGAGCAGCCATTTCGACATGAAATAGTCAACGCTGTTTTCAATAAACCAATTAAGGTTCCATTTCATTTATTGCAGAGACTTTCCAGTGAACCAACATGCCCCAGCAGCACCCTGACTCTGTCTGATGACCTGAATGGAGCCTAAATCATTCGTCAAATCTGTTTACCTCACTCTTATATGTCAAAATGGATGCAGTGAAAAACATCTGTTAATCGGGATAATGCCAAACTGTCTTTTCCAAGTTCAAGAGTCAATTTCAATGCAATGCAACTTTGAAAGACCACTTCTGACTGAACAAAAACTGAACAGTACACTTAAGAAAGGTGTTTTGTCTATATGTCTTTGTTTGTTAACTGGGTCACACAAACATAATATCCTATAATGTTATTTTGACTTTGTGGCTGACTGTGTGGTTTCTTTTTATAGCCCCTACCACACACTCAGCAAAGAGTTACTGCAAATTGGATTTCTCTTCTGGAGGAAGTCACAAACTTACTTTGATGTTCCCTCACTGAGTTACCCAGCATGAGTGCAGTCTAGCAATCCAGCCCGGAAGAGAAGAAAGTATACACCAAAGGTGTGTGGCAGGATATCAAAAGCCTTATTTCAACCATACTGGAGAAATTATTGCAGGTGATAATTTCTTGGGTCACACTCAAGTGTCTACTCAGTGGATGCAGATTGGTGTTTCAGAGACTGGGATGCTTTGGAAACAGAAATAATCTCATTGACATGGTGACTTTGTTGTGTGCACTGTCACCTCACAGCAGGAAGATTCAGGCCTAGAAACCATTCATATATAGTAGAGTTTGATTAGTTTGATTATTAGATTCTGCCTTTTCATGATGGCTTTGTGATACATCTTTCGTTCCACATATCCCTCCAGACTCTGAATATATGAATAAAGTGAAATGAAATAGTAATTCAGTCCTATAATCAAACTACAACTTTTGATCCATTCTGGCTGCACTTCAAAATAAAACAACCTGTTCAAGCTCCTGATCGTAAAAACAAACAAAAATGTAATTATTCAAGTATGTAGCCCACCAGGGAAAAATGAACAAATCTGTTCAGTTCAAGTTAACAAAGTCTGGTTGTCGATTATGACCAGAGCTGGAAAAATTTTGACCCACTGATAGTGCTTGATGACAAAATTAAGGAAAAATTAATTACCTGCGGGAATCCACCTAAAAGAAAGATTTCAAGAAGAAGTTTATGCTCTGTTTTAAGTTGTTTAAAGTGTTTCAAGGTAATCTTTGTATTTCCTAATTTTTAATTTTTGAAAGATATTTTGTTTAAGAAGACTCATTCTCCTCTGTTGTATGCAGCCAGCAAGGTATGTTTATTTACATTGTTCGTCATGTTAATTAGCATTTGGTGTGTCAATTTTATGTTAAATTAATGCATGTTTATTTGTATATTGTCCTGTAACATTTTGACAGTGGATTAATGACGATGAAGTGAAGTTTGAGAGAGGAATAAATCCATCTGTATGAAGAACTAGTGTCACTTATTTCCTGGAGGGAGTTATAAGCAGTCTGCCACAAACACTTACCCTGTTAGATGTATTAATATGATATAGATGTAAAAATTCTTCATTCATCTGGAATAAGAAAAATCGACAAATTTGTACGAGTATTTTACAGTGTCAAACACAGAGAACTGTCCTTACCCATCTTTCAGTATTACTATTGGGCAGCTAATTTACATGCCATGTTGTTTTGGTTTAATTCATCACATGAAAGTGGCCTAAAACGGTTGCAGTTAGAGAATTTCTCCTGTGGTCCCACTGCCTGAACATATATCCACTATGAATCCAGTAGTCCAACACTCCCTGAAGGTCTGGGCACAGTTCAGACGAACCTTCTCACTTAATGACATATCAATCCAAGCCCCTATAGCAAGGAAGACAATGTTTAAACCCTCTGTCCTAGATGAATCCTTTAATCCCTGGAGAAAGAATGGATTAGTTACGTTTAAGGACTTGTATGTCACTGACAATTTTGCAACATTTAAAGAATTGAGACTAAAATTTAAATTCCCTAACTCTGACTTCTTCAAATATTTGCATCTTCGCAGCTTTGTGTCCTCACACACAGCCCATTTCCCATCAATACCACCTAGCTCCCTTCTTTAATCTGTTCTGAAGCTCAGTTCTGATCCTAAAGAGGTAATTGGCAGGATGTACGGTTTACTTAATTCTTATAACTTAGAACCTCTGACAAATTTAAAAAAAAAACAATGGGAAGAGGAATTAAATATAGAACTTTGTGAGGACACAGATAGGATACACTCATGCTCAATTTGTTTTAAAGTAATACAAGTAATACCATTCTAAGTTGTACATAGATTGCACTGGTCTAAAGCAAGACTGGCCAAGTTCACACCAAATATTGACCATAATTGTGATCACTGCAGAATAACACCTGCCACTATATTACGTGTTCTGGCTCTGCCCCAAATTGACAGATTTTAGGCAATCTATATTCAGGTTTTTCTCTGACATATTAAGAATATCCATAGATCAACTCCCCAGGTCCCTACAGTCGACATGTGGTTATTACAGATTTCTGCACTTATTCCTATTGATAAGTTAACTCATGACCTTAACCACAAATCAGCCAAGTTTTGGAGGATCTGCGAACCGGTGCACTTCTTCTTACAGAAACCATAACTCATAATCTTTTTCCGGAAGGTGAGGCCTGACTGCCTTTTTATTTTGACTTTGTTTCATTCTATTATTTCATATACACTATTCACTTGCCTGTCTATCATCTTGCTGATTTTGTATGTATGTATATTTGTGTATGGATGTATGTGTATATGAATGTATATATATATATACATAAAGATACATATTGCAGTGTTCTCTGTTAGTTTGGGGTGGGTTTTTTAATGTTTTGTTGTCTGTTTTGTTTTTCCATGTTTGTACTCATAAAACTGGAAAAAAAACAATAAAAAGAGTATTAAAAAAATATATATTTGGCACAGTACCACTGAATCTCTGTCTTAGCCAGTGCAGCAAAAATATGATGCCCCTGCAACGCTTTTGGCTGGGAGATTAATACTGCTGAAATGGAAAGAAAGATTTGCCCCGATTTTCAACCTATGGATTAGATAAAAAAAATTGATATGCTACGAGAGGCCATACCCTCAACTTCTACACCACCTAGCAACCAGTCCTGGACCATGTGGAAAAGAAGGAAGCATCAGACGTATCAAAATGACAGACAGAGGGATTGACTATGGACTATGGATTGAGATATCTCAGTCTGGACAACAATGGTGTCTCTACAAACAGGCCAATGTTATCATAACCAAAGCCATGCATGACTAAAACATTCTACAAATAAAAGTGACCAGTGAGAATGTATTTCAAATCATTGGGAAGTCTTGTACCCTTCAACGAGAACAGAGTTGTCAGTCTCATTTGCACAAGTGATGTAATATAATGATCCAAAATTTAGAGAGCAAATTAGCATAACAAATACAGCTGGGGCTGAGCAGAGGCTACAGAAGAAAAACCTTTTTCCAAAAGCAATATCACACAGTGGGACTAGTTAGATCGAGTTCCGTCATGGTGGCAGAAAGAAGCTGGCTGACGATTTACCAAGGGAGACTTTTGCTTAAAGCTTAATGCTCGTGGTGTGTAGTGTTCCCAGAAACAGCAGAAATAAAGAGGTCGTTTGGATAATCGAGCCGCAGATTTACAACAGCAGCTCAGTGAAAAGGAAAAAAATGCTTCTTCTTTTTTTGGAAAATAACCGAACGACAATTTTAAAAAACAAATGGAACCACCAACCCCTAAACTACTGCTTTTTGTAAGTGGTCTCAACTGAAAAGGTTGGGATCCTGTGACTTAATACGTGACTTCTTAAACTGCCATGTAACGTGCTGTGAAGTAGAAATATTAAAAAAAGCATCAAATGGAAACCCTCAAGCAAAGTAAAAGTACCTCAGACCCCTTGAGAACAGTACCTGAGTATGTGTATTTACTTTCCGGTGACTCATTAATCGATCCATTTATACATTTATAGGTTTGTCACGTTGTATTAAAAGAACAGTTTGACATTTTGGGGAATAAACCTTTTGGTTTTCTTTTGTGCTGCTGTCCCTCCCACATGTTTGTAGAATGAAAGCCTCAGTGTGCATGCTGTGTGTTTATTTGCCTCTGCTCTCTGTAGGCCTACCTACAAATATTACCCTCAAACACTCCCTCTGTAGAGGACTTTCAAATAATAAAACAATTTAGAGAAAGCAGTTTTATGGAGGTGACTGTCACCGAGGTGACTGAGAGACCTGGTGTTGTGCACGTATGAGGGTGGCGACCTTCAGTATTTCCCATATTTGCTGTAACTCCTCTGCAGGGATGAGAAGGATGCCCTGCAGCATGATTAAGAATTCCTTCTTGGCTGCTGGCTGCTGCATTAGTATGGATGCTGAGTGGGTGAAAGTCCTCTCTTGATGCTGTGACCCTCGGCTGCTGTCAGGTATGCAAGACGCCTTTATCCAGACAGAGAGTAACTGCAAACACTTAAGGACAATAATAGACAGGAAGCTCAAAAGTAATGAGACTACAAAGAGTCCAAAAGTGCCTCCACACCTTAAAGGCCTTTGTGCCCGCCCCTCCAACACACACACTATCACTCTCTCTTTCAACCACACTTCCACTTCATCGGCGAGTTCATTTCCATTCTGAGCGCTCGGTGCTGGTGGGTCAAAGCCCTGATTGTGTGGAGAGCTGATGAAGGCAGAGACTTTCACTTCCCAGTGCCTTTATTATGGAGGAGGAGGCTTCCCTCAGGCTCCCTCCTCTTACATCACAGCCTCCTGGCTGCACAGCAAGGACATAAACGTATTCATAGCAGCCACAGCAGCCCCTGGATTGTTTGAAATGAGCCTGCTAAGGGATGATGCAGGTAAAGAGGTGGTGGAGGGGCGAGGTAGGGGGAGAGTGTTGGATTAAAGGCATCTCAGCAAGATGTGCATCTATGTTTTTCAATGTAGTTCCATTTAACCGGCGGCAAAATGTGAGAAAAGTGTGAGCAAAAAAAAAAAAAAACATATTTATTTTCCATCCACGTAAAAGCCAAGTAGAATGAACATGAAAAATTGAATGTCTGTTCAGTCAACAGCTCCAAATGAGAGTTATTTACATTACTATGGTTCTACGGATTCTGAATGACCAACAGAGATGATTTAGAACAAATAATCTGAATTGATTTGCAGCGAAGTGGAGAAAACATTACTCATGGCTGGTGTAATGTAACTGATTACATTTAATTAAGTACTGCTCTAGGCTGTAATCATGCATTATCTCACCAACAGAGGCATCACACATCTGCTTGTATTGTTTATATATTTTACTATTCATACATTTGAATCTGTTATTTTATTATTATTGATGTAGTTTTATTTCATTTATCTGTTTTTACAAGTTAAGTCAGTTAAGTCAAATTTTAAAGGTCCAGTGTGTAACATTTAGGTGGCTCCTTATACAAAACATGGCAATCATTATCAATCATTAATTCAATGTTATCTAGCCTTGAATATTCAACCTCAATAAAAACAATGTTTCTGATGGAATGTTCACATTGAATCAATGTTGCCATGCTATCTGAGTATGTTTTCATTAATGTGTAATATATTGAATGTCACCTTTAGAGTAGGTCTAATTATCTACACACTGGTTCCTCTTACATGGAGTTCACCATATTAAACAACCATGTTTCTACAGTAGCCCAGAATGGACAAATTAAACACTGCCTCCACATAGGGTCTTTTGCACTTTTCGAGGGATTTCATGACCACCATAGTTTCTCCTTCACACTAGGAAGTCAGAGTGTTGCAATCAGCAACAACGCTGCTAGATGCCATTAAATCCTCCACACTGCTCCTTTAAGTCAAGTGAAATATATTGATTAATGGATATGCCTATGGGACAACATGTTTATGGTAAGTATTTTGTCACATGTGCAAACTGAGCTCACTGAACAAGTTGTCATCTTATAGTCTGACTCAGACCTCTGAATCACCCCTCACATCTCTGTTAAATCATTCACATAGTTCTGATGTTATGTCATCAGTACCCAGATAGCAGACCAACATTGAATCAATATTGATGCATCAACAAAACTGTCCTTGTATCAATGTTGCTCAACATTGAAATATAACATGAAATCCTGAAAAAATGTTATTTCAATGATGAAAAATAGATCAAGACAGACATAAAATCAGTCTTAGTTCAACTTAAAATCAATTGCTGTTGCTTATCATTAAACCAACATTAAAATAACAGCAGACAGCAGACCACTGAATCAACACTGAATCAACATTGAATCAATGTTGCCATGCTATCTGGGTAGGCATCAGATTAATACATTGTGAACTTCCTGCCTTTATTTATGAAAGTGTTGATAAGATGGTTGACCACGATCTTTTTCAAACCATCATCATGTACTTTTAGTCAAAACTTCAAACCTTAACTGCCGAGGTGTCTGATAGTTTTGGACTGTTTTTTTCTTATTTATGACTCATGATATTTTCATACTAGCTGTAGACAACTATGTAGCAGAAATTAGAATTCTCCATGTATGTAGCTGCTATATATGTTATGTTACAATGTACACTAAATGCCCTGTCACTGGTTCTATGGTGACAGCAGCTTAACCAGTGCCATCACGAGCATATGTAGATAAGCATGCAAAGCAGTGTAGAATTAATGTAATGCTACAAGGCTCAACAAGAGCACAGGAAATCCCCTAATAGGCTCTCATTGCCCCTCTCAAAACTCAACCTTTCACTCTTTGCTCTCATCGTGAAGCTGCTGCCGCATGAACTTAAGATAAGAGCTTTCATTTGGAGACGTGGACACCTGGGATGCTGGATCATCAGGGTTTAGGGATGCATACACTCCGTCTGATCACATCCTCTGTGGACCCTGTGAAGGTTGCAGACGTGACCTGACTCAGGAAGCTTGAGTTTGTGCTGAGACATTGTTTGTGTGCTATACGGCATCACAATGTGTGGACATTTCTGTCAGGGGTAAATATCAGCAAGCGGGTCAGGGATGGAGAGTTGTTTTGCTGGCTTTTATGGGTTCATGTGAATGTCAGTGAATGTTAGTGCTGTGAGATGAATGACAATCCATCTCCTCCTGCACTCCAGTGTTTCTTCACTGTGGCCCTACAGTGCTGATAAATGAAGATGATCAGAGTGTGTAAGGCAAATAATGCAAGGCGTCTGATATTCCAGCTTAGACGTGATGCTGGAATAATATAAGAACTATCCTAGTAATAGTGAGTAATGAGGTGGGGCTGAGGCTTGAACCCTCTTCATCTGTCTCTATTTGTCTGGTCCACATCAAAACCAAGATGTGAGCAGCGCATGAGCACCACTGAAGCATTCACTTCACACTGACTGGCCCTCTTTGTGGTCATAACCTACCGTCCTGTCAGCAGCAGAGAGGACAAACTGTTTCCACCGGCCTGAATGACAGCAGACATTTACTCAACAAACAGCTTTACATTCGGCTCTATAAGGAGAACAGACAGCGTTGTTTTTATGTATTGATTCATTGACTTTATTTATTTCCGTGCCTATGCTGAACCCAGCAAGCTCAATGCAACACAGAGAGCCTTGATCAATGCTAATAGATAAAATCATATTGTGTTATTGTGAAGGCCTTCTGTTTCCTGTTGGTTCTGTGTCTGTCTGTCTCTTGCTGTGTCTAAATTTGGATTTTGCTGTAAGTTCACCTCTATGTAGTGCACCGTGTGTACACTATTGTTCTTTCAATTCAAGTACAGCCATTGAGCACTTGACATATTTAAATCTAAATCTAAATCATATGCACAACTTACATTTGTATACTGCTGTATTCACCTCAACCTTCAACAGCTTCCTCAGCAGTGGTCCGTCAGATTCTGCTACGTATCCAGAATGGCAACCAATGAGCTATGAAAGCTAATCCGAATTCTGGTGGGTAACGTGGATCTTGGTCCACTTGCAAGTGAACCCTGGTGCGATTTACTTAAAGTGGGAAAGCAACGGACTATCTAGAGAACCAAAGATCAGAAAGCCAATCGATGAACCGGGTTTTCTTCTTCCTGGTGCTTTTTTTCTTTCTAGTCAGTGCTTGTTTTGGACAATACTGCCCCAAACAAGCAGCTGTTGTAACTGCATGACGTTGTCCAGGTGGTTTGGACCACAAGTGCAGTGTACCGAACTAAATGAAGCATTTTCAGCATTCCCCGCCATATCAACCCGAGCCCTCTAGACTATCCTGATGTAAACACACCTTTAACCTGCGAAGTCACCTCCACCTCCAACAGTAGAGTAACAGAGGTTTACAGCATATGAACAGCCTGTCACACCGTGATGAGGTCAAGCTGGGTTTTTGTTATGTCTTGTCATTTCCTGTTTTATTTTGAAAGATAACTCTCCTCTCGTTTCAGGTCACTTGCCCTTCCTCATGTGTCACCGGTCTGATTGTCTTCCCCGCCCTGATTGTTTCTACCTGTTCCCCATTTCCCTCATGTGTGTATCCCCTTGTCCCGTGCCGAAGTGTCTTCATACTTTCTGTCGTCGCACCCAAGCCTTTCCATTGACTCCAAGCCTGTTCCATGTTTCTTTGCTTCGTAAGTTTCATAGCCATAAGTTCAAGTGTAGATAGTATTTTTGTAGCCTGTTTCCGTCCTACGGGATCGTTTTCTGTTTGATTGTTTCTTTCCTTTTGATAAAGTTTTTGATTCTCCGGGATCGTTTTTGTTTCTAGCCAGTTTAGGAAATTAGGTCATAGATATAGATAGTTCTGTTTCCTCCTCAATTTTGAGTGAAGCGTTTTTCTTTCTAGTTTAGTGTTTGTGAATTTCAGAGAGAGTAGCAGAGAGTAGTTTTTGTAGACTGTGTATCAGCAGCTCAAACAATATAAGTTTCTTCCAAACCTGCATATTCCGCGTCTGAGTCTGCCGCTTTGTTCTGGGCCTGACAGTACACTTCGGCCAGAATAGACTCAGCGGAAAAAGAAGGTTTGGCTGCTGCCATTCAGGCTCAGGAGGCTCGGCTTTCTCGCCAGGAGGAGTTTCAGGCAGCCGTGGCAGGGCACCTGACACTCCTAACAAGCCAGA
The DNA here is from genome assembly GCA_004119915.2 of Collichthys lucidus. NCBI lineage: Eukaryota > Metazoa > Chordata > Actinopteri > Sciaenidae > Collichthys > Collichthys lucidus. The sequence goes on along the minus strand of CM014099.1, from coordinate 28,653,394 downwards.
TAACGGAGCTAACCACGCAGCTGCGACAAACTGCCATTCAGTCCCCAGCTCCCGTGAACACCGCCGTTGCAGCTCCTAGTCCCGAACTCAGAACACCATCGGTTGGACCTCGCCTGGCATCTCCGGAACCGTACTCCGGAGAACCTGGTCTCTGTCGACCTTTCCTCACGACCTGTGATATTCATTTTGAGCTGTTTTCCCAGGCCTTTCCCACGGATCGAGCGAAAGTGGCTTTTGTCATTTCACACCTCACCGGGAGGGCGAGGTCCTGGGCTACAGCTGAATGGGCCAGACAAGCCACTCTTTGCTCGGTGTTTGAGGACTTCAGATTGGCACTGTTACAGACTCTCGATCCCGTTCCCACCGACTGAGAGAAAGCTAGGAAGCTGAGCTACCTGGTCCAAGGCCAAGACACCGTAACTATGCCATTCGTTTTCGCACGTTGGTGGCAGGGAAAGATTGGAAATATACTGCCTTTTATGACATGCTTTTGAAGGGGCTGTCGGCACAGATCCAGAAACTTTTGATCCCCTTGGATTTACCCACCACCCTAGAGGCTCTCATAGCCCTCACGAAACGTACTGACTACAGGGTGCAGGAATTATGACAGCCCCAAGTGAGTAGTCCACAGTCTAACAGACTTGAGGAAGACCTGGGACTGGGACGACAGTGGACGGTTTCCATTCCACCACCCGCTCAGGTTCGCCCCACAGAACCCATGCAGCTGGGGAGAGCACGGTTGACTCCAGAGGAGCGACGACAATGACAACAGGAAGGCAGATGTTTTTACTGCGGGGAGGAGAATCACCAAGTGGCATCCTGTCCCGCCAAAGACCCAAGGTGAGTCTGCAACACCCTCACAAATCCTCACGTTGTCATATCCAGGGCCAAGTGACCTATCAGACCTCTACCAAGATGGTAGACGGTGCAGACGAAAGCTTTATGGACTGGAAATTAGCCCATGAACTCAAAGTACCTACACATCGCATTCACCAGGCCATGAGGGCCAAGGCTCCTAACAGACAGGACCTATTTTCCATCATGCACAGCACCAAACCCGTAAAATGGGAAATTCAGGGACATGAAGAGACTATGGTTTTCTTCCTATGTGACTCTCTATCTCAACCTATTGTGCTGGGGTTTCCCTGGCTCATGCAGCACAACCCAGTGGTGGATTGGAGAACTGGCAACATTCAGGGGTGGAGGGAGAGCGGTACTAACCACAGGGCCCAGAATGAAAATCAGCAGAAACCCATCACTGTGATTAACCATGTATCTGTTCCTCCTACTACAGAATCCCAGGTTTTTAGCAAGGTTAAAGCCACCTCCCTACCACCCCACCGACCATACGACTGCCCCATCGATCTCATTCCCGGCGCCCCGATTCCAAAGAGGCGTTTATACTCCATCTCAGGGCCAGAGAAAGAGGCCATGAAAGAATATATTGATTCCTCCCTGAAGGCAGGATTGATTAGACCCTCATCATCTGCAGCGGGAGCAGGCTTCTTTTTGTTGGGAAAAAAGATAGGTCCTTACGACCATGTATAGATTATAGTCCTCTTAATGATATCACTGTCAAGAACAGATACCCCTTGCCGCTTATGAACTCAGTATTCGACCAGTTACAACAGGCAAAAATTTTCACCAAGCTCGATCTCAGAAACGCATACCATTTAATCAGAATCAGACAGAGGCATGAGTGGAAAACCGGGTTCAACAGGCCATTATGGATATCTAGTCATGGCTTTCGGACTATGATTAACAAGGTTCTCACAGATTTTCTTGATCATTTTGTTTTCGTATACTTAGACGACATATTAATTTATTCCTCAGACCTAGAGACCCACAAACGCCATGTTAACCTGGTACTCCGCCGTTTACTTGACAGTCAGTTATACGTAAAGGCGAAAAGAGCGAGTTCCATGCCACCACCATCTCCTTCCTGGGCTTCATTGTAGCCCCTGGAAGAGTTCAGATGGACCCGGCTAAGATTCAAGCGGTAGCCGATTGGCCAACCCCTGATAATCGCAAAAAGGTACAGCAATTCCTAGGATTTCCCAACTTTTACAGGCGGTTTATCAGAGGCTTCAGTTCCATCGCGGCCCCCCCTACATGCTCTGACCTCAACCAAGACCCAGTTCCAGTGGACTCCAGAGGCCGAAGCAGCCTTCAACAATCTCAAGACCCGGTTCACCACCGCACCCATCCTCACGATGCCAGATCCTCGACGCCAGTTCGTGGTGGAGGTGGACGCCTCAAACGAAGGGGTCGGAGCAGTGCTGTCTCAGTGGGCGGAGCAGGGTGGCAAAATGCACCCTTGTGCATTCTTGTCCAGGCGACTGACCAAGGCGGAAAGGAATTATGACGTTGGCAACCGAGAGCTCCTCGCAGTCAAGGTGGCATTGGAAGAGTGGAGGCACTGGCTGGAAGGGTCGGAGGTGCCATTCATCGTCTGGACTGATCACAAGAACCTTGAGTACCTAAGAAAGGCAAAAAGGCTGAACTCACGCCAGGCCAGGTGGTCCCTATTTTTTAACCGTTTCTTGTTTTCCCTCTCTTACAGGCCGGGGTCCCAGAACACCAAGCCCGATGCTTTGTCCCGAATATATGACCCCGAGCCTGTTGCCAAGGAACCAGAACCTATCTTCCCACGAAACTGTGTGGTTGGAGCGGTAACTTGGCAGATAGAAAATGAGGTGCGACAGGCTAACGGCGATAGCCCCCCACCTCGAGGTTGCCCAGAAAACCGACTATATGTTCCAGTTGCTCAGCGACCCCAGGTGATCCAATGGGCTCATACGTCATGCCTGTCATGCCATCCGGGAGTACTGCGAACTATGTTCGTAATCTCCCGGAGATTCTGGTGGCCAGCTATGGAGCGGGAGGTCCGGGAGTACATTGAGGCTTGCTCTGTCTGTGCCCGTAACAAGACTTCCTCAGGGAAAAGGATGGGACTCCTTCAACCACTTCCCATTCCCTCCAGACCCTGGTCGGACATCTCATTGGACTTTGTTACGGGGCTCCCGGTGTCTCAAGGAAACACTACAATTCTCACTATAGTTGACAGATTTTCTAAGATGGCCAGATTCATAGCCTTGCCCAAGTTACCCACAGCCAAAGAAACCGCTGAACTCCTAATTAACCACATTGTCAGAGCTCATGGAATTCCAAAGGATATTGTTTCAGACCGGGGGCCCCAGTTCTTCTCAGGGTTCTGGAGGGAGTTCTGCCGTCACTTAGGAGCCACAACCAGCTTAACTTCCGGCTACCATCCAGAGGTTAACGGCCAGACCGAGCGCCTTAACCAGCAGCTGGAAACCGACCTCCGGTGTCTGGTGTCACAGAATCCCTCTACATGGAGCAAACACCTGGTCTAGGTAGAGTATGCGCATAATACACTGCCCACCTCAGCCACAGGATTTTCACCCTTCAAGTGTGTGTATGGCTATAACCCCCCAGTTTTTCCAGACCAGGGACATGAAGTCACAGTGCCCTCCACTCCCGCCCAGATTCGCCGGTGCCGACGCATGTGGGCAGCCACCCGACAAGTCCTGCTCCGCCAGGGGGACCGGGTGAAGCAAGCGGCGGACAAAAAGAGACGCCCGGCGCCCAATTACCAGCCAGGACAGAAGGTATGGCTATCTACCCAACACCCAAGGATCTGTCCCGGAAATTGGCACCACGGTTCGCGCCAGTGGGTCCCCCCCTTGATTCATCTTGGACCGAACTCTCATCGAGGACTTCCATAGAGATCACCCTGACCAGCCTGGACCATCAGAAGTCGGCCCTAGAGGGAGGGGCACTGTCACACCGTGGTGAGGTCAAGCTGGGTTTTTGTTATGTCTTGTCATTTCCTGTTTTATTTTGAAAGATTCTCCTCTCGTTTCAGGTCACTTGCCCTTCCGCATGTGTCACCGGTCTGATTGTCTTCCCCACCCTGATTGTTTCCACCTGTTCCCCATTTCCCTCATGTGTGTATATATAGTCTGTGTTTCCCCTTGTCCCGTGCCGACGTGTCTTCGTACTTTCTGTCGTCGCACCCATAAATTATAAAGTTTTTCGTTTTTGTTTCTAGCCAGTTTAGGAGATTAGGTCATAGATATACATAGTTCTGTTTCCTCCTCAATTTTGAGTGAGTGTTTTTGTTTGATAAATTTTATTAGTTTCTTCCTTCCCATTTTTGGTAAAGCGATTTTCTTTCTAGTTTAGTGTTTGTGATTTTCAGAGAGAGTAGCAGAGTTTTAGTTAGAGTTAGAGTTCTGCTCAGTGTAGCCATTTTTGTTGTAATTTTTGTAGACTGTATCAGCAGCTCAGAAACAAAAGTTTCTTCCAAACCTGCATATTCCGCGTCTGAGTCTGCCGCTTTGTCCTGGGCCTGACACAGCCAGAGATTTATTTTATTTGGACAGCTGTAGAGATTATGCTTCACTAAGCGCATGAACAGAAGTTGAACAAGAAAACTTGGGAGTGTAAAAAAAAAAGAAGAAATGCATATGGGT